>OZ020604.1:102508740-103708740 GCA_963971545.1 Philophylla caesio
TGTTGTTTTTTCACAAACAAATCTTCCATAAACTGGCCTTGAGCTCAATAAAAATTATAAAATATTAACATTTTACTAGGCCAACAGAAAAATGAACAAACATTGTAGACAAGGATGAGCACGCCTTAAAAATGCATATAATATAGAATTTGCAAAAATAAAAAAAAACACAAACAACAACCACACAAACAAGTAAAATAGCGGCAGATCAGTTGCTCTTGTTTGTAGTTGGTTTGTTTAAGGAAGATGAAATAAACACAACAGCCAACTCGGCTAGCGTAGCACAATAGGTAGCGTATTGTCTCTGCAACTCCGAGCTCTCGGGTTCAAAGCCTGAGAGAAGTGGTTATGAAAAATTAAATAAAAAATAATTTAATTTAATAATCAAAAAGAAGTCTGATGAGGAAATGTGGTGATTTCTGAAATAGTACTATAACTTCAACCATTAAAAACTGTTGTTGTTTTTTCACAAACAAATCTTCCATAAACTGGCCTTGAGCTCAATAAAAATTATAAAATATTAACATTTTACTAGGCCAACAGAAAAATGAACAAACATTGTAGACAAGGATGAGCACGCCTTAAAAATGCATATAATATAGAATTTGCAAAAATAAAAAAAAACACAAACAACAACCACACAAACAAGTAAAATAGCGGCAGATCAGTTGCTCTTGTTTGTAGTTGGTTTGTTTAAGGAAGATGAAATAAACACAACAGCCAACTCGGCTAGCGTAGCACAATAGGTAGCGTATTGTCTCTGCAACTCCGAGCTCTCGGGTTCAAAGCCTGAGAGAAGTGGTTATGAAAAATTAAATAAAAAATAATTTAATTTAATAATCAAAAAGAAGTCTGATGAGGAAATGTGGTGATTTCTGAAATAGTACTATAACTTCAACCATTAAAAACTGTTGTTGTTTTTTCACAAACAAATCTTCCATAAACTGGCCTTGAGCTCAATAAAAATTATAAAATATTAACATTTTACTAGGCCAACAGAAAAATGAACAAACATTGTAGACAAGGATGAGCACGCCTTAAAAATGCATATAATATAGAATTTGCAAAAATAAAAAAAAACACAAACAACAACCACACAAACAAGTAAAATAGCGGCAGATCAGTTGCTCTTGTTTGTAGTTGGTTTGTTTAAGGAAGATGAAATAAACACAACAGCCAACTCGGCTAGCGTAGCACAATAGGTAGCGTATTGTCTCTGCAACTCCGAGCTCTCGGGTTCAAAGCCTGAGAGAAGTGGTTATGAAAAATTAAATAAAAAATAATTTAATTTAATAATCAAAAAGAAGTCTGATGAGGAAATGTGGTGATTTCTGAAATAGTACTATAACTTCAACCATTAAAAACTGTTGTTGTTTTTTCACAAACAAATCTTCCATAAACTGGCCTTGAGCTCAATAAAAATTATAAAATATTAACATTTTACTAGGCCAACAGAAAAATGAACAAACATTGTAGACAAGGATGAGCACGCCTTAAAAATGCATATAATATAGAATTTGCAAAAATAAAAAAAAACACAAACAACAACCACACAAACAAGTAAAATAGCGGCAGATCAGTTGCTCTTGTTTGTAGTTGGTTTGTTTAAGGAAGATGAAATAAACACAACAGCCAACTCGGCTAGCGTAGCACAATAGGTAGCGTATTGTCTCTGCAACTCCGAGCTCTCGGGTTCAAAGCCTGAGAGAAGTGGTTATGAAAAATTAAATAAAAAATAATTTAATTTAATAATCAAAAAGAAGTCTGATGAGGAAATGTGGTGATTTCTGAAATAGTACTATAACTTCAACCATTAAAAACTGTTGTTGTTTTTTCACAAACAAATCTTCCATAAACTGGCCTTGAGCTCAATAAAAATTATAAAATATTAACATTTTACTAGGCCAACAGAAAAATGAACAAACATTGTAGACAAGGATGAGCACGCCTTAAAAATGCATATAATATAGAATTTGCAAAAATAAAAAAAAACACAAACAACAACCACACAAACAAGTAAAATAGCGGCAGATCAGTTGCTCTTGTTTGTAGTTGGTTTGTTTAAGGAAGATGAAATAAACACAACAGCCAACTCGGCTAGCGTAGCACAATAGGTAGCGTATTGTCTCTGCAACTCCGAGCTCTCGGGTTCAAAGCCTGAGAGAAGTGGTTATGAAAAATTAAATAAAAAATAATTTAATTTAATAATCAAAAAGAAGTCTGATGAGGAAATGTGGTGATTTCTGAAATAGTACTATAACTTCAACCATTAAAAACTGTTGTTGTTTTTTCACAAACAAATCTTCCATAAACTGGCCTTGAGCTCAATAAAAATTATAAAATATTAACATTTTACTAGGCCAACAGAAAAATGAACAAACATTGTAGACAAGGATGAGCACGCCTTAAAAATGCATATAATATAGAATTTGCAAAAATAAAAAAAAACACAAACAACAACCACACAAACAAGTAAAATAGCGGCAGATCAGTTGCTCTTGTTTGTAGTTGGTTTGTTTAAGGAAGATGAAATAAACACAACAGCCAACTCGGCTAGCGTAGCACAATAGGTAGCGTATTGTCTCTGCAACTCCGAGCTCTCGGGTTCAAAGCCTGAGAGAAGTGGTTATGAAAAATTAAATAAAAAATAATTTAATTTAATAATCAAAAAGAAGTCTGATGAGGAAATGTGGTGATTTCTGAAATAGTACTATAACTTCAACCATTAAAAACTGTTGTTGTTTTTTCACAAACAAATCTTCCATAAACTGGCCTTGAGCTCAATAAAAATTATAAAATATTAACATTTTACTAGGCCAACAGAAAAATGAACAAACATTGTAGACAAGGATGAGCACGCCTTAAAAATGCATATAATATAGAATTTGCAAAAATAAAAAAAAAACACAAACAACAACCACACAAACAAGTAAAATAGCGGCAGATCAGTTGCTCTTGTTTGTAGTTGGTTTGTTTAAGGAAGATGAAATAAACACAACAGCCAACTCGGCTAGCGTAGCACAATAGGTAGCGTATTGTCTCTGCAACTCCGAGCTCTCGGGTTCAAAGCCTGAGAGAAGTGGTTATGAAAAATTAAATAAAAAATAATTTAATTTAATAATCAAAAAGAAGTCTGATGAGGAAATGTGGTGATTTCTGAAATAGTACTATAACTTCAACCATTAAAAACTGTTGTTGTTTTTTCACAAACAAATCTTCCATAAACTGGCCTTGAGCTCAATAAAAATTATAAAATATTAACATTTTACTAGGCCAACAGAAAAATGAACAAACATTGTAGACAAGGATGAGCACGCCTTAAAAATGCATATAATATAGAATTTGCAAAAATAAAAAAAAACACAAACAACAACCACACAAACAAGTAAAATAGCGGCAGATCAGTTGCTCTTGTTTGTAGTTGGTTTGTTTAAGGAAGATGAAATAAACACAACAGCCAACTCGGCTAGCGTAGCACAATAGGTAGCGTATTGTCTCTGCAACTCCGAGCTCTCGGGTTCAAAGCCTGAGAGAAGTGGTTATGAAAAATTAAATAAAAAATAATTTAATTTAATAATCAAAAAGAAGTCTGATGAGGAAATGTGGTGATTTCTGAAATAGTACTATAACTTCAACCATTAAAAACTGTTGTTGTTTTTTCACAAACAAATCTTCCATAAACTGGCCTTGAGCTCAATAAAAATTATAAAATATTAACATTTTACTAGGCCAACAGAAAAATGAACAAACATTGTAGACAAGGATGAGCACGCCTTAAAAATGCATATAATATAGAATTTGCAAAAATAAAAAAAAACACAAACAACAACCACACAAACAAGTAAAATAGCGGCAGATCAGTTGCTCTTGTTTGTAGTTGGTTTGTTTAAGGAAGATGAAATAAACACAACAGCCAACTCGGCTAGCGTAGCACAATAGGTAGCGTATTGTCTCTGCAACTCCGAGCTCTCGGGTTCAAAGCCTGAGAGAAGTGGTTATGAAAAATTAAATAAAAAATAATTTAATTTAATAATCAAAAAGAAGTCTGATGAGGAAATGTGGTGATTTCTGAAATAGTACTATAACTTCAACCATTAAAAACTGTTGTTGTTTTTTCACAAACAAATCTTCCATAAACTGGCCTTGAGCTCAATAAAAATTATAAAATATTAACATTTTACTAGGCCAACAGAAAAATGAACAAACATTGTAGACAAGGATGAGCACGCCTTAAAAATGCATATAATATAGAATTTGCAAAAATAAAAAAAAACACAAACAACAACCACACAAACAAGTAAAATAGCGGCAGATCAGTTGCTCTTGTTTGTAGTTGGTTTGTTTAAGGAAGATGAAATAAACACAACAGCCAACTCGGCTAGCGTAGCACAATAGGTAGCGTATTGTCTCTGCAACTCCGAGCTCTCGGGTTCAAAGCCTGAGAGAAGTGGTTATGAAAAATTAAATAAAAAATAATTTAATTTAATAATCAAAAAGAAGTCTGATGAGGAAATGTGGTGATTTCTGAAATAGTACTATAACTTCAACCATTAAAAACTGTTGTTGTTTTTTCACAAACAAATCTTCCATAAACTGGCCTTGAGCTCAATAAAAATTATAAAATATTAACATTTTACTAGGCCAACAGAAAAATGAACAAACATTGTAGACAAGGATGAGCACGCCTTAAAAATGCATATAATATAGAATTTGCAAAAATAAAAAAAAAAAACACAAACAACAACCACACAAACAAGTAAAATAGCGGCAGATCAGTTGCTCTTGTTTGTAGTTGGTTTGTTTAAGGAAGATGAAATAAACACAACAGCCAACTCGGCTAGCGTAGCACAATAGGTAGCGTATTGTCTCTGCAACTCCGAGCTCTCGGGTTCAAAGCCTGAGAGAAGTGGTTATGAAAAATTAAATAAAAAATAATTTAATTTAATAATCAAAAAGAAGTCTGATGAGGAAATGTGGTGATTTCTGAAATAGTACTATAACTTCAACCATTAAAAACTGTTGTTGTTTTTTCACAAACAAATCTTCCATAAACTGGCCTTGAGCTCAATAAAAATTATAAAATATTAACATTTTACTAGGCCAACAGAAAAATGAACAAACATTGTAGACAAGGATGAGCACGCCTTAAAAATGCATATAATATAGAATTTGCAAAAATAAAAAAAAACACAAACAACAACCACACAAACAAGTAAAATAGCGGCAGATCAGTTGCTCTTGTTTGTAGTTGGTTTGTTTAAGGAAGATGAAATAAACACAACAGCCAACTCGGCTAGCGTAGCACAATAGGTAGCGTATTGTCTCTGCAACTCCGAGCTCTCGGGTTCAAAGCCTGAGAGAAGTGGTTATGAAAAATTAAATAAAAAATAATTTAATTTAATAATCAAAAAGAAGTCTGATGAGGAAATGTGGTGATTTCTGAAATAGTACTATAACTTCAACCATTAAAAACTGTTGTTGTTTTTTCACAAACAAATCTTCCATAAACTGGCCTTGAGCTCAATAAAAATTATAAAATATTAACATTTTACTAGGCCAACAGAAAAATGAACAAACATTGTAGACAAGGATGAGCACGCCTTAAAAATGCATATAATATAGAATTTGCAAAAATAAAAAAAAAACACAAACAACAACCACACAAACAAGTAAAATAGCGGCAGATCAGTTGCTCTTGTTTGTAGTTGGTTTGTTTAAGGAAGATGAAATAAACACAACAGCCAACTCGGCTAGCGTAGCACAATAGGTAGCGTATTGTCTCTGCAACTCCGAGCTCTCGGGTTCAAAGCCTGAGAGAAGTGGTTATGAAAAATTAAATAAAAAATAATTTAATTTAATAATCAAAAAGAAGTCTGATGAGGAAATGTGGTGATTTCTGAAATAGTACTATAACTTCAACCATTAAAAACTGTTGTTGTTTTTTCACAAACAAATCTTCCATAAACTGGCCTTGAGCTCAATAAAAATTATAAAATATTAACATTTTACTAGGCCAACAGAAAAATGAACAAACATTGTAGACAAGGATGAGCACGCCTTAAAAATGCATATAATATAGAATTTGCAAAAATAAAAAAAAAACACAAACAACAACCACACAAACAAGTAAAATAGCGGCAGATCAGTTGCTCTTGTTTGTAGTTGGTTTGTTTAAGGAAGATGAAATAAACACAACAGCCAACTCGGCTAGCGTAGCACAATAGGTAGCGTATTGTCTCTGCAACTCCGAGCTCTCGGGTTCAAAGCCTGAGAGAAGTGGTTATGAAAAATTAAATAAAAAATAATTTAATTTAATAATCAAAAAGAAGTCTGATGAGGAAATGTGGTGATTTCTGAAATAGTACTATAACTTCAACCATTAAAAACTGTTGTTGTTTTTTCACAAACAAATCTTCCATAAACTGGCCTTGAGCTCAATAAAAATTATAAAATATTAACATTTTACTAGGCCAACAGAAAAATGAACAAACATTGTAGACAAGGATGAGCACGCCTTAAAAATGCATATAATATAGAATTTGCAAAAATAAAAAAAAACACAAACAACAACCACACAAACAAGTAAAATAGCGGCAGATCAGTTGCTCTTGTTTGTAGTTGGTTTGTTTAAGGAAGATGAAATAAACACAACAGCCAACTCGGCTAGCGTAGCACAATAGGTAGCGTATTGTCTCTGCAACTCCGAGCTCTCGGGTTCAAAGCCTGAGAGAAGTGGTTATGAAAAATTAAATAAAAAATAATTTAATTTAATAATCAAAAAGAAGTCTGATGAGGAAATGTGGTGATTTCTGAAATAGTACTATAACTTCAACCATTAAAAACTGTTGTTGTTTTTTCACAAACAAATCTTCCATAAACTGGCCTTGAGCTCAATAAAAATTATAAAATATTAACATTTTACTAGGCCAACAGAAAAATGAACAAACATTGTAGACAAGGATGAGCACGCCTTAAAAATGCATATAATATAGAATTTGCAAAAATAAAAAAAAACACAAACAACAACCACACAAACAAGTAAAATAGCGGCAGATCAGTTGCTCTTGTTTGTAGTTGGTTTGTTTAAGGAAGATGAAATAAACACAACAGCCAACTCGGCTAGCGTAGCACAATAGGTAGCGTATTGTCTCTGCAACTCCGAGCTCTCGGGTTCAAAGCCTGAGAGAAGTGGTTATGAAAAATTAAATAAAAAATAATTTAATTTAATAATCAAAAAGAAGTCTGATGAGGAAATGTGGTGATTTCTGAAATAGTACTATAACTTCAACCATTAAAAACTGTTGTTGTTTTTTCACAAACAAATCTTCCATAAACTGGCCTTGAGCTCAATAAAAATTATAAAATATTAACATTTTACTAGGCCAACAGAAAAATGAACAAACATTGTAGACAAGGATGAGCACGCCTTAAAAATGCATATAATATAGAATTTGCAAAAATAAAAAAAAACACAAACAACAACCACACAAACAAGTAAAATAGCGGCAGATCAGTTGCTCTTGTTTGTAGTTGGTTTGTTTAAGGAAGATGAAATAAACACAACAGCCAACTCGGCTAGCGTAGCACAATAGGTAGCGTATTGTCTCTGCAACTCCGAGCTCTCGGGTTCAAAGCCTGAGAGAAGTGGTTATGAAAAATTAAATAAAAAATAATTTAATTTAATAATCAAAAAGAAGTCTGATGAGGAAATGTGGTGATTTCTGAAATAGTACTATAACTTCAACCATTAAAAACTGTTGTTGTTTTTTCACAAACAAATCTTCCATAAACTGGCCTTGAGCTCAATAAAAATTATAAAATATTAACATTTTACTAGGCCAACAGAAAAATGAACAAACATGATAGTAAAAATTGAGATAATCGTTTGTACCGACCAACACATATTAGGTCCTATCCTACTGTCAATAGTCCTCATTACTTCTATGGACATAGGTCCCAGCCTCATTGCCCTACTCCTCTCGTAATCACCCAACCTACCCTTCAGGTAGGACTGCATTTGAGAATCCGCTACCTGCTTGGTAGCTTGGTGCCACTTCCGCGAATGCAAAAAGACCACACGGTAGCGACCAATTTAATTACAATTAGCTACAACGAATCAATACGTTAAACCAGTGCGCGAATGATGATATAGAAGAAGCCTAGACAGATTCGAATGCCTATGACGAAAAGGTGGCAGACGACGGAGTTGACAATTATGTTGAAGTAATACCGGAGGTACCAAGCGATGAAATCAAATTTTTAGAGTAACGTCCCTGCTACCATACGTTAGCAGGAAGTTTAAGGGCAAGACAGTAAAATTCTTAATCGACACCGGTGCTTCTAAAAACTATGTAACGGACTGTGATTGGCAGGTTGTAAAAGCAGTAACATTTCCCCTTTCAGTGAAATCTATTCATGGCACCAATCGCGTAACGCGGAAGTGCACCATAAATATTTTTAACACCAATTCTGAGTTTTTCCTCCTTCCCACACTTGAAACATTCGATGGTATAATCGGATATGATCTTTTGTGCAAAATCGATGCTAACCTTGACATTAAAAAAGTAGGCCTTTCACACAAAACTGGTTCAGAAAATTTGATCTTTATCCACTGTAAGGACGTTAACAATATTATACTAAAACCATATGTATATTGAAGAACTGAAAAGTAAATATGGTGAAGTTTTTTCTGAGCCCGAGGAATCGCTTCCTTACAACACGAATTTTGTGGCAACCATTAGAACAATAGACAATGAAGCAGCGTTTTCGAAATCGTATCCCTACCCAATGGCAGCGTCCGAATTTGTAAATAAAGAAATCGACAACCTTTTACGCAATGGTATTATCAGACCTTCCAGATCTCCATACAATAGCCCTATGTGGGTTCCTAAAAAAGGCTTGTCCGAATCCGGTGAAAAGAAAATGCGAATGGTCATAGACTTTAAGAAACTTAATGAAAAAACTATCAATGATAGATATCTGATCCCTGACACTTCCGTTATATTAGCGAATTCGGGTAAATCTTAAATTTTCACAACAATAGACCTTAAGGTTTCCATCAGATAACTTTAGCTGAAAAGGACAGGGAGAAAACTGCATTTTCCGTAAATAACGGAAAATATGAGTTTTGTAGGCTTCGGTTTGGGATGAAAAATGCACCGAGTGTTTTCCAGCGTGCCATCGATGACGTGCTGAGGGAAGAAATAGGGAAAACATGTCACGTCTACATTGATGACCTAAATGTATTTTCCCAGGATTATGAAACTCACCTCAACGAAGTCAGCCGCGTTTCATTAAAGATTACGCATCAATAGCTAAACCTCTCACCAAATATTTACGAGGTGAAAACGGGACAATAAGCACCAACCTTTCAAAAAAATACCAATATAGAGTTCGATGAAGAAGCTCACAGGGCATTTAAGCAAATAAAATATATTTTGTCATCCGAGGATGTGCTTCTCCTCTATCCTGACTATCAAAAGCCCTGTTGATTTAACTACGGACGCCTTCTCGCATGCTCTAGTAGCAGTTCTATCTCAAGGAGGCCGACCAATCACTATGATTTCCCGTACACTGACAAAAACCGAGGAGAATTATGCTACTAATGAGCGAGAATTACTCGCCATTGTTTGGGCTTTACAAAAGCTCAGAAATGACCTTTACGGTGTAAAGGACCTCAACATCTTTACAGACCACCAACTGTTAACTTTTTCAATTTTAGATAAGAACCCGAACTCGAAATTGAAGCGATGGAGATCATTTGTAGAAGAATTCTGTTGGGGAATGTTGTCGCTGACGCGCTGTCAAGACAACACATTAATGCTCTAAGCACAGGCCAATCTGATGAGACTATTCATAGCGAGGAATCCTCGACAATGGCGATTAAAACAGTTAAAAATCCTATTAATTGCTTCAGGAACCAAATAATTCTTGAAGACGGGGGCAACGAATCCGTAAATACAAAAATCCTCTTCCAATCTCAGATCAGGCACCACGTAATTTTCAGTAAAATTGAAAGAATCCCCAAATTAATAACAAGTGCGTAAACCCTAACAGGGTCAACGCATTGCTATTGGAACTTCCTGTATTAGGAAAAATTCAAAACCAGATACTTTTGAGCTTCCCTTCAGTAAAATTTGTTTACACGAATCATCATCACATTTTTAATAAGGATGACCAGATGGAAATTTTGCAGTCTGAGCATAACAGAGCTCACCGTTCACTGAAAGAAAACAGTAATCAAGTTCTTAGGGAGATTACTACTTTCCCAATATTCCAAAAATTTTAAAAGGCATTGTTTCTTCATGTAAAATATGTAAAGAGGCCAAGTATCAGCGTCATGCACCTAATCCAGGAATAGGCGAAACCGTAGACATTTATTCAACCGATAAGAAATAACACTTAACGTGCATTGATAACTTCTCAAAGTTTGCTATAATTCGCTCGATTCCGTCACGGTCGATAATAGATATAAAGGAACCCATAATCCAAATCATGAATTTTTTCCAAGGACACGAAATATCTCATCTGCCACAACGAAAAATCTGTAAACTCAAACACAATAAAGGCCTTATTGCAAAACCATTTCAATGTTTCCATTTACACAACTCCACCGCAGCATAGTACAACAAATGGTCAGGTGGAAAGATTTCACACTAATGACCTTATTCTCCTCTCCGCTTACAAGTACAATAGGACTATTCACTCTGTGACAAAGCAAAGACCAATCGATATTATTCATCACACCGTCCCAACATTTCGAATCAAATACGAGACAGATTAATAAGCACTCAACATAATGACCTCAATAGCCGTAACAAAAACTGTCTGACGAAATCTTACTATCCGGGTGACAAAGTCTTTGTCAAAACAAATAAGAGAATAGGCAATAAATTCACTAAATTAAATCTAGCGAAAACAGTTGCTGAAGATTTAGGCACAACAGCTTTAATCGACGGTACCCAAACATACTCGATATGTCATGTATTTCCAATAAGGTACACGATTCTTAAGATATTAATTAATCACAGTGAAGATGTGAATACACACTTCAAAAAATTAATAATACAAAAATGAGGAATGGATCTAATCATAATAACCTTTAAAATATCGTAAATTCAACAACTTATTTGTACCGAAAATTTATTTATCAAATTCTTTTACCAATTCAAGAGACAGTTTTATGGCTAGCACTGGCGACATCTGTTGTCCGTTAGCGATCATAAGACGATTGCTCGTAACGTTGCAGTTTCTTTGGGTGGCAGGATAGATGTCGTTTACGCAATTTCTTCTATACATTTTATGTACATTCAAGTTAACAATTACATATTATTCGAAGGACTCATTGCCCGTTTAATACATACGAGTGCATGTATGGTACTACGTAGCTTATTATACAAAATTGTTTAAAAAACAAGCAATTTTTATAGCTTCGATTTAAAAATTACATAATAGTCTCTATTCTTTCATTATTTTAATGGTTATCACTAGGTATACTGTTAAAAGAGCTAATTTCATGGCGGATATTCTATTTTTTGTATAGAATAATTTTCAATGAGAATTTATTCTTTAACAAAATACTTGCAATAATTTAAAATTTGAAATTACGCTACTGAAACGTTTGTCCCAATTATCTTTTATATGTCCTTGCTCTGCACTTCCCTGTCATTTTCGAAAAATTCATATATGTATGTATGTGTTAGAACGCTAAAAAAGCTAAAACTAACTTTTATGGGGACATGAATAAATATTTCAAGGTATCTAGTTAAATATCAGGATAGAGATATTCTCTCAAAATGCCTGCAGTCAAAATCCATATAGAACAATTTGTTTTTTAGTTTTAGTGGCAGTAACTAAATTGAAGGCAAAAGTTTCGGGATTATGATTGTTACAGAGGATTTTGGGTAAAGGTGGCATACGGTCAAATGTTGTAACTGCGTCAATACGCAGAGATGCGATCATTGCGGTTCCGTGGTGCTCGGGCAGATTGTGATGAAACCAACTTTGTTTGACTGTAATAATATGAATCCGAAAGCGCTCTAGTAAAACCATTGACGCCATATTTAGAAGATGTATAAACAGCGTTTGCACCATAAGCATCCAATCCAACTATTGAGGAGATATTCACAATCAGACCGCCATGACCACCTTTCGATTTGTCCATCAGACGCAAAGCCGGAAAAGTGCTGTAAATGACACCCAAAAAATTAATTTGTAATGTTCATTCAATTTCATGCTCATTCATTATGCCACTACCATTCACCACAATATCGAATCGACTCATCGTGTCATGTGCGTCTGTAAATGCACTTTCGATATTCTCCACATCTGTCAAGTCCAGCTTGATGTAGAATACGTTGGCAGCTTTGTTGATCGCTTCTAGGGTCTGAAGCATTTCAGGATCCTTAACCACATCTAAAATTGCCACATTCGCCACCCCTTGCTCAAGTAGGCATCTATAACTGCAAACCACCAACATATATAAAATTTTTATTTTTTAAATCCATATTTTAAGATATTGCCTTTTTAATTTTGACCGTACGTCGATCGCGTGTTTAATTATAGATGCATAAGTCTGCGTTCAGACAGGGAGACTTTTGTCGCGGCAACTCGTTACTTGTGGAAGAGGGAGTGACGATGAAAGAGAAAGAGAAAGGGCACCGAGTAGCTCGTGCTCGGGCGACACGCTTTGTGTTGTAATTGATCTCAGTCGGCGGCCAAGAAATTTGACATTCCTTTTCATTTATAAATTCTTTCAGTGGTTGCAGAGTTTTAAATGATCGCCTAGCACATAGTTTGATGAATTATAAAATATCAATATAATGCCTAGGTTACACCAAATAAATTATTCAAGTACATAATGCAATGTGTACACATTGAATTTTATGTATAGCTCGCCACCCAGCTACAATAACCCATATAAAATTATGATTTTTCCGGTATTTCAAAAAAAAATGACTCGTTTCTCCGCGTTACTAAAAATAGCTGGGCAACTGGCTCAGCGATACACCTACCCGTGCCATCTGTGCGAGGGCAAGCATCCGATTAGACTCTGCTCCGTATTTCGGGCAAAACCCGTGGAAGGAAGACTACGCTAGTCTCTACTGGGCAAATACTGCGCCAACTGCCTTTCGGTAGCGCATCAGGCCGACGTATGTTCATGCGCGTCACGATGCCACCGATGTAATGGCAAGCATCACACCTTCAGCATCCTGACGAGGAGAGACATCCGAAAATCGAAACCGACTCGGACACCGAGCTGTCGATCCATGCCTTCGATTCCTGAATGGAAACGCGCTCAACGCGCCCGGAACCTGAGGAGAGCGGAATGGCGACATAAGTGGAAGCTCGATCCTTCCGTCCTTTGTAAGCACACGAAAGGCGGCGTCAGAGTAAAGAGGAAACCAGGCCTTTCGCCCACCCCCGCCAGCAGGGCGACATGGAGCGGAATCGCGGACTTGCCGCCCACCTCTATCAGCACAACATCATCGTGGAGCGGAATCTTGGCCTTCCCGCCCACAATCCTCGTCACATCGGCAACTACCGGCGACTTTCCGAAGCTGCCATGCTACTTTTGCGCTACAGCCCACCACGGCAATCGCTCCAACCGCCGTCGTCAAGATGGAGGCACAAGGGCGACTGCACCTCGTTCGCGCACTCATCGACGTCTGCGCACCTACGTCGATTGTCCTAGCTGACTTGGCGTGGGATTTTAACCTCGAGAAAACGACCATCGGGAACGAGCGTGGCTGCATTCTGCGTCTGCGACGGAAGTACGGAATAAATACCCAAATAGCAACGCATGCCTTGGTAAGGCAACGCTTTGTGCGCATGTGCCCCAACAGCAGCATTGATCCGTCAGTTGCCACGAGCTACACCCATACACGGCTAGCGGATCCACACTTCTACACTGCGGCTCCAGTTAGTTTGGCCCTCGGCGCTGACATGTATCAAAACGTCATTATGCCAGGAAGGCTTCCTAGCACCTTCGGCCCACTCGTCGCCCAAAGTACGATCTTTGGATGGATCTTATCCGGATCTTCTAGAAATTAATCGTTGGACAACATACACTTAAAAATAAAACATTAACACAATATATGTATATACATATATGCATATAAAAGATAAAAATACAATAAACTAAATAAAAATAACAAGTTTTCTCCTCCTTTTTACGATATTCGTGTGCATTGAAGATAACCACGTACATTTGATTTTTCGTAATTCACAATATTTTCTCCCGCAGCATTCTAGGTTAAGAGAGGTGACGAGGAACGATACCGCGGATGCAAAATCCTGGCAATGGTGATAGAGGGCAGCGTTTATTCAATATAACTAATTTTCTTCATATGCACATTAAGCTGGTAGCTCACGTTTTCACTCGTTGTGGCCATGTTGCGTACCGCAAGGGGGGCGGCATGTTTTGGCCTCTATGCCTAAAATTCAAATAAACCACCATTAAACGACCCGCCCTAATGTGCAGCGGTCACACTTATTCACTGATTTCACACTCACAGTAGTTATGTGTGTGTGTGCAGATGAGCACACACATAAGTTACACACACGTACACATTAACACAGTCACTCAATTTCTTATGTTTATATTTTCCCGCCGGATAAACATTTTCGTTTAATTTTCCCCTGATTCATATTGCCCGACGGTTCGGACACCCAAAACCGTTTTACTTTTGCTGGCGCTTCTTTGTTGACCGAGTTCAAGGGAAGACTTCGAGCTACCAGCCTAATCCAGGCAAATTAAGCGTTGTACAATATTATACATTTTAAATAATTTAAATACACCCAGAACACACACACAACTCGTTACTTGGGGAAGAGGGAGTGACGAGGAAAGGGGAAGGGCACCGAGTTGCTCGTGCTCGGGCGACACGCTTTGTGTTAATATTCGTCTCAGTCGGCGGCCAAGAAATTTGGCATTCCTTTTCATTTATAAATTCTTTCAGTGGTTGCAGTTTTAAATGAATACATACGGTGTTTAGGCCTCCAAGCTAAATCGCTTTCTCTAGAAAGGGTGTAATTAGGGTGGTGTCAAGTAGCACTCACATACACATGCATGCGCAAAGTATCTTATTGTAGTCTCACACACACGTACGTGTGCAGAGTGAACGGCATGAATGTGTGTGCGCATGCATGTGTATACGCGGATAAAACCATTCGGGCGGTTTTCCCCTAAAAACGGTGAAATAATTGTCCCGCGGGTTTTAGGAAAATAGCTTTTACTTTTTTGCGTATATTCTGTTAAAAACAACCGGAGCATCAGCATCAGCATCAACTCGTGTCTCAGCCACCACAACAGGTAATATCACCACATATTTTTGTACAAAGTTAAAAACTTAATAAGCGCACAATAAATCCACATACCAAAATATATACACAAACACTTAAGTCGTTTTGCATTTATATTTTTTATTTCCGGTGCCATTTCGGAAAAGCCGCCTAATCACCGTTGTTCATGGTCCTTCTGCGCCGAGAACCTATTGAACCAGTCCCACTTTCGAAGCTATAACTACATCACAGCAAGTAGCAGCGTTTTTAATACAGTCCACTTCATCCAACAGGATTTTCAACTGCGTTTTACGACATATCGTCAACCACAATTACGATTTGGTACAGCAGACAACTTGCCACAGCTTGCCACAATCAACATCATCACTTATTGGTCACGAGTTAAACTTGCCACAATCAACAGCATCACTTATTAGTCACCAGTTAAACTACGCTAAAGGTACGTGGTTGACATTTCTTGCACACATATACACATAGGTTTTTATTTTTGCGTAAAACAATAATTCGCTTAAAATTCAGTGCGTATAATTAAAACAATATTTCCTCGAGTGATTTGTGGAGGTAGTCAGTGCTCCAAATATATTATTTTTCTGGATCAAGCGAATGACACAGTTTCACTCTGCACACATACATACGCCTTTTTGCAAAAAGGCTCACTAGTGTTGTTAGTGTAACCTTTAAACCAAATTGAGGTCAAACACGATTAGTTAGTTTTCCGAAATTTAAATAATTTTCAATTTGCAAAGCACGTTTTGTTTATTAACACATTTATCGGCTTTCATTACTTTTTTCTTTGATCGTGTTTTTTATTACTTTTCAACTTTCAATTTGCCAAATCATTGCACTAGCAGCACTACACTTGTATGAAGTATTCATAACCTCATTGTTTCAACACACTGTTTCGGTTTATAGCACATTTTGATATCACTGATCCGTCGGAGAATTCCGCTTTCACAAAATCACTGCGAGCACTAATTTACACAAATTTCGATCGATATTCAGTCCATACTCGTACATATTGGCGAAAGTTGGGTGGCGAGTGTCTTTAAAGATAGACTTAGAGTTTGCATTAATATACATACACATACATATAATATAAGAATATAAATATACATATACATATTTTGCATTAAAAATAAAAATCAAGTCTGTGCTTGTGCATATACATATATTTAAATTCTGGTGTTACAATTTTCTGGATTGAAGGCTTGTTACGTTTTTTGTTGCAAAGATATTTTCGGAAGACTTTCCTTTTCCTTCTTGAGGTTTCCTTTGTTGTTTTGTCCCAATCATGGAATCATTTATTCGTATGGCCGAAGCTGTAATCGAATTCGAATCAGATTACGGCAACACGCCAGTTTCGGAACAAAATAAACACGGGCTTGCTATACAGCAAGACGAATTAAAGGCTATGTGGGACAAAACAAAGGTAGCATACGATATGCTCAGCAACTCAGATGGGTTAACTAAAGAGGACATTAGGGCCATTAGGAAAAAACATAAAGACAGCTTCGGTAGTTATGTTAAATGCATGTCCGCAATGGCTACTCAATTGGAAGTGCTTGCAGACGAAAAGAAAGACATTAAAGAGCAGTCAGTTCGTGAGCACAATATACATCTCCCTCCCTGTGATACAGAAGTGTTCAAAGGCGACTACCTTTCTTGGCCAACATTCCGAGATATGTTTACGGCTATTTTTATTCTCAATAAGCGCCTTACACCTGTTGAAAAACTGTTCCATTTAAACAATAAAACGCAGGGAGAAGCTAAAGATATTGTGAGAAAGTGTCCGCTTACAAATGAAGGTTTCACTACTTAAGCGATAGATATGAAAATAAACGTATCTTAGTAAATTCCCAACTCAAGATACTTTTCAGCCTTGATACGGTTTATAGTGAGTGCGGTAGCTCAATCAAAAAATTGCAGCGGGACATCAACAATTGCATCTCGTCCTTAAAGAGTCATCAAATTGACATTTCAAATTGGGATGCAATAATAACTTTATCTTTGTTCGACTAAATTGCCAGAGAGCACATTGGCATTGTGGGAGCAGACAATAGAGAACAAAACTGAGATATCAAAATGGGAGGATATGGATAGATTTCTTTCCAATAGGTTTCAGACTTAGGAAACCGTCTGCGGCTTAAAGGGTGTTCAACATCCTCGAACTTCAAAGCCACAGTTCTCAAAATTCCCGTCTGAACCTCCACAAAAAAGACTTGGCGTTTTCCAGGCCAGTGTGGCAAAAGTTACTTGCCAATTGTGCAAATGCAATGAGCACAAATTACAAAACTGCCCACGGTTTCGTAAACTAACGACGACCGATCGAATTGCATTTTTAAAAAATAATAACAGTTGCTTGAACTGCCTTTCTTCAGGACATACGGTCTCACGGTGTACAAGCTCATTTAATTGCAGCACTTGCCACCTGAGACATCATACGCTCCTTCATATACAGGCTTTTCAGCCAAAAGCAACTGGCCAATCGCCAATATCGAGTCCCGAAGTTGATGCTCCATCCACCTCTTCTCAGGCTCGTATTAGACACAATTTTGAAAGGACAAATAAAAATTCGGTTAATAACTTCAACTGTTTCGCCAACACGAATAAAGGAGTTTTACTCGGAACAGCTCGCGTTAATATATTTTACAATGGTACTGAGTTTTCTGCAAGAGCCTTAATTGATTCTGGTTCTGAGTGTTCTTTTATAACACAAGGCCTCAAACGCAGAATCGATTTGCCCACAATAAGGCTGAATGCCCAAGTATCAGGCATAAATAACACCATTTCAGCGCAGGTAACAGAAGCCTGCCTTATTCAACTGCGGTCACCCATTGACCCTTTAATCAAGATCCACACCACAGCTTTGGTGTTACCGCAACTTACAGGGAATCTTCCAACATGCAGGATAGATGCCTTGACTAAACAAGCGTTCCCGGATCTAGTATTGGCCGACAAGAGATTCTTCGTTAACGAGCAAGTTGACCTTGTCCTAGGTGGCGACATTTACGCTCAAATAATATTACACGGAATAAGAAAGAATGTCCTGGGAACTCTCCTCGCCCAGGAAACTGTATTCGGTTGGATAATAACCGGCCAAACCGACTCGGCTACTCCAAACAATAAATGTGTATCATTTTTTAATGAAGTCTCATAAGACAAGCGCCTTAAATCCTTTTGGGAACTGGAAGAAGTTTCTAAAGACAGGATATATAACGAAGATGAGATTTATTGCGAAAAACTCTATAAAAGCACTACAAAAAGAAACAAAGATGGCAAATACGTTGTATCATTGCCGTTCAAAAAGGATTTCCCAAAGAGTTTCGGCCTGGGACCTTCGTTAAAAATCGCTTGCTCGCAATTCTTTCGAAACGAAACGCGTTTGGCAAAGGATCTACCATTGCAAACTGAATACAACAGGGTTTTGTCAGAATACGAAACTTTGGGACATATGACTCGAATTGAGGAATATGTTTCAGGCGACGAATGTGCGAATTATTTCCTGCCGCATCATGCCGTAAAGAAGGAGGACAGTACTACCACCAAAGTACGAGTCGTTTTCAACGCATCGTGTCCGACTGCGAATGGAACTAGCCTTAATGATGTCATCCATCCTGGTCCAGTACTTCAAAGCGACCTGACGATGGTAATACTACGTTGGAGGCTCTTTAAATACGTGTTTAATAGCGACATCGAAAAAATGTATCGCCAAATTTTGCTAAACCCGAATGAAATGAAATACCAACGTATAGTTTTTCGGAAAAATCCGAGTGAACCAATCAGTCTGTATGAATTGAAGACAGTTACATTCGGTGTTAATTGTGCACCATACCTCGCGATTAGGACTCTGCTTCAGCTGGCTGACGATGTAGATAGCTCATATCCGCTGGCTTCTGACATTTTAAGAAAATACATGTACGTTGATGATGTTGTGGCTGGAGGACATTCCATCGACATGGCCATCAGAGCTAAAGAAGAGGTAGTAAAGGTGTTACAATCAGCTGGTTTCCCACTACGAAAATGGACTTTAAATTGTGAGAAAATATTGGATGGAATACCGAAAGCCCACCTGCTAAACGAAAATTTTCTGGAATTTGAGGACACCAGCACAGTCAAAGCTCTGGGCATCAGATGGAACGCCCATTCCGATCATTTTTATTTCACGGCTAAAACAATCGAAACGCAGGTACGATTCACAAAAAGGATAATACTGTCCGAAATCGCCAAATTATTCGACCCACTAGGATGGCTTGCGCCATTCGTGGTTACGGCAAAAATTTTAATGCAGAGTATTTGGTTAGAAGGTACAGATTGGGACGAAACGGTGTCCCCTACATCAATAAACCGATGGCAAAGCTTTGTCGAAAACTACAGTCATATCGGCACAATTCGTATTCCTCGTAGGGTGTATTTTTCCCCAACGGATAAAATTGAACTGCATGGATTCTGCGACGCCTCGGAGAAGGCATATGCCGCTACTATTTTCCTTCGCGTTCAGAAGGCAGAGACAGTTTATGTCAGTCTCCTGCTTGCTAAGTCCAAAGTAGCGCCAGTGAAAACAATTTCGTTGCCACGCTTGGAACTCTGTGGTGCCGTGTTGCTGGCTGAACTAATGGAGTCAGTCACTAAAAATCTTAACTTAGGTCAGTCTACAAGGCATGTTTGGACAGATTCGACCATTGTCCTTGCCAGGATTCATAAACCTCCCTGCTCGTGGTCAACCTTTGTTGCCCATCGAGTTACAAAAATTGTAGAGAAAGTTGGAAGCCGAAATTGGCTTCACGTAGAATCAGCTTCAAATCCATCGGATTTGGCTAGTAGAGGAATCACTGTGCGGGAACTGGCCGACAGTTCCTTGTGGTGGCAGGGTCCTTCTTGGTTGCAAGAAGATAGAGAAAACTGGCCCACACAAGAAACGAACTATAGCACTGGAGTAGAACAAAAAAGGGTTCAAGTCTGTGCAACAACTACAATCGATATCGGTGATGAGATTCTTGATAGATTTTCCGATCTATCGAGGGCTTTGAGAGTCTTATCCTACGTATTAAGGTTCTCACGGAGAACTCGTCCAAATGGAAAAACTTTCTTTCACGCGGAGTCTTGCTCAATTTCAGCCCATGAAATTGAAGCAACGACGCAACGCTTAATAATCATCTCACAGAAGAAATATTATGGTCAAGAATACTTAGCATTGAAATCGAACAAACCAATAAATTCAAAAAGCGAAATATTGCCACTTAACCCATATATCGACAAGGAAAACATAATAAGGACGGGTGGTCGATTAGGGAAATCCCTTGATCTCTCATTTAACGAGCGACACCCAATAATACTTCCATAAAATAGTAGATTGTCTCGTCTTATAGTTCAGTTTATCCACACTGTATCATTGCATGGTGAAAATCAATTGATGTTGCGCCTGATTAGAACCCAGTATTGGATACCGCGAGTTCAAAATTTGATCAGGTCAACAATTTACAACTGCAAAGTCTGCACGATCTACCGAAAACGTTCGCAATCACAGCTTAGGGGTATGCTTCCTACAGAACGTACTACATTTTCACGCGCATTTACGAATACAGGTGTCGACTTCACGGGTCCGTTCGATATAAAGACCTACAATGGACGCGGTTGTCGAGTATCCAAAGGATACGTCTGCCTGTTTGTGTGCTTCGCAACGAAGGCGATCCATTTGGAAGCCACCTCCGATTTGAGCACACAATCGTTCCTAGCAGCTTTTGCTAGATTTGTAGGAAGGCGAGTTGCCCAAAAAACATGTATTCCGACAACGGAACGAACTTCGTCGGGGCCTCTCGAACATTAAAAACAGAAATAAAAGCTTTTATATCTGATGCTCGCAATAGCACCTTGTCAAAATATACCCAACAAATGCTTACGTGGCATTTTATCCCCGCCGCAGCACCCCATATGGGTGGACTGTGGGAGGCGGGAGTTAAAAGTTTTAAAAGCCACTTTACAAAAATCGCTTCCAACCACAAATATACGTTTGAAGAGTTTACGACCTTACTTTGCAGAGTTGAGTCCTGTCTCAACTCTCGACCACTAAGTCCCTCATCAAATGAACCGACGGACTTGGAACCATTGACACCAGGTCATTTTTTAGTGGGCGGACACCTTCTTGCCCAGCCTGAAGTAGATGCTGATGAAAACCGCGCCTCGATTGTAAATCGGTGGCAAAGATTGAAGGCTTTACACCACAAATTTTGCAAGAGGTGGAAGACAGAATACCTGTCTGAACTTCAAAAACGCAATAAGTGGAAATATCCACAATCTAACATAAAGAAAGGTGACCTCGTCGTTATCAAAGAAGACAACCTGCCACCTAATGAGTGGAGATTAGGCAGGGTCGCCAAACTGCACCCAGGCTCGGATGGCAAGGTAAGAGTAGTGGATGCTATAACCGAAAGAGGACAAGTCACCAGGCCATTAGTGAAATTAGTCCTATTACCCGCCAATGATGAACAGGAGGAGGAGCAACGACCTTCTGACGAAACCGATTCCCCTCTTTCAACACCTACATCGATCGAAAAACCCAACGCGGATTCTACTTCGTAATACCCATCCAATTCCACATCGCAAATTTGCAATTTAAAATTAAAATTTAGGATTAAGAGAAATATTTAAACCGCTTGAATAAGGGTTGTATTAGTAAAATAACACCACCACTTTGAAGTGATTCAGAAACACCTATTTTGTACACACTTGTGTTTAAAGTATTTTCTAAACTCAAACAAAAAAAAAAAAACTTTCATTCTTTAGAGACATGAATTTCCAAACTTAATAATTTTTATTCACTTAACCAGTAGAAAACGAATTTTTTATTGTTAGCTGTAATTTTTTAAATATAATTGTGTAATTTCATCCAATAATGTGGTAACAGCTTTTGTGAGCCCAAACATTTTGGCTATAAAAAATTGTTAGATTTATAATAACATTTTTTCTCGCTTAATGTTTTATAGTAACTTATCGAATTTATATCTCTTGTTTTCCAAATCAAACATTGCTGAATTTTATTCCCCTTTATATAACAAACCTTACTTTGTTGTTTTCTTGTTTTCATTTCATTTTTTTTTCCTCTTTAAATAATAGTTTACTATAATTTTATTATAGTGCTTATAATAAACTCGTTGAAAATAATTGAAACTTTGATTAATTATAAAAAAAAAAAAACCATGCAATTTGGGCACTAAGTTCTGGTTTTGAATGCAATGTATTCACAACTCGCTGTTTCGTTTGCATGATGAGAACCACTGGAGGAAATATGTTCTCCTCTATAACACGTTTATTATGAAATAAACATTCATAATATGTACATACATACATATGTACATGTAATTTTAATATGTATGTATTTTTAACACGAAATCCTTCACTTTGCGCTATTCTGCTGTTAAATACTCGAGAGATAAAATCCATATTAAAATTACTTTTGGAAGATCTTAAAACTGATACTTCCACAAAAAATCAAAAAAACTGATAGTATACAAAGGTATGCAAACTAGGAATGAAGTTATTATATAAACATACATACATACATATATAGTTTTTCGTTTGAATTGCTAAACGTACATACACATAAATGCTATGGAAATGTGAAGAAATAAGCGAAAACATAAAACGTGAACCTTAATCTATAAGAATTAGTTGAATATTTCAATTAAAACAAAAAAAAAAGGGAAATTCGGATATTTCTAGCCGAAGTCTTCGAATTGAGCAACTAGCCATGCGCAATGCAATTTCTATTGAACATAAAGTAAATTGAATAATAAAGTAAAGCTGCAGAAATTCTAGATTGGGCTAAAACCCAAATTTTTTAAACAATGTTTCTACAATTTTCTCTTTCTTCGCCGTGAGAACAAAGCTGTGTAGGGTGAACCGACATATTTTCGATATTTTTTTTTATTCAAGAACATTTTTATGGCATAAAACTAAACAGGCTGAAACATAGGCTTGATTAGAAATAATGCCTTGCATAGTACTCTAAAGCCAGCTAATCAAACACACACGTACATACATAAAAACGCATAATACGATCTGCGATTGAATACATATATACGTATGAAACTTCGCAAATTAGGGATAAATAAGAAATTACGTTAGCCAAACACTCTTACAAGAAATATGCAGTCGCCGTGTCCAACACCCTACCACCTAAATAATTCAACGCAGATGCCTACAAAACCTAAATCCAAAAGAGATCTTACATACCTCTTAAACTAACAAATTTTTTAATTTAATATAAGGGTCTCAGTATTTAATAATTCACACTCACCCTCATCATTCTGCGCAGGTTCATTGATATATGGATGTCAATGCCTGGCGGAGTCGTTGCCAACTTGCACAGCACCCCTGCGTCGTGTGTTTGGAATGTATGACCGCCGAAAAGGAATGGTAATAGAAGACTCACACCCCGTCACATCCACGAGTCAAGACCTTCCGGGGTGATATCCAAATTGTGTCGTCTGCCGAGAGCATTTTAAAATGTGGAACAACCTATTTGGTGGCCAATTATAAATACTGTACAAGTTTGATATACCATGAATTACCTGAAGTGCGTGCGAAATATCTGCCAATGGTAACCCTGTGTCCGCACAAGAAACTTACCGACACCTGGTTCGGTCTGGTTTTTTATCATCGATATTGACAAATCAACTTACGCAGCTAGCGGCCGCTTCTTGCATAGAAATTTTCCAGCTATGGGCACAAAAAGGTGTAATTCACGATCTACACCAAGAGATGTTAGGCGGAGACAATAAAGTTATTCGCGGCGAAGAGTCGCCGGAGCATTATTGAACAGATTACTGTAAAAGGCGTTACACAATCCGTCTTGAACATATTCAAAGTTTTTCCTTTTCCTTAAGGTTTCAGCTCCGGTTGCTCCGCCGCAATCGATGAACTTGCAATTTACCCGGTCCATATTCTTATATGTGTGTATGTGCAAATATGCAACCACGTACACGTGCGTACATACACATGTGTATGACTCTGCATAGATGTTTGGCCGGTTCCCACAAGTCTTCATCTTTTTGCGAAAATTTGTGATGTTCTGCATTGCTTGAATAAATGATTATACTAAGAAAAAAAGATTTACAATAATAAAGACAGAATACATTTAAAAGAAATACTACTTACCCCGTTTTACATCATGGTGCGTGAAAAGAAATTGACACATTAATTATTGAATTGACAGATCATTGAGGAAATTTGCATATGAGCTGCAATTGACCATCATTGATATGTCAACAGAGATCGTAACAACAATTACGTTCTGGCCCTTGACAAAGGCGCCCTCTAACGTGTGTAAATCGAGTGCGCACACTCAATGAAGATTTTAGCCGTGTTGCAAACACTCATTCAATTAATACTGGGAATTTTTTCCTCTTATGGTGGGAGGCTTAGGTGTTAGAACATACCACAAACATTTTTACGATATTGTGTTATTGTTCACCTAAAATATACTAGGTGGTATAGGAATAACCTCAAGAAGGAGGTATAATATCTTAAGTTGCTTTAGATCACCAGGATAAGGTTTTCTCATGTCAATTCGATGTGAATATGAATATAATGTAACTAAAGAATTACTTATATAAAAAAAAAAAAATATAATTACTATTAATAAAATTGTAAATAATAGTCAGAAATCAACTCGTCTCGCCACCCAAACAGCTACATATATGTCTAGAAAAAACAGAAATTATAAATATTTTAAATAAACGCCCTTCTAGAAAATGACTCGCTACGCCGCATTACTAAAAAGAGCTGGACAACAGGCTCACCGCTACCCTCAACCATGTCACCTGTGCGAGGGCAAGCACCCAATCCGCCTCTGTCACGTATTTCGTGGAAAACCAGTAGAAGAGAGGCTACGCGAGTCGCTTCTGGGCAAATACTGCTCCAACTGTCTTTCGGTAGCGCATAAGGCCGAGGTATGCACCAGCTCTTCAAGGTGCCACCGCTGCGACGGCAAGCATCATACTTTGCTGCACCTTGAAGAGGATAGCCATCCGCCCATCGACACCAGACCTTGGAGCGAGCAAGTGGCGAGCGAGATGGACTCGGACACCGAGCTTTCACTCCATGCCTCCGACTCGGGAATGGAGACGCGCTCATCTCGCCCGGAACCACAAGAAACCGAAACGGTGACCAAAGCGGAATCGCGGTCTTTCCGACCATTCTTAGGTCACGAAAGGCGCCGTCAGAGCGGAGCGGAATCTAGGCCTTTCCGCCCACTCCCACCAGCAGAGCGACCTGGAGCGGAATCTAGGACTTTCCGCCCAGTCCGAACAATTGAACGTCGACGCGGAGCGGAATCTCGGACTTTCCGCCCGGTCCATACCCGTATTCAGCGACGTGGAGCGGAATCATGTACTTTCCGCCCACCTCTATCAGCACAACGTCATCGTGGAGTGGAATCTCGGCCTTTCCGCCCACAATCCGCATCACACCGCCAGCTACCGGCGATGTTCCGAAGCAGCCACGCGACGTTAGCGTTGCAGCCCACAACGGCAGTCGCACCAACCGCCGTCGTTAAAATAGAAGCACGAGGACGACTGCATCTCGTCCGTGCGCTCATCGACGTCTGCGCACCGACGTCGATTATCTCCGATGACTTAGCGCGCGACTACCACCTGGAGGAGACTACCGTCGGTAAAGAGCGGGGGTGCATCTTACGTTTGCGGGGAAAGTACGGAATAAACACCCAAATAGCAACTCATGCCGTTGTGAAGCAACGCTTCCTGCCCATGTGCCCTAACAGTAGCATAGACCCGGCCAGTGCCGCGAACTACACACATATACGGCTAGCGGATCCAAATTTCCATACCGCGGCCCCTGTTCGCTTGGTACTCGGCGCGGACGTGTACCAAAAGGTCATGCTACCAGGCATCTTACCTGGTTCCTTTGGCCCGCTTGTTGCCCAGAGTACCATCTTTGGGTGGATATTATCGGGCTCATCCCACATCTGACAAACCAAAATATAATATACTATATATTATGAATTAATAATAAAAAATGTGCAAAGAAATGTCAAATCACGTGTGTTTTACTAACAAACAATTTATTCCTCCCAACAGCTAGGTACGCCCAAGGACTGGAGGATTATGGAGATTAATTTTCTTTAAAGTTTTCTTTTCAAACTGTGGAAAAAACTTAAAGATCTTACATTGTTAAATTAAGTTCATTCCATGTAAAATGGTGTGGTGGTTGGGTCAGAAGACAGATGTTGCTGATAGCAAGGGGGCCGGTATGTTTAGGCCTCCAAGCTAAATCGCTTTTTCTAGAAAGGGTGTACCACCCTAATGTCAAGTAGCACTCACATACACATGCATGCGCAAAGTATCTTATTGTAGTCTCACACACACGTACGTGTGCAGAGTGAACGGCATGAATGTGTGTGCGCATGCATGTGTATACGCGGATAAAACCATTCGGGCGGTTTTCCCCTAAAAACGGTGAAATAATTGTCCCGCGGGTTTTAGGAAAATAGCTTTTACTTTTTTGCGTATATTCTGTTAAAAACAACCGGAGCATAAGCATCAGCATCAACTCGTGTCTCAGCCACAACAACAGGCAATATCACCACATATTTTTGTACAAAGTTAAAAACTTAATAACCGCACAATAAATCCACATACCAAAATATATACACAAACACTTAAGTCGTTTTGCATTTATATTTTTTATTTCCAAAATATACACCGGTGCCATTTCGGAAAAGCCGCCTAATCACCGTTGTTCATACGGTAAGTTGAGAAATGAAATTTGGATCTTATTTTTTTGTAATTAAATATACACATATGTATGCATATACATATTAACCATGAACGAATTACATATTAAAATTAATATTTCCGCACATTACGCAAATTAACATAAAACGAAAATTAATGTAAATGCAGCGTAAGCGAAGCGTACAGAAATTTGCGAAAATAATATTAAATAAAATGTCAGAAAATTGCCTGAACAGAGTTGCTCTGTGTGAACGCGACGAGCAACACCAAAAGGGAAATCGCCGATAATAAGCAACAAAAGTTTCCCTGTCTGAACGCGGTCTAACAAAACTAACTTGCCAGGGTTGCCTAGCACTTAGTTTGCCGAATTATAAAATATCAATTAGGTTGTTCACGATAGGCTGGTTGTCAGGTTATGTGGTTGTATGATTAATTCA
Organism: Philophylla caesio; assembly: GCA_963971545.1. NCBI lineage: Eukaryota > Metazoa > Arthropoda > Insecta > Diptera > Tephritidae > Philophylla > Philophylla caesio. The sequence goes on from OZ020604.1 coordinate 102,536,231, forward strand.
ACAACAACAAAATACACTGTGGAAAAATAACCAACTATGACCAACCTGCACCCTTGTTTACAGATTATGTGGTTAAATGCTTATTTTTAGTGTTGGAAAATTACACAAATTTAACTAAATGGCAGCACAAAAAATAAATAAAACTGAGCGAATGGCATTACAATTCGAATTTTCATATTGGTAGCCCTGGTATTTACAGCTGTTTTTTGTTTACAAAGAAAATATAAATTGATCGCAAGTAAGTAAAAAGGAGTTTGCGCATAATAAAACTAAATATATCATAACTTATTTATATCCAACTTTTGGTGTCTAGTGAAAATCGCAAACGCAGAAGGGAAACGGAGGTGAAAAAATGGACGGAGGAGGAGGTAAGAAAGGTTCTTACATATATGCAGGCACACAGAAATGTCGAGGTGCGATTTTGAATTAAGTTTTTTTGGTTTATCTTTTATATAACCGCTTGTGTTTGCTTATTTATTTGTTATATATATGTTTATTAAATTACAGAAACCCACAGCACAGCTGTATTACAAAAAAATGGCAGAGGAGTTGAGTATCGATGCCAATTGGAACCTGCTGAAATGCAAGGTGCGCTACCTGAAAAACTCCATGCAAAAGGCCGATGAATGGAGGAATTCCACTGGCGCTGGAGTGGAGGATGGGGATTCGGCAACAACAGTGAAGGGTATGCCTTACATATATTTTAGTCTGAGATAGTACTATAGTTTTAAATGTTCGGTTTATTTGCAGATAAGGTACTTAAAATGTGTCCTCATTACGAACAACTGTCCGACATTTTCTCAGCTACTAGAGAAATCGAGGTGGTTGTAATGGATTCGGCGGCTGAATTCGATCCAAGTTTCCTCAATGTGAGTGATGTTGAAGAAGAGAGCCTTGGGGTGGATCAACAGCCAACGGATAGCTTCGAAGAATCGTCAACCTCAGCTGCAGCTAGAACGTTCGGGGAAAAAGCCAAACGGAGACAGCAAAACACATGCATCGATAAGCTGGCCACGATGGAAAAAAAGCGAATGAACTTCCGTGAAAAACAATTGACGCTGGAGATGCAAAAATTTGAGTGGATGAAGGACCAGGACAGAAATAAGCAGGAAATCGAAAAACAAAAAATGGAAAACGATTTCCAAATTAGAAAATTAGAAATAGAACAAAATGAAAGGCTAAAAAAGTATGAAATTAAAATGAAATATAAATTTAATAAATAAAATATAATAAAATGAATGTACAATAAATAAAAGACTAAAATGTAACTAAAGTGAATATATATGTATAAGAAATAAGACCGAAATGTAAGAAACTAAAAGTGAATATATATAATAAATAAGACTAAAATGTAAGAAACTAAAAGTGAATATATATAACAAATAAGACTGAAATGTAAAATAAAACATTTTGTGTTTGAAAGACGAATTGGTTTGAAAAGACGAATTTTTATTCAAAAATTAAATTGTAAAGTGCTTGTCTTTTTAGTTCAGGTGTAGGTGCAACAAGGACAGCTCCATAGTATTGGAACTCACTTACTTCGCCACTTTCATTTTGTGAAAAATTGCACTCTTCCAACAATAAATTATGCAGCACACAACAGACGAGGACCCATTTATTAAAAAGTTCTTGACTCTGCTTGTCTTTTAATTTAACTCGCATTTGTTTCAAGCTGCAAAATTTTTCTTTAAGGATTCCGAAGCAAGTTTCCACTCTAACTCGGTATTGACTATGTACTTTGTTGAATTTTGATTGCCTTTCAGTTTCCAATAAAGTAGAATTGCTTCGATATGGCGTTATCAAATGTTTCGTCAACTGGTACGCAGAATCACCTGCAATCCACTCTTCTCCACTGAATAAGCTTGGCGTGTTTCTTCCAATATGAGACTTCTTAAACACTTTTGAGTCGTGGTAGCTTCCGGGATTGCCCACTTCGGCGTGTAATATGCGTAGCTTATGGTCGCACACAACTTGCAATTTGATAGAGTATATTCGTTGACGGGAGAAATATACCGATTCCGGAATGGAAACGCGCTCAACGCGCCCGGAACCTTAGGCGAGCGGAATAGCGACATAAGTGGAAGCTCGATCCTTCCGTCCTTTGTTAGCACACGAAAGGCGGCGTCAGAGTGGAGCAGAATCCAGGCCTTTCCGCCCACCCCCGTCAGCAGGGCGACATGGAGCGGAATCGTGGACTTTCCGCCCAGTCCAAACATTTAAAAACCGACGCGGAGCGGAATATCGGACCTTCCGCCCACCTCTATCAGCACAACATCATCGTGGAGCGGAATCTCGGCCTTTTCGCCCTCAATCCTCGTCACATCGGCAACTACCGGCGACTTTCCGAAGCTGCATGCTACTTTTGCGCTACAGCCCACCACGGCAATCGCTCCAACCGCCGTCGTCAAGATTGAGGCACAAGGGCGACTGCACCTCGTTCGCGCACTCATCGACGTCTGCGCACCTACGTCGATTGTCTCAGCTGACTTGGTGCGGGATTTTAACCTCGAGAAAACGACAATCGGGAACGAGCGTGGCTGCATTCGATCCGTCAGTTGCCACGAGCTACCCCATATAGGGCTAGCGGATCCAAAACTTTACACTGCGGCCCCAGTTCGTTTGGTCCTCGGCGCTGACGTGTATCCAAACGTCATTTGCCAGGAACGCTTCCTGGCACCTTCGGCCCACTCGTCGCCCAAAGCACGATCTTTGGATGGATCTTTTCGGGATCTTCTAGAAATTAATCGTTGGACAACATACACTTAAAAATAAAACATTAACACAATATATATACATATATGCATATAAAAAATAAAAATACAATAAACATAAACAAAAATAACAAATTTTATCCTCCTTTTTACGATATTCGCGTGCATTTAAGATAACCACGTGCATTTGTTTTTTCGTAATTCACAATATTTTCTCCCGCAGCATTCTAGGTTAAGAAAGTGACAAGGAACGATACCGCGGATGCAAGATCCTCGCAATGGTGATAGAGGACAGCGTTTATTCAATATAACTAATTTTCTTCATATGTTCATGAAGCTGGTAGCTCACGTACGTTTTCACTCGTTGTGGCCATGTTGCGTACCGCAAGGGGGGCGGCATGTTTCGGCCTCTATGCCTTAAATTCAAATAAACCACCATTAAACGACCCGCCCTAATGTGCAGCGGTCACACTTATTCACGGCTTTCATCCAGTTGTGAGTGTGTGTGCAGATGAGCACACACATAACCCTGTCGGAAAAAAGCAGACAGTCTGAAAAATTTACCAATTTTAAAGTAGTTGGAAATCAACTGCTTTGAAACAAATGCAGCGTGCGAGTCTTTAATTCTTCGTACTCGTATATTTATATGAACGTAATACAAAATAATTTAAAAACATTAGTAGTGAAGAGAAACTAGGAAGTTTTTTAATTGAATCCATACACTGTACTCATAAAAACTCTCATCCGACAGCAGAAGGCTGTTGTGTCATTCCCTTATAATTTCCAATAAAAACAGATGACGAATTGACAGCCCTTGCCGAAAATATTTACGAAGAAAACAAAACAATTTACGTGAGAAGCTAATAAGTTAAAAAAATTCTAAATATCTATCTAAAGCTTTTTTCCATATATTCCATAGCTTGATGGAATAAAGTCCCTAATGAAAGGAAAACCTAAACAGATGCTTTTGGCTCTTTTGTCCAAGATCGTGGTAATGAATTTCAACCTCGATGGTACTCACGAAAACAAAGATTAAAAGCTTTTGTTAATTTTTATCCGTTTTTGAAAGGTAAGACTCGCCCACTGTCTTACCTGCCCAAAAAATGCGTGATTCTTAAAATATTTCAATTTGTTTATCATTATTAACAAAGGCATCTGTTTTGTATCGAAAATCGTGACCCAGAGGAAGTTACTCGCAAGGCCATTCAGGCGGTAAAATACAATGTTTTTTCGAAGTATGTATGCAGAAGAAACTATATTGAATTTTATTTAAAACGTGAAAATGAACTGAATTCCTTACTTAGTTTAAACAAAAATACATATGTAAATAAATTTTATAAAAACTAAACTCAAATGCGTTTTTAAAAAGCTAGAAAAGAGTAGGTATAAAATAAAGAAGTTTAAAAACAAATCGAGTTTAAAATAGTTGTAAAAAAAACAGTTTTAAAGTAGCTGGAAATATATACATACATTTTATTGCAGTTGCAAAAAAGTAATTTTAATGTTCTTCCTTTCAAATATATTTATTTTTAAAAAAATGTTAGCATTCATACGTTTAGCAGAATCGATAATTGAATTCGACGCAGATTTTACCAGCACTTCCACCTCAAATCAAAATAAACATGGTCTTGCCATTCAGCAAGAGGAGTTAAAAGATCTCTGGGAGAAGACAAAACTTGGACACGACAATCTGAGTAATGCGGAGGGGTTGTCCAAAGCGGACAATCAGGCAATTCGGAAGAAATACAAAACTTCCATGCCAGCTATATAAAATGCATGGCTGCAATAGCCTCTCAATTGGAGGCGCTTGAAAAAACAGACAAGGATGCAAAATATCTCCTCTCTCTTCCGGTACGCGAACATAATATCCACCTTCCTCCGTGTGATACGGACGTGTTCAAAAGAGATTATGAGTGCCGTCTTTCTTTATATTTCACGGCCATATACATCCTGAACAAGCGCCTCAGAGCACCAAGGTCTCAAATACAACGACAGCCGGCTGATGTCCCTACTAAACGACTTGGCGCCTACCAGTCAAGCATGACCACTTTCACATGTAAAATGTGCAAATCCAATGAGCACAAATTACGCAGCTGTTCACGATTTCTAAGGCTGACACCAGCTGACAGAATCGAAATCTTGAAGAAGAACAACGGTTGCCTGAATTGTCTAAGCTTTGGACATACTGTGTCAAGATGCACTAGTGCATTCAATTGCAATACGTGTCACTCGCGACATAACACGCTCCATCATTTACAGACAATTCAGCCAAAGGCACCTCCTCGCCGAACGCCTACGATCCCTTCAGACGAGATGCCGTCAACATCAAAGCAAGCTCTAGCATGGCGAGATTCTTCTAAAGCAAAAACTGGCGACAACCCAAACATACAGTCATGCCATGCAAACACAAATACAGGCATACTGCTGGGAACACCTCGAACGGCACAGTTTTTTCAGCACGCACTCTTATTGATTCTGGGTCTGAATGTTCATTCATATCAGAAAGACTCAAACGAAGAATCAACCCGCTATCAACAAGAATGCATGCCCAAGTGTCAGGCATTTTAAACTCGGTATCTGCGCAGGTTAGAGAAGCGTGCAAAATAGAGTTGCGGTCACCAGTTGACTCACTCTTTCGATTGAATGCCACTGTGCTTGTATTAGTACAACTAACTGGAAATCTCCCCACTTCACATATTAGCGCCATAACTCAACAAGCATTTCCAGACTTAGTTTTGGCGGATAAAAGGTTCTTTGTTAATGAACCAGTGGACCTTGTGCTTGGGGGAGACATTTAGAGCGGTCTGAAGAAGAATGTACTTAGTACGCTTCTCGCTCAGCAAACAGTGTTCGGTTGGATATTAACCGGCCGCACGGTTACAACAAGTCCAACTAACAATAAAGCTTCATATTTTAGTGAAGTTGAACTGGATAAGCAACTCACCTCTTTCTGAGAAGTAGAGGATTTACCGAAAAGCCGAAGCCAAAGCGAAGAGGATAAATATTGTGAGGAGCTATACAAAGCTACAACCCTAAGAAACGATTCTGGAAAATACATAGTGGTCTTACCCTTTAAACAGTATTTCCTAGTAAATACCTGCCTGGGGCCATCACTAAAAAGGGCCTGCTCGCAATTCTATCGGAATGAGACGCGACTTGTCAAGAATCCAGATCTGCAAAATGAATATAATAGGGTGTTAACGGAATACGAGTCGTTGGGACATATGTCAAATTGTACCTGCAGATTCCTCCGATCACTACTTAAAGATGCCGCAAATGTTAAGATCTTGAGCAGCACAGTAAATGTTGAAATCCGCGATGTGGATGTTGCCACAACGGAAGAGGATATTGCCAACGCTATAAGACATTAATTCCCAGAAGTGAACTACGGGAAACCTGTGTCAGTAGAGCCCTTAAGGCCGACGAGAAATGGCACGCAAACTGCGACAATAAGTGTGACAGTCCGAGACACAAAAATCCTGGTGGAGGCGGGACGCATCCGCGTGGGATGGGTCAACTGTCGAATCCGGGTGCAGGTCAGTCCCCTCAGATGCTTCCGATGCCTTGATTTTGGACACATCGCGAAAGAAAGACAAGAGAAAGAAAGCTGCGGTCTGGGCATGCGGGGCTCTGCCTTTCGAAGCTATAGGCAACAACCAAGAGGAGGGATTCATCTATGCAAAATTGGGGGGAATCCACTTCTATAGCTGCTACGCGCCCCCAAGTGAACCGCTTGAAAGCTTTAAGAATATGCTGAGGCGTTTGGCATCTGATGCTACCGGCAAAACGCCAGTCATCATCGCAGGAGATTTCAACGCATGGGCAGTGGAATGGGGCAGGTCAAAACAACCCCCCGAGGCCAGGCCTTACTCGAAGCCTTCGCCAATCTAGACATCATGCTGTTAAATAATGGAAGCAAAAATACATATCAAAAAGGAACCGCAGGATCTATTATTGACTTTACCTTCTGCAGTACGGCGTTATTTAATAGAATTAAATGGAAAGTCTCAGAGAACTTCACCTATAGTGATCACTTTGCGATACCCTTTGAAATCCTCCGCTTCGCAGCGGGAGCTATACAGCAAAGCAAACGTCAGGCCTTCTAGAACTCATAAAAGACGTAGATGATAACCCCTGGGGTAGTGGCTACAACACTGTCCTAAGAAAATTGAAAGGGAGCAAGGCCAAACAAATAGTGTGTCCTACAATAATGAAGCGCATCGTTATTGGGCTTTTCCCGCAGCAAGATTTATGCCGAACGCCGCAAGATTTAACGTTAGAATTCGCGGAAATCCCTCCAGTTACGAAGGACGAATTGATCGCCGCTACAGCCAAAATAAAAAGCAATAAGTCACCAGGCATGGACGGCATTCCGAATGGGATCCTAAAATATATAATTAAGGAGAAAACAGAACTTGTTTGCCGATTTTACACGAAGTGTATTCGGGAAGGCATTTACCCAAAGAAATGGAAGCGACAACGGCTAGTCCTACTGCCCGAAGGCAACAAGCCACCGGAAGAGCCATCATCATATAGGCCCTTCTGCATGCTGGCTTTCGGAAGAAGTGTTCAACCGTCGACGCGATATCGGCCGTTTGTGAGATTGCGCGCAAAGCCCTCGAGGGTAAGAGATGGTTTGAAGGAACAAAGCAGTACTGTGCCGTAATCACGTTGGACGTGAAAAACGCTTTCAATTCTGCCAACTCGACCCGAATAATAAATGCGATGATGGCAATGAATATACCCCACTATTTAATTCGAATAATGAATAGCTATTTCAGCGAAAGAGAACTATTATATGACACCAACTAAGGACCAAAAAAGCACCATGTTACTGGAGGTGTGCCCCAGGCGTCAGTCCTTGGACCACTCCTTTGGAACATTATGTATGATGGCATCTTGAGAATAGAAAAAGCGGAAGGAGTGTCGATTATAGGATACGCTGATGACATCGCGGTCGTAGTGGTCGCAAAACACTTAGTGGACGTGGCGCGCATGAGCACTGAAACCATAGAGTCTGCCAAAACTTGGCTACAAACAGCAGGATTAGAGTTAGCGGAACATAAGACCGAAGCGCTGCTAATGTACAGCCGGAAAAAAGTTGAAAACGTTCAGATACGAATAAGAGGTCACACCGTAGAATCCAGCCCAACTATCAAATACCTTGGTGTCATACTCGACCGCCGTCTGAGCTTCAAAAAACATCTGAATTATGCTAGCGAGAAGGCGAGAAAAGTCAGCACGACTCTGGCAAGACTCATGCCAAACATAAGAGGCCCAATACAACAAAGGAGGAAACTGCTCGCAACGGTTAGTTCGTCCATCCTAATGTACGCGGCCCCAGTATGGGTATTCGCTACTCCAGTAACCTCATACATGAGAGCACCAGCCTCAGTACACAGACTAGCGTCACTAAGGGTATGTTGTGCGTTCGTGACAGTGTCAGACAAGGCCGCAAATTTGCTAGCTTGAAGATGTCCGATAGACATAGCTGCCAGAGCAGCAGCAGAAATCAAGCGCAGCCCAAGTGATCGCAGCAAAATATTGCAACACAGTATCGACGAGTGGCAAAAAAGGTGGGACACCTCCTTGAAAGGGCGATGGACCAAGAAACTGATCCCAAAGGTAGATGATTGGATAAAAAGGAAACACGGAGAGACTGATTTCTACCTCACGCAGTTCCTCACCGGGCATGGCTGTCTCCGCCAATACTTACATAAGTACAAAAATGCTGATAGTCCCTACTGCCTACATTGCGACGGGAAAGTTGAAAGCGCAGAGCACATACTAATGGACTGCCACAGATTTAATAATGAACGCAAACACCTGGAACAATATATAGAAGAAGCCGTTTCCCCCGAAGGTTTGCTGAAGGCCATGTTGTCCGAAGACGACGTATGGAAAAAGTGTGCAGACATAATCACGTTAGTAATGAAACGTCTTAGAATAGACGAGCGAAATGCAAATCGTGCAGTGTAATAACGCACGCTGAGTGAAGACGAAGAATAACGTCCACTTCCTCCATATTTATCCGTGATAGTGTGTCTGGCACAATGTTTTGGGTCCCTTTTCGATGCTGGAAATCGTAGGCTTGTAGTCTTAAGCTCCCCCTCGCGAGTCTGCCCGACAAATCCTTTTGGTTCATTAACCATTTTAAGCTTGCGTGGTCAGTTAAACCTGTGAAAGGAAGTCCTTTTTAATGTTCAACGTGTGGCCTCGACCCACAATAAAGCCGGGCTTTTAGTTAATATATGGTTTTTATAACGCTGATATTTGTGTGTGGTTGTTGATACGCTTGCGCTTGCTGATTACGTTACGGGTCACCACTTCTTGCATATAAATCATTCTTTTTTTTTTTTTCATCCAATTTTGCCTATCGATGTTTAACCGCATAATTGATTTGAAATGAAAATACATTCAAGTAAACAATTACATATTATTCGAAGGACTCTTTGTCCGTTTAATACATACGAGTGCATGTATAGTACTACGTAGCTTATTATACAAAATTGTTTAAAAAACAAGCAATTTTTATAGCTTCGATTTAAAAATTACATAATAGTCCCTATTCTTTCATTATTTTAATGGTTATTACTAGGGATACTGTTAAAAGACCTAATTTTATGGCGGATATTATATTTTATGTATATAATAATTTTCAATGAGAATTTATTGTTCAACAAAATACTTGCAATAATTTAAAATTTGAAATTACGCTACTGAAACGTTTGTGGCAGTTATCTTTCATATGTCCTTGCTCTGCACTTCCCTGTCATTTATTATAACCCAACGGAAACCCACTTTCCCGCCCAACCGGCACGAGGGGCTCAATCCGCATAACGTACGGATGTTTTTTAAATATACAAATCTTAGGTGCCGAGTCGTGACAGAAGAAAGTTTGTTAAGCGTCGAGATCCCAAGCTGCTCAGCTACAGAATAAGAATTCATCAGCCGAATACAAAGTTAGAGAAATGCAAAGTAAGAAAATTGGATCGTTAGCTGTTATTAAGAGAGGATAGAATAGTTCTTTTAATTATAAAAAGTGAGTCCGATACATCAAAGGTGCTGGAATGATTGTTAAAGTCTTGGCATAAACCCCGAAACGGTTCATTCAACTCAAAGTTAGTTCTGCATAGTTTCAAGAAAAGTGGTTTAAAGTTTCTCGTTGCACGGGAGGGTACATTAAAATTAATTTGCTCTAGAAGAAATGGACTTGAGATCCATCCATTGACTAATTTTACGAGAAATATTATACCTAACATTTCTCTGCGACTCGAAAGAGTAGGAAGATTAATAAGTTTTAAACGACTAGTGTAAGGGGGAAGATTGTATGGCGAATCCCATCGAAGATTTCTCAAAGCAAAAAGTAAGAATTGTTTTTGTATTGACTCTAGTTGGTCTGAGTGGACCTGATAACGAGGATTCCAAACTATGGAACCATACTCCAGTATTGGTCTTACTAATGAAGTAAAAAGTGTTTTAGTTATATACGGGTCGCGGAATTCCTTTGACCAACGCTTTACAAAAGCCAGTACACCCCTTGCTTTATTAACTGTGGAACTAATATGAAAATTAAAATTGAGTTTACAATCCATACCAACACCCAGGTCAACAAAACTGTTTACATGTTCTAGGACGTAGTTATTTATTTTGTAGGAGGCCGGCTGAATGGTTCGTCGAGAAAAGCACATGAATTTACATTTGTTAAGGTTAAGCGGCATATAATTAATACTGCACCAATTGACTATGCTGTCCAAATCTTGCTGTAGCAAGGATCTTTCTTCAGCCGAGGCATAAGTCTTAAAAAGTTTAACATCATCCGCGTACATCAATATTTTAGAATACTTTACTACTGTAGAAATGTCGTTTATGAATAGCAGGAACAGAATCGGTCCGAGGTGGCTGCCCTGAGGAACTCCCGAGGAAACATCGATGATCCCAGAATGAAAATTTTTAAAAACTACCTTTTGCGTCCTACCGGAGAGATAAGAAGACATCCAACAGAGGATACCAGGTTGAAAACCAAGCAGATCTAGTTTACGGATGAGTAAAGAGTGACATACTTTGTCAAATGCTTTACTAAAATCAGTATATATAACATCAGTATCAATGCATTCTCTAAACCCATTTGAAACATGGGTGGTAAATTCAAGTAAATTTGTAATGGTCGATTTGCCCTTACAGAAGCCATGTTGGCAATTTGCTATTATTGAGGAAATCGGATAAGTCATTTGATTGGTAACAATAGCTTCAAACAACTTCGGGATAGAAGAGAGTTTAGCTATACCACGATAGTTTTCAATAGAAGACCTGCTTCCAGATTTATGAAGGGGGATTATGTAAGACTGTTTCCATATTGACGGAAAAACTCCTTGCTGGAGGGACAAATTAAACAAGTTCGATAATGGCAGGTACAGGTGCTTTGCACATTTTTTTAGGAAACATGTCGGGATCATATCAGGGCCGTACTTGAATGATTCTTTTAAAGATATTAAGTAATGAAAAACATCATCTGATGATATGACTGGAATATTAATAGAGTTATTGGGGCTCAGCTTGTATGGATAGGAAATACAGTTATATTTAAATTGAGTGGTGTAATTAGATTTAAAGAACTGGGCAAATAGATTGGCAATAATCTCGTTATCACATGACACAGTACTTTGATATTTCATTGTGGAAGGGAATGCATTTACTCTGCGCTTAGAATTAACGAAACCATAGAAAGCTTTCGGGTCGTGGATAATGTTCATTTTCATTTTATTCAAGTATTTTTCATAACAGTTTTTATTTAATTCTAGATATTTATGTCGCAAGACTGAATAATTAAGATAATCCACATGACGACCAGTACTTTTATATATTTTAAAAGAACGCGATTTTTTATTTTTTAAAGTTCTCAAGTCTTTAGTGAACCATAAAGGGGCTGATTCATCACGAATACAAGAACCTTTAGGTACATGTTTAAGAAATAAGTTGTATAAAGTATTGTTGAAGTCCAAAACATTACGCTCAATATCGCCATTGTAGTAAGGCCAAGTTATTTTAGATAAGTCATAGTTTAATTTTTTAAAATTAGCTTTTCTAAAATCGAAGCTGTCATTAGAATTAAAAGCTTTCGATCCAGAAACCCGCTCTCCGTCTATGATCTCGTATGACAATTCAATTGCAGGATGATATACATCCTCAGGCAAAACCAATGGATCACATCGATTTAAGGAGGCCCTGTACATGTTGTCAACAAAAACCAAATCCAAGACCATCCCCAACTTGTTTTGTAGGGTATTAACCTGGTTCAGACAAAGTTCAGTCATCCCCTCCAGAAAGGCGTTGTTAATGGAAGGTACGATATGACCATCAATCATATTCCAAGAAATGTTTGGGAGATTAAAATCACCCAACACAATCAATGAGTCGGGAGGCCTAAGCATTGAGTCCACAATCCCAAGTAAAGAAATATGATCACTATATACCGACAAGTCAGACTGAGGAGGTATATAGCAGAGGGCTAAATAAATATAAGACTTGCTTAATTGCACTCGTATGCACTTAAATTCAGTAGACTCAATGATAGGGACGTTAACCACTTCAGATGGTAATGAAGAATGGACAGCAAAAAGAACACCTCCGCCGATCCTGCACTCTCGATCATTTCTGTAAATATGATATTCACTGCAAAGAATCTCCGAATCAAAAACGTGAGGTTTCAGCCAAGTTTCAGTAAAAGCTATAATGTTAAAATTACAGTGATAACTCTTCAAAAGCAAGTCAGTTAGTTTTGTATTCAAGCCTCTAACATTTTGGTAATATATATCAAGTTTAGTTTTTATCAGTTTTTTGACTCCGGATTAGGATTAGAGATTTTTGCTAAGTTTTTATTATTTATGTTGGGTTTAAACTCGATTTCGCGAACAAAAGCCCCAGTCGGCCAAAAAGAGCTATTTAAAAGTATATTAAAGTTTTCGGAAGTTACATCGATTTTAAATGAAGAAATGTTTCTCTTGTAATTAAAGTTAAATTTCCTGATAGTTATGTCATCAGTCTTAACCTTAGATGAAATGTGAAACTTGATATCCTCAACTGTGGTATCACTGGAAAATCTTGATATAAAAATAGATTTTCTCTGAGGAACCACAACCAGCCCCCTAGCAGGCGCCACAGAAACCCCAGCAGAATTTTTGCTTTCGCTGCTTTCCTTTTGAACTGATCTCTGTGCAGCAGCTTTTGATGTAGAAGGTTCAACAGCCTGAGGACAAGGCGAGGAGAAACTAATCAACTCCCCTGAGGGAGAAGAAATAATTGTCGTCGGAATAGGATTTGGCTCAGCTTCGTCAGACGGACTCTCAATACGTTTCCGTTTACTATTACGGCTAATAGGAATACTCGTATTCTCTAAGCATTTAAAAGAATTAAATACGTTTTCGTAGTGTTTGAATTTTTCGGTAAGAACATTTAGCTCCTTACCAATCTCAGAGAAACCGTTCCTACACTGCCTAAAAAATTTAAAAAGATCAACTTCAGTTGACCCACATTTCAGACAAGACCAGCGGACACCCTTACCATCATCAATCAAATCTAACACTCTACCTGTCAAACCAGCACACTTCATGTGGGCAAGCCCATCGCAAAGCCAGCAAGACACAAAGCGTTCAGACCCACTCTTAACTTGGCAGTTAGGATAATTACAAGACATGGTATATTATTTAGGAGAAAATTAATTAGAATTAAAATTACAATTTATAGGACTAGCAGAAGAAAGGATCTAACAGTGGTAAGCAGTTTAGCAAAAAAAGCAGTATAGAAGTCGGTAAGGCAGTTAGAACAGTTTGGGATACACAGTTTTATTGACACTTAACAAATCACGCAAACAGCTGTGAAAGCTAAAAGGAGTAACAAAGAAGAGTGCGCGCACAAACAGCAACAGCCGCAAATGCAAAAACAAAACAATTGGCAACAACAACTGTACTACAAGAAAAATTATGACTCGGCACACAACACAACAAAGATTTAAATGAGATTTTTTATAAGTTAAAGATTATTAAATGAATATTGCACCAAATCACTTTATACTTAGCTTGAAGTGCACAAAATTGATTTAATCACAATTTGATGAAATTTCTTTTGATTAATTTGATATTAAAATTGTTTTATAACAATATTTTTAAGAGAGCAAAGTAAACACAACCACACAGCTTGACGTTTGCGTCATGAGGAGACATTCACAATTTAGAATGCTAAAAAAGCTAAAACTAACTTTTATGGGAATATGAATAAATATTTAAAGGTATCTAGTTAAATATCAGGATAGTGATATTCTCTCAAAATGCCTGCAGTCAAAATCCATATAGAACAATATTTTTGCAGTTTCAGTGGCTGTAACTAAATTGAAGCCAACAGTTTCGGGATTATGATTGTTACAGAGGGTTTTGGGTAAAGATGGCATACGGTCAAATGCTCTAACTGCGTAACGCAGAGATGCGATCATGGCGGTTCCGTGGTGCTCGGGCAGATTGTGATGAAACCAACTTTGTTTAACTATATTAATATGGATCCCAAAGCGCTCTAGTAAAACCATTAACGCCATATTTAGAAGCTGTATAAACAGCGCTTGCACCATAAGCATCCAATCCAACTATTGAGGAGACATTCACAATCAGACCGCCATGACCACCTTTCGATCTGTCCATCAGACGCAAACCCGGTAAAGTGCTGTAAATGACACCCAAAATATTTATTTGTAATGTGCATTCAATTTCATGCTCATTCATTATGCCACTACCATTCACCACAATATCGAATCGACTCATCGTGTCATGTGCGTCTGTAAATGCACTTTCGATATTCTCCACATCTTTCAGTCCAGCTTGATGTAGAATACATTGGCAGCTTTGTTGATCGCTTCTAGGGTCTGAAGCATTTCAGGAATCTTAACCACATCTATAATTGCCACATTCGCCACCCTTTGCTCAAGTAGGCATATATAACTGCAAAAAAACGATGCCACCGAAACCACCCACATTTATAACATTTTTATTTTTTAAATCCATATTTTAAGTGATTGCCTTTTTAATTTTGACCGTACGTCGATCGCGTGTTTAATTACAGATGCATAAAAGAGGGCTGCATGGACACATTCTTTTCTTCTGTTAGCCGAATGACACGAATGTGAATGCTAGCGATGGCTGCTATTATGTGTGCACGTAACAACGCTTAGCATATGCGTTGTTTTCGCTTATGCTTACTACTTTGTTATTAAAGGAGATTAGAAAATTTTTGTAACTGATGTTATTTATACAATATTATTATTATTTAAGACTTAAAAATATAAGTGGACATTTGACTTCATTCAATTATCCAAATAATCCTCAAAGAAAATTTGAAATTTAATTATTTAAATATTTTCGGAGATGTTTTTTTAATATGTAGGTATATGCAATAGTAGTTAAATACTTTATTTTCGAGATATAGTAAGTAGAAAGCTCGCAAAATAGAGCTTTATAATGGTTTTTTTGGAATAAATTCGAAAAGGCTTATGTATGAATATGTTTTATAATATCATTGAAACTATAGTGCACTTCCATTTTCAAAAATCAGAACCAGAAACTTAAAAATTTTTTTTCAACGGTATACAGAATATGATATAGGAACACAATTACAGGAAGAGAACATATGTATGCATGTATGTACATACATATATACATATGTATGTGTTCACAGCAAAGAGAATATAAAGAAAAGCGCACGTCGCTGAAACGGGCTATAAAAGCCAGCAAAACGAAATGTTTTCGAAGTCTATGTGACAGCGCAGATAAAGATCCCTGGGGTTTAGCATTCAAAGTCGTGACCAAAAAGATACAAAAGTCATTACAACCGAAATTTTCATGCCCTAGAGAGTTGGCAAAAATAGTAAGCGCACTTTTTCCAGCCCAACCACCCTTTGACCGGGAAACATTCTCCCCTACAGAAAACGAAACGCCCCCAGTTACGGCAGAAGAAGTTTTAATAGCAACAAGAATACATAGGCAAGACAGAAGAACTCATTGAAAAAATGGGTTGCAAGAGAGTGGGGGAGGACCCAACGGACAAGTACCAAACGCAAATAAAAAGAGCCATAAAAGATGCAACCGGCATCATAAGCTCGGGGTTTGCACACCAACTAACCCAAATGAACCCAGCAGCCCCACCACTGATCGCATTACCGAAGATTCACAAACCGGACATTCCAATGAGGCCCATAATCAACTACAAGTCAGCACCTGGATATAGATTATCAAAGCATCTAAAGACGATACTGAAGGACACCCTAGAACTTGAAAACGAACACACAATAACTAACCCAACGGAACTAATAGCGAAACTGACGACCGTTAACATCACAAAGGACAGTAAACTAGTATCGTTTGACATTAAGGACTTATACCCCTCAATACCACTACCTGAGACAATAGACATGGTATACACAAAAATACTGGAGAAAACCAAAAACAAAATCAAGGCTGCACAGATCGCAAGAATTCTAAGAACCACACTACAACAAAACTATTTCAAATTTAATAACAAAATCTACAGACAAATGAACGGACTCGGAATGGGGAACCCAACCTCAGCCGTACTCATGGAAGTATTCATGCAGAATTTGGAAGAAAAATACATGAAAGAACTTACAACCGAGTTGGGTGTTACATTTTACGCGAGATACGTTGATGACATTATCTGCATTCTAACCAGCAACAACGAAGAACAAGTATTGGAGTATCTCAACAAACAACACGGAAACATACAGTTTACAATGGAAACAGAAAGCGAAGGAAGGATTAACTACCTAGATCTGGCAATTAGGGCAGACAAGACCACAGGAAAACTTGGCTATGAAATTTACAGAAAACCAACAGCCACAGACACGGTAATTCATAACACTTCGAACCACCCTCAGCAGCACAAAAATGCGGCGTTAAAGCAACTAGTTGACAGACTAGAACGAACACCTTTAACTCCAGAAGCACACAAGAGAGAGCTAAACATTATTTACAACATAGCGGTCAATAACGGATATAAAAAAGATCTGATAGACAAAATCAGAAGAAACAGTGTAACCCCAAAAAGAAGCGATAAGGATAAAGACGGAAAGACATGGACAGTATTAACTTATACAGGAAAATCGACACATAAATTAGCAAATTTTTTCAAAAAACACAACATTCACACAGCATTTAAAACAGTAAACAACTTAGGACGAATACTACGGACAAGTACAAATACACAGGACTCACTAAACAGCCAAGGCGTATACCAACTGACCTGCGAATGCCAATACAGCTACATAGGACAAACAGGACGTAAAGTAAGAACAAGGTTCCGCGAACACATAAGGGATTACAACAAGAAGTCACGGAAACCCACCACAACACCTGAATCTAACTTTGCAAATCACATGTTCCACAGCAAATGTACACCAGCAAACATTAAGAAAACCGTAAAGGTATTGCATGTGCAGCAAAAAGGTCGGCGCCTAAACGCACTGGAAAACATGGAGATATACAAACAGAAAACATTTGACGTAAGAATAATAAACGAACAGACGAACACCAACTCGGACGTAATATTTGAGCCATTGAAACTTGTTTACAAAAAACAAAGCACGAACTTAGGTACTACCAAAGAAACTAACGCACAGGACCAACACAAAACATCCAGCAGGACAAAAATTACTGACTTCTACCTACCCATGCATACCACAAAAAAACTTCACGCTGACAAATAAACCCTAAACTCAGGTAGCATACACCTACAAACATTTGTTGGCTGCTAGTTAACGACAGATACCGATACCTACGAAGGACAAAACACAATAAATAGGGACCGCCAGACGTAAACTAAACAGAACGAAAAATAACACTGAAGATGGCACAACGCCGAAACCGGTTTGTTTCAAAACCAAATTTGACAAGGATCGACGGAAAATCGTTCCAAAATACATCAACTTTCAACCTTGTCGGAGTAAAAAAACAACAAAAAACTTTTAATAGCCGTTAAAAGCCTAAAAGAAAAAAAGGCACCAGGTCCTGATCTTATCCCCAACCACATATTGAAAATAACTGCAAATACCAACACCGAAGCGTTTGTACGCACGTATAATGAATGTCTTAAAGAAGGAATATTTCCACCAATATGGAAGCGTCAACGATTGGTACTTCTACCAAAGTCCGGGAAACCCCCAGGTGACCCGTCAGCATACCGCCCAATATGCATGCTTGACACAGCCGGAAAACTGTTCGAACGCATTTTAAGCAGTAGGCTGATTACAGAAATAGAAGCAGGGGGAAACCTCTCAGAAACGCAGTTCGGCTTTAGAAAAAAGCGATCAACAGTAGGCTCGGCTATGCTTGTTAAGAAGCTGGCAGAAGAAGCGATAAGTGGAGTAAGATGGAAAGGCGGATCTAAAAAATATTGCCTGGTCATGACACTTGACGTTAAAAATGCGTTTAATTCCGCTAGCTGGAAGAAAATTGTCGAAGCTCTCCGTGATTTTCAAGTATCAAGATATTTGCGAAAAAGAATAAGTAACTACTTGGAAGATAGAGTCCTAGTATATGATACAGACGAAGGCAGCAAAGAGTATAATATATCCGGAGGAGTTCCTCAAGGATCCGTCCTTGGACCATTGCTCTGGAACATTATGTACGACGGCATTCTGCGCTTACAAGTACCTACAGGGTTAAAAATTGTTGGTTTTGCGGAAGATATTGCGGTGGTTATTGTTGCCAAGCATGTAAAAGACGTTGAGCGAGAGGCAAACTTAATGACTGCGCAAATACAGAATTGGCTTGAAGGAAATGGCCTGCAGTTAGCCGAGCAGAAAACTGAGGCAGTGTTAATTAGCAGTAGAAAAATACTAGAGTTTGTTAAAATTAAAGTTGGAGGCCATGAAATTGTTTCGAAAACTGCCCTGAAATATCTAGGCATTATGTTTGACGCTAGATTGGTATTTAAGACCCACCTAGAATACGCAGTCGAGAAAGCTGAGAAAGTTTCAGCAGCGCTATCGAGGCTAATGGTAAATATAGGAGGACCTAAGCAACAAAGTAGACAAATGTAACCGAGCGTAATACGGTCGGTTCTTCTATACGGGGCATCAATCTGGTCGGCGGCGCTTGAAAAAGTTTCGTACGCACGAGAGATCAGATCACTGTATCGACTTTGCGCTATCCGGGTGTGCAGTGCGTTCAGAACAACGTCAGAAGATGCCGCCCTAGTAGTGGCTGGGCTCTGCCCAATTGAGATCCTGGTAAAAGAGGCTGCGATAACCCCATCGAACATTGCAGAAAGTGAGGCGGTGAGGCGAAACTGTTTGCAGTTGTGGCAGAGGCGGTGGAGCGCTACGGGTAAGGGACGCTGGACACGTAGACTTATTCCTTCGTTAGATAAATGGTTAGAGAGGCAACACGGTGAAGTGGATTACCACCTTACCCAAATATTGACAGGGCATGGCTGCTTTAAGTCCTATTTATATAAGTTTAAACATGACGATGACCCTTACTGCACCTTCTGTGCAAATCAGGTGGTTGAAGACGCTGAACACTGTTTTTTTGTCTATCCACGGTTTGCAATTGAAAGGGATGACTCGAGCACGAAGTTGGGGAAATCGCTTTCGGTTAAAAACCTGGTAGATACTATGCTCGAGTCTAAAGAAAATTGGTCTGTTGTCTGCAATATGGCGAAGAAAATCTTAACTAAACTGCGTCAAGCGGAGCAACTCCGCAGAAATTCATAGAAAGGCAATAGGCCGCTCCCCCTCCGCGAAGTAATACCTAACGGTAGTTCCACGGAGCGAGGGAAACGGAGCGGGGTGGGTTTTTAGTGCGGTGAGTCGAAAGGCAAGTCCCACACTTCGGCTTTCAATGCTTTGTGCCACCTCTAGAAAAAAAAAAAAAAAAAATAAGAAAAAAAATGTATGTGTTCACAAGCGCAGACGCACACTCTATGCATACGTTCAATACACATAAATACAAAAGGGATAATCACCAAGTTGAGCAAATGGCCTGGCACTCAGTAAGTAGGTAGTAGTACTTAAAAGCTGCCTCCTTTGGGTGATGTCAGCGCACCACGGAGGGCAAAAAAAAATAGATATGGGGGAAAACGTGGATTTGCCTGATCCTTTTAGAGCAAGTGGCAAAATTCAAAGGTCACCGTCCGCGAATATAAATATGGCGGAGCGAAATTTTGTAGCGTCTGATACTCCGTCGGTAGTGCGAGCCCGATCGTCTCCGCCGGACCTTGATAACGTAAGGCTGGCCACTAGCCAGGGCCCAAATCTGGCAAAGGAAAAACAATCGAACGTGCTGTTACTTTTAGGCAATAAATTGAGCAGCCTTGTCGACTTAATGGCGCCGCCAAGGCGCTCCATTCATCAGCAGATTCGGGATTTGGTTGATGAGATTGTTGAAATTTACGAAGAACTAAGGATTTCGAAAGTCGTAGGTGAGTAAAGGAGAGGTCGCAAAGCTGTAAATGCACGCAAACCTCGCCTTCTTTTAGAAAAGCGAATCTTACGTCAAAAAAAGGCATAGAAGACTCCATGACAAATGAGACGAACCCGCCGAAACGGTCCAGTAAGGCGGTAATCTCAAAAGATGGCACAGGGCAAAAACACTGTCTTATAGGGAGGCTCTGATAAGATTAAATAAAGACCCTGAAGGCGAATGGATAGTACAAACAAGAGCTAAGAAGATCATTAAGGTTAAACCAAATCCCATTGTCATTAAGAAGACAAGTGACGTGTCATATCATGAGGCAAAAACAGAACTTTTTAAAAAAGGTGTACAAAGTCTCTTATGTAATGAAGCCGAAATTACAGCTCTTTCTAAGCATACCTATATAGAGATACATGATCTCGATGAGATCACAACTAAAGAAGATATAGTTGTAGCCATATCAGAGGCAACAGTTTTAATCCAAAACTTTGAGCTAAACTGGATAAAAACGATCAGAAAAGGTTATCCAGGGACCCAAATAGCGCTGCTGGCTTACCTCAGCTCGTAGCACAGAAAATAATTGCAGCCAAAAAACTTAAGATTGGATGGTCGGTGTGTCGCATTCGGGAAAAAAGTATTCTGACCAGATGCTACAGATGCTTGGAGTTTGGTCATCAAGGAAAGGCTTGTACAAATGAAGACCGCAGTGTTTGCTGTTTTAAGTGCGGAGAAATCAATAACCACGAAAGTTTCCAGGGAATTAAGCGATATTTACACGCATAGCGATCATTTGGCTGTAATAGTCGATGTTAATTACTTGAGCAGTAGGTCTCGTGGATATGTGAAGAAACACCCAAATGCCCGGTGCACTAATTCATTTGATCTCGATATGTTTAAGTTGGTACTGGATGGAATAAAAAGCGTAACACAAATGCGGCCCAATGCAGAAAGCCTATCCTAAGCCACCTTGGGGGGGCGCCAACAAAATTGTTATGAAAAAGTTTAAAAGTAGCCAAATGCAGAAGCCAACATGTTTCACTCTGCTCAAGCAAATAGCCGAAATGCTTGTTCCTAAAGATAGCTCAGAAATGAGGCCTGTGAATAACAATCCATTGACAATTTGTTCACCTGTTATACCAGATGAAATTCTAGCTGCAGCTGAACGGCAAGGCTCCGGGACCCGATGGTATACCGAATATTGCCATCAGGGCGGCAGTAGTTGATTTCCCCTTGGCCTTCTCTCATGTCGTTAATATATGCCTGCAAAATGGCGTTTTCCGAGGAGGTGGAAAAGGCAGAAATTAGTGTTGCTTCCAAAGCCCAACAAGCCACCAGGTGATCCGGGTTCTTACAGACTGCCTTGTATGATAGACTCGTTAGGCAAATTATTGGAACGTGTAATTTGCGATCGCTTATTGAAACACATTGACACTGATCAATGCTTGTCGGAAGCCCAGTACGGGTTTCGAGAGGGAAGATCCACAGTCGATGCTATCTGTCGCATCACTGAAATAGTGGATGAAGCAATATCAGGAAAGCGCTGTAAGCACGGTTCGAAAGAATACTGCGCAGTAGTAACCTTAGACATTAAAAACGCGTTTAACTCGTTAAAGTGGTTGCACATTACTAATGCATTAAAGACAATAAATACTACACCTTATCTTATAAATATAATAGATAGCTATCTTTCTGATAGAGTTTTGTTTTATAATACTGATATAGGTAAAAATAGATATAAGGCTCAGTTCTCGGCCCAGTTCTGTGGATTATTACTTACGATGTAGTCCTGCGTCTACCTGTTCCAAAAGGAGTGAAGGTAATCGGATACGCCGATGATATTGCGGTTATCATTGTAGCTAAAAACATAGAAAAAATCCAATTGGCCACGAAAGACACGTCTCTATTAATCGATGACTGGCTCAAAGCCAAAGGGCTCCAATTGGCAGCTCACAAAACCGAAGGGGTGCTTATAACAAGCACAAAGAAAAAGGAAACTACATGTCTAGACATCAATGGGTATGTATTCGAAACTATGTCTGCGGTACGGTATTTAGGTGTTATGATAGATGCCAGGCCATCATTTAAACTACATATCGAAACTGACACAAAAAGCCGCAACAGTCCATAGTTCTCTAGCTAGATTAATGGCAAATATAGGTGGACCTGGTCAAAATCGCAGGAGGTTGCTAACTAAGGTCACACAATCAGTGGTTATGTACGCGGCCCCTGTATGGGGCCACGCGCTTCAGCATACGTCATAGCTGAACTCCGTATTTCGGCTTAGTGCACTCCGCGTATGTAGCGCTTCCGCACTGTCTCATATGGGGCGGCCTGTGTGATTGCTGGCATAATTCCTGCCGATCTACTGGCTAACGAGATCCAGCGAAGCTATCAGACGGCCCGAGACAAAGGCAGAGCCCTCTTATTACACGAGACAGCGGCCGAACGCCATAAAAGCCTAACCATATGACAACAACGTTGGGCCACGTCGACAAAGGGACGCTGGACTTTCCGACTCATCCCGGGTATCGAGGCTTGGCTAGGCAGATCGCATCGCGAAATAGACTATTATATAATCCAGGTGCTAAGTGGGCACGGCTGATTCAGAGAGTATTTATGTAAATATGGTCATGATGATACAATGGTTTGTGCTACTGATACTGTTTTCTTGTCCTTCGTTTTAATTTGAGCAGGAGAAATTAAGAATCGTCATGAAGGTAGATCCAAGGCCAGAAAATCTGATATCCTATATGATTAATGATAAAGCAGTTTTGAATACAGTAAAAAACATCTGCAAAAAAATAATGACTGAGCTTAGAATTCGCGAACAACACCGCCGTTTAGCAACGCGATTAAGGTAGTCTGGAATATGTTTAATCTTTTGTTTGCTTGTAGTTTTCACAGGTGCAGTCGTAGCAGAACGCTCCTGAATCCCTAATCACTACGTGGGTGGGGAATTATGGAAAAGGCGTCATGAAAGTCAGGCATTCATTCATGCCATAGCTCCTCTCTAATGAAATGCGTGAGTGGTCCCGGGGAGGTGGCTTCTCCGAAGATTCATAGATTCATAAGGCCTCTTGAAGGATAGCGCGCTATGAAAAAAAAAAAAAAAGTAAGTAGGCTGCATATAAATAGACATACATATGTATGTAAGTGTATAAATACGTATATAGATATGTATGCACTTCAGCGTCAAAAACAGGTTAAAGTTGTATGCAATACTTATGTACAACGTTTTTTAACACAAATCCTTTCCGTTAATTCCTTATAAAATAATATCGCATCCTTTAACTAGAACAATATCAATTAAAGTTTCAAAACTTATACAGAGTGCACACATTTTCCAAATATCAAAGTTTTCCATCCGAAATTTCTAACGTTTTAATAAGATATTGAAAAATTGAGAGTCTTAAGAAATTCTGTATATAAAAAACATTCTGAAATTTTTTTCTAAATCTGTTTTCTTTCCATTTACATTTGCGCCTACATATGAACATATTTTCATACAAATGTGTATTGACTTTATTATAAGTGTATGCATTTATTTTATAGTTACTTATTAATTGTTTATTTTTCTGTTGGCCTAGTAAATGTTAATTTTACAATTTTTATTGAGCTCAAGGCCAGTTTATGGAAGATATTTGTGAAAAAACAACAACAGTTTTTTAATGGTAGAAATTATAGTACTATTTCGGAAATCACCACATTTCCTCATCAGACTTCTGTTTATTAAATTAATTAAATTTATTTTTCATAACCACTTCTCCCACGCTTTGAACCCGGGAGCTCGGAGTTGCAGAGCCAATACGCTACATATTGTGCTACGCTGAAATAAACACAACAGCCAACTCGGCTAGCATTTATTTTATAGTTACTTATTAATTTCAGTAAAATTCAATGTAGATTATGCATGTATGTACGTAAATATGGAGAGACATGCATTATTGAATTTTTTCTATTTAATTGCTTTCATTATGTAGCCGCTATCATGTTGTCTCATACATCCGAATGCGCATGACTAGTTGTACAACATATTTGGCTCTCTTTGTAAAACGAATACCTCTTTTTCTAAATGCGACTGAGCGCAGTATTCTCAGCTATCTGAACACTCATTCAGTTATCGCGCTTGCTTTGAGCAGAATGCGTAGAATGTTGCGCTTACGTGTGAATGTGTTAAAACGGCCAATGACTACATTCATGCAGACGTCTAATTCATAACAAAACTAACTTGCCAGGGTTGCCTAGTATTTAGTTTGCTGAATTATAATATATCAATATAAAGCCTAGGTTACACCAAATAAATTATTCAAGTACATAATTCAATATGTACACATTCAATTTTATGTATAGCGCACACGTTTGGTTCACGAACGATATATTCACGCATCATCATATTGCTCGCCACCCAGCTACAATAACCCATATAAATACATAACAAAATTATGATTTTTCTGGTATTTTTTTTGTTACGAACATATATAGAAGACATACCATTTCAGAAAAAATTACTCGTTTCTCCGCGTTACTAAAAAGAGATGGGCAACTGGCTCACCGATACACCCACCCGTGCAATCTGTGCGAGGGCAAGCATCCGATTAGGCTCTGCTCCGTGGAAGAAAGAATACGCGAGTCTCTACTGGACAAATACTGCGCCAACAGCCTTTCGCGCCAAGATGCCACCGAAGCAAAGGCAAGCATCACACCTTGCAGCATCCTGACGAGGGAGACATCCGAAAAACCACACCAGGCCATTGAGCGAGCAAGTAGTAAGCGATTCCGGAATGGAAACGCGCTCAACGCGCCCGGAACCTGAGGCGAGCGGAATGGCGACATAAGTGGAAGCTCGATCCTTCCGTCCTTTGTTAGCACACGAAAGGCGGCGTCAGAGTGGAGAGGAAACCAGGCTTTTCGACCACCCGCGTCAGCACAACATCATTGTGGAGCGGAATCTCGGCCTTTACGCCCTCAATCCTCGTCACATCGGCAGCTACCGGCGACTTTCCGAAGCTCCCATGCTACTTTTGCGCTACAGCCCACCACGGCAATCGCTCCAACCGCCGTCGTCAAGATGGAGGCACAAGGGCGACTGTCTCAGCTGACTTGGCGCGGGATTTTAACGTCGAGAAAACGACCATCGGGAACGAGCGTGGCTGCATTCTGCGTCTGCGAGAGAAGTACGGGATAAATACCCAAATAGCAACGCATGCCTTGGTAAGGCAACGCTGTGTGCGCATGTGCCCCAACAGCAGCATCGATCCGTCAGTTGCTACGAGCTACACCCATATACGGCAAGCGGATCCAAACTTCTACACTGCGGCCCCAGTTCGTTTGGTCCTCGGCGCTGACGTGTATCAAAACGTCATTTTGCCAGGAACGCTTCCTAGCACCTTCGGCCCACTCGTCGCCCAAAGCACGATCTTTGGAAAACATTAACACAATATATATATATGCATATGAAAAATAAAAATACAATAAACATAAATAAAAATAACAAATTTTATCCTCCTTTTTACGATATTCGCGTGCATTGAAGATAACCACGTGCATTTGTTTTTTTCGTAATTCACAATATTTTCTCCCGCAGCATTCTAGGTTAAGAGAGGTGACGAGGAACGATACCGCGGATGCAAGATCCTCGCAATGGTGATAGAGGACAGCGTTTATTCAATATAACTAATTTTCTTCATATGTACATGAAGCTGGTAGCTCACGTTTTCACTCGTTGTGGCCATGTTGCGTACCGCAAGGGGGGCGGCATGTTTCGGCCTCTATGCATCTTCAATAGCGGGTGGTCCGCAGTGAACGCAGTACGGGTCCTCTTCATGTCAAAAGCGGTGGATGTAGCTTTTGAAGCATCCGTGGGTGCTCAAGAATTGAGTGAGAGAGAAGTCAACCTCTCCGTGTTGCCGCTCAACCCAGTCTTTAATATTATGTATGAGGCGGTGTGTCCATCTACCATTGGATGCTTTTTCCCACCTTGCCTGCCACTGGCATATGCTCCGTTGCCTCAGTGAATTTTTGTCCACATTTCCTGTAGTGCGCAATGGTTCACGAATTGCATATTGCTTATCACACATTTATTGTGCAATGAGATCGAGTGGGCATAGCGCAGCTGTTATCGTTGCAGCTTTTCGGTTCGAGTACTCCAGGTGGTCCGGGAAACTCAGACGGTGGTCTATAAGGACCCCAAGGTATTTTACGTAGGGCTTTGACTCTATCACGCTCGCACCTACTCTAAGTGCCACCTTTTCTACTCTCTTTCGGCTGGTTATTAGAACTGTCTCTGTCTTGTGGTCAGCTAACGTCATTGATTTGGAAACTTAGCCACCGTTTCACTACTTCTACTGATTCTTCCGCAATATTAACGACCTCCCTTAGAGTTTTCGCTGTCACTACGACTGATACATCATCCGCAAAGCCTATTAGCGTTGCGTTTTCATCAACCCTAGTCCGTAGGATGCCATCGTACATGATGTTCCACAGAAGGGGTCCAAGTACGGATCCTTGTGGTACTCCAGCCGCATTTTTTACATCCAGGGTTACCACCAAGCAGTATTTTTTTGTACCGCGAAGCCACCGCTTACCAAAAATGGCCTCTTCAGCGATTGTTTTCACAGCATCTATGGCGTCTGTGGTTGCACGTTTTTTCCTAAAACCGTACTGATTTCTTGACAACTGGCTGTCTGTGTCCTCTTGCAATCTGTTTTTGATTATATGTTCAAGAAGCTTTCCGGCGGAATTGAGCATACACAGTGGGCGGTACTCAGCAGAAGAACAAGGGTTTGCACATTTTGGTATGAGTACCAACTTTTGGAGCTTCCATATTTTTGGAAAGATTCCCTCGCGTAGACAAGAGGTAAAGTCGCTAGCAAAAATCCTCGGGTTGCAGGCGATCGCCTTTTTAAAGGCAACGTTTGGGACACCATCGGGTCCTGGCGCTTTCTTAGTGTTAATCTTGCTCCCCGCGCTTATGAACTCCTCCACAGTTACCGCCGGAACATTACCAAGCGCCTGTTCGGCGTCCTCTCGTGCAAAGTTTGAATGAGAGGGAAAGAGGTCACACACGATTTGTGCAAGAAGCGAAGAGCAAATTGGCTGGGCTGAATGTTTAAGTTTTTTGAGTAGGATATGATACGCTGATCCAAAAGGGTTGTTATTTAGATCGTAGCAAAGTTCGCCGAATATTCGCTACTTCGAATATTTTTTCGTCGAAGGTTTTTAATTTCCACCCCATCGCTCGTTTCTGAGGTGCTATATCCGCGTGTGTTTCTTGAATATTTATGACGATTGCCTTGTTGGCTACCCGCATTCTTCTCGGACCGTTCTCTATCAGCATTATTTGCTCTCTTATTCTTCTCTATGTTGCTATTACTCTCCGTTTGTGTGGTCTTAGATTCGCGCAGTGTGGGTGGTGCAGTTTCGCATACTCGCAGTAAATTCTGATGCTGCTTAGCTATTGCGTTTACCAGCTCTCTCATTGACATGTTAATATGCCGCTGCGCTTCCATCATATTCATAAGCTCTCTTATGCTCTCACCTAGCAAAACGAAAGTCTCTCGTTCTCTAATTCTTCTGTCTGCTTTATTGCATTCGCCTTGGTGTATTCCGCCAGCCTCTTTGCAGCCCGGAGTGTTTTTTTCTGTCTGCTGTGCATAATCAGTTGCTTTCTCAGGCGAGAGTAGTCTCTTTCTCACTGGCGATCGAGCAATTCTAATTCGCTTGGCGAAAGGGTTCAGAGTCTCATTAACATTATCGGCTCTACCCGGAGATTTTTTGTTGGACACTGTTGTGCTTTCTTCTCATGCTCGCTATGTATTGAATGCTTGTATATTTTTGCAGTTTTAAGCACTTTTGCTGACAGTGGTGTAGTGTATCAAGAAACCACATATATGGCAGTGTCTTTTCGCACTTGGCCAGTGTCGCCAGTTTCACTACACTGGCCAGTGTCGCCAGGGTCGGGTATCTTCGGCTTTCCAGTGTCACAGCGCTGTCAGAGTTAACAGCTCGCCAGTGTCAGGGTAAACAGACTGCCCGTGTAAGATATAAATAAAAGAAAATTTGCCATGGAATGCAAATAAGAATTTCTATATTTCAATAACTTATGTATGTTTATTTTAATAAAATTAAGTTTAGAACCAAGTTATAAAATTTGACAGCATAAAAACTTAAAAACTAATTTGCCAGTGTCTTGTGTTTAGCCAGTCTTTGGGGTTTAGCCAGTGTCGCTGTACTAATTCCAATGTAGTTAAATAAAACAATAAAATGTAAATAAAGGCATGCATTTATAAATAATTTCTTACGTGTTTTTATGTATATGTATATTTAAGGGATCCGGTGATTCCGGAGGTTTGAAAATTACCCCGGTTCCGAAAAGCCAGAAGTTTCGCCAGTGTCAGCAGTTTCGCCAGTGTCAACAGTTTCAGAAGTTTCGCCAGTGTCAGAAGTTTGGCCAGTGTCAGAAGTTTGGCCAGTGTCAGAAGTTTCGCCAGTGTCAGCAGTTTCGCCAGTGTCAGCAGTTTCGCCAGTGTCAACAGTTTCAGAAGTTTCGCCAGTGTCAACAGTTTCAGAAGTTTGGCCAGTTTCAGAAGTTTCGCCAGTGTCAACAGTTTCGCCAGTGTCTCAGATTCACCAGTGCCGCTGCACTTGCTACCAGTGTAGTTCTAATAAATGTTATTACTTATTATTGCTAAATAAATGTAATTTATTATATAATTTATATATTTAAAGAAGCAGGGATTCGGCGGTTTAAAAATTAAACCAGTACCGGAAAGTCTGCCAGTGTCAGGAGTTTTGCCAGTGTCAGAAACTTCACCAGTGTCAGCAGTTTCGCCAGTGTATATTAAATATTAATAAAGAAATTAATTTACTTATTATTGCAAAATAAATGCGTTTATATATTTATGTATACATATATATTATAGGTCCGTTCCTTATCTCCCAGAAATAGCCAGAAATAGTCCGAAGTAGTCAGATTTAGTCCAAAAAGCGTTCCTTAACTTGAAAATCCTGTAGATGAGAGCAAATATGAGAGAGTAAAATGTGACTCTCTTTTGTCAGAACTTGCAAGATTTAGTCCGAAGAATTTTTGCTGGCAAAATCATGAAAAGTGTCAAACTCAACTGACAGCTAACTTTTGTTAGAAAATATACATACACAAAAAGTGAAAATAATCTAAAAATCTTAAAATGTACATAAATTGAAATGGAAGGTGGCAAGAAAATAATTGAAATCGTAAGTGTTTATCGTGGTCGTGCTTGTATGCATGTATTTTATACATACATTTGTCAATATTTCTTGCAGATTAGTGATGAAAGAGTTTGTGGTGCTTCTGGTGCCAATTTGAATGCGCCAAGAAACTTACTGGTGAACATTTAACATTAATCGGTAAATTATTAATTTTTATTTTTAAAAAGGTTCCAAATCTGCACTACGATCAAAACAAAATGACAGTTTTATTTGACATTAGTTTTGTTGTTGTCATTCTTCGGACCAAAAATTGGTTTTTTGCGTTCCTTTACTTTTTCTTGTTATTCTCTTTTAGTGAGCGGATTTTGCTTACGCTCTTGCATTTTGACACTTTTCAGATTTTAGTCAGAAAAGATAAGGAACGGACTTTATATTATAAGAACTAAGGATACGGCGGTTTAAACATTCAGACAGTCTGCCAGTGTCCGAAGTTTCGCCAGTGCCGCTGCACTTTCCTACCAGTGTATTTAAATTAAAT
Source organism: Philophylla caesio (assembly GCA_963971545.1). NCBI lineage: Eukaryota > Metazoa > Arthropoda > Insecta > Diptera > Tephritidae > Philophylla > Philophylla caesio. The sequence goes on from OZ020604.1 coordinate 102,566,137, forward strand.
ATAAAAATGTCAATAAAGAAATTATTTTACTAAAAGTTGCTAAATAAATAAGTATATATGTATGTATGTATGTAAGCATACATAAGAATACATATATGTATGTATATATTTAAGGAATCACTAATTCGGCTGTTTAGAAACTTTACCAATTGTCACTGTTTTAACTTCATATTCAAATGAAACTTACTTTTTTGAAAGAAATTTTTACAACATTGCTGAAAAATCGGAATTATACGAGTATATCTTACCAAAACGTTCCTTCTATAATTTTCTGCGCTTTAAATGATTTAAATTTTTTTTCTTTTTTAATTTAATACTTTTATTATTTTCCTTTGTATATTTTTTAAATACTAATAAAATTCATTAATATTAAGTTTATGTTTGTTTGAAAAAATATACATGATGCGTTTATTGTATATTTATGTTTTTATATTTAAGGGTTTCTATTAATTACAATTTAATTCTAAGTTGATATTATTCTAGACATTTTAAGATTCGTATCAGACTTTTAAGATTTTTGAGTTACATGTGTATTTAAATTGTACTTTGGAAGTATATTTTTTTATTCCATTATCTATTTATAATCATGCATAATATATGTATGTATGTTTTACTTCTTATTTACAAACACAAACATATGTATAAGTTATTGTTTCATTCATTTATGCTTTCTTTATCACAAAAAACTATACTTTATATTAAATTAATGATTTTCCGAAAATTGATTGACGTTTAAGTTTCAAAGGGAGTTATTCTTTTGTCCCATGCATATTTTTTACAAGAACTTGATTTGATACAATTTTCTAAGTTTTTTATACAATTCATACATTCTGAGTCAGTAAATTTATAGCGATTTGCATATTTTAAAATTATATCACATATAAATATCAGTTTTGTACATCGTTATAATTTTATATTCTAGTTTAAGTGATATGACTGGAATTACATCTTAAAAATTATCATCTTTTATCACATCAATAGTTATCACATAATTTTTTTAAAGGATAAATACAAAAATTTCAATGATATAAAATAGTCTGCTTCTCAGGTATTCCGCCGAATCTTTTTATTATGCGTTTATAGTAAGAGGAAATATATATCACTTTACCAATCGGAAGTTGGTGCGATATCGAAGTTCTCATCCATCAGTGAAGGTATTTAATATATTTTCCTCCGGTCATACGAAATATTACAGCGGTAATTTTCCATCTGGGTTACTAGAAGAGAAATGTAAATATATATATTAGTTTATAATCTAATATATTATGAATTTATAATAAGAGGAAATACAAATCACTTTACCTATCGGAAGTTGGTGTGATATCGAAGTTCTCATCCATCAGTGAAGGTATTTAATATATTTTCCTCCGGTCATACGAAATATTACAGCGGTAATTTTCCATCTGGGTTACTAGAAGAGAAATGTAAATACATATATTAGTTTATAATCTAATATATTATGAATTTATAATGAGAGGAAATACAAATCACTTTACCTATCGGAAGTTGGTGCGATATCGAAGTTCTCATCCATCAGTGAAGGTATTTAATATATTTTCCTCCGGTCATACGAAATATTACAGCGGTAATTTTCCATCTGGGTTACTAGAAGAGAAATGTAAATATATATATTAGTTTATAATCCAATATATTATGCGTTGATAGAAAGAGGAAATACATATCATTTTACCTTTTCGAAAACTCAACGTCGATACTTATGCAGTTATCGCAATGCTTCTATAAATAAAAAGAATACAATTATTTGAAAGAGCAAAATAAATTAAAAATGTATAATTTATACATACCAACTCATGACATTCTCCATCCTATTGCTCCTCCTGATATTCATGGGTTCAAAAATTAAATAACGAGTTTAATAAAAAATAAAGAAGTTTTAAAATTAAGATGTGATGAGGCGGAAATTGTTGGCTTAGTTGGATAAGTCCGTTGTGCGACGTAACGTCAAAGCAAGTCCGTTAAATATAAAAAATAAAAATAAAAACCTGTCCTTCTATGGAAAGCCTCATATTATGTACAAAAGATTTCGGTTTTACATATGACACTTTAAACGTCGAAATTTTAATTGAAAATTAGTTTTATAAGGCCTAAATTTCTGAACTAATTAAAAGTTAAACTCGACTTAAGAGGAAATGGGAATGAATATACCTCTGAAAGTTTAAAATGGATGATTTCAACAATGAAAGCAAAATATGTCATTTACATTTTTTTCAAGTAGAAAATTCTACATTTAACTAGCTCCACAGAATCAATTCGTTGAAATAAATTGCTTCCTGACCCACAAAAAAAAATTGTATAAGAAACACTTTAAAAGAGGTGAGAAAAAATGTGTTATTTGTCCTATCAAACACTAAGAACTTTTGCTCGGTAATACTAAAAAAAAACAAAGACAAAAATATAAAAGAAAATCAGCTTAAAATGCTTAAAGGAAGGGTGTACAGATACCCAAGAAGAAGCATAATAAAATGCTTAGGATTTGGATGGACCACAAGCAAAAAAATAGAAAATTACTGTAATTTTGAACTGACAATATATCAGTCATAAATAGTAAGCCTTGGCTATAAAAAAAAAACAAACTGAAATAATCTCCCTAACCGATTATTCTATTAACAACCAGAGCAAGCTCTCAGTTCCAAAATAAAGAATTCAACTAGGATTTTTAATACTTTCTTTCGCTTTTCTATAATTCTACACATCATTCTTCTGCCGAAAATAATAAATATTAAACGCTATGACAAATTTCATGGTTTAATTTATATTGTTTTTATAAAAATATATTTAATTCTATAACCATTTAGAATAACATTGCTAATTTGGCAGTTTACTTAAATCGACAAAAATTAAATAAGAAATCAAAATTTTCAAAGTTAAAGGGAATCTACAAATTATGCATAAGGCCATACTATTTTAATATAAAAATGTGCAAGTGCGATATTGCTTAAAATAACAGTTAATATTTGACAAAATATAAAGCATGCGAAGTGTGGAAAAAATCACGTAACAAGGGCAGATAAACATTTTTTTTTTAAATTTACCAAAGTTTTAACAATTTTTAACTGACATATATATATGTTATTTAAATTTTATGTACTACTGGAGTTCTGATAAAAATGGTGATAATGTTTCTTCTTTTTTTTTGAAATTGAATTTTTTAAATTTAAATATGATTGTTATGGTTATAGAATTAAATATATATTCCTGCAAACAAATGGAAATTCCGTAATATTTGTCAAACCATATTATATTTATAATTTAATGGGGGTTCAACGCATTCAAAGATTACAAAGGCAATAATAAAACGAAAGGTACCTAACTTCTCTTCTCAATAGATGAAGTATTAATTATAACTACTTTGGCCTTAACATCTTTCCAATGAGCAAAAATAAGAAATTGCCTGTTAACAGGCATCCTATAATAAAAGAGGTTTTGATGAGAAATATTTTAATAAAAAAGGAACAATACGGTTAAAGTAACATTGCTGATGAGCCCTTTTTATCAATGGTAGACTTTGGCAAATGTATCCACAAAATTTGCTAATTCGTTATATACAAACGATGTACAAAGTTCGAGTGGTCAAAATTACATCCGAAAGTGGAAATAGATGAACGCTTAAGTCGAAGTTATAATTACCTCTGTTGCAAGCAGTTTCATTGAAAAAAGAAATACCAGGTGTTAGTGAGAATCTTGGATATTTGAAAGCAGTTCTTAACATTTTAACTTTTTTGTGTGAATCATGTGTAGCAGGACATATGTACAAGAAAGAACATGTAGCTAGAGGTAAATACAATGACGAGCACATGTGGATACGTGTCACTCGAATTTTCCTTTAAATATCTTATACTTAAAAAAAATATATTAATTAGAAATATTCATGAGAAAAGTTAACAAAAAAAATTTTTTATGTTATAATGGACATTTATGAATATGCTTATGAATAAAACATTCACATATTAAAATCTTGCTTGTTAATACAAATGCAATAATTTTTAGTTTGAATTCGAAATAGCTATGAAATAAAATTTTAATACTTCATTAACACTCTAGTTTGTATAAGTAAACATCGCAAAAGGGTATAAGCCTTCCCAGAGTAAAAGAATCTTCTTCAAATCTATTTCTAGGCTTTCTTTGGTGTTGTCTTCGGCTTGGTGATCTTAATTCGCTCCATAAACATCGATAAATAAAATGCAATTACTGCGAATCCCATCTTTACGTTTAGTTTTTACATTTGCTTACGTGCAAAAGTGGATACATTATCTCCTTCAAATATACAGTCACAGTTAAAGTCGGACAGACGCATAAAAACATTTCTAGTCGTAATATCTATGGTTTGATGAAAGCAAATACATCTCAGTTTTTTCTATTTTTCTATTCACTTTACGGCCTCACATTAAATGTCGGGCAAGAAAAATTATTGGTCATTGTGATCTTATCAACCATTCAGTGAAGTTGATTGGAGTATTTTGTAAAATGCCGCGTAATTTTAAACAGTACACCTTGGAAGAACGTAAAATACTTATTCAACAGCATTTAGAAGGAAAATCTGAACGCGAAATATCGAATTTTGTTAAAAAAAGCAAATCAACGGTGCATGATATTATCTCCAGATATAAAAAAAAATGGATTGATTGGAAACAAACAACGTAAACCCCGATCAAGGAAACTATCCTCCAAGGATGAGAGTATGGTTTTAAGAGAAGTGAAGAAAAATCCCTTTATATCTGCTCCAAAGTTGACTGCAATGGTCAAAGAAGCTTCTGTGATGGAGGTTAACCCAGAAACACTAAGAAGACTTTTTCGAAAAAATGACTTTCATGGCCGAGTTGCACGAAAGAAGCCCCTCATTAGCAAAAAAACCAAAATGACCGACTTGTTTTTGCTCGTCAATATATGGCTAAGGATTTTAATTTCTGGAGCACTGTAAGTAGGTACAAAAATAACAATTTCATGCTTATAAAACTCAATTTTAAGGTACTATTTACTGATGAAAGTAAATTTAATTTATTTGGATGTGATGGAAGGGGTAAAGTATGGCGAAAACCAAACAAAAAGCTAGAAGGTAACAATTTAAGAAAAACAGTCAAACGTGGTGGTGGGTCGGTGATGGTTTGGGGGTGTATGACAGCTTCATTGATGGCATAATGAACAAGCATGTTTATTTAAACATTTTGAATGAAAGTGTTAAGAATCTCGGCATTGAAAGTAACTTCAAATTCTATCAGTACAACGACTTGAAGCATTCAGCACTTGAGGTAAGGAGTAGGTTGCTGTATAATTGCCGAAGGTGAACAAAACACCTGCACAAAGTCCCGATCTCAATGTCATTGAACATTTATGGGACGAATTAGGACGCAGGATGCAGGAAGGGTGTGTACATCAAAACTCCTGAAAACTGATCTGCAGGAAGAGTGAAATAAGATTAGTCCTGATGTTTGCAAAAAACTGGTTGAATCGACGCCAAGCCGGCTACAAGTAGAGAATCAAAAAGGTTGTGCAACAAAATACTAGCTATGCGTTTTTTTTAATATTATTGATTTTTTATGTAAAGCCCAACTTTCAGTGTGAGACAGAAAAGTGTCCTTATCTTAGTAAAGCCTTTGCGTATATTTTATAACTGAACTTGGAATATATTTTGTTTGTTGTTTTTAAATAAAAGGGATTTTGTGATAAAATAGAAAAAACTGAGTTGTATTTGCTTTCATCAAACCATACATATTGCGACTAGAAATGTTTTTATGCGTCTTCCCGACTTTAACTGTGAGTGACTGTATGTTGAAAATGGTACTAATACCCCCTATTATGTATGAGGACTAGAACGAAACTAGTAGGCACTAGGCAACCATATTAATATTTCCATTGCGCATGGCAATCAGCTACAGGATATCTGAAAGTATTTACTTTTTTTCTTTTTAAAACGATCTTTTTATATTTTTACGTTCAACATCATTCACATTTTAACAAAATTGCCAATTTCTTCAAAATGTACTTACATATGTAAAAACTAAAATCCGAGATGTTATTTGCGTTTTGTGTTTACTGAGATCAATCGCAATATATAATCACCCTTATTGTGAGTTTCGTTTTCGCCCGAAATAGTTCACTTTTCACTGTTCGCTTATTATAAATTTCGGGCGGAAATTTTCCGCTTTCGAACATTGTTCGCCTTATCGGCAACACTTATTTCGGGCGGAAATAGTTGGCGGATTATTTGAATTTGTTCGCTATTTTTTGAGAGGCGAAACATTTCGTAAGATCGTAAGATCGCCTATTCCAGGAACAAAACGGTAAACAAGGTTTAAAGAGGGGTAGTATTAGGTAAACTGCAGGAAAAGCCGGATATGGCAAGAGGATTTGTCAAAAAAAAAAATGAAAATGTTGCTGAGTTTTGAAAACAGCAGGATGATGCTGAATAGGTTGGGGCCTGCAATGAAAAATGAGCCCAAATGGAAAGGGGTAAACAATTTATATTTAAATGTGCATAGAAATAAAAAAAGTTTTGCAAAATAGACTTGGACTGGCCAAAAGCGGTATGTCTTCTAGTGTAGGACATTTTTCCCACTTCGGGAATAATATGGACTCGTTAATTTTGACATTTCTTACACAATCTAAATAAAAGACGATTGCGCCAGCCCAATTTCAAAACTGTTACCTACACGTTTTTAGTATCCAACTTCAGCGAAAAATCGCAGGCATGTTTCCCAACTGGCGGATTAGCAAATTGTAGTCGTGCTGGTGGTATTGATCTAATAAATACTTGAATGATTCTTTATTGCCTATTATATGTCAAATATTTGGAAAGTGGATAAATTATATCAAATTACTATTGAATTTGAATTATTTGATAACTTTACACTTTTAGTATACACATTTCAGAGTTGTAATTCCCATGTTCGAATTTTCGAAGCGAAATTTATTCCGGGTGAAACTCACAATAGGCGGATTCAATTCGGGCGAATGAAAAAATTTCGGGTGAATTTTTTTTCGATCGAAACTCACGATAAGGGTGAATATGATGAACGGTTTTATTAGCCGTGGCTAAATAAATGTTTGAGAAAACTTAGATGGGCGACCTTTGGTTTTCCGCGGAGCTGGTAGTTTTACATTTACTATGTCATAATCTTTACCTATCGACTTATTTAAATCAATTGACAACTCCGATAAATTTAGAACCGCCTCAATAAAAGAATTTTCGACGTCGGATTCTTCGCCTATTTGCTGATTTATAATTTTATTAAGCTTATCTTCCGTTTTGTCGCTTTCTTCTTTACCGGGATTGCTACTTGCTACTTTGAGTTCTAAAGGGTGTTTTTTTTACAGGTTTGTTTTTCGAATAGAGATAAAACTGGCATTTTGTGGTCAAATCTGGCAACTCTAATGTCATTTATGTTCAGTTTGGTTTGCCATTTCATCATGAACAGGTTGACAAAAGAACAACGCTTGCAAATCGTGCAAATTTATTTCGAAAATAATGGTTCAGTTCGCGAAGTTTACCGTGAGCTCCGTCCATTTTATGGTCGACATAATCGTCCATCAGAGCAATTAATTCGGTTAACCATGGATCGTTTTCGCACTACGTTTACTCTATGTGATAATACGCATCCGCAGAGACGTCGAACAGTGCGTACCGAAGAAACAATTGCCGCTGTAGAGCAAAGTGTTGAAGAGGACCCGAATGAATCGATTCGCCACCGTGCACAGCAATTGGAGCTTTGTCCATCAACTTTATGGAAGATTTTGCGCAAAGATCTTGGCTTGCGACCTTACAAGATCCAGCTTGTGCAAGAATTAAAGCCGCGAGACCATGCAATGCGTCGTGATTTTGGTGTATGGGCCGAAAATGAGATTGATCTCGATGCTGATTTTCATCGCAAAATTTTGTTCAGTGATGAGGCTCATTTTTGGTTGAATGGCTACGTCACCAAGCAAAATTGCCGCATTTGGAGTGAAGAGAATCCACATGAGACCCTTGAAACGCCATTACATCCACAAAAACTGACTGTTTGGTGTGCTCTATGGGCTGGTGGAGTCATTGGGCCATACTTCTTCCGCAATAATGCTGGAGAGGCAGTTACCGTTAATGGAGACCGGTATAGAGCCATGATAACCGACTATTTTGTTCCCGAATTGGATGGCATGAATGTGGATGAGTTGTGGTTCCAACAAGACGGCGCTACATGCCACACAGCGCACGTCACAATCGATTTATTGAAGGAAACATTCGCTGAGCGCATAATTTCGCGGAATGGACCTGTCAATTGGCCACCAAGATCGTGTGATTTGACACCATTGGATTATTTTCTTTGGGGATATGTGAAGTCGCTCGTCTACACCAACAAACCAGAAACGTTAGGGGAATTGGAAGCCAACATTCGTGGCGTTATTGCCGACATACGGCCCCATATGCTCGAAAAAGTGGTTGAAAATTGGACCTGTAGAATTGGCTTTATTCGAGCCAGCCGCGGCGGCCACATGCCTGAAATCATATTTAAACATCAATGGCATAAAATTATCCTTCCAATAAAACCAAATTGATGGACCTTAAAACGATTTTCTTGTGTTTTATTTCAATTCGAAGTTCTATACCCCTAAAAAAAACACCCGATATATCCAGACCTTTTCTCCAAGCGTCTTGAATTAATATAAGCTGCTTTTTCTTTTTTTTCAAATTCGTCCCCACATGATTCGCTGCATGATGTTAAAATATCATCTAGAATTGGCTTCACTATCTTCCGTTTCTCGTTAACATTTAGGGTTTTCTTTTTTTTAATCGACCGACTCACAATAGGAGTAGTTTGAACTCTATCTTTAAAGGGTTCCGCGTTTTCCAGTCTTAGATGAGATTGAAGGATCGAGGATTTTGTCCACCGTTTCGGACATAGCTCACTAGCAAAAAGTGCCAAACCGAAATATTTTCGCACGGCAAAAATGTGTCTACATGGCAAAGACGCTATTGATAAGAAGAAGTTGCATTCGCAAGCGTTTGTTGTTACTTTAAACATTTTGGTGCCATCTTTTACAAAACATTGCTGATCATGTTCCGATTTTGTTATAGTAAAACGGTTGTTGGCAGCAGCAATTTCTTTTTTTACTTCTTGGAACGGATTTGGCATCAAAGCATTCATAAAAAGTTGTTCATCTTCAGTCATTAAAGATGTAACGACCTGGTGTTTTAGAACAGCGCTTGATGTCTTAAAATCCGACTCGTTGTTATGAAATTGAAGCCAAACGAAAAAACTTTTCAAAAATCCAAGTAAAGTGCTTCTTTTCGGAACCACGGACTTGATATGCTTATTAATCGACTCTAATCTGTTGTTTGTAAAATTACCTAAGTTTGTTTTATTCATACTAAAAGCTGTCCATTCATGGTAAATATTATGCCAATTCAAATTAAAATACTTTAAAATTTCCTCGTTAGCTGTAACATGCAACTCCTTGTATAATTCATCATACTCGCTTTTTGAGTTGCTATATACCATTCTTTGAAGAATTTTAAGGCAATTTTCTTGCATATGTCTGTCAATGCTTTTTTTAGGTACTTGCCGGGAAAACGTTTTGAGTACATGGTATCGACAAATGTATATTGGCACATTTTCAAACACCTGTTTCAGAACGTCCCTTTCCAATAAATCTTTGTCAGCCATAAAGCAATTTATTTTCAAAGAGTTGTGACCGTGGGACCTTTTAAAAGTTTCGAGAAGCCATTTAAATGTGGCACGATCCTCTTGAACTAAAAGTGAAATTCCAGCAATTTCGCTTCCCGTGTTCGAATCTTCCACCAAAAATATCATTAGTGTTAGGTCCGTTGATAATAATTTGTACGTACCATCCAAAAATACGCATTCCCCACATTTGTCCATTGCACTTTTCATTTCATTTGTGCAAAAATAGACACCTTTGAATACATCATCATCTTCTACTAAAATTTCAACGCATGAGGCGCCATATGTATTGCTTAGTTCTTTAATAAATTGTAAAAGGCTTTCCATATCAGAATGCGATTTTTTTATTTTTGCATTTACATTCCTGTAGTATTTAGCGTTACGACGCACACCGTGCGCATCTAACATGCGATTTACCAATTCTGGTACATTACACCTTAATTTTAAAGCATCTTCAATTTTTTCTTTAACTGATGCTTCAATTTTATGAACCCTCGGAATATACTCATAAAAAGCCTTTCGAAAAATTTGAAAACGAATTAAATTCAATTATTTTCTGAAATGTTTTTAGGGGGTTATTACTTTTGAATCATCATGGTTTTCATGGATAAGATTGGCGTCTGTTATTTTCAGATACTCAATCGTGCTGGCTTCATCTTTAAATATTTTTACGACAATTTGAGCGGGACATCCAGATTTGATTGTTCTACGCATGTAAGTATGTATTTAAAAAAAAATATTATTTTTAAAAAGAAACTTTCCTAGTAATTTAGAACTTACGAAGACTTTTGGTTTCCTTTATTTTCTGATGGTCGAGTTTTGCCAAAAACGCAATTGTAAACAATTTTTGACTTCACCAAATTTTTGTTTGTTGTAGAAGCATGAAGCTTTTGAGAATCTCTCTTAACGAAAGCTTCACGATCTGAATTTTGAGCATTTTTGAAGGCTTCTTCAAAATCCGAATAGGAAAAAAATTTCCGATCAAATAATTTTGTAATGGCAGACATCTAAATATTCATAGAAGAAAAGTTTGATTTAATGAAAATATAAGTGCATAGATGCATGGGAAATTTATTTTGCCCCTTCACCTCTGGATAAGAAAACTATTTATGTTCCTAAAAAGTGCATCAATAATAGCACACTTTGATTCTTTTAAACATCATTTTTAAAGCTTTTTCACCGCTTTCCGAAGAAAACTGCTTATATATATATTACTTCTTTAAATACTTTTTAACTACATACTGTATATACATACTAAGGTGATTCACAAGGTGTCCTAAAGTGTAGTATTGTCATAAAGTCATAAAATATGAAAAACTTCAAGTTACGTTATTTTACATGCAATGCAACAAAAACAAATAAAATAATTTTTATACTAACGAATTTTTTTATGACATTACAACTTTACAACATTTTACGACACCTTGTGAATCACCTCACTGTATATAGGGTAAACTGGGGCAGATTCTTCTTTGGGACACATTCGTCAAAGCCGTTTTTTGTATGAAGGAAAATTACTAACTTAGCAGTTTGCATTGTAATAATGCCTTTGATCAACTACATATATTTCGCTGAAGTTTGTCAGTTGTAGTGTGAAAGTGAAAAGAGCAGCACGTGTTTAAAGAGTTTTCAGCAGGCTGATGTAATTTTGACAAGTAAGTGCGTAAATAGCCTATAGAGCTAATTTTAAGTGAACTTCAAAAAAGGTAGTTGCAAAGTTTTCAAAAAATATTTGTTTAATTTAAGATAAGTAAAAGTAGTATTATTTCGTTTGTTATAATGGAAAAAAATATTTCGAAGTTAATCAAGTGTTCTCGGGGCACATTTGGCAATTTAGATTGGGGCACATTCAGCACAGAAGGATAAACTGGGGCAGATGTATTATATGTGATATGTATATATAATTTTATTTAACTTTTACTCTGACTATTTCATTAGATTTTCAAACAAGAAATGCACTACAGGAAAACGGAATAACGACACATTAGTCATCTGATGAAAACCTTTCATTTGCAGAGTCCGTCGATTCTATTGGTTCCTTCGTCGAAAGTGAAAGTGGTTCACATATAGAGGCTAGTGCCCTGGAAAAATATAAATTACAGAAGGAAGATAGTCTAGCCGTATCATATTATGTGTTGGTAAAATTCTCAAGCAACAGGAAGAAACCTTTTTTCTATATACGAGAACTCATAGAGGTTTTCAGCCACTTAACCTTTAACATTCATTATCTCATGTGGCGAGCCACAGCCACCAGATTTAGCTGATATTGCTGTTGCATTAAGAAGTGAAATTGAAATAAAGTTACCTAATCCAACCCATCCAGCTTCTACATCACGATGCCAGACCAAATATTTGTTTGATGTCAATTTCGGGGACTTTTATATTAAATAAGTGTTACTTAAAAGCAATGAGTCTTAATGGTACGGTGTAAATTGCAAACTGTTATATTAAATAAATTAACTTGAAAGTAATGAGCGTTTGTGGTCTTTTTTCAACGCTGCCGAAACTGCCCCTGTTATGGGGCACATTCAGCATAATGGTATTTTTGATAAAAAAAAAAGCCAAAAACTGTATGTTCCTTTAGGTATAAAACGAAACTTTTCACATATTTCATAAACCAATAACCGTTGTTTCAAACAAAATATTTAAGTTCAAAATACATCGACAAACTTCTGAATTATAGAACTTTACGTGACGAATCTGCCCCACTTTACCCTATACATACAAACATATACACATTCCGATTGAATTGATATGTTGAATTATGTGAAAAGTGATATTTTTTATTTCAGTTAAAATTGTTTGAAAATTGCTGAACTCATAAATTTATAATTTTTTGCATTAATACCCATATTTTACTTGGTACTTCATTGCATTTGTATTATTTATGTTTGCATATCGCAATGGTCGTATTAAATTCATAAAATCTCCAAAAAATTCAATGGTAATTACCACATCTGGTTTCTTTCATAGTGACATCATTCAGCTGCTTACTGAGGCTACCTTACTAAATTCGCCTTGGATACGTTATTTTGCTGCACCGTGGAGAAAAATGCGTTGAGAGCTGAAGAATCTACTAGGGATGGGTAAATTCGATATTCAAAGGTTCGAGATTCGGTTTTTGATCGAATTTTACTCTAAATTATCGAATTTTTTGGTTTTTGGTTGGTATATTTACTTACACCACTCCAACCACGGACAATTTTTCAAGTTATTAAAAAAATTTCTGTGCCAAATATCCTTATAGAACACGCTTTACGGATCCATTGATAATTTCTAATCTTTTTTCTGTTATTATTAATATTAATTTTTTTAAAGTCAGGTCACAAGAAGCCAAAGCGGGTTGGTCCATTAGAAAAATCGTTTGAGAAGGTGGCTTCTTTTTCAGGTATGTATCCGGTTTTGAAACAATCTTTTATGATTGAAAACTAACTACCTTCTTCAATTTTAAAACCAATCATTGTCACCTCTATGCTGGAATCCGTCGTACGTTCGGTTACGCTACGAATCGTAAAATCGGTATGCTGAAATCCGCTTTTCGTAATCGTAAATTCGAAACTCGTAGACTGTTTTCGCAATTCGTAATATCGGTATGCCAGAATCCGTCGGAGCTGTCAATTGCGGAATTTTTGTACGAACAGCCACTTGTGTCGGAGCGAAATAAATTTTAGAAAAATAAACGTTTATAAACCCAATAATAAGCAAATATGCATGTATGTATGTATATACATGTGTACATTTGTATTTATGTACATACATATGTAATATAAACTATGCAAGAAAAACTAGAATTATTACGTGTGTATATATGTATGTACATACATATTTGCGAAGATCACAAACAAATCGTACGCATTATGTTTCTTGTATGAATGCTTCTTTGTTGAGGCGAAAACTTGTCACAAATCTTTAAACCATTAAACATTAATATATTTGAGCATTGAATTCGACAATATTACACACTCCATAATTTAAGAAATTTGTATTTAGATCATCTCTTAAGAATGTACATACATTCGAAGCATATTTATGCAATTCTGCCTTTAATTAACGAAAACTTCTTATCAAATGGCTTATAAATGTTGATATTAAACTTCATTCTTTACTTGTAATAATATCGGTACATGTATATTTCTGCCAATATGCCTAATTACGAACTTCGAAATTCCTGTTTTTGGTTGGCAACGCGGTTGATAGTTACGATCGGATTTCAGCATACCAAATTTCGAACTTTCGGAACGGAGCTACGAATTCGTAACTACGAACATTCGGATTACAGCATAGGGGTGTTAATTTGTGATATTATTTGGATTTTTTACATACTCGTAGTTTCCTTTGCTACAATTTTGGTTTTTGGTTGTAGTGGGAATTTACATAACATTTGACATATCTAAAACATTAACTGTAAATAAATGTTTTGTTAATCAATTAAAGACTAAAAATATGCATTTTTTCTTTCAATAGAGACTTCACCTCCTTAAAATATTCATATGCTTTCTGAGCTCACGAATAAAGATAAGTATATCAACTTAGTTTAAGTGAACTATATTAATTTAATTTTTTATCTTAAATTTTTTGTATTAGCACATTTTGTGAAAAATTCGAAAAAACTCGAACAAATCGAACTTTTCATACCGAAATTCTAATCAAAAAACCGAATTTCAAAAAAAATTCGAAATTCGAAAAAAATCGAACTTTTCTTCCAACTACCCATCCCTAGAATCTACTGAAGTGTCACAGCGGAATGAATTCTTACCCATTTCATTAATTAAACAAACACATTTCACATTACATGTACATAGTATATGTATATGTATAAGCCTACCGGGGAAATGTTTAGTATAGCGCCGCATAAAAAGGGGGTGGTGGGCGGTTAAGGAGGGGGCAGTGTGCAGTGAATGAAAATCGAACACCATATACATACATACATACATATGTGAAAAACGCAAAAAAAAAGGCATTTTTAAAGTTTAATTCTGATAAAATTTGTGAATGGATTTTTGCAAAAGGATAGTTAAACAAAAGTTTATTTTGTTGTTCATCTATGGGCATTTGAAGTTTTCAATTGCGCGTTTAGCCACAGTAAACCAAATTCATGCGGCGCTATACTAAACCCGACCCGCGTACCAATTTGCCTACTTCTAGCCATGTTCAGTATTAAATACATACATATGTATGTACTTTGTTTTAAACTTATTTAAACTGTTTGAAAATCTGCGATGTTTAAGGCGATACTATTTTACACTAAACACACATATGTATGTATTTTAATTATAATTACACTTACCACAAATCTTTCTGAAATTGAAAATTAAAACTCTTTAATAAACCACTTTTTAGAAATTATACACTTTGAACACTTTGAACACTTTGAACACTTTGAACGACTTGAACGACTTGCCTATTTAATTACGAATGAATATTATAAACGAAATATATTTTCGTGTTGTCCTGTTCGTTGCTCGCCTTTCTTACGCGTATTGTATGAATGTATGTATGCGCCACATACCACTGTATGTATGTATGTAAGTAAGATGACTTGCCACGATTGCAAGAACCGTTAGCTCAATATTCATCAACGATAGCAAGGAGCCGAGCGAATATGTTCATTTTGACGACTTCGTGCTGCGCAAGTTGCTGAAACAGCGAGGCCAATACGAAGTACATGCGCTCATACACTTCCGCATATATATATGCAAACATATTTATTCTTATATTAAAATCGAGAGAAAAATGGCAGGCATGTTCAATCCTTTTCTTTCCAAATTGAAAAAATACACAATGTATGTAAGTACATAAGTATGTAAATTTGCATGCATATTTTTGTGTCATTTAGCGCCGAAGAATGATAAATAAGAAGATTCCGACATTTATATGTCAAAGCATAAACGATAAGAGTAGGAAGCAAGAATAGAATGACAGTATTAAAACGAAAAATCTTCTAATTTATCATTTTTGTTTAGCGCACACAATGTTAAAGCGCTTCTTGCTATAATAGAGTGGCAACACAACACGAAAATATGCACCAGAATGTATAATAACCAATAACAAAGAATTTCATATTATGCAATTGATTTATATATACATATGTTTTTGCATAAAATTACAATTTTAGTTTACATGTTTATAGTGTAAATGATCGAATCGCAAAGCTGACCTATTTAAATACTATATTATCCTATAATTTGCTGGGTAACTGCACTTTAAGAAATAAATTAACTATTAATTTATACTCCAACACAGTACCCTGTGCGTATAGAATTTTTTAGCAAGCACATTGCCAGACCCTGTACCCAAGCATGCCACGATTGCAAGAACCGTTAGCTTAATATTCATAAACGATAGCAAGTAGCCGAGCGAATATGTTCATTTTGACGACTTCGTGCTGCGCAAGTTGCTGAAACAGCGAGGCCAAAACGAAGTGCATGCGCTCATACACTTCTGCGAAAATATGTACATACATACATGCAAACATATTTATTCTTATATTAAAATCGAGAGAAAAATGGCAGGCATGTTCAATCCTTTTCTTTCCAAATTGAAAAAATACACATATGTACATATGTAAGTACATAAGTATGTAAATTTGTATGCATATTTTTGTGTCATTTAGCGCCGAAGAATGATAAATAAGAAGATTCCGACATTTATACGTCAAAGCATAAACGATAAGAGTAGGAAGCAAGAATAGAATGACAGTATTAAAACGAAAAATCTTCTAATTTATCATTTTTGTTTAGCGCACACAATGTTAAAGCGCTTCTTGCTATAATAGAGTGGCAACGCAACACGAAAATATGCACCAGAATGTATAATAAGCAATAACAAAGAATTTCATATTATGCAATTGATTTATATATACATATGTTTTTGCATAAAATTACAATTTTAGTTTACATGTTTATAGTGTAAATGATCGAATCGCAAAGCTGACCTATTTAAATACTATATTATCCTATAATTTGCTGGGTAACTGCACTTTAAGAAATAAATTAACTATTAATTTATACTCCAACACAGTACCCTGTGCGTATAGAATTTTTTAGCAAGCACATTGCCAGACCCTGTACCCAAGCATGCCACGATTGCAAGAACCGTTAGCTTAATATTCATAGACGATAGCAAGTAGCCGAGCGAATATGTTCATTTTGACGACTTCGTGCTGCGCAAGTTGCTGAAACAGCGAGGCCAATACGAAGTGCATGCGCTCATACACTTCTGCGAAAATATGTACATACATACAAGCAAACATATTTATTTTAATATTAAAATCGAGAGATTGCAATCGTGGCAAGTCATCTTACTTACATACATACATACAGTGGTATGTGGCGCATACATACATTCATACAATACGCGTAAGAAAGGCGAGCAATGAACAGGACAACACGAAAGTATTGATATTATACCGTTACTTGCCGCTGTTACTTGCAACTTCGCAGCTTAGAGAAAATATATTTCGTTTATAATATTCATTCGTAATTAAATAGGCAAGTCGTTCAAGTCGTTCAAGTCGTTCAAAGTGTTCAAAGTGTTCAAAGTGTATAATTTTTAAAAAGTGGTTTTTTAAAGTGTTTTAATTTTCATTTCCAGAAAGATTTTTGGTAAGTGTAACTATTGAAATTGAAATATGCGAACAAGTAAAGAATAGCGCCCGTTGAGCTACAAAAAAAGAAAGAAAGTTGGCGTCGTCCGTCATTGGGGAGGGCTAAACGGGTAAATTTCAATATTTTGAAAAGCTGATATGTATTTCTATAACTATGTATTTGTCCGATCTTCACAATATTGGTGTCGTTAAAAAGGTAGTACAATGGTAAAATTTCTTATAAAAATAAAATTTTCATAAATAAAATTATACATCAAATGAATGCTATTTTTACTGGCTTTTAGAGAGACTTATTTTGACACATATAGTTAATAACGTGAAAAATAGTTTTTATTAAAAAAATATGCATTATTTCAGTTTTTTTTATTTTTCTCAAAATATGTAACACCCCTATGCTGGAATCCGTCGTACGTTCGATTACGCTACGAATCGTAAAATCGGTATGCTGAAATCCGCTTTTCGTAATCGTAAATTCGAAATTCGTAGTCACTGGTGTCGGAGGGAAATAAATTTTAGAAATATTGAACGTGTATAAACTCAAAAATAAGCAAATATGCATTAATGTATGTATATTCATGTGTACATTTGTATGCATGTACATATGTATGTATGTAATATAAACTATACAAGAAAAGCTAGATTTATTACGTGTGTATATATTTCCGAAGATCACAAAAAAATCGTATGTTTCTTGTATGAATGCTTCTTTAATGAGGTGAAAACTTGTCACAAATCTTTAAACCATTAAACATTAATATATCAGAGCAATGAATTTTACAATATTACCCATTTCATCATTTAAGAAATCTGTATTTAGATCATCTATTAACAATGTACATACGATGCATATTTATGCAATTCTGCCTTTAATTAACAAAAACTTCTTATCAAATGGCTTACAATGTCGATATTAAACTTCACTCTTAACTTGCAATAATATCAGTATACATATGTATGTACGTATATTTCCGCCAATACGTCAAATTAAGAACTTCGAAATTCGTAGTTTTGGTTGGCAACGCGGTTAAAAGTTACCATCGGATTTCAGCATACCAAATTTCGAACTTTCGGAACGGAGCTACGAATTCGTAACTACGAACATTCGGATTACAGCATAGGGGTGTTAATCTTATGAATAAAAAAAACAAAAAATCAGAATTTTTAATTATTTAAAAAAAAAATTAAGTGGAACACATTTTAATGTGTTTTGACAAAATTTAATTTAATTTTCGTAACTTTCATTCTTTTTCAGTTTTAACAATTTTCTTCGTATATTTAATTTTTCTGCGTAAGCTAAATTCATAATTTTAAGAGGTGAGTAAGAAATTAAAGAAATAGTTTTTTACTTAATGTTATAAATTTTCCAAAAAAAAAAAAATTAAATCAGAATTTTGAACATAAAAAAAGAATTTAGATAAAACACATATTTAATTTAGATTTCATTGTTTTTTAGCTTTGTCTAAACAAGTTTCAGTTTATATTTTATTTTATTTCCCAAACCAAATTTACAATTTCAAGAGGTGTTTAAAAAATTAAGTAAAATAGATTTTTACTTAATCTTATGAATAAAAAAAACAAAAAATCAGAATTTTTAACTATTTAAAAAAATAATTAAGTGGAACACATTTTAATGTGTTTTGACAAAATTTAATTTAATTTTCGTAACTTTCATTCTTTTTCAGTTTTAACAATTTTCTTCGTATATTTAATTTTTCTGCGTAAGCTAAATTCATAATTTTAAGAGGTGAGTAAGAAATTAAAGAAATAGTTTTTTACTTAATGTTATAAATTTTCCAAAAAAAAAAAATTAAATCAGAATTTTGAACATAAAAAAAGAATTTAGATAAAACACATATTTAATTTAGATTTCATTGTTTTTTAGCTTTGTCTAAACAAGTTTCAGTTTATATTTTATTTTATTTCCCAAACCATATTTACAATTTCAAGAGGTGTTTAAAAAATTAAGTAAAATAGATTTTTACTTAATCTTATGAATAAAAAAAAAAAAAATCAGAATTTTTAACTATTTAAAAAAAAAATTAAGTGGAACACATTTTAATGTGTTTTGACAAAATTAAATTTAATTTTCGTAAGCTTCCCTCTTTTTCAGTTTTAACAATTTTCTTCGTATACTAATATACATACATATATTTAATTTTTCTGCGTAAGCTAAATTCATAATTTTAAGAGGTGAGTAAGAAATTAAAGAAATAGTTTTTTACTTAATGTTATAAAAAAATATATATATATATAACTTAAAACAGATGGAGGAGGTCGAGAACTTCGCTTTGGGCCAAAAATTTGATTCGTTCGAAAAATTGGAAAGAAGTCTCAAAAAATATGAGAGCGAGACGAATCAAAAATTTAAAATAAAGCACTCAATAAAGATCAGAACTTTGAGAAAAAAAAAAAAAGCAGAGTACAATGATGGTCTTTTGTACGGTGAAATAAACTATGTCTGCGTTTATAAGCCGCTTAAACTAGAAGCCAGACAAAAAAGCTTCTTAAGGAAAAAAAGTAAGATTTATCTATAGTAAAACTCAGTTTTTTATAAAGAAAATTATTTATTTCAGAATAAATGCAGAAAACATTGAACATTTCTGCAAAGCGGGAATTCGTTTTGGACTAACTGATGGGCGCAAATTTTTAAGTATAAAGGCATTCGAAGAGCATCACGCCCACCATAAAGATGAGGTAAGTTTCGCAATTAAATGTATATTGCTTATTAGCAATTCTTTCTTTTAGTTCCTAAAGCCCAAGGGATTACAAAATCGTAGCTGTAAAAGTGACTCCGCATCAGACAAGTAAAGAATTTTAATAATTTAAGTTTTTAAACCTTATCATGTTATTTAAATTACAGACTACAAGAGGTTCGGGTGTTAAAAAATCGCGACGTTTCTAAAAGGTAAAACATAACTACATATATTCCATTTCTTAAACTCTTTAAAAAATTATATATTTAAAGGCATCGCGAACGTATGGAAACTTCAGAGTCGGAAGAAGCGTCTACTTCGAAGAGGTAATACAACTAGATATATTTTCCTATTAATATGCTTCTTAATACACACGCAAAATAAATTTTTCTTATTTTTTGTTTTAGATGCAATAATACCGCCGAGTCCCGCGACATCACAACTCCAATCATGGAACAACTTTTAATTGACGGGAATAGCGAAGGGCTGACGCCGACAACGTAAAATACATTTTTTTTTTAATCCGAATCACACCTAAAATTTTTTTTTAACTTTCAGCCTACATAAAGAAAACGAAGAAATAGTTCACGCAAGGTAGCCTTATTATATTTCTTTTTAATCCTTACCAAAATTATGCCTGGAAAACAATCTGATTGATTTCAGCTCTGATGACAATAGCGCGAGGGAGATTGAAATCCGTGACGAAAATACTGGGGGAAAACTGGAGCAAACAATGTAATTATTTATATAAAAATAAAATTATCTCAATACACTTTAACTCTTGAATTTACTCATTTATTTTACTTTTAGACATCAACCAGAAAGCGCGTTAGAGCCCGAAATGCTCGGTTGTTCACGGTTGAGTATCTTAATTTTGATTTATTAAACTGCAAACATAACTTTCAAATAAATGCCTTTTTTAATAATTTTAGCTTACCAGATAGTAGCCAAAGGGAAAAAGACATGAAATCATTGAAAGAAGATTTCAGGGCCTTCCTCAAAAAAGCTATGAAATTTGAGCCGAAACGGAGGACCAAGGCCTACACACTAATAAAGCTGGTCACGGAGAGAATGGAAGATAGCGAGGAATCACTGGACAAATTGATCCAAGACATTACAAAAGCGTCCTCGACGGAATGTTTTTTTGCAAACCTGGTAAAGTAACATTTTGTCTAAATTTTAAACACATACTCATATACTCACACTCATATACTCAAAATTTATTATCTCTTAGCACCGAAACTGAAATTTATACTGACAATCTCCCCACTCCCACGCGGTAATAACTGTACTATATCTGAATATGTTTTATTTATAATAAACAAATTTAATAATTTACAGGTCACCTGAGAACAATGATGACAAAGACTCCGTCACATCACAGTAAAGTTATTTGAAATAAAAGATAAAATACAAATCCTAAAAATTCATTTTATTTACTTTCAGAAGCCTTAATGAAGAAGCTCAAATAGACCGGCCAACACGGACTTTCACCTATGCTACGGAAGAGTCGACGCCCATACGGTAGATAAATATTTTATTATTTTGTATATTTACAAATAAGAAACGTTTAACTTTTAGCATACCCTTTGTAAAAATGAGTACAGCGCAACAACAAAGTCAAATTCTAAAATGGATTGTGCCCAACCTAAATGAAGACCTTATAAGAAGGAAAGAACATATTCACACCTCGGTGGTGAAAAGGTTGCGTGCTGAAGAGTTGCCTGATTCATTAATAGACAGGAGTGTCGAACTAAATCTAACGAGGCAATTTTTCGACCGGGAAAGCTATAAAATGATTGTGGAACTCTTAAGACAAAAAAAAAAATAAAAATATTTTTAAATGCGGGGCAGACGAGTGTAATAAACAGATTTTGGATGGCGAAAAGTGCATCCTTTGTGATGGCTGCTTGCTCTGGCATCATATTAAGGCGCCTTGTACAAACGAGAGCACACTTCCAAAAAAGAAAAAGGCTAACTGGTTTTGTTCAAAATGTCAATGCAGTTAAATCATTTATTGTAAGTATACATCAAATTTTTTGACATATTGTACTAAATTTGTTTATTCCGTAATTTAAAAATTATGCTTGAAGAAACTGCTAATATATACTATGTGGAACAACCACCAAATTATATTTCCCCTCGCCAACTTCCGATAAGTAAAGTGATTTGTATTTCCTCTTATTATAAATTCATAATATATTAGATTATAAACTAATATATATATTTACATTTCTCTTCTAGTAACCCAGATGGAAAATTACCGCTGTAATATTTCGTATGACCGGAGGAAAATATATTAAATACCTTCACTTATGGATGAGAACTTCGATATCGCACCAACTTCCGATAGGTAAAGTGATTTGTATTTCCTCTCATTATAAATTCATAATATATTAGATTATAAACTAATATATATATTTACATTTCTCTTCTAGTAACCCAGATGGAAAATTACCGCTGTAATATTTCGTATGACCGGAGGAAAATATTAAATACCGTCACTGATGGATGATAACTTCGATATCGCACCAACTTCCGATAGGTAAAGTGATTTGTATTTCCTCTCATTATAAATTCATAATATATTAGATTATAAACTAATATATGTATTTACATTTCTCTTCTAGTAACCCAGATGGAAAATTACCGCTGTAATATTTCGTATGACCGGAGGAAAATATATTAAATACCTTCACTGATGGATGAGAACTTCGATATCACACCAACTTCCGATAGATAAAGTGATTTGTATTTCCTCTTATTATAAATTCATAATATATTAGATTATAAACTAATATATATATTTACATTTCTCTTCTAGTAACCCAGATGGAAAATTACCGCTGTAATATTTCGTATGACCGGAGGAAAATATATTAAATACCTTCACTGATGGATGAGAACTTCGATATCGCACCAACTTCCGATTGGTAAAGTAAAGTATATATATTTCCTCTTACTATAAACGCATAATAAAAAGATTCGGCGGAATACCTGAGAAGCAGACTATTTTATATCATTGAAATTTTTGTATTTATCCTTTAAAAAAATTATGTGATAACTATTGATGTGATAAAAGATGATAATTTTTAAGATGTAATTCCAGTCATATCACTTAAACTAGAATATAAAATTATAACGATGTACAAAACTGATATTTATATGTGATATAATTTTAAAATATGCAAATCGCTATAAATTTACTGACTCAGAATGTATGAATTGTATAAAAAACTTAGAAAATTGTATCAAATCAAGTTCTTGTAAAAAATATGCATGGGACAAAAGAATAACTCCCTTTGAAACTTAAACTTCAATCAATTTTCGGAAAATCATTAATTTAATATAAAGTATAGTTTTTTGTGATAAAGAAAGCATAAATTAATGAAAGAATAACTTATACATATGTTTTTGTTTGTAAATAAGAAGTAAAACATACATACATATATTATGCATGATTATAAATAGATAATGGAATAAAAAAATATACTTCCAAAGTACAATTTAAATACACATGTAACTCAAAAATCTTAAAAGTCTGATACGAATCTTAAAATGTCTAGAATAATATCAACTTAGAATTAAATTGTAATTAATAGAAACCTTTAAATATAAAAACATAAATATACAATAAACGCATCATGTATATTTTTTCAAACAAACATAAACTTAATATTAATGAATTTTATTAGTATTTAAAAAATATACAAAGGAAAATAATAAAAGTAATAAATTAAAAAAGAAAAAAAATTTAAATCATTTAAAGCGCAGAAAATTATAGAAGGAACGTTTTGGTAAGATATACTCGTATAATTCCGATTTTTCAGCAATGTTGTAAAAATTTCTTTCAAAAAAGTAAGTTTCATTTGAATATGAAGTTAAAACAGTGACAATTGGTAAAGTTTCTAAACAGCCGAATTAGTGATTCCTTAAATATATACATACATATATGTATTCTTATGTATGCTTACATACATACATACATATATACTTATTTATTTAGCAACTTTTAGTAAAATAATTTCTTTATTGACATTTTTATATTTAATTTAAATACACTGGTAGGAAAGTGCAGCGGCACTGGCGAAACTTCGGACACTGGCAGACTGTCTGAATGTTTAAACCGCCGTATCCTTAGTTCTTATAATATAATATATATGTATACATAAATATATAAACGCATTTATTTTGCAATAATAAGTAAATTAATTTCTTTATTAATATTTAATATACACTGGCGAAACTGCTGACACTGGTGAAGTTTCTGACACTGGCAAAACTCCTGACACTGGCAGACTTTCCGGTACTGGTTTAATTTTTAAACCGCCGAATCCCTGCTTCCTTAAATATATAAATTATATAATAAATTACATTTATTTAGCAATAATAAGTAATAACATTTATTAGAACTACACTGGTAGCAAGTGCAGCGGCACTGGTGAATCTGAGACACTGGCGAAACTGTTGACACTGGCGAAACTTCTGACACTGGCCAAACTTCTGAAACTGTTGACACTGGCGAAACTTCTGAAACTGTTGACACTGGCGAAACTGCTGACACTGGCGAAACTGCTGACACTGGCGAAACTTCTGACACTGGCGAAACTTCTGACACTGGCCAAACATCTGAAACTGTTGACACTGGCGAAACTGCTGACACTGGCGAAACTTCTGGCTTTCCGGAACCGGGGTAATTTTCAAACCTCCGGAATCACCGGATCCCTTAAATATACATATACATAAAAACACGTAAGAAATTATTTATAAATGCATGCCTTTATTTACATTTTATTGTTTTATTTAACTACATTGGAATTAGTACAGCGACACTGGCTAAACCCCAAGGACTGGCTAAACACAAGACACTGGCAAATTAGTTTTTAAGTTTTTATGCTGTCAAATTTTATAACTTGGTTCTAAACTTAATTTTATTAAAATAAACGTACATAAGTTATTGAAATATAGAAATTCTTATTTGCATTCCATGGCAAATTTTCTTTTATTTATATTCTACACGGGCAGTCTGTTAACCCTGACACTGGCGAGCTGTTAACTCTGACAGCGCTGTGACACTGGAAAGCCGAAGATACCCGACCCTGGCGACACTGGCCAGTGTATTGAAACTGGCGACACTGGCCAAGTGCGAAAAGACACTGCCAGCGACTTGAACTTGAGTACAAGCGCATACAAACATACATACAAGTTTCTTGCTGCACTCAGCATTCTTCGCGTACGAGCCAATACTGTTATGTATACTATTGGCCGTACATATGTAAGCGTTAGTAAATAAGAATATTGTAAGTATAAATAAGCGTGAAATATGAAAATAAAATCAATTGCAATCAAACCGAGAACCTGCTTCATTACATGGCGATCCTGCCAGTTCTATCGGCAACTTGCCTTGTATATCGGCAAGCTGCCTTTTAATATTCAGATCCTGCCAGTTCTATCGGCAACTTGCCTTGTATATCGGCAAGCTGCCTTTTAATATTCAGATCCTGCCAGTTTTATCGGCAACTTGCCTTGCATATTGGCAAGCTGCCTTAATCCTGGATCACACGCGCCTTGCGTTTAATATTGGCAAGCTGCCCTTTTAAGAAAAAAAATGAGTGCAGAAAATTTTGAAGAAATTTTAAAGAAATGGACAAATTTCTTTATCCTAAACTCTGAAAAACCGACCACAACGGAGCTTCAAATTGGACCAAAGCCGATTACTATTGAAGAGTACAGGAAGCGCATAGCAGAATGTACAAAAAGATTACACTGGAGACATCGATTGCAGCAGTTCTAGACCTCAAAGACGAAATCAGAAAATAAGGCATAATTAATTAATACTTTTCAATATTTTGGCAACCTCACGGCTGCCTATTGATGGGCAAGAATTGAAAAATTCTTGCCGTTTTTAATTTTAATAATCAAAGAAAAAAAAAATTTTTGTTTAACAATGGGTGGAGAAAACTCCAAGATTAAAGACCCGAAAGCTAACGTAGTAAACCAAATTGAAATAGTTTATCAAAAAGAATCCTTAGAGATAATAAAAACACTGCTAATTTTGTTGACAATATGCACTTGCATATCTTTAGTTTTAAGATTATATTCCATGCACAACAAATTAATAAAGAAAAAATATTTAAGTCGTGCTGATGGATTAGATAAAGTATAAATAGTTAAATTAGAAAAGAAGAAATTATAAAAAACCAAATGGAAGTAATTAATATAACTAAATGGGTAATAAATGGGATGAAATATATACAATCCTATTAGAAGAAAAATTAATCATAGACAAATCATATAAATGTATCAATAAAAACATTAAAATAAAGGAAGAAACAATCATTAAACATTTGAATATAATATTAATAACCTTTAACAGAATAGGAAAAAAAATTAATGATTTAAAAAACCAGCTCACACCTAACCATCAAAAAGAAGCATCTCAAATATTTGCTTATATTAGAGACAAGTTAGTTTGCTCACTTGCTAGATACAACATAGAATTCACAGTACCAACTAAATACGAACAAGAAATTACCATTGACTTCGAACATTTACTAATAGAAGAGGAACAGTCAGAAAATACGAATTTCCAAACAACAAAATTCAAAATGGCACAAACAACGGTAGAATTCATTAAGACGGCATCGTCAATTCTACCCGAGTTTGACGGTAAACCAGAAAACCTACCCAGTTTTTTGGATGCTCTTGACATTCTTGAACAAATCAAGGATAGTCATGAAGCCATTGCTATCTCTATGGTAAAAACAAAGTTGAAAGGTACAGCGAGGAATTTAATAGTTAGTGAAGAATCATTACAAGCAATAAAACTAAAACTAAAAACAAGCATTAAAGGTGAATCAGTAGAAGTATTAACAGGCAAACTACTGAACGTACAACAAAGAAGTAAGACAGCCAACCAATATACTGATGAGATAGAAAAACTTACAAAATCATTAGAAGGAGCATACATCTCCGACGGACTAACTACAGAATTAGCAACAAAATATGCTACACAATCGGCTGTAAAAGCCATGTGTAAAAACTGCTCAAACGAAAAAGTAAAAATGATTATGCAAGCTGGAACGTTCACATCGATGAACGAAGCGATATCAAAATTTACTAATAGTTGTACTGAGGTAACAGGAAACCCTAACTCAGTGTTGCAAATTCGCCAGCAAAGGTATTATCGTGGTAACTTCCGTAGAGGTTATCAAAGTAATAATTACAGAACATTCCCACGCAGTAACAATAACAATAACAATAATTACCGACCAAACAATAATCATCAAAGACAGAATAGGAGTTATTATAGTCAAACAAGACCGAATAACAGAACCAATGGTCGCAATGTACGTAACCTTAACCAACAAGAAAGTCAAAGTACGGGAAACCAGCAAACTCCACTTCAACAACAATAAATAGTGCAAAAAGAAGGGTATGCGTACTCAACCTACATCTAAATAGCTACATATCTTGCAAAACAGCATTAAGCAACTCATATTCAACATTCCTGATAGCCACAGGAGCAGATATATCAATTATTCAAAAGAATCGAATTGATACGAACATTATTATCAATAGTTCACAAATAACAGATTTAAAAGGTATTGGTCAAGAAATAATAAATACACTAGGAATAGTTAATACAGATTTAGTAGGTGATAATATATTAATTCGACACAAATTTCACGTAGTAGAAGACAATTTTCCAATTCCATGCGACGGCATTATAGGACTAGATTTTATTAAAAAATATAATTGTATATTAGACTATCAAAGGGATAAAGATTGGTTAATTCTCAGACCAAATGATTACCATGAAGACATAGCAATCCTTATGACAAATAGACCAACTATTAATACAATTACAGTACCCGCTAGATCAGAAGTTATACGCCAAGTTTATGTAAAAACCAGTAACACTGAAATTCTAATACCACATCAAGAACTTGATAATGGCATTTTTCTTGCAAATACAATTGCGAATAAAAATCAAACATTCGTAAAAATAATAAATACAACAGATAAAAACGCAATAATTGAAAATTATGATATAAAAACAGAAAACCTAAATGACTACATAATTCTGAAAAATACTTACACGAACAACAAAAATAATAACAGAAAACTAGAGAAATTGAAAAAGAATTTCCCACCATTCGTTAGCCAACAACTTAATACACTATGTTCAGAATATATTGATATTTTTTCCTTAGAAACAGAGCCCATAACTCCTAATAATTTTTATAAGCAAAAACTACGTATGAAAGATGAGGAACCAGTTTATGTAAAAAACTATAGAATACCAGAAGCACATAAAACAGAAATAAATAAACACATTACTAAACTTATTAAGGATGATATAATAGAACCATCAATGTCAGAGTATAATAGCCCAGTACTACTAGTACCAAAAAAATCACTTCCAGGTAGTACAGATAAAAGATGGAGATTAGTAACTGACTTTAGATCAATAAATAAAAAACTAACAGCAGATAAATTCCCACTACCAAGAATTGATGATATTCTCGATCAATTAGGAAGAGCAAAATATTTTTCATGTTTAGACTTAATGTCTGGATTTCATCAAATTGAACTAAGCACAGAATCTAGAGATTTTACATCATTTACAGCAGACGGTGGTACTTATCGCTTTAAAAGACTACCATACGGTTTAAAAGTAGCCCCTAATTCATTTCAAAGAATAATGGCCCTAGCATTCTCAGGTCTCAAACCATCCCAAGCATTCCTATATATGGATGATTTAGTAGTATTAGGATGTTCCGAAAACCATAAGATGAAAAATTTACGAGACGTATTTTCCACTTGTAGAAAATATAACCTTAAGTTACACCCAGATAAATGCTTATTTTTTAATCAAGAAGTAACATATCTTGAACATAAATGTACCAGTAAAGGAATTTTACCAGACCCTAGTAAATTTGAAACAGTTCAAAAATACCCAGCACCCAAAAATGCCGACGAAGCAAAAAGATTCGTCGCGTTCTGTAACTATTATAGAAAATTCATACCACATTTCGCACATCACTCAAGAATTTTAACAAAACTTCGTAAAAATAATGTAGCATTCGATTGGACAGAAAAGTGTGAAAAAGCATTTAATTATTTAAAAAATGCATTAATTAGTCCAAATATCCTACAATACCCCGATTTTAGTAAAGAATTTTGTATCACAACAGACGCAAGCGGTTTCGCATGCGGAGCAGTACTAAGTCAAGAATATGATGGAAAACAACTTCCAATTTCCTATGCCTCAAGATCATTCACTAAAGGTGAAGTAAATAAATCAACAATAGAAAAAGAATTAGCAGCAATACATTGGGCGATTACTTATTTCAGACCATACGTTTATGGCAGAAAATTCCTTATCAAAACAGACCTTTAACATACCTTTTCTCAATGAAAAATCCATCATCAAAGTTAACTAGAATGAGATTATGCTTAGAAGAATATGAATTTGAGGTGGAGTACATTGCTGGAAAAGAAAACTATGTGGCAGACGCACTATCCCGCATAGATATAAACGACTTTAAAAACATGACAATCGAAACAAATAAAATACTTCGAGTATCGACCAGATCGGCGACTAAACAGTCGAACAAGAACAAAAATCTTAAAGAAGATGAAAAATGTCACAAAGAGAACCCTAAAATATATGAAGCGCTTAATAAATATGAAGTAAAAAGACATGTCGAGCTCGTTTTCAATCCTCCGAAATTATATTTCAAGAAAGGAAAGAAAATGTGTAGCCAAATAAATACAAGCAACCTAATTGTTGAGGCGAAAATTGACTTAGGACAATTATTTACCAGGCTTATGAAAGAAGCCGGCAATTTAGGACTTGTAAAAATACAATTGTCCTTAGGAGACAAATGGTTTAATTATACTCGAGTAGATGAATTTAAGGAAATAGGTACCAAAGTTCTCAAAAATTTAACAATCGCATTAACTCCGGAGGTTATGCAAGTGACAAATGCTGATCAAATTAATAAAATTCTTAAAGATTTTCACGATGACCCTGTTAAAGGTGGCCACCCAGGAATCAATCGTACGACTAACAAAATAAAACAAAAAGTTTATTGGAAAAATATGAAAAATGACATTTGTAAATACATCAAGAAATGTATACACTGTAACAAAAACAAGACAGATAAACACCTTAAAGAACCAATGACAATTACAGAAACACCACCTAAAGCTTTTGATATAGTACAAATAGATACTATTGGACCACTTCCAAAATCAGAACATGGAAATGAATATGCAATCACTATCGTATGCCAATTAACGAAATATTTAATTGCGATTCCAATACAAAGCAAACACGCTTAAACAGTAGCAAAAGCAATATTTGAAAATTTCATTTTAATTTATGGACGTATGAAAACAATCATGACAGACATGGGAACTGAATACAAAAATAACGTTTTTGACGAGTTATGCAAACTTCTTAAAGTCGAGCATAAAACTTCAACACCGTACCATCACCAAACGTTAGGCACTGTAGAAAGAAGCCATAGAACTTTCAATGAATATGTACGTTCTTACATATCCAGTGATAAAGAAGATTGGGATGAATATATCAAACATTTTGCGTATTGTTATAATACAACACCTTCAACGGTTCATGGTTACTGTCCTTTTGAACTAGTTTTTGGAAAAATACCACCGACTTACGACTTTTTACAAAAAGACAAAATTAGCCCTCTATATAATTATGACGCATATGATAAAGAAATAAAATATAGGTTACAAGTAGCACAACAAAGAGCACAAAAATTAGTGCATCAAGCTAAGGAAAAACAAAAAATTTACTATGATAAAAACATACAAATAAAGGAAATACAAATAGGAGATTTAGTATTAGTTAAAGATGACACAGGTCATAAATTAGACAGTAAATACAAAGGGCCCTATAAGGTAGAAAAAGTAGATAAGAATAATAATTATACATTAATTAATGAAAATAAGAAAATAATAATTCATAAGAATAGACTAAAATTGTTAGAATTAGAAAAATGAAATATACACAAAATAAAAATAAATCAGAAAAAAAAACCTGTTTATTTATAAGAAACAACTAATTGTTATAATATTCCACTTAGCATAATAAGAAATTGTATTAGCTAAGCAAATAAAGCATACAAAATTTTTATTACTTAAGTACAATAACCTTTTTCAAGTGTAAAGAAAATAAAAGTACTTAATTGTAAAAGAATGCTCATACATTGACCTCACAATGTATAACCATTCTTCCTAAGGAAGGAGGTGTAGTGTATCAAGAAACCACATATATACAAACACACATTTCAACACTAAATAAAACATACAAATGCACAGACATACATAAACATAAATATGCATATCAAAATACAACACGCGCAACAGCCCAAAACATAGGTCATTGCTCGAGTCGCGCATTACATTACATAAACCAATAGCGACTTGAACTTGAGTACAAGCGCATACAAACATACATACAAGTTTCTTGCTGCACTCAGCATTCTTCGCGTACGAGCCAATACTGTTATGTATACAATTGGCCGTACATATGTAAGCGTTAGTAAATAAGAATATTGTAAGTATAAATAAGCGTGAAATATGAAAATAAAATCAATTGCAATCAAACCGAGAACCTGCTTCATTACATGGCGATCCTGCCAGTTCTATCGGCAACTTGCCTTGTATATCGGCAAGCTGCCTTTTAATATTCAGATCCTGCCAGTTCTATCGGCAACTTGCCTTGTATATCGGCAAGCTGCCTTTTAATATTCAGATCCTGCCAGTTTTATCGGCAACTTGCCTTGCATATTGGCAAGCTGCCTTAATCCTGGATCACACGCGCCTTGCCTTTAATATTGGCAAGCTGCCCTTTTAAGAAAAAAAATGAGTGCAGAAAATTTTGAAGAAATTTTAAAGAAATGGACAAATTTCTTTATCCTAAACTCTGAAAAACCGACCACAACGGAGCTTCAAATTGGACCAAAGCCGATTACTATTGAAGAGTACAGGAAGCGCATAGCAGAATGTACAAAAAGATTACACTGGAGACATCGATTGCAGCAGTTCTAGACCTCAAAGACGAAATCAGGGAAATAAGGCATAATTAATTAATACTTTTCAATATTTTGGCAACCTCACGGCTGCCTATTGATGGGCAAGAATTGAAAAATTCTTGCCGTTTTTAATTTTAATAATCAAAGAAAAAAAAAATTTTTGTTTAACAATGGGTGGAGAAAACTCCAAGATTAAAGACCCGAAAGCTAACGTAGTAAACCAAATTGAAATAGTTTATCAAAAAGAATCCTTAGAGATAATAAAAACACTGCTAATTTTGTTGACAATATGCACTTGCATATCTTTAGTTTTAAGATTATATTCCATGCACAACAAATTAATAAAGAAAAAATATTTAAGTCGTGCTGATGGATTAGATAAAGTATAAATAGTTAAATTAGAAAAGAAGAAATTATAAAAAACCAAATGGAAGTAATTAATATAACTAAATGGGTAATAAATGGGATGAAATATATACAATCCTATTAGAAGAAAAATTAATCATAGACAAATCATATAAATGTATCAATAAAAACATTAAAATAAAGGAAGAAACAATCATTAAACATTTGAATATAATATTAATAACCTTTAACAGAATAGGAAAAAAAATTAATGATTTAAAAAACCAGCTCACACCTAACCATCAAAAAGAAGCATCTCAAATATTTGCTTATATTAGAGACAAGTTAGTTTGCTCACTTGCTAGATACAACATAGAATTCACAGTACCAACTAAATACGAACAAGAAATTACCATTGACTTCGAACATTTACTAATAGAAGAGGAACAGTCAGAAAATACGAATTTCCAAACAACAAAATTCAAAATGGCACAAACAACGGTAGAATTCATTAAGACGGCATCGTCAATTCTACCCGAGTTTGACGGTAAACCAGAAAACCTACCCAGTTTTTTGGATGCTCTTGACATTCTTGAACAAATCAAGGATAGTCATGAAGCCATTGCTATCTCTATGGTAAAAACAAAGTTGAAAGGTACAGCGAGGAATTTAATAGGTAGTGAAGAATCATTACAAGCAATAAAACTAAAACTAAAAACAAGCATTAAAGGTGAATCAGTAGAAGTATTAACAGGCAAACTACTGAA
Organism: Philophylla caesio; assembly: GCA_963971545.1. Taxonomy (NCBI): domain Eukaryota; kingdom Metazoa; phylum Arthropoda; class Insecta; order Diptera; family Tephritidae; genus Philophylla; species Philophylla caesio. The sequence goes on from OZ020604.1 coordinate 102,599,299, forward strand.
CGTACAACAAAGAAGTAAGACAGCCAACCAATATACTGATGAGATAGAAAAACTTACAAAATCATTAGAAGGAGCATACATCTCCGACGGACTAACTACAGAATTAGCAACAAAATATGCTACACAATCGGCTGTAAAAGCCATGTGTAAAAACTGCTCAAACGAAAAAGTAAAAATGATTATGCAAGCTGGAACGTTCACATCGATGAACGAAGCGATATCAAAATTTACTAATAGTTGTACTGAGGTAACAGGAAACCCTAACTCAGTGTTGCAAATTCGCCAGCAAAGGTATTATCGTGGTAACTTCCGTAGAGGTTATCAAAGTAATAATTACAGAACATTCCCACGCAGTAACAATAACAATAACAATAATTACCGACCAAACAATAATCATCAAAGACAGAATAGGAGTTATTATAGTCAAACAAGACCGAATAACAGAACCAATGGTCGCAATGTACGTAACCTTAACCAACAAGAAAGTCAAAGTACGGGAAACCAGCAAACTCCACTTCAACAACAATAAATAGTGCAAAAAGAAGGGTATGCGTACTCAACCTACATCTAAATAGCTACATATCTTGCAAAACAGCATTAAGCAACTCATATTCAACATTCCTGATAGACACAGGAGCAGATATATCAATTATTCAAAAGAATCGAATTGATACGAACATTATTATCAATAGTTCACAAATAACAGATTTAAAAGGTATTGGTCAAGAAATAATAAATACACTAGGAATAGTTAATACAGATTTAGTAGGTGATAATATATTAATTCGACACAAATTTCACGTAGTAGAAGACAATTTTCCAATTCCATGCGACGGCATTATAGGACTAGATTTTATTAAAAAATATAATTGTATATTAGACTATCAAAGGGATAAAGATTGGTTAATTCTCAGACCAAATGATTACCATGAAGACATAGCAATCCTTATGACAAATAGACCAACTATTAATACAATTACAGTACCCGCTAGATCAGAAGTTATACGCCAAGTTTATGTAAAAACCAGTAACACTGAAATTCTAATACCACATCAAGAACTTGATAATGGCATTTTTCTTGCAAATACAATTGCGAATAAAAATCAAACATTCGTAAAAATAATAAATACAACAGATAAAAACGCAATAATTGAAAATTATGATATAAAAACAGAAAACCTAAATGACTACATAATTCTGAAAAATACTTACACGAACAACAAAAATAATAACAGAAAACTAGAGAAATTGAAAAAGAATTTCCCACCATTCGTTAGCCAACAACTTAATACACTATGTTCAGAATATATTGATATTTTTTCCTTAGAAACAGAGCCCATAACTACTAATAATTTTTATAAGCAAAAACTACGTATGAAAGATGAGGAACCAGTTTATGTAAAAAACTATAGAATACCAGAAGCACATAAAACAGAAATAAATAAACACATTACTAAACTTATTAAGGATGATATAATAGAACCATCAATGTCAGAGTATAATAGCCCAGTACTACTAGTACCAAAAAAATCACTTCCAGGTAGTACAGATAAAAGATGGAGATTAGTAACTGACTTTAGATCAATAAATAAAAAACTAACAGCAGATAAATTCCCACTACCAAGAATTGATGATATTCTCGATCAATTAGGAAGAGCAAAATATTTTTCATGTTTAGACTTAATGTCTGGATTTCATCAAATTGAACTAAGCACAGAATCTAGAGATTTTACATCATTTACAGCAGACGGTGGTACTTATCGCTTTAAAAGACTACCATACGGTTTAAAAGTAGCCCCTAATTCATTTCAAAGAATAATGGCCCTAGCATTCTCAGGTCTCAAACCATCCCAAGCATTCCTATATATGGATGATTTAGTAGTATTAGGATGTTCCGAAAACCATATGATGAAAAATTTACGAGACGTATTTTCCACTTGTAGAAAATATAACCTTAAGTTACACCCAGATAAATGCTTATTTTTTAATCAAGAAGTAACATATCTTGAACATAAATGTACCAGTAAAGGAATTTTACCAGACCCTAGTAAATTTGAAACAGTTCAAAAATACCCAGCACCCAAAAATGCCGACGAAGCAAAAAGATTCGTCGCGTTCTGTAACTATTATAGAAAATTCATACCACATTTCGCACATCACTCAAGAATTTTAACAAAACTTCGTAAAAATAATGTAGCATTCGATTGGACAGAAAAGTGTGAAAAAGCATTTAGTTATTTAAAAAATGCATTAATTAGTCCAAATATCCTACAATACCCCGATTTTAGTAAAGAATTTTGTATCACAACAGACGCAAGCGGTTTCGCATGCGGAGCAGTACTAAGTCAAGAATATGATGGAAAACAACTTCCAATTTCCTATGCCTCAAGATCATTCACTAAAGGTGAAGTAAATAAATCAACAATAGAAAAAGAATTAGCAGCAATACATTGGGCGATTACTTATTTCAGACCATACGTTTATGGCAGAAAATTCCTTATCAAAACAGACCTTTAACATACCTTTTCTCAATGAAAAATCCATCATCAAAGTTAACTAGAATGAGATTATGCTTAGAAGAATATGAATTTGAGGTGGAGTACATTGCTGGAAAAGAAAACTATGTGGCAGACGCACTATCCCGCATAGATATAAACGACTTTAAAAACATGACAATCGAAACAAATAAAATACTTCGAGTATCGACCAGATCGGCGACTAAACAGTCGAACAAGAACAAAAATCTTAAAGAAGATGAAAAATGTCACAAAGAGAACCCTAAAATATATGAAGCGCTTAATAAATATGAAGTAAAAAGACATGTCGAGCTCGTTTTCAATCCTCCGAAATTATATTTCAAGAAAGGAAAGAAAATGTGTAGCCAAATAAATACAAGCAACCTAATTGTTGAGGCGAAAATTGACTTAGGACAATTATTTACCAGGCTTATGAAAGAAGCCGGCAATTTAGGACTTGTAAAAATACAATTGTCCTTAGGAGACAAATGGTTTAATTATACTCGAGTAGATAAATTTAAGGAAATAGGTACCAAAGTTCTCAAAAATTTAACAATCGCATTAACTCCGGAGGTTATGCAAGTGACAAATGCTGATCAAATTAATAAAATTCTTAAAGATTTTCACGATGACCCTGTTAAAGGTGGCCACCCAGGAATCAATCGTACGACTAACAAAATAAAACAAAAAGTTTATTGGAAAAATATGAAAAATGACATTTGTAAATACATCAAGAAATGTATACACTGTAACAAAAACAAGACAGATAAACACCTTAAAGAACCAATGACAATTACAGAAACACCACCTAAAGCTTTTGATATAGTACAAATAGATACTATTGGACCACTTCCAAAATCAGAACATGGAAATGAATATGCAATCACTATCGTATGCCAATTAACGAAATATTTAATTGCGATTCCAATACAAAGCAAACACGCTTAAACAGTAGCAAAAGCAATATTTGAAAATTTCATTTTAATTTATGGACGTATGAAAACAATCATGACAGACATGGGAACTGAATACAAAAATAACGTTTTTGACGAGTTATGCAAACTTCTTAAAGTCGAGCATAAAACTTCAACACCGTACCATCACCAAACGTTAGGCACTGTAGAAAGAAGCCATAGAACTTTCAATGAATATGTACGTTCTTACATATCCAGTGATAAAGAAGATTGGGATGAATATATCAAACATTTTGCGTATTGTTATAATACAACACCTTCAACGGTTCATGGTTACTGTCCTTTTGAACTAGTTTTTGGAAAAATACCACCGACTTACGACTTTTTACAAGAAGACAAAATTAGCCCTCTATATAATTATGACGCATATGATAAAGAAATAAAATATAGGTTACAAGTAGCACAACAAAGAGCACAAAAATTAGTGCATCAAGCTAAGGAAAAACAAAAAATTTACTATGATAAAAACATACAAATAAAGGAAATACAAATAGGAGATTTAGTATTAGTTAAAGATGACACAGGTCATAAATTAGACAGTAAATACAAAGGGCCCTATAAGGTAGAAAAAGTAGATAAGAATAATAATTATACATTAATTAATGAAAATAAGAAAATAATAATTCATAAGAATAGACTAAAATTGTTAGAATTAGAAAAATGAAATATACACAAAATAAAAATAAATCAGAAAAAAAAAACCTGTTTATTTATAAGAAACAACTAATTGTTATAATATTCCACTTAGCATAATAAGAAATTGTATTAGCTAAGCAAATAAAGCATACAAAATTTTTATTACTTAAGTACAATAACCTTTTTCAAGTGTAAAGAAAATAAAAGTACTTAATTGTAAAAGAATGCTCATACATTGACCTCACAATGTATAACCATTCTTCCTAAGGAAGGAGGTGTAGTGTATCAAGAAACCACATATATACAAACACACATTTCAACACTAAATAAAACATACAAATGCACAGACATACATAAACATAAATATGCATATCAAAATACAACACGCGCAACAGCCCAAAACATAGGTCATTGCTCGAGTCGCGCATTACATTACATAAACCAATAGCGACTTGAACTTGAGTACAAGCGCATACAAACATACATACAAGTTTCTTGCTGCACTCAGCATTCTTCGCGTACGAGCCAATACTGTTATGTATACAATTGGCCGTACATATGTAAGCGTTAGTAAATAAGAATATTGTAAGTATAAATAAGCGTGAAATATGAAAATAAAATCAATTGCAATCAAACCGAGAACCTGCTTCATTACATGGCGATCCTGCCAGTTCTATCGGCAACTTGCCTTGTATATCGGCAAGCTGCCTTTTAATATTCAGATCCTGCCAGTTCTATCGGCAACTTGCCTTGTATATCGGCAAGCTGCCTTTTAATATTCAGATCCTGCCAGTTTTATCGGCAACTTGCCTTGCATATTGGCAAGCTGCCTTAATCCTGGATCACACGCGCCTTGCCTTTAATATTGGCAAGCTGCCCTTTTAAGAAAAAAAATGAGTGCAGAAAATTTTGAAGAAATTTTAAAGAAATGGACAAATTTCTTTATCCTAAACTCTGAAAAACCGACCACAACGGAGCTTCAAATTGGACCAAAGCCGATTACTATTGAAGAGTACAGGAAGCGCATAGCAGAATGTACAAAAAGATTACACTGGAGACATCGATTGCAGCAGTTCTAGACCTCAAAGACGAAATCAGGGAAATAAGGCATAATTAATTAATACTTTTCAATATTTTGGCAACCTCACGGCTGCCTATTGATGGGCAAGAATTGAAAAATTCTTGCCGTTTTTAATTTTAATAATCAAAGAAAAAAAAAATTTTTGTTTAACAATGGGTGGAGAAAACTCCAAGATTAAAGACCCGAAAGCTAACGTAGTAAACCAAATTGAAATAGTTTATCAAAAAGAATCCTTAGAGATAATAAAAACACTGCTAATTTTGTTGACAATATGCACTTGCATATCTTTAGTTTTAAGATTATATTCCATGCACAACAAATTAATAAAGAAAAAATATTTAAGTCGTGCTGATGGATTAGATAAAGTATAAATAGTTAAATTAGAAAAGAAGAAATTATAAAAAACCAAATGGAAGTAATTAATATAACTAAATGGGTAATAAATGGGATGAAATATATACAATCCTATTAGAAGAAAAATTAATCATAGACAAATCATATAAATGTATCAATAAAAACATTAAAATAAAGGAAGAAACAATCATTAAACATTTGAATATAATATTAATAACCTTTAACAGAATAGGAAAAAAAATTAATGATTTAAAAAACCAGCTCACACCTAACCATCAAAAAGAAGCATCTCAAATATTTGCTTATATTAGAGACAAGTTAGTTTGCTCACTTGCTAGATACAACATAGAATTCACAGTACCAACTAAATACGAACAAGAAATTACCATTGACTTCGAACATTTACTAATAGAAGAGGAACAGTCAGAAAATACGAATTTCCAAACAACAAAATTCAAAATGGCACAAACAACGGTAGAATTCATTAAGACGGCATCGTCAATTCTACCCGAGTTTGACGGTAAACCAGAAAACCTACCCAGTTTTTTGGATGCTCTTGACATTCTTGAACAAATCAAGGATAGTCATGAAGCCATTGCTATCTCTATGGTAAAAACAAAGTTGAAAGGTACAGCGAGGAATTTAATAGGTAGTGAAGAATCATTACAAGCAATAAAACTAAAACTAAAAACAAGCATTAAAGGTGAATCAGTAGAAGTATTAACAGGCAAACTACTGAACGTACAACAAAGAAGTAAGACAGCCAACCAATATACTGATGAGATAGAAAAACTTACAAAATCATTAGAAGGAGCATACATCTCCGACGGACTAACTACAGAATTAGCAACAAAATATGCTACACAATCGGCTGTAAAAGCCATGTGTAAAAACTGCTCAAACGAAAAAGTAAAAATGATTATGCAAGCTGGAACGTTCACATCGATGAACGAAGCGATATCAAAATTTACTAATAGTTGTACTGAGGTAACAGGAAACCCTAACTCAGTGTTGCAAATTCGCCAGCAAAGGTATTATCGTGGTAACTTCCGTAGAGGTTATCAAAGTAATAATTACAGAACATTCCCACGCAGTAACAATAACAATAACAATAATTACCGACCAAACAATAATCATCAAAGACAGAATAGGAGTTATTATAGTCAAACAAGACCGAATAACAGAACCAATGGTCGCAATGTACGTAACCTTAACCAACAAGAAAGTCAAAGTACGGGAAACCAGCAAACTCCACTTCAACAACAATAAATAGTGCAAAAAGAAGGGTATGCGTACTCAACCTACATCTAAATAGCTACATATCTTGCAAAACAGCATTAAGCAACTCATATTCAACATTCCTGATAGACACAGGAGCAGATATATCAATTATTCAAAAGAATCGAATTGATACGAACATTATTATCAATAGTTCACAAATAACAGATTTAAAAGGTATTGGTCAAGAAATAATAAATACACTAGGAATAGTTAATACAGATTTAGTAGGTGATAATATATTAATTCGACACAAATTTCACGTAGTAGAAGACAATTTTCCAATTCCATGCGACGGCATTATAGGACTAGATTTTATTAAAAAATATAATTGTATATTAGACTATCAAAGGGATAAAGATTGGTTAATTCTCAGACCAAATGATTACCATGAAGACATAGCAATCCTTATGACAAATAGACCAACTATTAATACAATTACAGTACCCGCTAGATCAGAAGTTATACGCCAAGTTTATGTAAAAACCAGTAACACTGAAATTCTAATACCACATCAAGAACTTGATAATGGCATTTTTCTTGCAAATACAATTGCGAATAAAAATCAAACATTCGTAAAAATAATAAATACAACAGATAAAAACGCAATAATTGAAAATTATGATATAAAAACAGAAAACCTAAATGACTACATAATTCTGAAAAATACTTACACGAACAACAAAAATAATAACAGAAAACTAGAGAAATTGAAAAAGAATTTCCCACCATTCGTTAGCCAACAACTTAATACACTATGTTCAGAATATATTGATATTTTTTCCTTAGAAACAGAGCCCATAACTACTAATAATTTTTATAAGCAAAAACTACGTATGAAAGATGAGGAACCAGTTTATGTAAAAAACTATAGAATACCAGAAGCACATAAAACAGAAATAAATAAACACATTACTAAACTTATTAAGGATGATATAATAGAACCATCAATGTCAGAGTATAATAGCCCAGTACTACTAGTACCAAAAAAATCACTTCCAGGTAGTACAGATAAAAGATGGAGATTAGTAACAGACTTTAGATCAATAAATAAAAAACTAACAGCAGATAAATTCCCACTACCAAGAATTGATGATATTCTCGATCAATTAGGAAGAGCAAAATATTTTTCATGTTTAGAATTAATGTCTGGATTTCATCAAATTGAACTAAGCACAGAATCTAGAGATTTTACATCATTTACAGCAGACGGTGGTACTTATCGCTTTAAAAGACTACCATACGGTTTAAAAGTAGCCCCTAATTCATTTCAAAGAATAATGACCCTAGCATTCTCAGGTCTCAAACCATCCCAAGCATTCCTATATATGGATGATTTAGTAGTATTAGGATGTTCCGAAAACCATATGATGAAAAATTTACGAGACGTATTTTCCACTTGTAGAAAATATAACCTTAAGTTACACCCAGATAAATGCTTATTTTTTAATCAAGAAGTAACATATCTTGAACATAAATGTACCAGTAAAGGAATTTTACCAGACCCTAGTAAATTTGAAACAGTTCAAAAATACCCAGCACCCAAAAATGCCGACGAAGCAAAAAGATTCGTCGCGTTCTGTAACTATTATAGAAAATTCATACCACATTTCGCACATCACTCAAGAATTTTAACAAAACTTTGTAAAAATAATGTAGCATTCGATTGGACAGAAGAGTGTGAAAAAGCATTTAATTATTTTAAAAATGCATTAATTAGTCCAAATATCCTACAATACCCCGATTTTAGTAAAGAATTTTGTATCACAACAGACGCAAGCGGTTTCGCATGCGGAGCAGTACTAAGTCAAGAATATGATGGAAACAACTTCCAATTTCCTATGCCTCAAGATCATTCACTAAAGGTGAAGTAAATAAATCAAAAAGAATTAGCAGCAATACATTGGGCGATTACTTATTTCAGACCATACGTTTATGGCAGAAAATTCCTTATCAAAACAGACCATCGACCTTTAACATACCTTTTCTCAATGAAAAATCCATCATCAAAGTTAACTAGAATGAGATTATGCTTAGAAGAATGAGAATTTGAGGTGGAGTACAAAACATGACAATCGAAGCAAATAAAATACTTCGAGTATCGAGCAGATCGGCGACTAAACAGTCGAACAAGAACAAAAATCTTAAAGAAGATGAAAAATGTCACAAAGAGAACCCTAAAATATATGAAGCGCTTAATAAATATGAAGTAAAAAGACATGTCGAGCTCGTTTTCAATCCTCCGAAATTATATTTCAAGAAAGGAAAGAAAATTTGTAGCCAAATAAATACAAGCAACCTAATTGTTGAGGCGAAAATTGACTTAGGACAATTATTTACCAGGCTTATGAAAGAAGCCGGCAATTTAGGACTTGTAAAAATACAATTGTCCTTAGGAGACAAATTGTTTAATTATACTCGAGTAGATGAATTTAAGGAAATAGGTACCAAAGTTCTCCAAAAATTTAACAATCGCATTAACTCCGGAGGTTATGCAAGTGACAAATGCTGATCAAATTAATAAAATTCTTAAAGATTTTCACGATGACCCTGTTAAAGGTGGCCACCCAGGAATCAATCGTACGACTAACAAAATAAAACAAAAAGTTTATTGGAAAAATATGAAAAATGACATTTGTAAATACATCAAGAAATGTATACACTGTAACAAAAACAAGACAGATAAACACCTTAAAGAACCAATGACAATTACAGAAACACCACCGAAAGCTTTTGATATAGTACAAATAGATACTATTGGACCACTTCCAAAATCAGAACATGGAAATGAATATGCAATCACTATCGTATGCCAATTAACGAAATATTTAATTGCGATTCCAATACAAAGCAAACACGCTAAAACAGTAGCAAAAGCAATATTTGAAAATTTCATTTTAATTTATGGACGTATGAAAACAATCATGACAGACATGGGAACTGAATACAAAAATAACGTTTTTGACGAGTTATGCAAACTTCTTAAAGTCGAGCATAAAACTTCAACACCGTACCATCACCAAACGTTAGGCACTGTAGAAAGAAGCCATAGAACTTTCAATGAATATGTACGTTCTTACATATCCAGTGATAAAGAAGATTGGGGTGAATATATCAAACATTTTGCGTATTGTTATAATACAACACCTTCAACGGTTCATGGTTACTGTCCTTTTGAACTAGTTTTTGGAAAAATACCACCGACTTACGACTTTTTACAAGAAGACAAAATTAGCCCTCTATATAATTATGACGCATATGATAAAGAAATAAAATATAGGTTACAAGTAGCACAACAAAGAGCACAAAAATTAGTGCATCAAGCTAAGGAAAAACAAAAAATTTACTATGATAAAAACATACAAATAAAGGAAATACAAATAGGAGATGTAGTATTAGTTAAAGATGACACAGGTCATAAATTAGACAGTAAATACAAAGGGCCCTATAAGGTAGAAAAAGTAGATAAGAATAATAATTATACATTAATTAATGAAAATAAGAAAATAATAATTCATAAGAATAGACTAAAATTGTTAGAATTAGAAAAATGAAATATACACAAAATAAAAATAAATCAGAAAAAAAAAACCTGTTTATTTATAAGAAACAACTAATTGTATTATAATATTCCACTTAGCATAATAAGAAATTGTATTAGCTAAGCAAATAAAGCATTTTTCAAGTGTAAAGAAAATAAAAGTACTTAATTGTAAAAGAATGCTCATACATTGACCTCACAATGTATAACCATTCTTCCTAAGGAAGGAGGTGTAGTGTATCAAGAAACCACATATATACAAACACACATTTCAACACTAAATAAAACATACAAATGCACAGACATACATAAACATAAATATGCATATCAAAATACAACACGCGCAACAGCCCAAAACATAGGTCATTGCTCGAGTCGCGCATTACATTACATAAACCAATAGCGACTTGAACTTGAATACAAGCGCATACAAACATACATACAAGTTTCTTGCTGCACTCAGCATTCTTCGCGTACGAGCCAATATTGTTATGTATACAATTGGCCGTACATATGTAAGCGTTCGTAAATAAGAATATTGTAAGTATAAATAAGCGTGAAATATGAAAATAAAATCAATTGCAATCAAACCGAGAACCTGCTTCATTACAGTGGGATAAAGTATTTTGGCAAGGTCGATGACCCGAAGTTGTGCGCTCTCACTGTCTCGCGCCACGTTTTGCAAAAATTGATATGCCTAGGGTACAATGGCTTAGCCCTTTGCCCTGTGGTAGCACACCATTTGCTTGTTGACACTTGTTTTAAAAATTATTTAACACTTTTTCCAGTTTTTTTAATCACTTTTGGGGAGAGTTTCAAAAACACGTCTTCACTAGACACGCCACTCACAGTAGTTATGTGTAACTAACACGTAACCCCAGGCAAGCTCTAAAAGAGAAGTCACTGCCCAGGCTACAGTACAGCCAGCCAAGAAAATAAAACTCAACGAATGGGTTAAAGTAAAGACGAAGGCCAAGAACGACAAAAAAGTTAGTAGAGCAAATACCATTAAAAAAACAAGACCTGATGCGATTGTCATTGAAAAAACAGGACAGACGTCCTATGCTGACATACTTAAAAAAATTAAAATGGACGATAAGTTCAAGGGATACGCTGACTCAGTGTCAAAAATCAGACGCACACAGAAGGGAGATCTTCTGATAGAGCTAACAAAAGCCTGCCAAAATTCAACTGACTTAAAAACTATCGTAGGAGCGGCGATAGGAGGCGAGGCCTCGGTCAAAGCACTGACGCACCGCATAACACTGGAGTGCAAGGATATAGACGAGGTTACTTCTAAAGGTGAGGTACACTGCGCAATAAAAGCCCTCCCAGGTCTAGAAGATTTTAATATATCAGACATCGTGGGGCTAAGGGCTGCATATGCTGGAACTCAAACAGCTACCCTTAGCTTGCCAGCTCAAACAGCCGAAGCAGAAGCTTCTCCAGGTTGGCAAAATTAAAATAGGGTGGGTCATCTGCCGTATACGTGAACGTGTGCTCTTGCAAAAGTGCTTTAAATGCCTGGAGTATGGTCACGTGTCTCGAAACTGCACTAGCGAGATAGATAGATCGAAGCAATGCAGAAAATGCGGCGTCGAGGGACATTTCGCAAAAGACTGCAAAAACAGCCCACACTGCGTCTTGTGCAAATCAAATAATAGGGATAACATTGACCATGTAGCAGGTAGCTATAAATGCGCTGCTTTCAGGAAGGCCTTAGCTAACCGACGCATATGAGAATTATACAAATAAATTTAAATCACTGCGAAGCTGCGCAAGATCTATTATCGCAGACGGTGACAGATATAAGAGCTGACTTGGCAATCATCAGCGAACCGTACAAGTGCAAAGATGATGGAGCTTGGGCCAGCGACAAGAAAAAAAGCACAGCTATCTGGCTTTGCGGTGCATATGCATACCAAGAGATGCATAGCGCGGAAGAAGGATTCGTGCGTTGCAAAATAAATGGGACACACATCATCAGTTGCTATGCAAGGCCAAGCCTCTCAAAAACAGAGTACCAAAAACTTTTGCGCGATATTGCCCTGGAAGCTCGCGGCAAGTCTCCATTAATCATCGCAGGGGACTTCAATGCCTGGGCAATAGAATGGGGCAGTAGAGTAACAAATAAGAGAGGTGAAATGCTGCTGGAAACATTTGCCCAGCTTGGTGCCACGATCCTAAATACCGGATCTGCGCTAACCTTCAGAAAAATGGGAACGGGGTCTATAATAGATATATCCCTCGCAAGCGATTCACTGGCCAACAAAATCAAATGGAGGGTAAGCGAGGAGTACACCCATAGTGATCACCAAGCCATTATAATGGACATAGCAGAGGAAAGACAAAAGCTAAAGCCAAAGTTCACAGGGCCAAAATGGAAAGAATCTATGCTCGATAATGATGCTTTGGAGTATATAATCGAAGAGTATAAACCCATAGCAGGGCCGGCAGAAGACGTTGTGAGTAACTTAGCTTTGGGCCTAACTGAAGCATGCGATGCGTCGATGCCAAGAAGGTCACTTAACAAGAAATCCGTCCCGTGCTATTGGTGGAACAGGAATATAGCACTGATAAGAAAGAAATGTCTCAGTGCAAGACGTAAAATGCAGCGCAGCAGAGGAAGTTCTGAATTTCCCGAAAACCTAGCTGCTCTGAGGAAGGCAAGGAAAGGCCTTAAAGCAGCCATAAAAGCAAGCAAACAGGAACATTTTAGAAAAATTTGCGACGAAGCAGACATCAATCCCTAGGGCACCGCTTACAGAGTAGTGCTATCAAAAGCAAAAAGCGTAAAGTCACCAAACATTACTTGCCCAGTAATGTTGAGAAATATCATAACAACCCTTTTTCCTCAAAGGGTCGAAGACATCCCATCAGTCTTACCACGTTATGAAACGAGTGAAATCCCAAAGGTAACTGAAGAGGAGTTGCTAACTGCATGCACGAAGATCCAAAATTGTAAAGCTCCAGGGCCGGACGGTATACCAAATAAGGCCCTGAAAGCCGCTATCATAAAGCGCCCAGAAATATTTGTGCATGCATTCAACGCGTGTCTTATTGAAGGCTGTTTCCCAGCAACATGGAAGAAGCAAACGTTAGTGCTGCTACCAAAAGGCAACAAGCCCCCAGATGAGCCGTCGTCGTACCGTCCGATATGTTTACTAGACACGCTTGGAAAAATTCTTGAAAGAATAGTATGCAACAGACTTACGTCGTTCGCCGAAGAAAATGGGTTCCTGTCGATAAACCAGTTCGGCTTCAGAAAATCCCGTTCCACGATAGATGCAATCAAAACAGTAGTCGACGTTGCGGCTAAAGCAATATAAGGCACAAGGTGGCGTGGCGGGAAAAAAGAATACTGCGCCATTGCAACATTAGACGTTAAAAACGCTTTCAATACCGCAAGCTGGCGAAACATCATGGATACATTATTAAGAAAAGGCACTCCAAGTTATATCCTCAAAATTATAGGAAGCTATTTTTCGCACCGCAAACTCCTCTACAGAAGCGATAAAGGCCCAGAGGTTTATGACGTAAAAGCAGGCGTCCCACAAGGATCAGTCCTTGGACCACTTTTGTGGAACCTTATGTACGACGGCGTCTTAAACCTGGAAATGCCTCCACGCACAAAAGTCGTTGGTTTTGCAGACGATATCGCGGTTGTAATTGTTGCAAAACATTTGCAACAAATTGAAGCAGCAGCTGGCGAAGCTGTACTTAAAATCAAAACATGGCTCCAATCAATGCACCTAACGCTGGCCGACCATAAGACCGAGGCACTTTTAATAAGCAGCAGAAAGGCAGTGGAGTTTCTGAATATTCGCGTGGGGACAGAGGTAATCACATCCAAGCCTGTTATCAAATATTTGGGTGTGATGATAGACTCCCGACTCAATTTCAAGCCCCACTTGGAGTACGTCTCTAAGAAAGCATCTAGAGTGCAGTCAAGTTTATCTCGCATTATGCCAAATAACGGAGGACCGAGACACAGTAAACGAATCCTCTACAGTAGGGTTATTAGCTCAATACTACTGTATGCGGCCCCAGTCTGGGCCGACGCGCTGCTGGTGAAAAGCTACGCGAAAAAGATAACAACTGTCTATCGGCTAAGCGCCTTACGAGCGGTTTGTGGATTCTGTACAATTTCAGACGAAGCATCTTATGTTATAGCTGGACAAATTCCAGTAGATATCATGGCTCATGAAATGAAACGAATTTATGAAAGGCTTTCCGGGAGTAACGGAACAATAAACCCAAACGAAGAAAAGAAGAAGAAAGATGCCGATCAATGAACACCTGGCGGAATCGTTGGAATAGCTCCACAAACGGCAGGTGGACATATAAGCTGATACCAAATATCAGCAAATGGTTGGAGAGAAACCATTGTGACACAAACTTTCACCTTACACAGTTCCTCTCGGGACATGGAGTATATCGGAAGTATTTAACTAAATTTGGTCATGATAGTTCCCCTTGCTGCCCAACATGTAGAGACAGCGAAGAAGACGCGGAACACATTATGTTCCAATGTCCACGTTACGCTCCTCAAGTTCGTGCAATATTAGACGGAGTAAACATCATTGACTTCATGCTCCAGTCGCGCATTCACATAGATCTTAGGCGTGCAGAGATGGCAAGACGTAGCCAACAACACAGGTAAAGAGCGAGTAAGCTAACCAGCCCCGTGAGGTAATACCTCTTTTGGCAGTTCCGCGGGGAGAGTGGTCGTGGTGGAGAGAGTTTAGTAACGTAGGTGTAGTCAAGAGACTGCAAGTCGTGCATGCTGCTATGGGAATAGCATAACTCATGAGAGTTTTCTCTTCACGGGAGTTCCCCAAAAAAAAAAAAAAAAAAACACAAGTACACATTAACACAGTCACTCAATTTCTTATTTTATATTTTCCCGCCGGATAAACATTTTCGTTTAATTTTCACCTGATTCATATTGTCCGACGGTTCCACCCAAAACCGTTTTACTTTTGCTGGCACTTCTTTGTTGACCGAGTTCAAGGGAAGACCTCAAGCTACCAGCCTCATCCAGGTAAATTAAGCGTTGTACTATATTATACATTTTAAATATTTAAATACACCCAAACACACTTATTGTAACGAAAAACTTTTTTCGTTTACTTTTCTTTCACAACCAAACGAATAAAACCCTGGTAAAACTGAGCTAAAAGCAAAGATTACCTGCGGTTTTTCATGGTCCTATCTTCGCCGAGAAGAATTTGAACGAATTTCACTTAATCCAGATAAAATCAACCAGTTTTCAACACCTACAGTCCACTTTTATTATAAAGTACACCAGCTAATCGCCACAACACCAACATTTCTGAATAAACACAATCATAACGATCAACGATTCACCTTTTTGGATTTTTTCTCCACACAACACCATCACTTTTGATCAACCACAACGCATCACTTAACACAACACTTGCCACACCACCTGCCACAGGACACTAGCACATTAAGATTTTAATTACCACATTAGTTGTCACCGTCAACATTGATCAAGGTACGTAGTTATTACTTCAATCGCACCTTCGATTCATATATTCGAATATAAACACAAAAACACAATTGTTAAAAAGTGAGCTGTAACGTGTCACGAGTTCGTTAGAAACACATAATTGGCGCATTTTATTTTATTAAATTAATTGTGCAATACGAGTGCCAACAAAGAAAGTGCAACACATCACATCACTACAGTACAGTGGATATACGAATGTACATAACCTTCCCAATAATTATTTAAACACGGAAGTTGTCGTAAATTTACTCCACATTTTAATTTGGGAACAATTCCTCTTTTTTAATATATACACATATATTATTTATCCAAGTGCCCACTTCATTGTGAAGCGAATGCAATTTTTTCATTTTATGATACTGCACATTACTAAGGTTACATAACCTATTTTTTAGTCTTTCGGTTGTTTGTTTAACCAATTAGCATTTACGCTTATTCACTTTTATACACACACCGAATTAGATTTCTTTATTTTAAACGACACAAACTCGTATATCAAAGTGTACATTCAAAATTTTTTCGTTGCACATTCCACTATCAACATATTACGTATTTATATTAAACGACATTTATAACACAGATACACATATTTGTTAGCACAGTTGGGTGGCGAGCACTTCTTACAATTGTACACATACGCTGCAAGCAAACAATATTAGTACATTAAAATAATCAATTTGAATAAAGAGTTGAAAATATATTATTAATATAAACAACCTCATATCTTTTAACTTTGTTGGTTCACTCTCTTGAAATATACAAGCGATATCGAATATCAGCTTCGTTGACAGGCTTATGCCGATTTTGATTTTGAAAATTTGCTACAGAATAAATTCTAATACAATTTAATAAAGCTTGCATACTAGCTAAAAGTTATTTAAAAGAAAAATGGAAGCATTTATACGTCTAGCAGAATCGATAATTGAATTCAACGCAGATTTTAGCAGCACATCCGCCTCAGATCAAAATAAACATGGAGCAAGAGGAGTTAAAAGCTCTCTGGGAGAAGACAAAACTTGGACACAATTTGAGTAATGCGGAGGGGTTGTCCAAAGCGGACCATCAGGCAATTCGGAAGAAATACAAAACTTCCTTTGCCAGCTATATAAAATGCATGTCTGCAATAGCCTCTCAATTGGAGGCGCTTGAAAAAACAGACAAGGATGCAAAAGATTTCCGCTCTCTTCCGGTACGCGAACATAATATCCACCTTCCGCCGTGTGATACGGACGTGTTCAAAGGAGACTATGAGTCGTGGCCGTCTTTCCGTTATATGTTCACGGCCATATACATCCTGAACAAGCGCCTCACTCAGGTTGAAAAACTATTTGACCTCAACCATAAGACTCAAGGAGAGGCCAAAGATATCGTGAGAAAGTGTCCACTCCCCAATGAAGGCTTCCAAACTGCCGGGAAAAATCTGTATGAGAGATACGAAAATAAACGTATACTCGTAAATACACAACTGAAAATACTTTTTAATTTACATTCGATAGAAAATGAGTGTGGTAGCTCGATTAAACGGTTGCAGCGAGATATTAATAATTGCCTGTCATCCCTATCCATTCATCAGATTGACATTTCGAATTGGGATGCAATTGTAATTGACCTTTGCTCAACGAAATTATCCGCAAGTACGCTGGCTCTATGGAAACAGACCATAGACCACAAAAATGATATACCGAAGTGGGAAGAAATGGACCGGTTCGTGTCAAATAGGTTTCAAACATTAGAAACCTTAACAGGGCTAAAAGATTCCAAAGTTGTCAGAGCACCAAGGTCTCAAATACAACGACAGCCGGCTGATGTCCCTACTAAACGACTTGGCGCCTACCAGTCAAGCATGACCAATTCCACATGTAAAATGTGCAAATCCAATGAGCACAAATTACGCAGCTGTTTACGATTTCTAGGGCTGACACCAGCTGACAGAATCGAAATCTTGAAGAACAACGGTTGCCTGAATTGTCTAAGCTTTGGACATACTGTGTCAAGACATAACACGCTCCATCATTTACAGACAATTCAGCCAAAGGCACCTCCTCGCCGAACGCCTACGACCCCTCAGACGATATGCCGCCAACAACAAAGCAAGCTCTAGCATGGCGAGATTCCTCTATAGCAAAAACTGGCGACAACCCAAACATACAGTCATGCCATGCAAACACAAATACAGGCATACTGCTGGGAACACCTCGAAGGGCACAGTTTTTTCAGCACGCGCTCTTATTGATTCTGGGTCTGAATGTTCATTCATATCAGAAAGACTCAAACAAAGAATCAACCCGCCATCAACAAGAATGCATGCCCAAGTGTCAGGCATTTTAAACTCGGTATCTGCGCAGGTTAGAGAAGCGTGCAAAATAGAGTTGCGGTCATCAGTTGACTCACTCTTTCGATTGAATGCCAGGGTGCTTGTATTAGCACAACTAACTGGAAATCTCCCAACTTCACCTATTAGCGCCTTAACTCAACAAGCATTTCCAGACTTAGTTTTGGCGGATAAAAGGTTGTTTGTTAATGAACCAGTGGACCTTGTGCTTGTGGGAGACATTTATCTCGAAATCATTTTGAGCGGTCTGAAGAAGAATGTACTTAGTACGGTTACAACAAGTCCAACTAACAATATATCTTCATATTTTAGTGAAGCTGAACTGGATAAGCAACTCACCTCTTTCTGGGAAGTTGAGGATTTACCGAAAAGCCGAAGCCAAAGCGAAGAGAATACAATTTGTGAGGAGATATACAAAACTACAACCCTAAGAAACGATTCTGGAAAATACATAGTAGCCTTACCCTTTAAACAGGATTTCCAAGTAAATACCTGCCTGGGACCATCACTAAAAAGGGCCTGCTCGCAATTATATCGGAATGAGGCGCGACTTGTCAAGAATCCAGATCTGCAAAATGAATATAATAGGGTGTTAACGGAATACGAGTCGTTGGGACATATGTCAAAGGTGAATCAAATTATACCTGCAGATTCCCCCGATCACTACTTCCTGCCGCATCATGCCGTCTTCAAGGCGGAGAGCAGCTCAACGAAAGTCCGGGTGGTCTTCTATGCCTCAAGTCCAACGGCTAATGGCATAAGCCTTAAAGATGTGCTCCTTCCAGGGCCGGTGCTCCAGGCAGATCTTTCTATTATAATCCTGCGTTGGAGATTATACAAATACGTTTTCAACACCGACATAGAGAAGATGTACCGCCAAATTCTGATTCAAGACTAATATCAGAAGTATCAGCCCATAGTTTTTCGCGCAAAGTCAACAGAACCAATCAGTCTTTACGAGCTAAAGACTGTTACTTTCAGTATAAATTGTGCTCCTTACCTCGCGATAAGGAAACTTTTACAGCTAGCTGATGATACAGAAAGCTTCTTTCCCATAGCTTGTAACATTTTAAAAAGCTACATGTACAATGACGATGTACTGGCGGGAGGACATAGTATCGACTCTACAATAAAAGCCAGAAACAAGCGCATACGATGGAATGCCCGCACGGGCTTATTTTACTTTATGCCGAGGCCATTGGAAGGGGGTATTGCCGTTACAAAAAGAACGATCCTCTCGGCCATCGCCAAATTATTCGATCCCCTAGGCTGGCTCGCTCCTATCATAACTGTCGCCAAAATGCTGATGCAGAATATTTGGCTTGAAAAAACAGTACGATGACGATGTACTGGCGGGAGGACATAGTATCGACTCTATAATAAAAGCCAGAAATGAAATAACTCACGTATTGAAGTCAGCCGGTTTTCCATTACGGAAATACTGCCAATTGTGAAGATCTCCTGAAAGATATTCCAAAAATCGATCTACTTTCTGAAGATTTTTTGGAATTCGAAGAAACAAGCGCATACGATGGAATGCCCGCACGGGCTTATTTTACTTTATGCCGAGGCCATTGGAAGGGGGTATTGCCTTTACAAAAAGAACGATACTCTCGGCCATCGCCAAATTATTCGATCCCCTAGACTGGCTCGCTCCTATCATAATTGTCGCCAAAATGCTGATGCAGAATATTTGGCTTGAAAAAACGGACTGGGATGAAACAGTAACTTCGACCACTCTCGATCGATGGAATAATTTCATAAATCAATACCAAGAAATTTATAACATTCGAATACCTCGTTGGGTACACTATTCACCAACAAATGAAGTAGAATTGCACGGTTTCTGTGACGCATCAGAAAAAGCATATGGTGCGGCAGGGCACCAGTCAAAAGTCGAAGTAAATCTACTATTAGCAAAATCTAGGGTAGTTCAGGTCAAGTATCTCGTTACCACGATTGGAACTTTGCGGCGCCGTGCTGCTAGCAGAAATCATTGAATCTGTGACAGAGAGTCTTGACTTGTATCCAAAAGCGCTCTAGTAAAACCATTGACGCCATATTAAGAAGCTGTATAAACAGCGTATGCACCATAAGCATCCAATCTAACTATTAAAGAAATATTCATAATCAGACAGCCATGACCACCTTTCGATTTGTCCATCAGACGCAAAGCCGCAAAAGTGCTGTAAATTACACCCAAAAAATTAATTTGTAATGTTCATTCAATTTCATGCTCATTCATTATGCCACTACCATTGACCACATACTCGAATCGATCCATCGTGTCATGTGCGTCTGTAAATGCACTTTCGATATTCTCCACATCTGTCAAGTCCAGATTGGTGTAGAATACATTGGCAGCTTTGCTGATCGCTTCTAGGGTCTGAAGCATTTCAGCATCTTTAACCACATGTACCCTCGCGAGGCCGGGCACCTTGGCGTGGTGCAGGGGCTTAAGCGTTTCCCACCAGGAGCCGTGCATGGAGCGGAGGGACGATGTACAGTTGTTTATCTATCTCGATGCCGGTTCCAAGTGGGGCGTCGACCAAGAACCGCCACCTCCTAATCAAGGGTGTAATGCGACACCGTGCCCATTGGAAGGTTTGCAGCCAGGAGGGCAACAACCGGGCCGCATCGAGGAGTAACTGGGCCGCGCTATGGGGCGCTGGCGTGGTGGACAACAGAGATACACTTTTTTAATTTTTGACCGCTGAGCTTTGCTTAGGCCAATCTGGCCTAACAAGATACGAACAAGATTCCCACAACAACAACAACAACAACAACAACACAAGAAAAACAACAACAGGAACAACAGTAAAAACAGCATAACAGCAAGCGCATAGTGGCAGCAGCGGCGTTCCTACGGCTGCATGCGTGGCAGCGGCGCGAACGTGCCTCCGGCGTCGACGAGGAGAGGCAGCTTCATGGAGCGCTTGACTGATCAAGAGGCTGCCCTTTTCATCGAGCATGCCAGAGATGACGATGAGAAGCCTAGTACCAGCGCTTGCAGGCGCTTTGACGCTGCCCTGAGCAGAGGTAAAGCAGGCTGTGTAGGTGAGTCAACCAGAGCGAACCTAACCGCCGGAGTAGATCGGTCGCAAAGCCAACCCGGTACTTTCTGCTCTTCTAATTTCAGACAGAGCGAATCGAGGGAGAGCCCCAGCAGATGCCGTGCCCACAGCAGGCATCGCCCGGACCGCAACCGGTCAAAAAGCGTAGGTCCAGGAGTGAGCTGCGCTCGGGTAGCGATCAGCGGCAGAAATCGCCAGGCAGGCTGGAAAGGTCACGTAGCCGCTCTGGCTCGCGGACATCCCAAGCAGCAGAGTGGCAGCAGCTGAGGCGAGACTACCTCCACTTGCTCCCCGGGGCCAGCCGCGGGCCCCCGATGACCGCAACCGCAAGGGGTTGAGCGGGGCCGGGGCAAAGTGGTACTTCCGCTACCTCGAGCGGGGGAAAACCCCAGAAGAAGCTCGAGGCATGGCCGGTGTTCGGATGGAGGTCGGAAAAGAAGAGCGAGAGCGCAGGGACCGTAAGTGGGGGGCAGCCGCAGGCCACTCAGCAGACCAGCTACAGATTACCCAGCGGCGGCCTTCAACTCAGACGACCTCACGAAGCTGCAGGACGCCATTGTACACGAGGTCTTTACGGGAGCCTCCTTTCCCCTGTCATTCTACAGGGTGTATTTCCGGTCGGGAATGCTCCCCGTGGACGGTAGGTTGGCTAACCGAGAAAGCCAGCGAACTGGAAAGGTGGAAGGGGCCGGTGGTGTGTGTGAAGAGGGGGATCAGATCCCCCACTGCACAACGTTTCGGTCTTCCTACCAAGAAGTGCCAATGAAACAGCTACCACGGACGACCTGGGCATTATACTGATCCAAGAGCCGTGGGTCTGCAGAGCCAGGTAAGAGGCCTGAACCACAGGAGTAACAAGGTAATTTGGGACATCTCCTGTGACAGACCAAGAGCATGTGTAGTGCTAAAGTACAATATTAAACACTTCTGCATTACAGAGTTTTTAACACCAGATCTGGTGGCGGTGCAGGCGACGGTGATGGTAGGCGAACAGACTACGGATTTCGTCTTCGCTGCTGCATGTTTCCCCGGGGGACGACACCAACGTGTCTCCCCTTGAAGTACAGCAGCTGGTGGGGCACTGCAGACGCAGAAGGCTGCCGCTGATTCTTAGCTGCGATGCGAACGCCCACAATGTGGAGTGGGGCAACAGAGATACCAACCCCGCGGTGAGTACCTCTTAGAGTATATATTAAGCGAGAACTTAGGTATCCACAACGTTGGACATACTCCAACGTTTGTGACCAGAGAAGACAAGAAGTACTGGATGTCAACCTTGGCAACGAATTGGCCAATCCTTTCATTTCGCGATGGAGGGTCTCATCGGAACCCTCCCTCTCGGATCACGGGATCATCCAATTTGAGCTACGGGCGAAGACCAAGGAAGAAGCAACCAGACGTAACCCCAGAAGAACAAACTGGGCTTCGTATCCCGAGCATTTAGAATTGAACCTAGTGAGCATTGAGCGTAACAGTAAGAGAACAAGCTGTATGGAGTTAGAAAGCAGGGTCAGTGGTCTGAACGGCGCCATTACGGGCGCCTTTCACTCCAGCTGTCCCGAGACGAAGTCGGGAGGTAAAACCCAACCTGGCTGGTGGACTCAGGAGCTCTCGGCGCTCCGCAAGGAAATGCGAAGGCTCTACAACAGAGCCCGGCGTACGAGGCGCTGGGAAGAGTATTCGACATGCCTAACGAAGTACAGCAAAGAAATCAGAAAATTAAAGCGTCGCAGCTTCAGGAAATTCTGCGAGAGCATTAGCTCGACGCCTGTGGCTGCCAGGCTGCAAAGAGCCTTAGCAAAAGACAACTCGGGGACCACAATGGCTATCAAAAGGTCCGACGGGTCCTTCACAGGCAACTAGAAGAAAAGGGCCCTCGCCCTACTTTCGGCTCACTTCGCTGGTGCTGTCGCAATCCCGTCCGCGGCTGGACACTTTGAGTCGCGTCCGAGTCCGGCCGATTGGAAAGTAGCCAGGAGTCTGTTTACGTACAGCTCAGTCGGCTGGGCTCTGGACACGTTCAAGGTCCCGGGGGTAGACAGCATCAGCCCGGTGCTGCTGAAGCGGGGCGGTAAACTGCTTGTTCCTTATCTCGTAAGCATAATGAGAGATAGCCTAGAGTGGAAATACACAGCAAAGCTACCTGCAGTGCATCCATACTGGACAACCCAATCCAGAGAAGCACCCTACAATGGTACACTGATGCCTCCAGGACTCCCGAAGGTATTGGAGCAGGCGTCCATGGTCCCAGATCCAGCATCTCGGTTCCATTGGGGGCCTACCCAAGCATCTTCCAAGCGGAGGTCTTTGCCATCAGTGAATGCGCCGAGATTAACCTGAGAAGGAATTACCACAGTGAGACCATTCTCATTTCAAGCGACAACCAGGCCGCGCTCAAAGCCCTCTCCTCATATGAAATAAAATCATCATTGGTCATGGAGTGCTTTGAGAGATTGAATGCCCTGGCGGAGAGCAACCAAATCAAACTCCTCTGGGTACCAGGACATAGAGGGGTTAGTGGCAACGAAGAAGCCGATCGCCTAGCCAGGACAGCAGCCTCAGCTACTCCGATTGGATCAGAGCCGATCCTGGCGGTAGGTCCCAGCACCGTGAGAGAGATGCTGAGAGATGAAACTAACAGACTGAGAAACCAACAATGGCGCAATACAGCAGGCCTTAGACAGGCAAAGTCTCTCCTTGGTGGATACAATACGAAACGACACAGGCTGCTGATGAACCTTCCCAAGGAGAAACTAAGTATTATGACAGGTATTCTGACGGGACACTGCAGACTAAGGGGCCACCTACACAAGCTGGGAATCTGGTCAGTCGACCTCTGTCGCTTCTGTGACTTAGAAATAGAAACCCCGCAGCATCTACTCATGGAGTGTGTTGCTGTGGCGCGCAGAAGAGTCATGGCCTTTGGACGGCCGTGGCCGGATGAGCAACACATACACTCATTACCCCCGACAACCATACTAGGCTTCCTAGGGGTACTGGGGCTTATGCAAGTGTTGTGATGTGAGCCGTGAAGGGCAAAATATACCCATCGGTCGCCTTGCATTCCTCTCATTTATAATCTAATCTCAAGTAGGCATCTATAACTGCAATAAAAACGATGCCACCGAAACCACCCACATATATAACTTTTTGAAATCTATATTACGTCGATCGTGTGTTTAATTACAGATGCATAAAAAACTAACTTGACAGCGTTGCCTAGCACAAAGTTTTCCGAATTATAATATATCAATATAATGCCTAGGTTACACCAAATAAAATATTCAAGAACATAATGTAATGTGTACACATTCAATTTTATGTATAGCGCACACGTTTGGTTCACGAACGATATATTCACGCATTATCATATTGCTCGCCACCCAGCTACAATAACCCATATAAATACATAACAAAATTATGATTTTTCTGGTATTTTTTTATTACGAACATACATAGAAGACATACCATTTCAGAAAAAATGACTCGTTTCTCCGCGTTACTAAAAAGAGCTTGGCAACAGGCACACCGATACACCCACCCGTGCCATATGTTCGAGGGCAAGCATCCGATTTCGGGCAAAACCCCATGGAAGAAAGACTACGCGAGTCTCTACTGGGCAAATACTGCGCCAAGTGCCTTTCGGTAGCGCATCAGGCCGACGTATGTTAAAGCGCGCCAAGATGCCACCGATGCAATAGCAAGCAGCACACCTTGCAGCATCCTGACGAGGAGAGACATCCGAAAATCGACACCAGGCCATGGAGCGACCAACTAGCGAGCGAAATGGACTCGGACACCGAGCTATCGATCCATGCCTCCGATTCCGGAATGGAAACGCGCTCAACGCGCCCGGAACCAGAGGAGAGCGAAATGGCGACAGAAGTGGAAGCTCGATCCTTCCGTCCTTTGTTAGCACACGAAAGCCGGCGTCAGAATGGAACGGAATCCAGGCCTTTCCGCCAACCCCCCACCACCCCCTCAGCAGGACGACATGGAGCGCAATCGCGGACTTTCCGCCCTGTCCAACCAATTACTGTACAAGTTATCACTGATTTTTGACAATTTTTATACTGACGCTACTTCGCATTTTCTTCCATATAAACATTAATCGCCGATTTGCTTTGTATGGAGGAAATTGCCAGTAAAAAAATTGTCAAAAATCAGTGATAACTTGTAGACACTTGAAACTTACACTTTCTTAGACTAAAATTAAATGAACCAAGCAACTGCATACTCAAAAAAATTCTAAACACTTTTTTTAAAAAGTTCGAAATTTTAATAAAACTTTGTTAAGTCATTGTACACTTTGTAAATAAATAAAAAAAATTATATTTTGGGGGTTTCTTAGAGAATGAACCATATTTTACCTGAAAAATAATTTTAAGTAATTAGAAGAAAAATAGAGTGCCCAAATCTGCCAATATGTGTTTGTGCTATAATTTGTGAACAGAGTATATACCTTTACATTATATATGTACATACATACATACGAATACCTGTTTTCCGCACTTTTGCTTACTGTACTTTTCATCTGATCATTCGTTTATATTATTTACATATACCATCCAATACATGCTTCAATACCTATGTATGTATGTACATTTGTGATACTGTTTTTTGAACGGAATTTCAGCTTTACATACAGAAGTGTGCCAACACTTACTACTATTTTTTTCAAATAATCATTTTTTGCAACAATTTAAAAATATTTTCTCAATAAAAACTTTTAGGTGGTGCCTTGCAGTGTTAGTCGTGAGTCAGACTTTAGAACTTTTCTTTTTTTTCGAAAATACAAATAATTGCACAACAATTTGAAACTTTAATACGATTTTTGATCTGTGCTTTGTCGTACTATGCCTACGTTAAACTTTATAACATTTTTCAAATAAACATTTCACATCAAGTCGAAATTTCAAAATTTCTTTTTTCATAAATTTTGCCATACAGTGTTAGTTAAACTAAAAATTTGCAGACGATAGAATAGAACTTAGCAACAATTCAACGTTCAGATAAATAAATTAGTTGTTAGTAGATTTTTAAAGATTCGTCAAATGTCAGATATTGACACAGTGAAGACCTGTTAGGATTCGAATCATTGCCAAATATAAATTTAACTCTGAGTACTGACGATACAAAAATGGCAACTCCGGAACAGAAAAAATCTTTTATTAGCCTTTGTGCATCAATCATTAGGAAAAATTACAACGGCGATCCGCTAGCACTTGAATTGAAGATCTTTCAGACGAAAACCTACAAAGCACATTTATAGCATTTTTAAAATCAAAGCTTGAAGGCAAGGCACGCGAGGCAATTTCAACTGATATTAGTTCCATTGTTCAGATTAAAGACGCGTTACGTAATAGAATAAAACCGGACAACTCAAAAGTTGTAGCTGGAAAAATAGCATATTTGTAAATAGTAAACAGCAATTATACGGAATTTGCCAAACGTGACGAGGAGCTATCTGATGCCCTACGACGTTCTTTAATCACTGAAGGGATGACACAAGCTAAAGCCCAAGAAACGGCAGTTGAACAAACTGTAAATGTATGCAGGTTTTGATTTAGTTAAGTCAATTTTAGCATCAACAACCTTTAATGATTCAAAGGACGTAGTAGCAAAAATTATCATAGAACAAAATAACCAAACAAAAGAAAGACAAGTATTAGCGTTCCAATTACACAATAACAGATCAAATAATTTTCGAAGTAATTTTCAAGAACAAAATTTTAATAGGTACAAAAATAATGGCAACAACTTTAGGTACAACAATAACGCAACAACTTTAGGTACAACAATAATGGCAACAACCTTAGGTACAGCAACAATGGCAACAACTATAGGTACAACGATAACAGCAATAATTACAGGTCAAACAATAACGGCAACAACAATAGGTACAATAACAACGGTACTAGAGGTAACGCAAAGAATTTTAACAACAATACCCAAAACAGAAACAACAATAATAACGGAACTAACAATAACAGTAGAAATTATGCAAATGTGCGGACTTTAAACGCTCTGGCCCCTCAGGAGCGAACACTAAAAACAAATAAGTGTGTTATTAGCTATGCAAACAACTGCATTTCCTTCTGGGTAGGCAATCAAAAAGTCGCGATTCCGATTCTATACGGGACAGAAAGCGATAACTGTGTTATACCTCCCAGATGCGAAGTTTTTCGACTTTTTAATTTAGGCAAGCAACCGCAGTCATTCTTCGTGAACTCACAAGAAATTGATAACGGTGTGTTTACAGCGAGATGCATTGTTAATGCGAGTAACCCAATCATCAAGATTATAAATACCACAGACGATGTAAAATACGTAAAGAACTGTAACATTCTAATTATCATGTTTATTCCATCAAAAAGACGACGAAAGACGATAACCGGACAAACGAACTTATTAAAATTTTAAAGAAATAAATTCCAAGCAATAACGCAAGCAAATTACTCGACTTATGTTTAGAATATGAAGATATATTCGCTCTGCCTGACGACAAAATGACATTAAACAATTTTTACGAACAAAAATTAAGACTGACAGACTCAAACCCCATTTACATTAAAAATTACCGATTACCATATTCTCAGCGTGAGGACATAAATAGCCAAGTGAATAAATTGTTAAACAATGACCTTATCGAACTATGTTACTCAAATTACAACAGTCCTTAAATTATAGTTCCAAAAAAAGCCAATGATGGGCGGAAAGCATATCGTATGAGCGTAGACTTTCGTGCAGTCAACAAAAACTAATTGCAGACAAGTTCCCTTAGACCTTCATCATTAGACCTTTTCTCTGGATTTCATCAAATCCCCTTGCATACAGATTCACGCGATATAACTTCTTTTAGCACCGAACGTGGAGCATTTAGATGGAAAGTTTTGCCTTTTGGTTTGTACGTCGACGATATCATCGTCATAGACTGTAGTGAAGCACATCACATTAAACACCTTTCAAAAATTTTCGATACATGTCGATCTTTTAACCTCAAACTTAATCCAAATAAGTGCAATTTTCTAAGGCCAGAAGTAACATTTTTAGGCCACAAATGTTCCGCAACGGGTTTGTTGTCAGATTCCAAAATTAACGCAATTAAAAAATATATAAAACCGACTAACAAAGACGCAGTACGAAGATTCGTTGCATTTGCAAACTACTATCGAAGGTTTATACCTAACTTTGCATCTCTAGCCGCACCATTGAATCATTTAAACAGAAAAAAAGAATTTATTTGGGATAGTGAGTACGAGAAAGCTTTCGAATCACTAAAATCAGCGTTAATGTCACCTAATCACTTGTGTTTGCTAGGTTGTTGTTGTTGTTGTAGCGGCTAGCTACACCCCACTGGGTTGGCGGACTCCCTCAATCGTTATCGTCAAGCTCAACTAACGAAAGGTCCAGGAAACGAGCCGTTTCGACAGGGTCTGACCATAGGGAGAGGGGTGTTAGTTGAGTAGGTTTGGCCGGGCATGTGAATAGGTGATTGGTGTCGTGCGGAGACTCTGCACATGCCGGGCACGTGTTGGGGGTGTCGGGGTTGATCCTGGATAGGTAGGAGTTTAACCTGCTACAATATCCAGATCTGAGCTGGGCCAGAGTAACGCGCGTCTCACGAGGCAGCTGGAGCTCCTCAGCTGCAATGGGTGGTGGTTGGACTCCCAGGACTGCACTCACAGGGCGGGTGTCGATGTATTTGGACACCGACTCCCTGTGGATGCTGTCCAGAGCCTGTCGGTACGTCCTTGGGTCCAGCGGTCGGTGTACGTGTGTCTGGACCACGTCCGTCAGTTGTGAGAGATGTCCCCTGATGTGCCTGGGTGCCGGCTCCAGCGCGAGCAGGTCTCTATTGGGGTGCCCCGGACGGTGGCATCCCAGTAGAAACTGCTTTGTGAGCATAATGTTGTGCTCCTGCACTGGGAGCACGTTAGCCTCATGGTAGAGGTGATCCACAGGCGTCATCAGGAGACATCCCGTCACTGTCCTGAGTGCGGCGTTCTGACAGGTCTCTAGTCTTGACCACTGAGTCCTGCTAGTTCCAGGCGACCAAATTGGCGCGGCATAATTTAGAACCGGCCGGCCAATCGCCTTGTATGTTGCCAACAACGTTTCTTTGTCTTTGCCCCAAGTGCTGCCGGCGAGCGACTTGAGGACTTTGTTGCGGCTCTGTACCTTGTTGACGATTGCGGTTGTATGCGCTGAGAAGGAGACCAGGCTGTCAAGGGTGACTCCCAGGATCTTCGGGTGGTTAACCGTCGGAATGGGGGTCCCCTCGATGTGGATGTCGAGGGTGAGCCCGACCTCCTTCGTCCAAGATGTGAAAAGGGTCGCCGTGGACTTAGCAGGAGACAGCGTCAAATTCCGCCCTGTAAAGTAGTGAGCAAGGTCTGGGAGGTAGCTGTTCACTTTGGAGCACAAGCCATCAATTCCATTGCCGGTAGCCATTATCGTGCAGTCGTCGGCATACGAGACCAGTGTGACTCCCTCTGGAGGGGAAGGGAGTCGCGAGATATAGAAGTTGAATAATAGGGGGGATAGGACGCCACCCTGTGGTACCCCCTGCTTAATTCTTCTCGCTTTTGACACTGAGTCACGGTAGCACACCGCCGCTTGACGACCACACAGGTAGTTCGCGGTCCATCGCTTCAACGCCGCTGGGAGAGGTGAGGCCTCCACGTCCTTCAGCAAGATGAAGTGGCTGACTGTGTCGAAGGCCTTCGACAAGTCCAAGGCCACGAGGACGGTTCTCTCACAGGGGCGGTTGCCGTTCAGACCACGATTAACCTGAGTGTTTATAGCGTTAAGTGCCGTTGTGGTGCTATGCACTTTCCGGAAGCCGTGTTGATGCTTCGCCGGGCTGAGGTGGTAGTTGAAATGCGGGAGCAGCAGGGCCTCAAGTGTCTTAACCACTGGAGAAAGCAGGGAGATCGGCCGATAGGACTCGCCTTGGCCGGCCGGTTTCCCTGGTTTCAGCAGTGGTATCACCCTACTGGTCTTCCAGATATCTGGAATGACCGAGGTGCATAGCGACAGATTGAGGACCCTGGTAAGATATGCTACTCCCGCGGTGCCCAATTTTTTCAGCATCAACATACTTAACCCGTCTGGGCCAATGGATTTGGAGGCTTTCGCCTTCCCGATGGCTTCCTTCACCTCAGTGGTGGAGAGGACAATTGGTGCGCTTGGTGTTGACTTGCGCAGCCTTCTGGTGACTGACCGTTTGGTTCTGTCGGCCGAAGGATGCAATGTGAATTGTCGACTAAAATAGTTCGCGCATCGCTTCGGGTCCGACGAGGCGTGGTCTCCAAAGGAGATTTCTGTTCGATCATCACGCCTTGTCGGGTTGGACAGGGACCTCACGGTCGACCATAATTTGCCCACTCCGGCACCGAGGTTGCAGGACTTCAGGTGCTCCCTCCACTTGTTCCGCTTATGAACGTTGACCAGGCGTTGAATCTCCCCGTTTAGTTGTCTAATACGGGGATTACCGGGGTCCGCCTGCCGGAGGTGGTCGCGTTCATCCGCTAGAGACACCGCCTCACCCGGGAAGTCAGGACGGATCACAGGGATCCTCCCTGCCGGAATGAAACGGGCTGCAGCGGACTTCACCACCCTGCGGAACAAGCGCTCGCCTACGCGAACGTCGGTTGGAGTTGAGAGAGCACTGAAGGCGTCTTCAGTGAAGTCCTCGAACCGCTCCCAGTCAGCTTTTTTGAAGTTGACATAGGTGTGGCGGTCCGAGGCAACATAGTTGGCAGGTCTGTCAATCGAGATGACTATGGGTAGGTGGTCTGATGCAAGCGATAGCATAGGTCGCCACGTTATGCTATTTATCAGACCTGCGCTAGCTATTGTTAGATCTGGCGAGCTGCTGCAACTACCCACAATCCTGGTGGGGGCTTCGTCGTTCATGGTGCAGAATGTCGAATCGTATATCTGCTCTGCCAAAATATTTCCCCTAGGATCATTTGATAGGCTTGAGAACCAAAGATCGTGATGCGCATTGAAGTCTCCGACTACCAGACGGTTTTCACCACTGAGGAGCGCACCTATGTCAGGGTGATATCCAGCGGGGCAGCAGGAGACAGGGGGTATATATATGTTAAATATTTCGAGCTCGACATCGCCTGACCGGACAGCAATCCCTTGATATTCTAAGGTGCTGTCCCTTGGGTCGATGTCTGCATCGATGAGACGATACTGCACGGTGTTGTGTAGAATGAAGGCTAGGCCTCCACCATTATCTCGCTCGCGATCTCTACGAAGCACGTTGTAACCGTCGCAGTTCGTTAACGTTGAGCTGTGACGTAGCTTCGTTTCTTGGACCGCAGCTATTAACAGCCCGTGCCGAGCCATGAAGGCAACCACCTCCGAGATCTTGCTCGAGAGTCCGTTGCAGTTGAACTGTAGGAGTCTCGTCTGTCTCAGTAAGGTTGTCGCGTTGAGGGGGGTGAGGGACTGGATCCGAGGGCCGGCCCGTCCCGGCTGTGCATCCCGCTGTGGTTGTAAAGGCCCAACGGTTGTTGTGGGCGGTGTCGTGAGCGACACTGGCGGGGGGTTGTTGCGGCAGCAGGAAGCGGTAAAGCTCACGAACCAGTCCCTTGTGGTGCGTAGGCCAGAGCACGCCCGGAAGTGGCACCAGCCCTGGCAGGCATTACACCTGACGGAGCAGGCATTCCGGTGCACTCTGGCCCGGCATACACAGCAGATGGTGGGGGCAACCAGTAGTTGCTGGTTGGCGCCACGTGTGGTGGAGCGAGGGGGCGGTGGGGAGGTTTGGTGTTGCTGTGAGCTCCGGGGGGCCGTAGAGGCAGGAGGGGTGCTCTGAGGCACCGGCGCGGGGGGCGCAAGGGGGGATGCCGTGGAGGCTTGGGGCGCTTGAGTGCGCGAGCAACACTGGCCCACATAGGATGTGGACCACTCCCTAGTTTTCTTAAGGCCTGAGCAGACCTTAAGATGGCACCATCCGTTGCACGAATTACACCTCACCGACGTGGAATTCGGATGGAGCCTTCTCTGGCAGATGCAGCAGGAGTAGGTTTCTGGGCCAGGGTTAGGCTCGACGCCCGCCCTGGCCAGAAGTATGAGTAGCAATCCTGCTGCAAGGTATTGCACCCAGGGGGAGATAAGATTGGGGGTGTCCGGCAGCCTAAGTGGGGTTAGGTCGCCGAAAAAACAGTCCTTGGTCGAATGAAATCCGAGTCACTTCGGTAGCGTAGAACCGACTGTTGTGGAAGTGTTTGCTAGGTGATTTTAATTTATGTAAGATTAATTGGTCTACTTATATTTCTAACTCTAATCTCACACCAAATAATGCTTCTGCAAATCATGAGTTATATCTTAATTTATCTCAAGTTAACAATTTTGTTAGTAGAATCTTGGATCTTATATTTGTAAGCGATAACTTAAGCTATAGAGTTAGTGAATGCTTGAATCCCATAACTCCTAAGGATAAGCATCATTTACCTTTAGTTGTAAAACTAGATTTCTATTGTTTTGCTTCTGTTCCTTCTGATGACAGGATATCATTTAATTATGCCTTATGCGATTTTCCTAGTCTTAATGAACTACAAACTGCCCTGGTATTCTAAGGATCTAAAAATGCTTAAAAATCTTAAAAATAAGTATTTTAAAAAGTTTAAATTATCAAAGAACCATTTTTATTTTGTTAAATTTAAACGATATCTAAAGGAATTCAACTATTTAAATAAATCGCTCTTTAATAACTATATCCATAACATGGAGCTGAGCATTAAATCGTATCCAAAAACCTTTTGGAATTACATAAAATCAAAAAAAAAAACTGCGCTTCTGTTCCCACGGGTGTCTTTTTTGATAATAATTATGCGCATACCTCAACTGAAGCTTCAAATTTATTTGCTGAGTTTTTTAAATCTAACTATGCGGATGAAGATGATGATCATTATTGTGACTTTTCCTCTGGCTTAGATTCAATTTTGGACTTTGGCGCTCTATACCTCTCAACTAAAGAAATTAGTAATGCTCTCATTAAACTGAAGCCCTCCACTCAAACCGATATTGATTGACTTTTCTGCAGTTCTGATTAAAAATTGTCCTGCTCTGATATATCCTCTTAAATGAATTTTCAACAAATCATTATCGTCGGGAAATTTCATTGAAGCGTGGAAGCTCACTTCCATAACGCCCGTCTTTAAGAGTGGCAATAAAAACGACATCAGGAATTATAGGCCTATTTCAAAGCTCTCGACTGTTTCGATAAATTTTGAGCACGCAGTCAATGCTAAGTTGAGTTTTGCGGTTAAATCGATAATTTGCCCAAATCAGCATGGGTTTGTCGCCAACAGATCTACAGTATCGAATCTAGCTGTTTTTAGTGAATACTGCATCGAGTCATTCTCGGCCGGTTTGCAAGTTGACTGTATTTATACGGACTTTTCGAAAGCTTTCGATAAAGTCTCTCACAGTGTATTAATTAAAAAATTATCCTGTCTTGGCTTTCATTCTGCTTTTCTGCAATGGATAAAATCCTACTTGTGCAATAGGCGCTGTATTGTGTCCTTTGATCGTATTACATCTACTCCCTTTGTTGCCTCCTCTGGAGTCCCGCAAGGGAGTATCTTGGGGCCACTCCTATTTACATTATTTATTAATGATATCAGAAATTGCTTTTCATATGCTAAATTCTTACTTTATGCTGATGACTTAAAGATTTTCTTAGCGATTAAGTCCCCGGCAGATGCCATTAAGCTTCAGACTGACATTGACAGACTTTACCTGTGGTGCCAGAAATCATGTCTCTCACTTAACGTATCGAAATGGTTTCAAATGACATACTCGAAATTATCTAACATTATACCTTATAAGTACAGTATATCAACTTGTGTCCTTAAGTTTGTTAGTGAGATTAAGGACCTTGGAGTTGTCTTCGATAGTAAATTCACTTTTAATAACCACATAAATTTTATCACCTCAAAAGCTTTCTCTATGTTGGGCTTCATTAGGAGAAATGCGTCTAAATTTTATGATCCCTATACTATTAAGCTACTTTATGTATCATTTGTAAGGTCTCACCTAGAATATGCTGTTTTTATTTGGAGACCGAGTAGTCAGCAAGCTGTCGCAAGAATTGAACGGGTGTAAACATTTTTTCTTAAATTTGCACTTCGGTCTCTGCATTTTAGTGATCCCATACCATCATATCTTGCTCGTCTCATGCTCATAAGTCTCAAGTCGTTAGAAAGTCGTAGGTCTATACACTGCCTCTCCTTTACTCATAACATCATAGCTGGTGTTATTGATTGTCCTTACTGGCTGGAAAGGATTCGATTTAATATTCCCCAGCGTTCACTGCGAAATTTCTACCTGTTTTATGGTGACAATTTTAAAACTAATTACGCCAGTAATACGCCCATTACTCGTGCTACACGTGAATTAAATTCCATTAATAATAATGATGGTCTTGATATTTCCCTTTCAATGGCTGCTTTTTGAATATTTTGAATTCTGTCTTATAGTTAGTATATTATTTAAGCTACTTTTGTTAATTTAAGTTATCTTTGTTCGTAGTCTGTAAGAGTTTGAATTCAAAGACGAAATAAATAAATAAATAAATAAATTGTTACAATATCCAGATTTTTCCAAACAATTTATTATAACAGTTGATGCTTCAAAAACCGGATGTGACGCTATTCTTAGTCAATAACAGCAAGGTAGCGATCTGCCTATTTGTTTCGCTTCTAAAGCACTTAATAAAGCAGAACAGAAAAAACCAATTATAGAGTTGGAACTTTTAGCCATTTATTTTGCCATAAAACAATTTCGTCCATATATTTACGAACTAACTTCCTTGTTAAATCAGATCACAGACCACTTCAATATGAAGGATCCATCTTCAAAACTTGCGAGTATTCGTCTCGAATTAGCCGAATGTAATTTCGCTATAGAGTACCTTAAAGGTAAATCAAACGTCAGTGCCGACGCACTTTCACGCATTTCAATTGATGAGATTAGGGATTCAACGAAACACGTTCTTGCAGTTAAAACTAGAGCGATGACTAAGAAATGTAACGGAAAAGATACACAAAAAGCGACATAGATGGTTCAACGCAGACTTTAAAGATGTATGACAAATTTGCATTTAGTTCTTCAAAAAAAATACCGCGTATTAGATCAACAATGAATCACGATAAAAATAACAAAATTTCAAATTTACAAATTTGTGCACATATAAAACACAAAAAACTCGAGTTGCTTAATGTCGAGGTTGTTAACGGAATAACGAATTTAGATGACTAACTTTCGAGGCTCGAGAATGAAGCCGGCAATCGCAACATTAAACATTTTGAATGGCCAAAAAACGATACATTTTTTAAATATTATTCTATAGCAAAATTAAAAAACAGCGGAAACAAAATTTTAAAGAATTTACAAATTATCCTAACAGATCCAGCAGAGACTGTAGACAACGACGATCTGAAACAAAAACTAATGACAATTTACCACACTGACCCGCTTTCTGGAGGACATTGCGGAAACAAAAAACTTTATGCCAAAATACGTACAAAATACTATTGGAAAAACATGACTAGTAAAAATTGCTAAATTTGTAAAAAGATTCGAAAAATGTTTATTGAACAAAGTTAAGCCTAAAACTAAAGAAAATCTTGTTCTTACACCAACACATTGCAAACCATTCGACATTGTAGTTATTGATACAATAGGACCTTTACCTGAGTCTAATAAAGGTAATAAGTTCGCACTTACGATTTAACCAAATATTTAGTAACGATTGCTATTCCAAACAAAAGTGCTAAAACAATTGCATCTGCCATTTTTGAGGGTTTCGTGTTAACGTACATCCCGTATGAATTCAATTAAATTCGATTTAGGTACAGAATTCAAAACGACATTTTTCAGAATTAACAAAAATTTTAAAAGTTGAACACAATTTTTCAACAGCATATCACCACGAGACCGTGGGTACTATTAAAAGAATCCATAGAGTTTTTAATGAATATTTGCGAGCTTATTTAGATAATACATTCTTAGTTTGGGATGTATATTTAAAATACTTTACATTTTTCCACAATACAACAACCAACACGGTTTATATTATAACAAATTTTCACCATTTGAATCAATAATCGGGAAAAAGGCTATTGTGCCTCATGAATTACAGAAAGAAAAAATTTATCCGATTTATAACATGGAAAATTACGCTAAAGAAGTTAAATATAGACTGCAAAAATTGCATGTAATCGCAAAAGATTTAATTAATAAACATATTTCGAAATAAAACTCTATACGACCAAACCGCGTCATTTAGCAGTTAACATAAATGATTGGGTTTTAATTCAAAAAGAACCACGGGATAAAGATGCAAACATATACGCCCGTATATAAGGCCCGTACGTTATAACAAAAATTGACGGTGTAAACGTAAAAATTTTTGATAAAGAGAAAAACAAAGAAAAGACTACACAAAAACCGTATACACAAAATGAATTAAACAAAATTTCATAGATATAATATCTCATACTATACTTTGTTATAAAAAAAACAAAAATATAAACCATACCTGTATAAAACAAATACAAAAGTCAAAAATTTTATAAGTCTTATTTACAAAAATTTTCTAGAAAAACTTAAATTATATTAAAATTAAAATACAATGAAAAATAAAATTTGTATATCAAAAATATTCAAAATATAAATTTAAATTTATTTTACACTTACCCTAAGAATGGAAAAAGCGTCACCTAACGTAAAACTGAATAAACTTTGTCCTTTTAATTTAAGCCTATATAATTCTAAAATATACTTAATCATAGAATATCAGAATACATAGTATATTTATAAATATTATTATGGCTATTAAAATTAGAATAATTAACTAATTTAAAAATAACTTTTAACACTTAATTAATAAGACTAAAATATTGTTAATTTTAATTGGTATGCCATGAAATTTATAAACAAATAATGTAAATTTTTGTTTATTTATGTGCGGAAGGATATAGCAAGACTGATCACCTTGCTACATCCTTCTTTTTCAAAATAGGGATGGTGTAATGGCACTACTAACAGTACGGCAGCACCAATTAAATATTCACCACTGCCGTACTGTTAGCAGGTTGGCAATTGTGCTTAGCGGCCATCGCGCCATAAAACAGGATTAGAATATAAAACGGAACAAAGTTTTTATTCATTTTTCAAAAAAAGGGTCGACGTGACCAAAGCGGCTAGCGAGTGGCCCCGCGTAATAAAGAGCACCGGCACGAACAGGTGCCGTGCAATGGCGCAGATAACGCCACAGAGCGGAATCACAGACTTTCCGCCCACCTCTATCAGCACAACGTCATCGTGGAGCGGAATCTCAGCCTTTTCGCCCACAATCCTCGTCACATCGGCAGTTACCGGCGACTTTCCGCAGCTGCCATGCTACTTTTGCGCTACAGCCCACCACGGCAATCGCTCCAACCGCCGTCGTCAAGATTGAGGCACAAGGGCGACTGCACCTCGTTCACGCACTCATCGACGTCTGCGCACCTACGTCGATTGTGTCAGCTGACTTGGCGCGGGATTTTAACCTCGAGAAAACGACCATCGGGAACGAGCGTGCCTGCACTCTGCGTCTGCGAGGGAAGTACGCGATAAAATCAGCATCGATCCGTCAGTTGCCACGAGCTACCCCATACACGGCTAGCGGATCCAAACTTCTGCACTGCGGCTAGGACCAAACGAACTGCCTTGGCGCTGACGTGTATCAAAACGTCATATGCCAGGAACGCTTCCTAGCACCTTCGGTCCACTCGTCGCCCAAAGCACGATCTTTGGATGGATATTATCGGGATCTTCTAGAAATTAATCTTTGGACAACATACACTTAAAAATAAAACATTAACACAATATATATATATATTCATATAAAAAATACAATAAACATAAACGAAAATAACAAATTTTATCCTCCTTTTTACGTTATTAGCGTGCATTGAAGATAACCATAAACACTTGTTTTTTCGTAATTCACAATATTTTCTCCCGCAGCATTCTAGGGTAAGTGAGGTGACGAGGAACGATTCCGCGGATGCAAGACCCTCGCAATGGTGATTTCTAACTAATTTTCTTCATATGTATGTACATGAAGCTGGTAGCTCACGTTTTCCCTTGTTGTGGCCATGTTGCGTACCGTAAGGGGGCGGCATGTTTAGGCCTCTATGCCTAAAATTTAAATAAACCACCATTAAACGACGCGCCCTAATGTGCAGCGGTCACACTTATTCACGGCTTTCATCTAGTTATGTGTGTGTGTGCAGATGAGTACACACATAAGTTACATACACGTACACATTAACACAGTCACTCAATTTCTTATGTTTATATTTTCCCGCCGGATAAACATTTTTGTTAAATTTTCCCCTGATTCATATTGTCCGACGGTTCGGACACAAAACCGTTTTACTTTTGCTGGCACTTCTTTGTTGTCCGAGTTCAAGGGAAGACTTCGAGCTATCAGCCTCATCCAGGTAAATTAAGCGTTGTACAATATTATACATTGTAAATAATTTAAATACACCCAATCACACTTATTATAACGAAAAACTAAAAACATAATTCCGTTTTCTTCTACTTTTCTTTTACAACCAACCGAATAAAACCCTGATAAAACTGAACTAAAAGCAAAGATTACCCGAGGTTTTTCAATACTCTTAAATCTAGCTTAAGACTTATATTTTTCGATATATATTGGATTAAATGTTCGGTTTTTTTTCGGTAAATGAATATTTAACCGGGATAATTTTTTTTCTTGGTCAATCAAAAAAATAAATAAAACAAAGATATATGCATACATATAAATACTTAAATTTTTGTAGTGGTGTGAATGGAGGCAGCGGATATAGAAGGTGAAGAGAGAAGCATAGGTGGTATAGGTCTGTTGAATTTAAATCGTAGGGTTACGCGAAGTGTGTCTAGGGCCTTAGAGAACCAAGTTGTTGGTTCGCTTTTCACGCAAATCGACACAGGCATAGTACACCCGGTAGAATTTCATACCCACTGACTACTTTAACCGGTGCGCTGCTGAGTATTTAATACATTGAGCCAAGGCACGACACGCGAACCTACAATTCGATTTTTAAATCAGGTCAAAATTAGCACACCAGACAACAGCTTAGGGGTTTCCCGAAAAATTGACAAATTGCTACAAATAGAAGAAGAAGAAGGTTAGGGCCACCAAATGACGCGGAAGTTGTGAGTTCAGTTGCACAGAGTGGTGGATCAAGTTCAAGGCTAAGTTGCTAAACTACTTCAAGAGCTCTGAGTCAGATTATGAAGTAATTAAAGAAATAATGGAGGAAACAACTACTTCAAGAAAGTTTTGACGATTTTTTCGGTGACGTACATAATTTGACCTTTCGGCTTCGAAAAAAAATACATGAGAACGAGATAGCCTCAACCCGTACATAGCCAATTTGACGTTTTCTTGGAAAATTGAAACGCTTGCAGACCTAAAACCAGTGTGTAGAAGGGTTGAAAAGGTTATAAAAGAAAATAGAATTAGACCAAAGGCAGTAAATGAAATAGATTTATTTAAAAGCTTACCAGTTGAACAAAAAAAAACAATTAGGAAACCCGCGGAATAAGCCTACAAAAGTCATGCCAATTCAAAACAATTCTTCTTTGTCCGACCATTCAAATGTTCCAAAGTCCACTGTTAGGTCGTTTTGTCCGTCCCCGTTCCATTTGATGTTATGTTTCTCCTGCAGTATGCCAAATTAGAATCTTAAAAGGAGAATAGATGTAGGTCCACGTTTCACAATATTTTATGTTTTTCATGCGGTAGTGAAGCGTCTTTTTGTGTTTTCAAACCCGATAAGGGAAACATGAAACTGACCGAGATTGCCGGGGAATCTCGCCAGGAGCAGCAACTCCCGGAAACAAAATAATACAAATCTTGAAAAGGGATAGTTCAACAGTAGAAGCGAATAGTCACGAAGAAAGTGGAAAAGAAAAAAAGAAAAATGAGAAACAAAAGAAAAATTAGAAAAAAAAAGATTACATCAAAGGAAACTTGAATATGAGGAAGCAAGAAGAAGAATATGTTGCGCAGAGGTAATCAATAGAAATAAAAGTATAAACTATTTGAATATCCAAAAAATGAGAGTAAAGAGGAAAACACTGCGTAGAATTCATAATAAGATAATTTCAACCATAGTGGCATTAAAAGTAGACAACAGATTTTTTGCAAAGACCGAAATAGGGTGGAAAGAAGTACTTGCGCTTCTAGACTCAAGAACAGGTGCAAGTTGCCTCGGAAAAAATTCGGACCCCCTTCTCCAGGGCAAGGAAAACCTGATGATGCCGATCAGAAGGCGAAATTGTCGAACTGTGAATGGGGAGAAACTTCCGTTGTAGGAGTTATAACACTTCCAGTTCTATGGGACAATATGACCAAAGTTTTTAGTTGTGCTTGTCTCCAACAGAGAGTCTATCTTGGTGTTGATTTTTGGCAGGCGTTCGGTCTAAATGTGGTTACTAGGGGGTTCAGTGCAATACTAACGTGGCAGAACTCGTGTGCGAAGGGGATATAACGTTCGATGCAGTAAAACACACGCTTACACCTGATCAAGCGTTGGCATTGGAACGGGTTAAGTCTCAGTACCCATCTTTCGCCGTTTTAGGACTAGGAAAAACAGATAAGGAGGAGCATGTAATAGAAGTGACAGAATAAAACTTGCCTGTGTAACAAAGGTTTTACCCTATATCTCCGGCAATTCAAGCAGAAATGTATAGCGAACTGGACAGAATGCTAGATATGAGTGTAATAGAGGAGAGTAATAGTACTTGGAGTTATCCAGCGTTTTAGTAGTAAAAGGCACAAAGAATAGGATGAGTCTAGGTGCGAGGAAGGTGAATGAGCGGACCACTAAATATGAGTACCCTCTTCCACATGTTGATGGGATATTGAGCAGGCTTCATAATACATGGTACACATCTGCCATAGATTTGAAAGATGCCTTTGGCAAATACCACTTGAGAAGAAGTCTAGGGAAAAGACTGCCTTCACAGTGCCCGGCAGGCCTTTGTACCATGTGTAGACTCATGGACAAGGTGATATTTCCTTGTATGCTCTGTTGATTTTTCGTCCCATTTGTGTTTGTTAGAAAAGGTCGCTAAATGTCTTCGAGATGCTAAGTTAACCATTAACGTGGAAAAAAGCAAATATTGTTTTAAAGAAGTTAAATATCTCGGATTCGTGGTTGACAATGGGTGCATTCGCATAGATGCCGATTGTGGCCGTGAGGGATTTTCCAAAGCCACGAACCCCTAAGCAGCCCAGGCGGTTTCTGGTGATGACAGGATGGTACCGAAGGTTTATCCAAGACTTCGCGGCAATTGCAGCAACTCTGCACGACTGCCTTTCTAAAGACAAAATAAAGAAGTTTACAATGACGGACGATGCCATAGAAGCATTTGAATGCTTAAAACAACGGCTGATATCAGCACCAGCTTTGACACACCCAGACTTTAGCCGCCGATTTTTTATTCAATGCGACGCATCAACAGACGGAGTGGGCGGGGTACTATTTCATTTGGATGACACAGGCAATGAACGGCCAATTGCATACGTTTCGGCCAAACTAAATAAGACACAGCGAAATTACAGCATGACGGAATTAGAGTGCTATGCGACAGTGATAAGCATCAAACGGTTTAGACCCTACGTAGAGAGATTATCCTTTACGGTCATCACTGACCACGCGAGTTTGAAATTGTTGATTAAACAGAAGGATTTGTCTGGACGGCTCGCGAAATGCAGCTTGAAATTACAAGGGTACGAGTTCGACATTCAGCACCGCAAAGTATCGCAGAACATTGTGCAGGATGCTTTATCACGCGTGGACATGGACGAACTTGATGTTAACAAAAGAACGTTAGATATCTGCTTAGATTCACCCTACTTTCAGACTGAAGAATATGACGAACTCAAAAAGACGGTGGCTGAAAACTTGGACAAATTACCGCATCTTTGTGTCCCTAAGGGACTCAACCCTTAAGGAAGCAGGAGACCGTTGGAAAAACGGTAACACCTGTATCAAGTCCAAGCTCTTGTGGCCGGAGTGGGACGGCAAGCGATCACAAGGTCTTCTAATGCTACGTCTTTAGAATCATAACAGGTCATATACTGATCGGCAGACACGCAGAGAGACTAGGTGTTCCCTGCAACGACTTGTACAGAAGCTGCAGGAATGAAACCGTGAGGCACATTCTATGTAAATGTCCTGCACTATGGGCTAGAAGAAGAAAATTCTTGGGATCACAGTTCTTCGGAGACCCTAGCGATCTGGCCAAAGTAGAGATTCGCACGGCTACGTTTACAAACGGACACAGTTCAATAGGGGGCGATTTTAATCAGGACCATGCCTGGAAACTTTGGGTAACAACCGAGCTTCGTAGCGGTTTGATCGAATCGTCTCACAGTTCCCCATCTGCCGGTCATGGGGGAATACATAACACCTTAGCCGGGATTCGCGAAAAATACTACTGGCCTGGTTTGGTGAATGATGTCCAAGCGTACATAAAGGATTGTGATATCTGCAAGAGTAATAAAGTTCAAATAGATTTCATAGACCACCAATGGATAAGCAACGTTTGAAAGAAGCGACCTTTTCAACGTTTAATTGTCGATTTTATGGGTCCGTATCCACGTACGTTTGATGGTAATACTGTTGTTTTTGTTTGTCTAGATCACTTCTCTAAGTTTGTGTTTTTATAGTCTATGGCAGAGCTACTTCAGCTGATGTTATTTAATTTTAAGAGAGAAGTTTTCCATATATTCTGGGTGCCCGAGTTTGTGCACTCTGACAATGTCCTTTTAGAAAAGACACATAAGAACCGCATTTAGACACATAAGAACCGCATTCTATTCT
Organism: Philophylla caesio; assembly: GCA_963971545.1. NCBI lineage: Eukaryota > Metazoa > Arthropoda > Insecta > Diptera > Tephritidae > Philophylla > Philophylla caesio. Next base: position 102,642,544 of record OZ020604.1, read on the forward strand.
CCACAAGGAAACGTAGTAAACCGTTCCGTACTACAAATAATACGTTCATATGTGAAGCACATCCAGGGTATCTGGGATGAATATATAAGTGACGCCGCATTCGCCCTCGGCAGCGTGGTACACTCGGCCATCGGAAGTTCGCCTTATTTCGCAACATTCGGTATGCCTATGGCGCAGCATGCTGCATCATATGAACTTTACCGCAAATTATGTGCTCTTAGGGATGCTGATTGTGAAATCCTGAACAATCAAGATCGATTACAACTGACTAGGAATAAAGTATTGGTGGAGCTGAGGTTAGCACATGAAATAAGTGCAAGGGTGTATAACACACGAAGTGGAGAAGTGAACTTTCAAATCGGACAAGTGGTATACCGCCGAAACTTCAAACAGAGTTCGAAAGCAGATGGCTAAAACGCAAAGCTCGCCCCTAAACAATTGATATGTATTGTATTAAAAGCCATTGGCCGCTCAATGTACGTACTTGGTGACATAAATGGAAAGAAAATCGGGGTATACCACGCTAAGGATATGTTTGTAGGATAGCTCAGATGACTTAATTAGGTTGCATGTTAGTTGTTACTTGTGTCAATTTTTTATTTACTTGTATGCAGTTTAACCACTAGACAGTAATTAACCCATTGATATTTACTTACTTGATCACTACTTAGGTATATCTGTTTTATTGTTTGACTTTGACATATCTGTATTTATACAATTATTTGTTTTTTTTAACATTGTATCATATGCAATATTGTTCATTAATATTACTTTTGGATAATGATTGTTTTTATTGATCAGGTTTAGGGCATTATTGACTTCTTTAACTGTTTTTATTTGTTTAGGCATAGTTTCTATATAAACACAAGAATTTATTTGTTTATAGTACATATATTTACTAACCGGCTAGTTAATGGTTATGGGCCGTGAATTTGCGATATAGGTATAAGAATAATGTAGATAGAATTTTGTGATCCGTGATGAATGTAGCAATAGATAATCGTGCGTATACACATATATCCGATGGCAGACATAAGATGAAACGGATAGAAAAGAGCACAAGCCCAGCTTTAGGGCGGCGATCGAGGCTACACGTTAGGCGCTGGGAAAGAAGTCCAGGCTGCATTAGAAAGCTTTTTTTACGCACATTCTCCATGGTGCAGGCACCGTCGACGGATGCGAGCCGTTAACGACAGTCTTTTGCTTGAAGTGAAAGTTTGCATACATAAGCAAAGCATTGCAGCAAGTCCTTTCTATCGCACAGATGTGAAACTATGCTAACACCGTAGATCGACCACCACTGTCTTGTGGTTGTAAGTGTGTGAATACTCTTCTTTCGAAGATCTTTCTATAATAAATAACTGGTCGACAAAAAAGCGATTCCTTGTTGCGTGTCAGTCAACTATAAAAGGCCCATAGGAGAGTCAACGGCACCATTATAAAGTTGGAGTGAGACTAGTTAAATTCGGCGTTATAAGTAAAAGTGCGGTGGTGATCAAGTCACGTTTGAAACAAAAAGAGGAAAATTTACCAAAGTGTATAAGTGCATAAGCGTAGTAAGTGAAACCTACAAGCTAAGCAAATTCCATTGTTGGATCCATGTTCCGGTCAACCAAAGGAGCACGAGGTCGCCAGTGAAAAATATACAAAAGGACCACGTCCTGGTTTGGGACAGGAGGTAGTCTCGGCCAGTTTGAGCGACGGCCAGTAGCCATTAGCAGCAGAACGATCAACACACACACACACATACACCACAATACGGCCATAAAATAAAGCACATTCAAGCTGTTTGTTACACATAAGCCATCGTGGGTCCACAACCGATTTACATTAGTATCCACGCATTGGTGAGCGCTGAATCAACCAGAGCAGGAGAATTGACAGCGCTGGAATAGAACGCGAAAGAACAACGCAGTCGAGAAGGCGCGTCAGGAACGTGGAAAAGCGGCAAAGAGTATCGGGGATTGATACTGCGTTAACGTCGCCGCCCAACGCAAGCAGCATCAGCAGCATAAACCAGCAGAAGAGATTTGCCCCACGTGTTTTTTTTTTTGTTATTCTATTATTTTATTAAATTTTTACTTTACTGAAAACAACTTGGTAGATAGTCTATAGTAGCTATAGCTTTAGGTTTTTTGAGTAAAACCACTTTCTACAGGCACTAATAGTTTGAATTAGATGTCATGCTTAATTTTGATATGGTTTGTGGTATACACTTACATATATATAAATTATTAATATTCCATTTTTTTTACATATTCTTATTGTTTACCTCCCGTTTTTTACATTTAAGCAAGGGCTTAATTTAGTTTTTTTTTGTATTATTCTTTAATAATTTAAATCTTATCAATATTTCGTCACTTGTCATTTTTATATGCACACTGAAAAACTAGTTTGAGGTTTGGCCTTGCCCGCACGATCTTAATGTAAATTTGTTAATATAACTTCTGTTGCCTTTTTTACTTGTGAGCGCGTAAAAGAGGAAGGGTTACCTGCCCACACAGGTTTCCCAACAGCATGCTGGCGCCAACAAAGCTGGAGTACCAGCCGAGTGAAATAAAAAAAAAATAAAAAAAGGCAGCAATTCCTTTACCTCTCTTGTGCACACTTGAGACATACATATTTATTTTATAAGTTTGCGCGTATGTATATGGATATGTGTGCACGTGGCAAGAGTAAAGGTGGCTGTAAACGGTGAGAGTAATTCTTATGAGAATGCGATTAGATTGGTGTGAGAATTCTCAAGCCTATATACACGAATAGCTATTCTCACTCTCTCTGAGAACGAAAAGACGGAGAATGAGAGTCATTTGAGTGAGAGTATTGTCGCCCATTCTCACATGTAGTTACATGATGATGATAAAGCTCATGAGAATTCATATGGCAATGCTTATTGTAGAAGAGTGATATTGTCGAGCTCTGTGGTTTTGTGTGCCAAGTGAACATGTCGAAAAGACGTAAATTGCTTTTGGGTTTTTTAAGTTTCAATAAATATCTAAACGAAATAAAAGAGGAGGAAAATAGGAAAAAAACAAGAATTTGGAGTCGCGAAATTTATTTAGATCGTGACCGTGAAAATGTGTACGAAATTTTAATAAAGAAATTGGAAGCAGAAGGTGATGAATTTTACAAAAAATTTGTAAGAATCACTTTTGTTGAATTTGAAGAAATTCATCAAAAGATTGAACCTTTGATACGAAAAAAGTGCACAAATATGAGGAAAGCAATTAGTAGTCGTAATCGTCTAGCTGTCACTCTATTCTATTTGGCATCAGGTAATTATTTCTAGGAAATTAATCAACAATTTTACCTGAGTTGAATGTGCTTTTTTTAAATAGGCGATAGTTTCAACAACTTGTCTATTGTGTTTAAAATTGCGCCGTGTACGATTGGTAAAATAATCACTGACGTGTGTGAAGCTATTTACAACATACTAAAAGAAGATTATTTGAAGGTAAATATAAAAACATAAATTTATTTAATACATTTGCGTTTGGGTGAACACTTTGGTATTCTTAAAACTAAAATTAAATTGAATGAATGAAAAAACTAATACTCATTCTCTTTCTTGGGAGGCAAGTCTGGTAGACAAACATTTCAAACTTTCAATACCTTCAGCGTGCCACTTCAATTCCAATTCTTCAGCATAAGCTTCGTCTTGTTTACCAATTCGCCTCAATATATAGATGCCAATCCTTCACCATATTCATCATATTTATCTTTTTTATTTAGCTCCTCCAAAAAACCTTGATATATTTGTTCTCTTTGAAGTGTTGCTGCTTCCCTCTTTCTTTTATTTAAAAAAGATGTTGTTGGTTTTTCAGCTGATGAAATAGAAGTGGAAGAATAGTGTGTATCAGCGTCTGTAAATGTTTCACTTTCTGCAACTGTTTCAGTCTTATCATCACCCTGGAAATAATAAATAATAATTATTAAATAAAAAATTTTGATTTTTACAGACCCCTTCAACTGTGGAAGAATGGTATAAAATTGCTGATGGCTTTTGGGAGAAGTGGAATTTTATGAATTGTATGGGTGCTTTGGATGGAAAGCATATAAATATAATAAAACCTGACAGAAGCGGAAGTGAATATTATAATTACAAGGGTCATTGCAGTATTGTTTTGATGGCATTAGCTGATGCTAATTATTGTTTCACCTATGTTAATATTGGCGCTAAAGGTTCTGGTTCAGATGGTGGTGTTTTTAATCAATGTAAATTTTACGAAAAGTTGCAAAACAATCAGTTGAATGTTCCACCAAATCGCCCATTATTGAATAGAGAACAAGAAATTCCGTTTGTTATTGTTGCTGATGATGCGTTTCCATTACAAAAGCACATTATGAAACCGTATTCAAAAAGAAATTTGACCATGCTAGAAAGAATTTTTAATTATCGATTATCACGTGCTAGACGCATTATTGAAAATGCTTTTGGTATAGCGTCAGTTAGATTCAGATGTTTGAGAACAACAATGAACTTTTCACCACAAAAAATTACAACCATAGTATCGGCTGTATGTGTTTTACACAATTTTTGCATGAGACGGACACAAAATCTTTATTCACCAACATCGTATGCTGATGCAGAAGAAAACGGTGTATTAATTCCTGGTAACTGGCGTTTGGAATCACCAGAAGAACTAATTTCTCTAGCTCCAGTTCAAACACAAAACGCAACAAATGAAGCAAAAGAGATTCAAAAGGAAATAACAGAATTTTTTGTTACTCAAGCAGGTGAAGTTCCATTTCAATACCGAATGTGTGGATATAATAATTAATTGAATCAAATAATTTTGTTTAGACTTTAGAGAATATAATAAAAATAAAGCGATAAATTCTTACCAAATTATCTATAGGTCTGGCTTTTGTTATTTCATTATACAAAAAGGAAAGGTTTTTTGTAAATCTCCATTCTTTTTGAGTGCCACCTGCACTACCACTTTTTGGAAGTTTTTTATAATTTTTCTGGTATGTTTGCTTCATGCTTCGGAACCTCAGCTTTGCTTCTTCACCAGTGCAGTCTAATTGTTTACCCATTTCTTCATATAAACGTGATTTTGCATTTATATCCATATACTGAGCATCACTTTTTTTCCACAGCATAGGATTTTCTTCATGAAATTCGAACAATTTGATGTATTTTTCATCACTCCATTTCTATAAACAAAATATATACAAAAGCAATGATAAATACAAACTAGACAACGAAAATAAAAAATTTCTATAATAATACTCACACCAATATCAGATAATTTTGCTTTCTTTTTTGCTGAATCCATTGCACACGCTATTATCACATCAATAATGAGGAAATACAAATGAAATATCAAAACAGCACGCGGTGAGAACAAATATTCTCACTGGCTGCAAATGAGAATAAAATCGAGTAGTGAGAGTGTTTGCATATTCTCACCCACTCTATTTACACGACCGACGTAATTGGTCTCATTGAGAATGAGAATGCGTCTATGTTGAGAATGAGAATGCGTTCTCAACGCTGTGTACACGATGAGGATGAGGCAAATTATACATTCTCATAAGAATTAATCTCACCGTTTACAGCCACCTTAAAGCTTGTTATCTGTATATGACCATACGCATGTGCCTGTATGCATGTAACTACGCATATATGTATACACTAAGCTTCCCAAAGTATCTTAAGAGACGCAAGTATTAAGATTCACAGTAAGATACTGCTACACTGTAAAATTTTTTGGAGTTAAATTTTTTTTAATGAATAACTTTATGCTTATTTTTATATTTTCTTTGTTTTGTGTTGATTTGCTTGAGTTAAACTCAGCCAAAGAGTTTTTTCTTTTTTTTTTTTTGACTTAAATTTTAAAAATTACAACTTAAGTTTTTCTTGAATTGTATTAGGAATAATTTGATATATATAGAAATAGTACATATCTCAGTGTTAATAAAAAGAAAAGAAAAAAAGGGAGAAAATATAAAATATTTTACTGATTGAAGGATAGGAAAAGGAAATATGGAGTGCTAGACATTTTTTTGTTTTGGTGTGGGTGCTGCGCTGCGCAATAGAGGGGACATGGGAGTGCAGACAGTAATGACTGACTGATTTATCAACGAACCATTGTCAGGACAAGGGGACGTTGCTAAATAGTTAGGAGTCGCAGCGACGCCCATGGCTACATGCGGAGTGCGTACAGAAGGGGAGGGACGACTCCACCTGACGGGACAGTTTTTCTATTTCTACTCTTTTTTTTCGTTCTACTCTTTTTCCTCATTCTACTCTTTTTCACTTATTCAGCAATTAACTTCCGGCATGAATTCCTTTTTTTTTTGTATGCCGGGAAAAGGTGGGTAATAGTGACCCCCCACCAAACGAGCTAGCATGGGTTCGCAAGCACGCCTGCATCTCGCCCGCCTGGACCAAACTCGGCGTACATAACACAAGCCCTCTGATAAAGTTTATGCCTTTCGATTATTGGAAAATTGCGAGCTGCTGGTTAAAACTTGATGCAATTTGTCTTTGAGACTTTCTGCCTTATCCACGTCAGGCACCTCGCCGTTAGTTCTATTAACCTCGCGTTTATAGTGAGGTTCATTTTCTACTCGAATGGGATATTCTTTAGCTCATTTAAAATGGCAAAGACAAAACAAAACCTAAAGGAAGTTTGCAAGCTATGTTATTTGTCGATTGTCAACTCTCTAAAAGCTTTGTTTTGCACTTGATTTTTAAGAATGATACAAAATTTAAAAAATGAATGGCTTTAAATTCATTGGTTTCTAAAATTTCGGGATAGACTTATTCCGGGTTTATCGGGGGTTAAAAAGGCCGGGATCCCGGGATCCCGAAATCCTAAGCCTAGTATGGACACTAGAGTATAGTTGCCGGTCTATAAAACCGTTCTTCGTATTATGTACAACAATTGATCTCGCTACACAGAAAAAATCAGTCAACATCCCTTATTTTACTTAATTGGCAAATACATTTTGAAATAATTGGCAATATTGTTCAAATGTGAATAAAATTTAAAATAAAAAAATATAAAGTGAGTTTTAAAAGAAAAAAAAAAATTACACTCTTTCAGTAGCCGATATCCAGTAGTTTGTTGCCATGCGTAATGGAAATATTAGTATGGTTGCCTAGCGGCTACTACTACATAGTCTCGTGCTAGTCTCCATACATATTAGGGATGTAAGCTTTCGTTTTTACATTTTTGGCACATATACCCAGTGATTTTAGATGTGGACAACGGTTTTATTTTAGGTAACTCAAAGTTAAAAAATATTATCATTAGCTCATGGTCCGAAACTCCAGATAGAGAAAATTGGTTAACATGACAGCTGCAATAATATCTACGCTGTGGAGATGTTTTCGAACATAAGCTTGTCCGCGAATAAATAATGCACTCACCAGAAGCTTTTGTCTCTTTAGCTGCGTTGCAAATTGCATTAACTCGCGATTCTTTTTCATAAGGCATTCGTGTACAAAAATCATCCCATCAGAATTTAGCCCAATAACGTGAAGTGTAAGCGATTTACGGCTTGCTTTTAAAAAGCAAGCAATCCTCTTAAACAAAGGTGAGCGATCATATGACGAATTGAGCTTCACCATAATAGGAGCAGGCATGTTGTTGTTTCTAGTTTTGTGCTTGCTATTGTCTGTCGCCACCAACGCATCCAGCTCATCAACTTGCTAACTCAAAAGGTTTTGGTCACTACTTTCGCAGCGCAATGACTCTAGCGCACTCATTCTCTCATCAATAGCTTTTATTGCTGATTTAAACTTACTAAGTTCAGCAGAAACTTCTCCGGTTTCCTGCATCACACGCAATGCTCGCATTGATGCTTCCAATTTTATTTCAAGCCTCTCAAACAAACTATGTGTAGTTGGGTTGTTTACTCCTTTGTGGCCACCTTTATCTTGATATTTTAGTGCATGCGTTTTTTGAGGAGGGGGCATTGCGGGCACCTTTCCTTTGTGTTGACATAATTGGGCTTCTTTGCTTGCCGAAATCAAATTTTATATCAATATTTAGTCGTCATCTTTTGTAAGTGACTAGCAAAATAACGTCCAACCCGCTTATAATCAACTCTCTTATATTTTGAATACACTTTACAACACTAATATGTAAAAACTAATGGTCGTTTGTAAAATTTGCTAGCAATAACAAAACAAAATGAGTAGTTCTTATAAGAGGCGATTTTACTTACGACTTCTCTGTCTTGGTTTTTTACCAATTTCCCTTGGTACTTTCCAATGATTATTCATTACAGCACCACTTTCTCACTTTCCAACACTTTCAATGAGGTAGGCTATTTTTAAGCGAGTTTATTTCCACCCGCTTATTTCAACTCAACTCGCTTATTCTAATGAGTAGTGGGTTACACTTTGTTTTATCGAAGGCAGGCTCCTCAATTTTGCCTTCGATATTGGATATCTAACTCTTTCTAAAGATGATGTTTTTGAAGGGTAACGAAATCTTAAGAGCTCGTCGATTACTGATGTAGATTGGAATTTCTGCCATTTTTGATTAAAAGCTGTTCTCCCATTACACCGTTTACTTTAATTTTTAATAAGTCTCTTTCCACAGGCTCTTCTATCCGTGATTAAAAACTCACAACGATCGCCCCAGTTTTTAAGAGTGTAAATTAGTGTGTTAATGCAAATAATGGGCCCATTTCGAAATTATCAACTGTTTCTAAACTTTTTTAATGCGTTGTTAAAGAAAATCTTTATTTTCTGGTTAAACATTTGATCATCCCTAGCAGCATGGCTTTGTGGTGGCCAGATCGACGATAACTAATCTCTGTGTTTGACTGAGGATTGTTTGGCAACTTTTCAACGTGGCTTCCAGTTGGATGTCATCTACACTGACTTCTCTAAAGTGTTTGATAGAATTTCGTATTAGATTCTTATTTTTAAATTGTCTAAGCTGGTTTTTCATTCCAATTTTCTGGAGTGGATCAAATCATATTTGAATAATAGGATATCTAATATTGATATTGATGGTGTCGTTTCATAATATTTTAGTGCAGATACCATTGTCCCGCAGGGTAGCATTTTGGGCCCGCTATTTTTTATTGTTTATATTAATGATATTTCATCTTGCTTTTCATCAGCTAGGTTTCTCTTTATGTGGACGACTTGAAGCTTTACACTGAGATAAGATGTCTCAATGATTCCCATTATCTACAGTTAGAACCCAATAAGGTTTTTTAACTGGAGCGCTAGGAATCGTCTATTCCTCAATGTTAAAAAATGTCACAAAATAACTGAATATAAGCAACATTAACCTATTTGCACTTCTTATCATTTTGCTAACACTACTATCACATCGATCGCTGTTGTCAAAGATTTAGGTGTTTATTTTGATCCCGAGTAAACTTTTATAACTCATAATAACTACATAATATTTCTGCGTTTTGCTTTACGTTCTTTAAATTTTACTGAACCGAACCCATACTATACGTCTCGTTGACAATTGATCAGTTTACTATCAATCGATAACTTTTTTGGCTATGTCGTTTATATTAGATATTGTTGGTCTTCTTGTAAAAATTCGTAAGTCGGTGATATTTTTCCAAAAACTAATTCAAAAGGACAGTAACCATGAACCGTGTTGGTGTTGTATTATAACAATATGAAAAATATTTGATATATTCATCCCAATCTTTTTTATCTTTATATGTAAGAACGTACATATTCATTGAAAGTTCTATGGCTTCTTTCTACAGTGCCTAACGTTTAGTGATGGTACGGTGTTGAAGTTTTATGCTCGACTTTTAGAAGTTTGCATAACTCGTTGTTGAGGACATGAGCCTCCGAAGAAGTTCATCAACAATTTCCGCGATCTGGCAAGCCAGGCGCTAATTCAGCAAACGGCAATTGCTACGAGGCAGCGACCGCCCGGAGGTGATGAAAATGCAAGACGTGGACTCATAAAAAGGCCGCCAAAGCGTTCACATCTCTTCTTGGATTAAATTAGCATACATTATTGAATTATTAAACTGTTAATATTCATTTTCTTAAAACCCTTGTTAATTCAATTTCGCTATCTATTTGTTCCAAATTCAGATCTGATACAAATTTTAACGAATTAATTTAATTTTCGCTAAGCGCTACGCTAAAATGCATGTACAATTAACATCATTATTACCCATTCTAAAATAAACTTGAATTCATATCAGACGGTTTGTATTGGAATTGGAATTGAATATTTTGTTAATTGGCATAGTAATCGCATATTCATTTCCATGTTCTGATTTTGGAAGTGGGCCAATAGTATCTATTTGTATTATATCAAAAGCTTTAGGTGGTGTTTCTGTAATTGTCATTGGTTCTTTAAGGTGTTTATCTGTCTTGTTTTTGTTACAGAGTATACATTTCTTAATATATTTACGAATGTCATTTTCCATATTTTTCCAATAAAATTTTTGTCTTATTTTGTTGGTTGTACGATTTATTCCTGGGTGGCCACCTTTAACAGGGTCATCGTGATAATCTTTAAGAATTTTATTAATTTGATCTGCATTTGTCACTTGCATAACCTCCGGAGTTAATGCGATTGTTAAGTTTTTGAGAACTTTGGTACCTATACTCTACTCGAGTATATTTAAACAATTTGTCTCCTAAGGACAATTGTATTTTTACAAGTCCTAAATTGCCGGCTTCTATCATAAGCCTGGTAAAGAATTGTCCTAAGTCAATTTTCGCCTCAACAATTGGGATGCTTGTACTTATTTGGCTACACATTTTCTTTCCTTTCTTGAAATATAATTTCGGAGGATTGAAAACGAGCTCGATATGTCTTTTTACTTCATATTTATTAAGCGCTTCATATATTATAGGGTTCTCTTTGTGACCTTTTTAGTCGCTGATCTTGTCATTACTCGAAGTATTTTATTTGCTTCGATTGTCATGTCTTTTAGGTATTTTATGTCTATACGCGATAGTGCGTCTGCGACATAGTTTTCTTTTCCAGCTATGTACTCCACCTCGAATTCATATTCTTCTAAGCATAATCTCATTCTAGTCAACTTTGATGATGGGTTTTTCATTGAGAAAATGTATGTGAAAGGTCGATGGTCTGTTTTAATAAGGAATTTTCTAGCATAAACGTATGGTCGGAAATAAGTAATTGCCAAATGTATTGCGGCTAATTCTTTTTCTATTGTTGATTTATTTACTTCACCTCTAGTGAACGATCTTGAGGCATACGAAATTGGCGTCTGTTGTGATACAAAATTGTTTACTAAAATCGGGGTATTGTAGGCTATTTGAACTAATTAATGCATTTTTTAAATAATTAAATGCTTTTTCACACTCTTCTGTCCAATCGAATGCTACATTCTTTTTACCAGGTCTTGTTAAAATTCTTGAGTGATGTGCGAAATGTTGTATGAATTGTCTATAATAGTTACAGAACGCGACGAATCTTTTTGCTTCGTCGGCATTTTTGGGTGCTGGGTATTTTTGAACTGTTTCAAATTTACTAGGGCTTGGTAAAATTCCTTTACTGGTACATTTATATCCAAGATATGTTTCTTCTTGATTAAAAAATAAACATTTATCAGGGTGTAACTTTAGGTTATATTTTCTACAAGTGGAAAATATGTCTCGTAAATTTTCCATCATATGGTTTTCGGAACATCCTAATACTACTAAGTCATCCATGTATAGGAGTTCTTGAGATGGTTTAAGACCTGAAAATGCTAGTGTCATCATTCTCTGAAATGAATTTGGTGCTACTTTTAAACCGTATGGTAGTCTTTTAAATCGATAAGTGCCACCGTCTGCTGTAAATGATGTAAAATCTCTTGATTCAGTGCTAAGTTTTATTTGATGAAATCCAGACGTTAAGTCTAAACATGAAAAATAGTTTGCTCTTCCTAATTGATCGAGAATATCATCAATTCTTGGTAGTGGGAATTTATCTGCTGTTAGTGTTTTATTTATTGATCTAAAGTCGATTACTAATCTCCATCTTGTATCTGTGCTACCTGTAAGTGATTTTTTAGGTACTAGTAGTACTGGCTATTATACTCTAACATTTATCGTTCTATTATATCGTCCTTAATAAGTTTAGATACGTGTTTATTTATTTAATTTTTATGTGCTTCTGGTATTCTATAATTCTTTACATAAACTGGTTCCTCATTTTGATACAGAAGTATTTCACGGTGGCTACGAAGACTGGCCAGCATTCAGAGACATGTTTACGGCTGTCTTTATAAAGCACCATATATAAATTAACCCCAGCACAAAAGTTGTACCATTTGCGATACAAGACAAAAGGTCAAGCAGGTCTTGTCGTCAAACAGTACCCTCCTACCGACGAAAACTTTACACTCGCATGGGAAGCTTTGAAATCCCGTTACGAAAACCCTCGAATCTTAGTGGACAATCAGCTCAAAACTCTCCTCAATCTGCAGCCAGTTTACTGAGAAAATGGCGAGCAGCTGGAAAAATTACAAACTACAATAAATAATTGCCTCTCTACCCTCGCGTCACAAAAAATCTCCACTAAGGACTGGGATCCCATTCTTATATACTTGTGCTCATCTAAACTACCAAGTGAGACACTCTCCCTGTGGGAACAATCCCTCAGTTCCCGGCAGGAACTACCACGTTGGTCTGAAATGAACACGTTCCTCACTAGCAGGTATGAAGTAGTCGAACGCCTTGGAACATATCGACCTGGTAAACCAAAACCCCAATTTAATAATTTTACTCCCAGAGCTGGCAATCCAAACTCCTCATTTTCACATAAAAACCGCACTCAAAACTTCCACACGGAATTCGTCAAACCAGTTTCGTGTAAGTTGTGCAATTCCAATCATGCAATGAAACTTTGCACATTTGAATTCAAAAAATACTCAGACTACCCACTAAAGAAACCCATTATGAAATATCACGAATGGGCGGACAAGTCGTACAAAATTCAAAAAGTATTTGCGAATTAACCATTTGCTCGGCGGATCTAAAGCAAAAAATTCAAACCAAGGCAATCATCTTACCCCAACTCACCAACTTTCAAACCAATACCAAAATTTCATATATAAACTTCCCAGAATTAGCAGACTTAACACTAGCAGACTCCAATTGTTTAACCCCATCCCGAATCGATATGGTGATTGGTGATGATACCCCAAATTCTTACGCAAGGATTACATCATGTAGCAGAGGGTACCGTCCTGGCGCAGAACACTATATTCGGATGGATAATAAGCGGACCAATAGCTGAAAGGGTGAAGTCTTTCACAACCCAAGTTTTGGAACCATCAAATGATGCACTCAATACCCTACTGAAGAAATTCTGGGAGCAAGAGGAAGTACACACCCAGAGGACCCTTTCAAAAGAGGATGAATATTGTGAAAGCCTGTATGCAGCGACCACAACCCGTCAGGAAGATGGAAGATACGAGGTTAAACTGCCATTTAAGCAAGATTTCCCAGCAACAATAACACTTGGTCATTCGAGTCCAGCAGCACAACAGCAATATTTAAGTGTAGAAAGATCCCTGGAAAGAAAACCCGAGCTTCGAGACAAATATTACGATGTACTCGAAGAATATCTAACTCTCGACCATATGTCACCCTCCCCCCCTACCGAAGTAATTATATACGGAAAGTATTTATCATTTTATCTCCCCCATCATGCTGTTTTAAAACCTGACAGCACGACTACAAAAGTTCGCGTTGTATTTAATGCTTCAAAAACTTCTCATTCAGGTAACGCGTTAAACGATGCGCTTCACACAAGCCCCATTCTTCAGAACGACTTCATGGTAATAATTTTGAAGTGACGACTCTATAATTTCGTTTATAACGGGGACATAGAGAAAATGTACCGACAAATATTAGTCCACCAGTCAGATCAGAACTTCCAGAGAATCCTATTTCGCAGAACCCCAACCTCCGCGATCCAAGACTTCAAACATAAAACAGTGACATTTGGAGTCAACTGTGCCCCTTATTTAGCAATTATGACTCTCCATCAACTCGCAGAAGATTCCAAGAACTCGTTCCCGCTCGCCAATAACACTCTACTACGAGAAACATACGTAGATGACATCTCTCCGGGGGTCACGATATACAGTCCACAATTCAATCGATGTCACAAGTTATCGAAGCCTTAAAGTCAGCAGGATTTCCATTAAGAAAAATCACCGCAAACCACCCCAGTATATTAGAAGCAATCCCACACTCAGATTTATTAGACGTAGATTTTCTGAAGTTTCATGACTCAAGCTCTACTAAAACCCTTGGGATACGATGGAACGCGCTGACCGACACGTTCTCATACTCTTATGACCCCATATCTGCTGCAAACTCGAAAACGAAAAGACAAATTTTGTCTGCGGTAGCAAAACTGTTTGACCCGGCAGGAGGGCTATCGCCAATAATGGTCATGGCGAAAATCCTCCTACAACAATTCTGGATAGAGGGAACCGATTGGGATGAGTCTGTGAAACCAGGCGCTCTTGCAAAATGGAACTCATTTCGTGAGAATCTTCCAGCTATCGAAGATTTAAAAATACCCAGGTGGGTGCAATTCACGCCAAATCACTATATTGAAGTGCACGGATTTTCGGACGCCTCCGAAAAGGCCTTTTGTGCTTGCGTGTACATAAGAGTTAAACTCAGCGAAAACTCATTCTCAAAGAGTATAGTTGCACCCCTCCAAACCGTAAGTCTTCCCCGATTAGAGCTCTGCGGAGCGGTTTTACTCTCCAAACTTAGTAAGCAAATCCGTTTAGAACTCAATATGCTCTCCCATGAGTTAATCTTCTGGACCGATTCATCTATCGTGCTGGCATGGATGGAAAGATGCTGGCATGGATGTGGAGACACACGTGGAAAACCTACGTGGCAAATAGAACGTCCCAAATCTTGGACAATGTGAATAATGCCCCTTGGCGCCATGTGATCAGTCAGGACAATCCAGCCGATTTAGGCTCCCGAGGATGTAAACCCCAGGATGTCGCTACAAGCACGCTTTGGTGGAAAGGCCCGGCGTGGTTATCCAAACCTTCCCAGCAATGGCCGGAAAATTGCAAATCTTTAGCGGTGCACCCCCCAGAAGAGAGACGAATCGAATCGTTTAATACCCTAGAAAGCACAGATATACTGGAGAGGTTCTCCTCTTTCCCTCGTGCACTCAGAGTCATTGCGTACATGCATCGGTTCATAAACCATACCACAAACCTGCCCATCTCTGACACTCTTATATTATCACAGGAGGAACTCAATCAAGTGAAGTATAAAATGATAGTAACAACGCAGCGCAATCATTACGGAGATATTTACGCTTGAGTTATCCCAGCCTCTCAGCAAAAACAGCTCTCTGCTCACATTAAACCCCATGCTCGAAAAGACGGGAATAATGCGCTTAAAAAATGCCGCATTCAGCTACAACGAACGGCACTCGGTGATAATTCCCGATAACTCTAAATTTCGTTCTCTTTTGTTAGAATTTGTACACACAACTCTGCTTCATGCCGAAAAACAGCTTATGATCCGGATGATACAACAGGAATACTTCATTCCACGGCCGAAGCAAAAGGGCAAATAGTGCATTTTCCACTGCAAACCACGCACCATATACAAGCAGCGGATGAAATCTCAAAAAATGGCAGCCCTTCCTCCTAAAAGATCCACCTTTACGCTTCCATTTCACACCACTGGCGTTGACTTCGCTGGCCCTTTCCTTATCAAAACGTCACCCCGAAAGGCGTCACACAAAAAAGCGTACCTGGGCGTGTTTGTGTGTTTTTCCATCAAGGCCATACATTTAGAGTTGTGTTCCGACTTGACTACCGAAGCATTCAGAGCCACTTTCGCCCGTTTTACCGGTCGCCGAGGGCTACCCCATAAAATGCTATCGGACAACGGCAAAACTTTCGTGGGAGCACAACGAGCCATGCAAAAGGAGATGGCCCTGTTCATCAAGGAAGCGGCCTCGGATATTTCAGAAAATATGCGTTGCTCGGATTTTCCTGGGAATTTATACCCCCTTATGCCCCTCATATGGGCGGTCTCTGGGAAGCAGCTGTTAAGAGTTTTGCAACCCATTTTAATTAAGTCGCTGGAGACCAAAAATTCTCTTTTGAGGAATTCTCAACACTCTTAGTGCGAATTGAAGCGGTACTAAACTCCAGACCAGGATCCACAAGACTTGTTGGCACTCACCCCAGGACATTTCCTACGAGGTGCTTCAATCATCTCACCACCTGAACCCGACGCCCAAGATCTTCCACTGGTGACTAAGTGGCAGAGACTCAAAGTTCTTCACCATCAGTTCAGCGTGCGCTGGAAGAACGAGTATCTGCAAAATCTACAGAAGCGATACAAATGGAAAACTTCCCAAAGGAACATGCAAGAAGGAGATTTGGTTGTCGTAAAGGATGACTTACTCCATCCAACTGAATGGCGACTTGGTCGCGTTATACGATTACACCCCGGTCCCGACGATAATGTTCGTGTGGTAGATATAAAAACCCAACAGGGAACCATAACCCGAAATATCCCTAAACTGTGTGTGCTGCCCCCGGCCTAACCGTATACTCATTCCTTATACCCATTTATCTTAAGTCACATTAAAAATATACTCTTATCTAAGACCTTTGATGCGATTTTCCACAATCAGTCAGTGCCTCAACACAAAAGTCCATTCTTAATATGTATCTTTGCAGGCCCCGAGGAAAGGACGCAAGACAAAGAGGGGGACAGGCCAATCGGTACAGAGTCGGTCCGCACAGCAGCGATCTCCGCGTTTGCGACAGTTAGTGAGCGAGGCAAGAGATGCGATTGACAAGCTAGAGCAGGAGGTGCGGCAGCGGGCATCCACGCAGGCGGGGCGCCATGTTGAGGACATGAGCCTCTAAAGAAGTTCATCAACAATTTCTGCGATCTGGCAAGCCAGGCGCTAATTCAGCAAACGGCAATTGCAACGGGGCAGTGACCGCCCGGAGGTGATGAAAATGCAAGACGTGGACTCATAAAAAGGCCGCCAAAGCGTTCACATCTCTTCTTGGATTAAATTAGCATACATTATTGAATTATTAAACTGTTAATATCCATTTTCTTAAAACCCTTGTTAATTAAATTTCGCTATCTATTTGTTCCAAATTCAGATCTGATACAAATTTTAACGAATTAATTTAATTTTCGCTAAGCGCTACGCTAAAATGCATGTACAATTAACATCATTATTACCCATTCTAAAATAAACTTGAATTCATATCAGACGGTTTGTATTGGAATTGGAATTGAATATTTTGTTAATTGGCATAGTAATCGCATATTCATTTCCATGTTCTGATTTTGGAAGTGGGCCAATAGTATCTATTTGTATTATATCAAAAGCTTTAGGTGGTGTTTCTGTAATTGTCATTGGTTCTTTAAGGTGTTTATCTGTCTTGTTTTTGTTACAGTGTATACATTTCTTAATGTATTTACGAATGTCATTTTCCATATTTTTCCAATAAAATTTTTATCTTATTTTGTTTTGTTGTACGATTTATTCCTGGGTGGCCACCTTTAACAGGGTCATCGTGATAATCTTTAAGAACTTTATTAATTTGATCTGCATTTGTCACTTGCATAACCTCCGGAGTTAATGCGATTGTTAAGTTTTTGAGAACTTTGGTACCTATACTCTACTCGAGTATATTTAAACAATTTGTCTCCTAAGGACAATTGTATTTTTACAAGTCCTAAATTGCCGGTTTCTTTCATAAGCCTGGTAAAGAATTGTCCTAAGTCAATTTTCGCCTCAACAATTAGGATGCTTGTACTTATTTGGCTACAAATTTTCTTTCCTTTCTTGAAATATAATTTCGGAGGATTGAAAACGAGCTCGACATGTCTTTTTACTTCATATTTATTAAGCGCTTCTTATATTATAGGGTTCTCTTTGTGACCTTTTTAGTCGCTGATCTTGTCATTACTCGAAGTATTTTATTTGCTTCGATTGTCATGTCTTTTAGGTATTTTATGTCTATACGCGATAGTGCGTCTGCGACATAGTTTTCTTTTCCAGCTATGTACTCCACCTCGAATTCATATTCTTCTAAGCATAATCTCATTCTAGTCAACTTTGATGATGGGTTTTTCATTGAGAAAAGGTATGTGAAAGGTCGATGGTCTGTTTTAATAAGGAATTTTCTAGCATAAACGTATGGTCGGAAATAAGTAATTGCCAAATGTATTGCGGCTAATTCTTTTTCTATTGTTGATTTATTTACTTCACCTCTAGTGAACGATCTTGAGGCATACGAAATTGGCGTCTGTTGTGATACAAAATTCTTTACTAAAATCGGGGTATTGTAGGATATTTGGACTAATTAATGCATTTTTAAAATAATTAAATGCTTTTTCACACTCTTCTGTCCAATCGAATGCTACATTATTTTTACAAAGTTTTGTTAAAATTCTTGAGTGATGTGCGAAATGTGGTATGAATTTTCTATAATAGTTACAGAACGCGACGAATCTTTTTGCTTCGTCGGCATTTTTGGGTGCTGGGTATTTTTGAACTGTTTCAAATTTACTAGGGTCTGGTAAAATTCCTTTACTGGTACATTTATGTTCAAGATATGTTACTTCTTGATTAAAAAATAAGCATTTATCTGGGTGTAACTTAAGGTTATATTTTCTACAAGTGGAAAATACGTCTCGTAAATTTTTCATCATATGGTTTTCGGAACATCCTAATACTACTAAATCATCCATATATAGGAATGCTTGGGATGGTTTGAGACCTGAGAATGCTAGGGTCATTATTCTTTGAAATGAATTAGGGGCTACTTTTAAACCGTATGGTAGTCTTTTAAAGCGATAAGTACCACCGTCTGCTGTAAATGATGTAAAATCTCTAGATTCTGTGCTTAGTTCAATATGATGAAATCCAGACATTAATTCTAAACATGAAAAATATTTTGCTCTTCCTAATTGATCGAGAATATCATCAATTCTTGGTAGTGGGAATTTATCTGCTGTTAGTTTTTTATTTATTGATCTAAAGTCTGTTACTAATCTCCATCTTTTATCTGTACTACCTGGAAGTGATTTTTTTGGTACTAGTAGTACTGGGCTATTATACTCTAACATTGATCGTTCTATTATATCGTCCTTAATAAGTTTAGATACGTGTTTATTTATTTAATTTTTATGTGCTTCTGGTATTCTATAATTCTTTACATAAACTGGTTCCTCATTTTTCATACGTAGTTTTTGTTCATAAAAATTATTAGTAGTTATGGGTTCTGTCTCTAAAGAAAAAATATCGATATACTCTGAATATAATGAATTAAGTTGTTGGTTAACGAATGGTGGGAAATTCTTTTTTAATTTCTCTAGGTTTTCTTTATTGTTTTCTTTCTTCGTGTAAGTATTTTTCAGAATTGTGTAGTCATTTAGATTTTCTGTTTTTATATCATAATTTTGAATTATTGCGTTTTTATCTGTTGTATTTATTATTTTTATGAACGTTTGATTTTTATTCGCAATTGTATTGCTTGATGTGGTATAAAAATTTCAGTGTTATCAGTACATAAACTTGTCGTGTTACTTCGGATCTAGCGGGTATTGTAATTGTATTAACAGTTGGTCTGTTTGTCATTGTGAAAGCTATATCTTCATGGTAATCATTTGGTCTGAGAATTAAAACATCTTTATCTCTGTGATAGTCTAATATACAATTATATTTTTTAATAAAGTCTAGTCCTATAATTCCATCGCATGGAATTGGCAAATTATCCTTATTTCCCTGATTTCGTCTTTGAGGTCTAGAACTGCTGCAGTCGATGCGCTTCCTTTGCTGAAATTTCCTCCCTCCTCTTTTCCTTTTGAGGGGCTTGGCAAAAGGTATTTTTTTGGTGTATTCTTTCTTATTGGTGTTGCGCTTCCCGTACTCTTTAATAGTAATCGGCTTTGGTCCAATTTGATGCTCCGTTGTGGTCGGTTTTTCAGAGTTTAGGATAAAGAAATTTGTCCATTTCTTTAAA
Organism: Philophylla caesio; assembly: GCA_963971545.1. Classification (NCBI taxonomy): domain Eukaryota; kingdom Metazoa; phylum Arthropoda; class Insecta; order Diptera; family Tephritidae; genus Philophylla; species Philophylla caesio. The sequence continues at coordinate 102,662,527 of OZ020604.1, forward strand.
ATTTCTTCAAAATTTTCTGCACTCATTTTTTTAAATATTTTTTTTTACTTAAAAGGGCAGCTTGCCAATAATAAAGGCAAGGCTCGTATGATCCAGGATTAAGGCAGCTTCCCAATGGTAAGCAAGTTGCCTGAAGAATTTGAAGTTAATTTAACGGTCAGGCTCGGCTTATTATAACAGCTTCCCAATGGTAAGCAAGTTGCCGATTTTAAGCTGGCAGGATCGCCATGTAAAATGAAAGATTTTTGATGTGTTCGGTGTGTGTCAATCAATTGTTCTTTATTCAATTATTGAGTTCTATTTATGCTAATAACTTATTATGTACTTGCTTATTTACTAATGCTTACATATGTAAGGCCAAATGCATACATAAGAATATTGGCTCGTACGCGAAGAATGCTGTGTGTATGTTTGTATACGCTTGCACTCAAATCCAAGTCGCTATTTGTTTACGTAATGAAAAGCGACTCGATCAATGAACCGAGTTTTGGCTTGTCGCGCGTGTTGTATTTTGATACATTTGTAATTATGTATATTTATGTTTATGTGGATATGTATGTCTGTAAGTTTGTATGTTATTATTATATTGAATTGTGTTTGTAAATATGTACTTCTTGATACACTACAGTAGCCATTAGCAGCAGCAGAACGATCAACACACACACACACACATACACCACAATACGGCCATAAAATAAAGCACATTCAAGCCGATCATCAGCTGTTTGTTACACATAAGCTAACGTGGGTCCACAACCGATTTACATTAGTATCCACGCATTGGTGAGCGCAGCTGAATCAACCAGAGCAGGATAATTGACAGCGCTGGAATAGAACGCGAAAGAACAACGCAGTCGAGAAGGAGCGTCAAGAACGTGGAAAAGCGGCAAAGAGTATCGGGGATTGATACTGCGTTAACGTCGCCGCCCAACGCAAGCAGCATCAGCAGCATAAACCAGCAGGAGAGATTTGCCCCACGTGGTTTTTTTTGTTATTCTATTATTTTATTAAATTTTTACTTTACTGAAAACAACTTGGTAGATAGTCTAGCTACTATAGACTTTAGGTTTTTTGAGTAAAAACACTTTCTACATGCACTAATAGTTTGAATTATGTAGATGTCATCGCTTAATTTTGATATGGTCTGTGGTATACACTTACATATATATAAATTCTTAATATTCCATTTTTTTACATATTCTTAATGTTTACCTCCCGTTTTTTACATTTAAGCAAGGGCTTAATTTAGTTTTTTTTGTATTATTCTTTAATAATTTAAATCTTATCAATATTTCGTCACATGTCACTTTTATATGCACACTGAAAAACTAGTTTAAGGTTTGGCCTTGCCCGCACGATCTTAGTGTAAATTTGTTAATTTAACTTCTGTTGCCTTTTTTACTTGTGAGCGCGAGAGGAAGGGTTACCTGCCCACACAGGTTTCCCAACAGCATGCTGGCGCCAACAAAGCTGGAGTACCAGCCGAGTGAAATAAAAAAAAAATAAAAAAGGCAGCAATTCCTTTACTTTACTCGCTCCATCTCTTGTGCACACTTGAGACATACATATTTATTTTATAAGTTTGCGCGTATGTATATGGATATGTGTGCACTTGGCAAAGGTAAAGCTTGTTATCTGTATATGACCATACGCATGTGCCTGTATGCATGTAACTACGCATATATGTATACACTAAGGGCCGGTATTACAATGCATTTTTAAGTCGAACATAAGTCTAGTTTAAGATTTTGCGTTTCACCAACCAAATCTTAAGCTCGACTTAAGTTGAAATTAAGTCGCCGAATTTCTCGGCTTAAACTGATCTTATCTTTGCGAACAGCTGATCATTGCTTGTCAAATAAAATTGTAAACACTTAAATACAAATATTTGAAAAAATCTAAAGAATTTTCGAAATATGGAATTTGATTTTAGTAGTGAAGTTATAAATATTATTATATTAAGGAGAACTAAAGTAATTTCAAATGTCGATGAGAAAGATTTTTGCCACCGATTTTATTTCAATAAAGCTTGGAATGTCCTTAAATTGATAATATCGAGTTAAGGCATAAGGCTATCAGGTATATGTATCCTTTATTATTTCCAAAAAAACATAAACTGCTTAAATTTATCTCAGGAACCATGGTTTGTGTCTGGAAAGTATGTTTTTATTAGCATTTCCCGAAAGCTACTGTCTCACGAGCCATAACATACAAGTTTACGTCACACCCTATAGCATTGTTGAGAGAAAATTTATAAAACTCCGACAAAGAGAAAAAAGGACAGCTTCAAAATTTAGTTTTCCCCTAGATTACCACCAAGTAAATCTAGTTCGGAGCGAAATTGCTTCTTCTCTTTGTATTTTGAATTTTGTTTAAATTAAACAAATCTATTTCTGTAATATTTGAACTTGAAAATACTTTTTTAATTAACCGCACACAAATTTATATGAGTTATTTTCTATTTGAACAAATTTCAAAATATCAAAAAAGCAATTTCTTGTGGTGCTATCATATTTCTAAATTAAATATTTTCCATACTTAAGTCTCCATTGTGAAACGCAAATGTGTGCAAAATCTTAAACTGGTCTTAGCTAAGATTTGTCTTAAGTAGAACTTAAGTTCAACTTAAGATTGGATTGTAAAACCGGCCCTAAGCTTCCCAGAGTATCTTAAGATACGCAAGTATTAAGATTGACAGTAAGATACTGCTACACTGTAAAATTTTTTGGAGTTAAATTTTTTTTTAATGAATAACTTTATGCTTATTTTTATATTTTCTTTTTTTTGTGTTGATTTGTTTGAGTTAAACTGAGCCAAAGAGTTTTTTCTTTTTTTTTTTTTGACTAAAATTTTAAAAATTACAACTTAAGTTTTTCTTGAATTGTATAAGGAATAATTTGATATATATAGAAAAAAGGGAGAAAATATAAAATATTTTACTGATTGAAGGATAGGAAAAGGAAATATGGAGTGCTAGACATTTTTTTTGTTTTGGTGTGGGTGCTGCGCTGCGCAATAGAGGGGACATGGGAGTGCAGACAGAAATGACTGACTGATTTATCAACGAACCATTGTCAGGACAAGGGGACGTTGCTAAATAGTTAGGAATCGCAGCGACGCCCATGGCTGCATGCGGAGTGCGTACAGAAGGGGAGGGACGACTCCACCTGACAGGACAGTTTTTCTATTTCTACTCTTTTTCTTCGTTCTAGTCTTTTTCCTCATTCTACTCTTTTTCACTTCCTCAGCAATTAACTTCCGGCATAATTTTCATTTTTTGTTTCGTATTCCGGGAAAAGGCGGGTGATAGTGACCCCCCACCCAACGAGCTAGCATGGGTTCGCAAGCACGCCTGCATATCGCCCGCCTGGACCAAACCCGGCGTACATAACACAAGCCCTCTGATAAAGTTTATGCCTTTCGATTATTGGAAATTTGCGAGCTGCTGATTAAAACTTGATGCAATTTGTCTTTGAGACTTTCTGCCTTATCCACGCCAGGCACCTCGCCGTTAGTTCTATTAACCTCGCGTTTATAGTGAGGTTCATTTTCTACTCGAATGGGATATTCTTTAGCTCAATGGCAAAGACAAAACAAAACCTAAAGGAAGTTTGCAAGCTATGTTATTTGTCGATTGTCAACTCTCTAAAAGCTTTGTTTTGCCCTTGATTGAAAATTTAAAAAATAAATGGCTTTAAATTCATTGTTTTCTAAAATTTCGGGGTAGACTTATTCCGGGTTTATCGGGGGTTAAAAAGGCCGGGATCCCGGAATCTCAAGCCTAGTATGGACACTAGAGTATAGTTGCCGGTCTATAAAACCGTTATTCGTATTATGTATAACAATTGATCTCGCTACACAGAAAAAATCAGTCAACATCCCTTATTTTACTTAATTGGCAAATACATTTTGAAGTAATTGGCAATATTGTTCAAATGTGAATAAAATTTAAAATAAAAAAATATAAAGTTAGTTTTAAAAGAAAAAAAAATTACACTCTTTCAGTAGCCGATATCCAGTAGTTTGTTGCCATGCGTAATGGAAATATTAGTATGGTTGCCTAGCGGCTACTACTACATGGTCACGTGCTAGTCTCCATACATATTAGGGATATAAGCTTTCGTTGATGTTAAATGGAAATGCAGGTGCATGAGAATTTTGCCCAATGAAGTATTAATTCATCACATTAGCATCAATCTCACAAGTTTTTACATTTTTGGCACATATACCCAGGGATTTTAGATGTGGACAACGGTTTTATTTTAGGTAACTCAAAGGTAAAAAATATTATCATTAGCTCATGGTCCGAAACTCCAGATAGAGAAAATTGGTAAACATGACGTACACTTACATATATTGTTGTTTAGGTAGCAGCTGCAATAATATCTACGCTGTGGAGATGTTTTCGAACATAAGCTTGTCCGCGAATAAATAATGCACTCACCAGAAGCTTTTGTCTCTTTAGCTGCGTTGCAAATTGCATTAACTCGCGATTCTTTTTCATAAGGCATTCGTGTACAAAAATCATCCCATCAGAATTTAGCCCAATACCGTGAAGTGTAAGCGATTTACGGCTTGCTTTTAAAAAGCAAGCAATCCTCTTAAACAAAGGTGAGCGATCATATGACGAATTGAGCTTCACCATAATAGGAGCAGGCATGTTGTTGTTTCTAGTTCTGTGCTTGCTATTGTCTGTCGCCACCAACGCATCCAGCTCATCAACTTGCTAACTCAAAAGGTTTTGGTCACTACTTTCGCAGCGCAATGACTCTAGCGCACTCATTCTCTCATCAATAGCTTTTATTGCAGATTTAAACTTACTAAGTTCAGCAGAAACTTCTCCGGTTTCCTGCATCACACGCAATGCTCGCAATAGATGCTTCCAATTTTATTTCAAGCCTCTCAAACAAACTCTGTGTAGTTGGGTTGTTTACTCCTTTGTGGCCACCTTTATCTTGATATTTTAGTGCATGCGTTTTTTGAGGAGGGGGCATTGCGGGCACTAATGGTCGTTTGTAAAATTTGCTAGCAATAACAAAACAAAATGAGTAGTTCTTATAAGAGGCGATTTTACTTACGTCTTCTCTGTCTTGGTTTTTTACCAATTTCCCTTGGTACTTTCCAATGATTATTCATTACAGCACCACTTTCTCACTTTCCAACACTTTCAATGAGGTAGGCTATTTTTAAGCGAGTTTATTTTCACCCGCTTATTTCAACTCAACTCGCTTATTCTAATGAGTTGTGGGTTACACTTTGTTTTATCGAAGGCAGGCTCCCCAATTTTGCCTTCGATATTGGATCTCTTACTCTTTCTAAAGATGATGTTTTTGAAGGGTAACGAAATCTTAAGAGCTCGTCGATTACTGATGTAGATTGGAATTTCTGCCATTTTTGATTAAAAGCTGTTCTCTCATTACACCGTTAACTTTAATTTTTAATAAGTCTCTTTCCACAGGCTCTTCTATCCGTGATTAAAAACTCACAACTATCGCCCCAGTTTTTAAGAGTGTAAATTAGTGTGTTAATGCAAAATTATCGACTGTTTCTAAACTTTTTTAATGCGTTGTTAAAGAAAATCTTTATTTTCTGGTTAAACATTTGATCATCCCTAGCAGCATGGCTTTGTGGTGGCCAGATCGACGATAACTAATCTCTGTGTTTTACTGAGGATTGTTTGGCAACTTTTCTACGTGGCTTCCAGTTGGATGTCATCTACAGACTTCTCTTAAGTGTTTGATAGAATTTCGTATTAGATTCTTATTTTTAAATTGTCTAAGCTGGTTTTTCATTCCAATTTTCTGGAGTGGATCAAATCATATTTGAATAATAGGATATCTAATATTGATATTGATGGTGTCGTTTCATAATCTTTTAGTGCAGATACCATTGTCCCGCAGGGTAGCATTTTGGGCCCGCTATTTTTTATTGTTTATATAAATGATATTTCATCTTGCTTTTCATCAGCTAGGTTTCTCTTTATGTGGACGACTTGAAGCTTTACACTAAGATAAGATGTCTCAATGATTCCCATTATCTACAGTTAGAACACAATAAGGTGCGCTAGGAATCGTCTTTTCCTCAATGTTAAAAAATGTCACAAAATAACTGAATATAAGCAACATTAACCTATTTGCACTTCTTATCATTTTGCTAACACTACTATCAAATCGATCGCTGTTGTCAAAGATTTAGGTGTTTATTTTGATCCCGAGTAAACTTTTATAACTCATATTAACTACATAATTTCTAAATCGCTATCCATGCTGACATTTGTGAAACGTACTTCTACGAATTTTGCGGACCCGTATACTATTAAGACTCAGCATTTGCTCGGTCCAAATTGGAATATCATGCTGTACATATTAACCGATTAGAAAGAGAAGAGAAAATAATATTGGCTGCGGGCCAAGGAACACCTAATCCGAGCCAATTCTGGCCAAATGGTTAGATGTCTCACTACCAGGTACTCCGGAGTGACCAAGCACCCAGAGTAAAGCAAGTTCATTATGTTTACCAACATAGTCTAGCCGAGACCTGCATTGCCGAACTAGTTTGAAAGTAGCTAGAGGGCTGGCCAATGCCTTGAGTGCAGCTTGGCTGTCCATTGCCTTGGCCATTGCCTTGAGAATTGCATATTCCCCAAGAGAAGAGTGAAGCTTATCCCCATTATTTTCTCGATTCACCTGTCATCTTCTGCAGCTGCTTGTTCCACCAGGGAACATGCTTGCGGCTAAGATGTGTGCGAGCCGGACAGGCCTTAGCCAAACTATCACGTAGAGCAGTCGTTAAAAACCCACTGCCTCATCAATGGCATGAGTGGATCGCATTCCAGGTGGCGTATTCTAGGTGACTCTAATAATGCTAATGTGCGTATTAACAGGGCTTTATCTGAGTTAAACTAGTACTCAAGTTTTATTGACTTAGATTTGTCAAACTCAAAGTCAATTATTCGTAATCAATTAAATATTTTTTTATTGTGTAAAAAAAATATAGTAACTTATCAATCTTTTTTTTAATCCTAAGCCTATTTGTATACTTCTATATGTCTGTATCTCACGATAGCATTAGGAATTAATAAATAAATACATAAATTTGTGGAATAATATAAAGACGCACACCACAAATGGTGCCAAACACTGAGCTATATGGTGTAAGCGCCAAAATATTATTATTGTTTAATAAAAAATTGTAAGGCAGTTTATTTAATTATATTTATTTGATTCTTAAATGATTTCAATCTCTTTATTTTCTATGACAAAATGTAAGTTAAATGTCTTATTAATTTCATATGTATATAATAATGTTTAAGATTTGAAGATCTGTGATAAATTTTTATATAACCAAGGACACATTCAAAATAATTTTTCCTCCTGTTCCTCGTATTGGATTTTTTGATTTTAAAAAATTCAAAATACCTGTTACAGAATAGAAGCAAAATTTTCTTCTATCAAACAGTTTCTGTAAAAAAAAACACTTCTGCTGCTGAGTGTACACACATGTATGTACGCAAATCTTTCTTTATTTTGTTTAAATTATGTAATTTGATCTTACAAACTATTAAACCCAGCAACTTAGTTATGTAAAGAGGTTCGATAAATCTAGCAAACGTTTGGCCTTTCTATGGTTCAACTTTTTCGCAAATTTGACGAGGCAGTGATTGCATTAATTTCTTGCGATGAATGTATATCTGCAGATTTATCGTTCTCAAATAATTGGTAGAAAAACATTAGCTTAAATTATTTACTTGCTATAATTTAGCAGTCAATGTGCTGTTTAACTAGCCTTTAGGTCTTTCAGTTTTAGTTCAACTGCTGTAAAAATGGAGGCAATGCTAGTAGCAAGTACCATAGCAAATTAAGTGTTTTCAGAAACGGTTTGTTTTAAGTGGGAAGACGATATATGCATCTTGTTAAGGCTCTCGCCTCCTTAAAATAGCATTACAATATATGATTTCAAAACGGCTAGTTTGGCTGCATTTTTCACTAAGTTTCTTGCTAGAGAAACTTTTCAACTGATACTTTAGTTGATACAGGACTTGAAGTTGTAGCTGCAAGAAGGTAAAATAATCATTACACGGTAACAATTGGGAAGTGTATAATTAAAAAACGATGTTCTACCATATGTTATTATTATATTATATTACTATTAAATACCAAAAAACAAAAATATTTTATTGGACATGTTCTGCGAATCGGAAATTTTGAAATCGTAAGATTTGTTAACGATTTTTTGATGATATCTTATAAAAACTACGAATATTTTAAATTATAACAAGCAACGATGCTCCTGAGTTGAAAATAAAAGACATTTTGTTGCATTTGAATTTTCTCTAATAGTGGATCAATAGAGGAAATCAATGGCAACCCTCCGAGTGCATTTGTGCCATAGGGTAAGTTATCATAAAATACAGGCCCTTCATACGTGTAGGAATTTTATATTGGTATTTTTATAACCTAAGCACTCAAACCTTATAAGAAAATTCGGTCCAAGAATATGTTATTAATTTTAAACTTTGGAACACCGATAGTAAAAATTAGACATTACAAATATTTTAAGTTATATCACGAAATCGCAAATCAATGCCATGAAATTACAAACTGCGAAGAAATTACAAAGTCTTGTTGTGAACAAACTTAGTTCATCCGAAGAGGAACTACCGTTTTTTGATTAGACACTCCTCTTTTTTATAGTTATAAAGATATGTTACCTTCCATATCGTCAGTTAAGGTGTTTGTTGGACCGCTTGTAACCGATATAATAGCTTTATTGGTTTCTTCTAATTGTGTTTTATTTTTATTCATCAATGATGACGTCGCTGGCAGCTCATCAGAAGAAACTAATGTCTTAGTAGCGCCAACATCGTGATGATTCTTTAATTGTCATTTAACCAACTCAACAGTTAAAAACTTTTTTAGACGCTCGAAGTATTGTGAATGCAGTTCCACGTCATTATGACCAGCTCCCTATAACAAAGAATGTTAAATTATTTGGTGTTCTTAAATTGGACATTTCAAATATATACAATATTAAAGAAATTGCAAAGGTAAAGTTAATAGCTTTCAATACACAACTAACAGTTCGTACATTATTTGTCAATCTGTGTATTTTAATTTTAAAAGAATTATAATAAATAAATAAAATAATAAAAATAAATATAATAACAATATCTAACAGAAATCAAGCCTAGTTTCAGTTTTTGGTTCGGCTCTTTCGTCTCAAATCATCGATGCGGCTTCGGCAAAAAATGCTTGCTTTAAATTCGCTCAAAGATTCAAGAATGGGAAATTTGGCAGTATAGAGACTTAACGCGTTTACTCGTCCGTTTACAAACACAGGTATCGACTATTTCGGCCCTATTGAAGTTGTAGTTGGACGGCGACGTGAGAAACGGTGGGGAGTTCTCTTCACATGCCTTACAGTGCGCGCAGTTCATATCGAGTTGGCGGCATCACTTTCTACTGATTGCTTTTTGCTTATACTAAAACAATTTGTTTCTCGTCGGGGTGTACCAGCGTGCATATGGTCAGATAATGGCACTAATTTTCGCGGGGCTAGTCGCATATTAGAAGATGAAATAAAAAAATTATCTCCCAAAGAACTCGAAGGCCGTCGTCCGGTCATTAAATGGAAATTTATACCACCAGCGGCTACGCATATGGGAGGTTGTTGGGAAAGAATGATTCGTTCTGTGAAGTCTTTACTGATGGATATATTACCCCGAGCTAATTTACGCGAAGAAATACTTAGAGCAGCTTTAGCAGAAGTGGAATTCGTTTTAAACTCCCGACCGCTTACTTACGTCCCGCTTGATTCGCCGGACGCTGATGCGATAACGCCCAATCATATCCATCTCGGAAGTTCAAGAGGAGAAAATACACTCTGCTTTGAGGAGGCTGATCATTCGGTATTAAATAAGAATCTTCGAGTCTCTGGACAAGTGGCCGATCAGTTTTGGAGAAGATGGTTAAGCGAGTACTTGCCTTGGTTAACTAGGCGCACCAAATGGTTCGACAAAGCTATGGACCCTATACGTATCGGAGATGTTGTGATCATATAAATACTTGGAAGGAATCATTGTAGATATACAAAAATCGGCGGATGGTGAAGTACGTAGTGCTGTAACTAATGAAGGATAGTTTACCAGGCCGTCCGTTAAGCTTGCAAAGCTTGATGTGCGGAGTGAACCATGCTCAGCGGAGCAGCACGAAGTTCATGGAGGAGGGTATGTTACGCCGCTTATCGTTTAACGCCGTCGTACGAAAGAAATCGGCATTGCCTTTATTGGTCCGCTTTGTGCTTGTTCGTCTCAACTCAGCTGTCAATTAAATATACAATACATATATTCGCAAATGTAATTCTTTCTTTTGGATTTCGACTTCCTTGAAGAAAGGTGTGCCTTAGCACGAAAAATACAAGTGTAAGAATAGTTTTTGTTATACATACATAACTACATGTAACATACATTTATTAAATAAATATAGATTTTAGTATTGTTACCAGCAATTGGATTAGCTGAAAATACGTTTTTTGATTCGCTTCGCGCTACCACAATATTCTAAAATACTTTGGTTTCCCTTGGGTGCAATCGGACAGACACGCGGGACCATAACCTTAAAATGAGCGTTAGGACGGAACTAGCTTCGGCTGACATAGAGACAGCCACCTGTAACTTGGATGCCCAAATTGTTCAACTGGCGCCACAGCTTTGGCCGCTGGGTGCGTGCCCACGGAAGCACAAGCACCAGCGACAACAGCATCTGTCATTTATGCTGTCCAATACTTTTTTTCGTCTACTCCAAGGCCTTTGTCCACAAGTTCGCTTGTAGATCGTTAGGTAGACGGGTCACCACGAGATCCTTCACCACCACGTACTCGATCGGGTATTTTGCGCAACGAAAAACCTAAAAACGTGCACGAATTGCACGAACAAGCATTGCCAGCGAAACTGCGAATGCCGAAAGCCAACTGCAAGTTAGCTATGTTCATAATTTAATTCCGTTTGCCGGTAATCAGCTAAATGGGTTTCATAACTCCGGAGTTCGTTCTAGCCACCAATTTCCAGTAATGTCACTTCATAATCCAGCAAATTATACCACCGCTTCTTGTAATGATCATCTTTATTGGATGAATCGGGAGGACGACATAACCTGGTCTACATCTCACATTTCTGCGCGACATGTAATGTCAAAAGATCTACCTATCTTTTCGAGTAATCCAGAAGAATGGCCGGTTTTCATAACCAATTTTCAACAATCAACTGAGCGCTGCGGTTTTACCCTCAAGGAGAACCTCATTCGTCTACAAAAGTGCCTGAGAGGACAGGCCTTAGAAGCTGTACGTAGGAAGCTTATGATGCCAAGCACTGTGCCATTTGCAATTGAAACATTACGCATGTTATATGGTAGGGCAGACATTATACAACAAACACTGCAAATAAAGTTAAGGTAATATCCAGATGTTAGGATGAATAAAATTGATACTTTAATTAATTTCGCATTAGCTGTTCAAAATTACAGAACAACTATGCAATCTATTGGTTTAGAAAGTTATTTAAATGATCCGATGTTGCTGAATGATCTGCTGACAAAACTGCCTTACGACCTTAAACTTGAATGGGGACGCTATAGGTTAATGCATCAACGGGTTCGCATTATCGCCTTTGATGAGTGGTTGTTCGCTCTTGCCACTTGCGCTAGTCAGATTAAGCATTTCGGCCACTCAGTTGTATCGTCGTATCGTATAGAAGAGAAGAAAGGTAGTCGCAGCAGCAACGCGAATTGCTTATGACACATGATTTTGCTGAGGGCGTCGGAATACTCCAAATGCCTCGATTCTCATCTGTTGGTAGATTGTAGTGAGTTTTTAGCTATGAAAAGAGAGGCTAGATGGGATTTCGTTCGAGAAAAATGATTGTGTATCCGCTGTTTCAAACGGCACTTCGTTAGATATTGTAATTCTAAGAAGAAATGCGGGGTTGACGGCTGTCAAATGGCTCACAACCCACTTTTGCATACCACACATTAAATCGGCGTTGACACTCATACAAAAACAGCTAAGAAAATGGACGCTAGGAATGAGACGACCTCATCCGTTTTATGTCACCTAAAGGGTGGTAAACGCACACTGTTTCGTTATATACCTGTGTCGTTGTTCGGTAAACACGGGGTGGTAAATACGTATGCCTTTGCTGATGAAGGGTCGGCGTGTACACTGATTGAGCATAATTCAGCAAAAGCGCTAGGTCTGGATGGTCCTCAGGAAGAGAGGGGCGCGAGTTTTCTTTCTAGAAAACGCACGAACGATTGCAAAACTAAACTTGCCACTACAATCTCTTGAACTAAATGATAAATCAGATCGGGAACATTTGAAGAATCTACCAGTTTATCCCTATGAAGCAGTGCAGGCACGAATTCTAATAGGAATAGACAACATTAAAGTCTGTGTGCCTCTAGAGATTCGGCAATCGGATGATGACAATGTAATTGCCGCCAGGTGCAAGCTGGGGTTATCGGTATTCGGCCGAAACAATAATTACGAACAGAATCCGTTGCGGGTGTTGCCCAAATGTTGCCCAAATGTAACTGCAAGCAAATAGCCGTTTAGAAGAGCTCTTCCAGTCGTATTTTTCATTGGAGTCAGTTGGCATTCGAGCAGTTGAACCCCTTGCCTCCAAGGAAGACGAACGGTCTCTACGAATCATGGAGTCTACAACGAAATACCTTCCGCAAAAAAAGAGATGGGAGACAGGCCCCGACTAAAAGCAATTTCTCATTAGTACCATCGCAGATTACGAGCGCAAAGGCTACGTAAAAAAGCTTGAAAGTCACGAGGCCTGGCGCAGTAATAAATCTTGGTTTATTCCAATTTTTACTGTTACTAATATTAATAAAAATAAAACTTGGCTAGTGTGGGATGCGGCCGCAGCTGTTAATAATGCTTCGCTAAATTCTTTTCTCCTGAAGGACCCAGATCTCACAAAGTCTCTTGTGGGTATCCTTATCCGCTTCCGAGAGAAGCCAATTGCCTTATGTGGGGATATTCGTGAGATGTATCACCAGGTACTGGTAAATGAAGAAGATCAAGCCGCGCAGAAGAATTTATGGTGCTGCGGAGACACAACCAGGGATCCTGACATTTACGTTATGCAAGTTATGACATTTGGGGCATCTTGTTCGCCTTCGTTAGCCAACTATGTAAAAAACAAGAATGCTGAGCAATTCCGGAGTCAACACCCTACTGCGGTAGATGCCATTATCGACAACACCTTTGTAGAAGATTGGCTTCAATGTGCGCAAACAGAAGATGAAATGATACACCTTGTTTCGATTGTACGTATGGTACACGCCGACGGCGGCTTTGAAATGAGAAGTTGGAAATCTAACTCGTCAAATGTCCTAAATGCTTTGAGTGGAAAATCTAAGCAGGACGATAAATGTATTGAAACCCCAGGCACAAATCAAGAAAAGGGTCTTGAAATGTAGTCTCCAACTGATGATGTGTTTACATTTTCCGAAAAGTTTTCTAAAGAAATTTTTAATGAAAATAAATTTCCCACCAAACGGGAGATTCTATGCGTAATAATGACAATCTTTGACCCGCTAGGCCTATTAGGATTCTATCTTATCTACGCGAAAATACTGATGCAAGAGATTTGGCGGTCAGGTGTCGCATGGGACGAGACCTTTAAGGCAGAACAAGAGGAGAAGTTGTGGATCTGGGTACGCCGGTTACGGTCGATATCGCACGTGCGCGTTCCTCGCTGCTATTCGCACGTCAACTTCGCTCAAAAAGCTGCATGTATTTGTTGATGCGAGTGTGAACGCCTACGCAGCAGTGGCATATTTACGCGCAGCACAAAATAAAAGATTCGCCTGCAGCATGGTGGCAATAAAAACACGGGTGGCGCCTTTGAAGCCTGTGTCTATCCCTAGACTGGAGTTAATGGCTGCGATTCTTGGTTTGCGGTTAGCAAAATTTTTACCAAAGGAACTTTCTGTTTCTCTCGACCGAAGAGTTTTTTGGTCTGACTCCAAGAATGTATTGTACTGGATAAGATCAGATGCCAGGAAGTTTCAGCATTTGTGGCGGTACGAGTAGGCAAAATATTGCAAGATTTTCTGGTCGAGAAATGGAGGTGGGTTCCGTCATCCGAAAACGTGGCCGATGAAGGGACAAAGTGGTGTAAAGAGCCAATATTAGACTCTGGTACTCGATGGTTTAAAGGTCCCAACTTTTTAGCGCTATCAGAAAATGAGTGGCCAAAAGGTAATCTCGATGGTGAGCCGGAACATATGTTCCACGTGGAACAGAAGGAGATATTGCCGTCAAGTCTGAAAATTATCAGCCCTGATCCCCGGCGTTTTAGCAAGTGGGAAAGACTCCGAAATGCACAAGGATATGTGCTACGTTTCCTTAACAAAATAGCATTCAAATCCTTGCAATCGATGATTACGTTTAAGTTGCTAAGCAAACTAGATATAGAATACACTATAATTCGTAACTGTCAAGAAGAAGAGTATTGTGAAGAAATTTCGCGCCTGCTTGCAGGAAAAAACGTTCCTTCGAACAGTAATATTCTTTGGTAATATCTACAAATGGGGGGAATTTGGACGAGTATGGTATTTTGAGAGCGAGAGGTAGAATCGATTGAAGGGGTGAGTTTTCCAGTAAAGCGACCTATGATAATGCCCCGCCATCACCAGGTGACACGTCTCATAGCTGATTTCTATCATCGTAAATTTTATCACCACCACATCGAAATGCGTCGAAGGTATTGGATACAAGGCTTGCGAGCAGTAGTAAGAGATACATCGAAAAATTGCCAATTGTGCCGCATCCTCCAGAAATGGGAAATTTGCCAGTAGAGAGACTTAACGCGTTTACTCGTCCGTTTACAAACACAGGTATCGACTATTTCGGCCCAATTGAAGTTGTAGTTGGACAGCGACGTGAGAATCGGTGGGGAGTTCTCTTCACATGCCTTACAGTGCGCGCAGTTCATATCGAGTTGGCGGCATCACTTTCTACTGATTGCTTTTTGCTTATACTAAAACAATTTGTTTCTCGTCGGGGTGTACCAGCGTGCATATGGTCAGATAATGGCACTAATTTTCGCGGGGCTAGTCGCATATTAGAAGATGAAATAAAAAAATTATCTCCCAAAGAACTCGAAGGCCGTCGTCCGGTCATTAAATGGAAATTTATACCACCAGCGGCTACGCATATGGGAGGTTGTTGGGAATGAATGATTCGTTCTGTGAAGTCTTTACTGATGGATATATTACCCCGAGCTAATTTACGCGAAGAAATACTTAGAGCAGCTTTAGCAGAAGTGGAATTCGTTTTAAACTCCCGACCGCTTACTTACGTCCCGCTTGATTCGCCGGACGCTGATGCGATAACGCCCAATCATATCCTTCTCGGAAGTTCAAGTGGAAAAAATACACTCTGCCTTGAGGAGGCTGATCATTCGGTATTAAATAAGAATCGTCGAGTCTCTGGACAAGTGGCCGATCAGTTTTGGAGAAGATGGTTAAGGGAGTACTTGCCTTGGTTAACTAGGCGCACCAAATGGTTCGACAAAGCTATGGACCCTATACGTATCGGAGATGTTGTGATCATATAAATACTTGGAAGGAATCATTGTAGATATACAAAAATCGGCGGATGGTGAAGTACGTAGTGCTGTAACTAATGAAGGATAGTTTACCAGGCCGTCCGTTAAGCTTGCAAAGCTTGATGTGCGGAGTGAACCATGCTCAGCGGAGCAGCACGAAGTTCATGGAGGAGGGTATGTTACGCCGCTTATCGTTTAACGCCGTCGTACGAAAGAAATCGGCATTGCCTTTATTGGTCCGCTTTGTGCTTGTTCGTCTCAACTCAGCTGTCAATTAAATATACAATACCTATATTCGCAAATGTAATTCTTTCTTTTGGATTTCGACTTCCTTGAAGAAAGGTGTGCCTTAGCACGAGAAATACAAGTGTAAGAATAGTTTTTGTTGTACATACATAACTACATGTAACATACATTTATTAAATAAATATAGATTTTAGTATTGTTACCAGCAATTGGACTAGCTGAAAATACGTTTTTTGATTCGCTTCGCGCTACCACAATATTCTAAAATACTTTGGTTTCCCTTGGGTGCAATCGGACAGACACGCGGGACCATAACCTTAAAATGAGCGTTCGGACGGAACTAGCTTCGGCTGACATTGAGACAGCCACCTGTAACTTGGATGCCCAAATTGTTCAACTCGCGCCACAGCTTTGGCCGCTGGGTGCGCGCCCACGGTAGCACAAGCACCAGCGACAACAGCATCTGTCATTTATGCTGTCCAATACTTTATTTCGTCTACTCCAAGGCCTTTGTCCACAAGTTCGCTTGTAGACCGTCAGGTAGACGGGTCACCACGAGATCCTTCACCACCACGTACTCGATCGGGTATTTTGGGCAACGTGCACGAATTGCACGAACAAGCATTGCCAGCGAAACTGCGAATGCCGAAAGCCAACTGCAAGTTAGCTATGTTCATAATTTAATTCCGTTTGCCGGTAATCAGCTAAATAGGTTTCATAACTCCGGAGTTCGTTCTAGCCACCAATTTCCAGTAATGTCACTTCATAATCCAGCAAATTATACCACCGCTTCTTGTAATGATCATCTTTATGGGATGAATCGGGAGGACGACATAACCGGGTCTACATCTCACATTTCTGCGCGACATGTAATGTCAAAAGATCTACCTATCTTTTCGAGTAATCCAGAAGAATGGCCGGTTTTCATAACCAATTTTCAACAATCAACTGAGCGCTGCGGTTTTACCCTCAAGGAGAACCTCATTCGTCTACAAAAGTGCCTGAGAGGACAGGCCTTAGAAGCTGTACGTGGGAAGCTTATGATGCCAAGCACTGTGCCATTTGCAATTGAAACATTACGCATGTTATATGGTAGGGCAGACATTATACAACAAACACTGCAAATAAAGTTAAGGTAATATCCAGATGTTAGGATGAATAAAATTGATACTTTAATTAATTTCGCATTAGCTGTTCAAAATTACAGAACAACTATGCAAGCTATTGGTTTAGAAAGTTATTTAAATGATTCGATGTAGCTGAATGATCTGCTGACAAAACTGCCTTACGACCTTAAACTTGAATGGGGACGCTATAGGTTAATGCATCAACGGGTTGACATTATCGCCTTTGATGAGTGGTTGTTCGCTCTTGCCACTTGTGCTAGTCAGATTAAGCATTTCGGCCACTCAGTTGTATCGTCGTATCGTATAGAAGAGAAGAAAGGTAGTCGCAGCAGCAACGCGAATTGCTTATGACACATGATTTTGCTGAGGGCGTCGGAATACTCCAAATGCCTCGATTCTCATCTGTTGGTAGATTGTAGTGAGTTTTTAGCTATGAAAAGAGAGGCTAGATGGGATTTCGTTCGAGAAAAATGATTGTGTATCCGCTGTTTCAAACGGCACTTCGTTAGATATTGTAATTCTAAGAAGAAATGCGGGGTTGACGGCTGTCAAATGGCTCACAACCCACTTTTGCATACCACACATAAAATCGGCGTTGACACTCATACAAAAACAGCTAAGAAAATGGACGCTAGGAATGAGACGACCTCATCCGTTTTATGTCACCTAAAGGGTGGTAAACGCACACTGTTTCGTTATATACCTGTGTCGTTGTTCGGTAAAAACGGGGTGGTGAATACGTATGCCTTTGCTGATGAAGGGTCGGCGTGTACACTGATTGAGCATAATTCAGCAAAAGAGCTAGGTCTGGATGGTCCTCAGGAAGAGAGGGGCGCGAGTTTTCTTTCTAGAAAACGCACGAACGATTGCAAAACTAAACTTGCCACTACAATCTCTTGAACTAAATGATATATCAGATCGGGAACATTTGAAGAATCTACCAGTTTATCCCTATGAAGCAGTGCAGGCACGAATTCTAATAGGATTAGACAACATTAAAGTCTGTGTGCCTCTAGAGATTCGGCAATCGGATGACGACAATGTAATTGCCGCCAGGTGCAAGCTGGGGTTATCGGTATTCGGCCGAAACAATAATTACGAACAGAATCCGTTGCGGGTGTTGCCCAAATGTAACTGCAGGCAAATAGCCGTTTAGAAGAGCTCTTCCAGTCATATTTTTCATTGGAGTCAGTTGGCATTCGAGCAGTTGAACCCCTTGCCTCCAAGGAAGACGAACGGTCTCTACGAATCATGGAGTCTACAACGAAATACCTTCCGCAAAAAAAGAGATGGGAGACAGGCCCCGACTTAAAGCAATTTCTCATTAGTACCATCGCAGATTACGAGCGCAAAGGCTACGTAAAAAAGCTTGAAAGTCACGAGGCCTGGCGCAGTAATAACTCTTGGTTTATTCCAATTTTTACTGTTACTAATATTAATAAAAATAAAACTAGGCTAGTGTGGGATGCGGCCGCAGCTGTTAATAATGCATCGCTAAATTCTTTTCTGCTGAAGGACCCAGATCTCACAAAGTCTCTTGTGGGTATCCTTATCCGCTTCCGAGAGAAGCCAATTGCCTTATGTGGGGATATTCGTGAGATGTATCACCAGGTACTGGTAAATGAAGAAGATCAAGCCGCGCAGAAGAATTTATGGTGCTGCGGAGACACAACCAGCGATCCTGACATTTACGTTATGCAAGTTATGACATTTGGCGCATCTTATTCGCCTTCGTTAGCCAACTATGTAAAAAACAAGAATGCTGAGCGATTCCGGAGTCAACACCCTACTGCGGTAGATGCCATTATCGACAACACCTTTGTAGACGATTGGCTTCAATGTGCGCAAACAGAAGATGAAATGATACACCTTGCTTCGATTGTACGTATGGTAGACGCCGACGGCGGCTTTGAAATGAGAAGTTGGAAATCTAACTCGTCAAATGTCCTAAATGCTTTGAGTGGAAAATCTAAGCAGGACGATAAATGTATTGAAACCCCAGGCACAAATCAAGAAAAGGGTCTTGAAATGTAGTCTCCAACTGATGATGTGTTTACATTTTCCGAAAAGTTTTCTAAAGAAATTTTTAATGAAAATAAATTTCCCACCAAACGGGAGATTCTATGCGTAATAATGACAATCTTTGACCGCCTAGGCCTATTAGGATTCTATCTTATCTACGCGAAAATACTGATGCAAGAGATTTGGCGGTCAGGTGTCGCATGGGACGAGACCTTTAAGGCAGAACAAGAGGAGAAGTGGTGGATCTGGGTACGCCGGTTACGGTCGATATCGCACGTGCGCGTTCCTCGCTGCTATTCGCACGTCAACTTCGCTCAAAAAGCTGCATGTATTTGTTGATGCGAGTGTGAACGCCTACGCAGCAGTGGCATATTTACGCGCAGCACAAAATAAAAGATTCGCCTGCAGCATGGTGGCATCAAAAACACGGGTGGCGCCTTTGAAGCCTGTGTCTATCCCTAGACTGGAGTTAATGGCTGCAATTCTTGGTTTGCGGTTAGCAAAATTTTTATCAAAGGAACTTTCTGTTTCTCTCGACCGAAGAGTTTTTTGGTCTGACTCCAAGAATGTATTGTAAGATTTTCTGGTCGAGGAATGGAGGTGGGTTCCGCCATCAGAAAACGTGGCCGATGAAGGGACAAAGTGGTCTAAAGAGCCAATATTAGACTCTGGTACTCGATGGTTTAAAGGTCCCAACTTTTTAGCGCTATCAGAAAATGAGTGGCCAAAAGGGAATCTCGATGGTGAGCCGGAACATATGTTCCACGTGGAAAAGAAGGGGATATTGCCGTCAAGTCTGAAAATTATCAGCCCTGATCCGCGGCGTTTTAGCAAGTGGGAAAGACTCCGAAATGCACAAGGATATGTGCTACGTTTCCTTAACAAAATAGCATTCAAATCCTTGCAATCGATGATTACGTTTAAGTTGCTAAGCAAACTAGATATAGAAGGATACGAATACACTATAATTCGTAACTGTCAAGAAGAAGAGTATTGTGAAGAAATTTCGGGCCTGCTTGCAGGAAAAAACGTTCCTTCGAACAGTAATATTCTTTGGTAATATCTACAAATGCTCCCCCTATTTGGACGAGTATTGTTACGGAAAACGGTCGACGTAAATGCATACATATTGATATTAATGCAAACGGTCGACATAAGCACATACATACAGATACTAATGCAAACGGTCAGTATAATTGCATACATATTGACATGCATGCAAACATACATATTCTTATACATTACTTTCCAACACTTTTGAGACCGACGTTGATTATTCAACGCTTAAGGCCAATGTCGATCACATAACATAAACCATAACTAAGAATATCAAGGCACTTGATACGCACTAAGCGCTAACATTCAAGTGTGCAACTGTCTCGGTTATTTAAAACCCAGACTGAATTAAATGCATTTCTTTACACCAAAATAATATGCCAATGACATTTGAGACCTGTGGGTTCGTACCGTTTTCCATCAACGCCTCAAGCACAGCGATCGCATGATTAGACATTTTCCCACCAAATGCGATCGCTGGGCTGACTTAGTTTAGCTATAAATACATTAAGAAAAATATGATTAAGACAGTTTTGTAACGTCAAGTGAGAACGCCTAGACCAGGTATTTTACTGGCCTCGTGGCATTGAATAAAACATAAAATCTCTTTACATCGTTTGTTGAAACTTATTTAAAATTACTCTACATGGCGATCCTGCCAGGAGCATTAAAATAAAAGAAGGCTAAAAATAGCAAGTAAAATTGCTGAGAAAGCCACATATAAAATAAATTAAAGGACTATAAATAGCAAATATATTGCTGAAATGTCTTTAAATAAATAAAAAAAAAATAAAAAATAAAAATAAAAAAAAAATTTTTTAAAAAAAGTAATTTTTAAACGTTCCCGAGCAACCAACCTCAAAAGATTTGGATGAAATTACGAAGCGAACACCTGACTTTGGCAATCACCATCAGATCCAGTGAAAGTTCCAAAAAACTAGAAAAAAAAATTTTACAAAGGAATACAAGGCAAACAAAAGGGTATATAACTTGCGGCACCACGAATTAATGGACGAATTCGAGAAGATACTAGAATACTGGAGTCACTACTACAAATCCTTCGATAAGCAAACGCAGGAAACAACATCCCAACAACAATCAAACACACCTATAAATATTGGCCCTCTACCAATAACAATCGAGGAATACCAGCGGCGTAACAGCTACAAAAAGGCACAAGGGGCAGTAAAAATCCCAGTTCCGATTAAATTTAAAAGGAAGCGAGGTGGAAAAAAGTACGCCCAACGAAGGAAAATTGCTGAACTATACAAGCAAATAAATATGGAGACATCGACAGAAGCAAAAATTCAGCTGAAGCAGGAGATAAGCAGTATAAGGAATCTATAGATGTAACAGTAGTTAATATTTATAAAAATAAAAAATAAAATATATGTATATATAAAAAACATTTTAACATAATATTTTGGCAACCTAACGGCTGCCTATTGAAGGGCAACAATTGTTGCCGTTTTAGAAATTTAAGTATGGGCGGACAAAATACAAAAATAGCCGACCCAAAAGCTAATGTGGTAAATTCCATAGAAGTTGCCGATCATACAGTTGATTTAGATTAAATTAGGATTATGCTATTACTAATTACCATATGTAGTTGCATAGGATTATTTCTAAGACTTTATTCTACCCATAATAAAATATTAAAAAAAAATATAAGAGTCGCTCCGACGGCCTTGATAAAGTTTAAGAGTTAAAATTTTGCCATGAAATGGGAAGCTATCAGTACAGATTTAACAAAACATAAAATAAATTTTTTTAAATCTTTCAAATGTCTGAGTCAGAATAGAGCTATAAAAAAGGAAACAGTGGTTAGACATATAAATATTTTACAAGACAATTTAAACTACATTAGAGCCATATCAAATGTTTACCAAACAAAATTTACTAGAGAACACAAAGCAATAGTAGGAAAATTGTTTAAAGAACTCAGGGAAAAATTTATTAGAGTTCTATGCAAATTCGAAATTGAATAAGATATTCCTGAAACAACAATCAATCAAATTGATGTAAATTTAGATAGGCTAAACATTTCTGACCACGACAGTACTTTAGATATACCAGAATCCAACATGCCACAATCATTAAACGATTTCCTTTGCAATACTGCAAAACTAATACCACCATTTGATGGAAAACCTGAAAATCTACAAAGTTTTCTTGACGCACTTCAGTTAGTTGATCTAGTCAAAGGAGATCATGAAGAAGCAGCAGTAACCTTAATTAAATCAAGATTAAAAGGTACAGCAAGAAATCTAATCAGTAATGAGAGTACAGTAGCTGCAATTATAGCAAAATTAAAATCAGCAGTCAAAGGTGAATCAGTCGAAGTATTGACTGCAAAAATTATGAATACCAAACAGTTTAGCAAAACAGCAACAACATTTTGTAACGAGATAGAAGATCTCACTAAATCACTGCAAAACGCGTACATTAATGACGGACTTAATCCAGATTTAGCTAGTTCTTATTCGACAAAAACAGCTATAAAAGCTCTGGTAAAGAATTCCTCAAATGAAAAAGTTAAACTTATAATGGAAGCAGGTACATTCACTAATATGAATGATGCTGTAGCAAAATTCGTGAACAGCTGCACAGAAGCTACTGATAGTAGATCAGTAATGCAGCTGAATAGAAGAAACAATTTCAAAAGATTTCCATCTTTTTCTGGTAACAGAAATCAAAACAGCTATAGAGGAAGAAATAGATATTACAATAACAATAATTCAAGGCCAAACTTTAGAACCAACCAAAATAGAAATTATACCAACAATCAAAATAGGAACCAAACTAATCGTAACAGCAATAACAACCGTAACTTAAGAGCAGTTGAAGCCCATCCGGAAAACGGATCAGCTCCCCAGAATGCCCAACTGGGGAATGCTCGCAACAATTAACATCGAAAATTCTTAACATTAACCTAAATTTCAGTAATTACCTTATTATTGAATCTTCATTTAATGAAATACCAAACACTTTTTTGCTTGACACGGGATCAGAAATTTCGATCATTAAAAATACATCAATTACCAATACTAACACTTTTAACAAAAACGCAATATATAAATTAACTGGCATAGGTAAAGGTACAACAAACACTTTAGGTAGTATAAATGCAGATATTTATTTTGACAATATAATAGTGAATCACAATTTTCAAGTAGTAGACGAAAACTTTCCAATCCCATGCGATGGAATAATAGGTATTGATTTTATTAAGCAAAATAATTGCACTTTAGAATACCGAAATAATGGCCAAAGTTTTATTATGATTAGATCTCATTATAACAATCAAAAACAAAAAGTAGAAATATTAGATTCACCAAAAGATAACACAATATCATTACCAGCTAGAGCAGAAGTAATAAGAAGAATTTCAATCAATTCAAATGAAGATGAAGTTCTTATTCCAAACCAAGAACTATCATCTGGAGTATATATAGGAAATACAATAGTAACAATAAAAAACGCCTTTGTACGTATAATTAATACAACAGAAGAAAATTTATTACTGGAAAATTTCACAATTAGAACAGAAAACCTTAATGGCTACAACGTAGTTAAAATAAGCGAAATACAAAATGACACTAGTGAAAGAAAAAACATAATTTTAAATAAAATTTCTCAAAATTGTCCATTACAACACAAAAAGAAATTGCTTAGCCTTTGTTCAAATTTTACAGACGTTTTCGCTTTAGAAACAGACCCATGTACGTGCAACAACTTTTACAAACAGAAACTCCACTTAAACGACAAAACACCAGTATATATAAAAAATTACAGAACTCCACACAATCATAAAGAGGAAATAAATAAACACATAGAAAAATTAATCAATGACGATATCATTGAACCTTCTGTTTCAGAATATAATAGTCCAATCTTATTAGTTCCCAAAAAGTCAAATACATCAGAGAAAAAATGGAGACTTGTAATAGATTATAGACAAGTCAATAAGCGCTTAGCATCAGATAAATACCCATTACCGAGAATAGATGATATTTTAGACCAACTAGGACGTGCAAAATATTTTTCATGTTTAGACTTATTATCAGGATTTCACCAAATAGAACTAGAAGAAAAATCACGAAATATTACATCATTCTCGTCCGACCAAGGTTCATTCCGATTTAAAAGATTACCTTTTGGTTTAAAAATAGCACCCAACTCATTCCAAAGAATGATGAACATCGCATTCTCAGGTCTAGGCCCAAACAAAACATTCGTATACATGGATGACCTCATAGTCATCGGATGTTCGGAAACGCATATGCTAAACAATTTAAAATCAGTCTTTGAAATTTGTAGAAAAACCAACTTAAAATTACAACCAGATAAATGTCAATTTTTCAATTCAGAAGTAACATTTTTAGGACATAGGTGTACTGATCAAGGAATTTTACCAGATAACTCAAAATATGACAAAATCTTATATTATCCAAAACCAACAAACGCTGATGAATCTAAACGATTCATAGCCTTTGTAAATTACTACAGACGATTTATACCTAATTTCGCTCATCATGCAATACATATCACTAGACTAACAAGAAAAAAAGCACAATTCATATGGACACCAGAATGTGAAAAAGCATTTCACTATTTAAAGAATTCCCTATTATCCCCACAAATACTAAAATATACTAATTTCGATCAACCCTTTTGCATAACTACGGACGCAAGTAAAATTGCATGCGGCGCCGTACTTAGCCAAGATCATAATGGTATACAGTTACCAATAGCTTTCGCATCTAGAACTTTTACAAAAGGAGAAAGTAATAAATCAGTAATAGAACAAGAACTTACAGCAATACATTGGTCAATCAACTTCTTTAAACCATACATTTATGGACGAAAGTTCTTAATACAAAGTGATCACAAACCTCTTACATACCTATTTGCCATGAAAAATCCTTCATCTAAATTAACACGTATGAGATTAGATCTTGAAGAATTCGACTTCGAAGTTGAATATATTAAAGGAAAAGACAATTGCGGAGCTGACGCTTTATCTCGAATTGATTTCGGGCAAATTAAAAGACTTAAAGAAGAAAACACTGCAATTATACAAGTTATTACTCGATCTAAATCGAAAAATACAATAACACCAACAAAAAAAGCAACTAATATAAAAAATATGACATTAAAAGTGTACGAAACAATTACGACACACGAAGTGAAAAAGTTACCAAGCCTAAAACTTATGATAAGGTGCACCTCAAATGAATATAATGAGAAGAATGAAAAATTAAATGAATCCTCTAATTTAATTTTATTCCATGGAAAAAGAAAGATAGTTGAATTCAACGCTAAAGATTTTATTGCTTATGGGAAGATTGAACTAGCTCAATTGTTTCTCAAACTTGAAAAAGTAGTTGGCAATAAAAACTTCAGCAATATAAAAATCGCGATTAATGATAAATTATTTGAGTATGTCGACATTGAGGACTTTAAAAGAATAGGTAATAAAACTCTAGAGAAGGTAACAATAGCGATAACGCCAAAAATAACAACAATCACTTCACCAGCTAAAAAACTGGAAATTTTGACTAAATATCTTGATGACCCTGTATTTGGAGGCCACCCAGGTGTCACAAGATTATTATCCAAGCTAAGACGAAAATACTATTGGAAAAATATGATTTCAGACGTGAAATTATATATAAAAAATTGCGAAAAATGTAAACAAAATAAATCTGGTATAAACCATGTAGAACCATTAATTACTGCACAAACGCCAGCGAAATCCTTTGAAATTGTACAAATCGACACAGTAGGTCCATTACCTAAGTCATTTAATGGAAATGAATATGCACTAACGATAATTTGCGATTTGACAAAATACTTAATAACTGTAGCTATTCCAAACAAATCAGCTAATCAAGTAGCCAAAGCTATAGTTGAAAACTGTATTTTAATTTATGGCCCCATAAAAACAATTATAACAGATATGGGTACAGAATATAAAAACCAAATTTTCAATGAAATATGCAAACTGCTAAAAATTGAAAATAAAACGTCAACACCATATCACCATCAAACAGTAGGATCAATAGAACGTAGTCATAGAACTTTTAATGAATACATTAGATCATATATAGCAACAAACAAATTAGAATGGGATCACTGGTTAAAATACTTCACGTATTGTTATAATACGACACCATCAACAACCCATGGTTACACCCCATTCGAACTTCTATATGGAAAAATCCCAGAATCTTACGACTTTATGTTAAAAAATACAATAGACCCAGTTTATAATATAGATGATTATCACACAGAACTGAAATTCAAATTACAAACAGCTCAAAAACGAGCAGCAGAATTAATAGAAAAATCAAAAAGAATTGCGAAACAGAATTATGACAAGAAATCAAATCCTCAAACAATTCTAATAAATGATATGGTCTACCTAAAAAATGAAGCTAGCCATAAACTTGATAGCATATACGAAGGCCCATACAAAGTAATCGAAACAGATTATTTAGGAAATTGTAAAATAAAGAAAAATTCAAAAGAAATGATTGTACACAAAAATCGATTAAAATTAGCTTAACTAAATTTAGTATAATTTAATCTTTTTATAAGAAACCATACAATCTTTAATATTATAACTATGAAATATGTCAAAACAAAAAAAAATGTATTATTAATTCCATAACTTCATAATAACATAATTAACTAGATTTATCCGGTACCGATAAAATCATAAGAAATAAATATATCAGATAGATTTTAAATACGTATAACTATAAGAAAATTACTTCATACATATATATATATAAAAAAAAAAAAACAAAAAAAAAAAAAAAAAAAAAAATTTTTACTAATTATACTTGAAGATTTTTTTTTTTTTTTTCCCAAAAAGGGAGGTGTTACGGAAAACGGTCGACGTAAATGCATACATATTGATATTAATGCAAACGGTCGACAAAAGCACATACATACAGATACTAATGTAAACGGTCAGTATAAATGCATACATATTGACATGCATGCAAACATACATATTCTTATACATTACTTTCCCACACTTTTGAGACCGACGTTGATTATTCAACGCTTAAGGCCAATGTCGATCACATAACATAAACCATAACTAAGAATATCAAGGCACTTGATACGCACTAAGCGCTAACATTCAAGTGTGCAACTGTCTCGGTTATTTAAAACCCAGACTGAATTAAATGCATTTCTTTACACCAAAATAATATGCCAATGACATTTGAGACCTGTGGGTTCGTACCGTTTTCCATCAAAGCCTCAAGCACAGCGATCGCATGATTAGACATTTTCCCACCAAATGCGATCGCTGGGCTGACTTAGTTTAGCTATAAATACATTAAGAAAAATATGATTAAGACAGTTTTGTAACGTCAAGTGAGAACGCCTAGACCAGGTATTTTACTGGCCTCGTGGCATTGAATAAAACATAAAATCTCTTTACATCGTTTGTTGAAACTTATTTAAAATTACTCTACAGTATGGTATTTTGAGAGCGAGAGGTAGAATCGATTGAAGGGGTGAGTTTTCCAGTAAAGCGACCTATGATAATGCCCCGCCATCACCAGGTGACACGTCTCATAGCTGATTTCTATCATCGTAAATTTTATCACCACCACATCGAAATGCGTCGAAGGTATTGGATACAAGGCTTGCGAGCAGTAGTAAGAGATACATCGAAAAATTGCCAATTGTGCCGCATCCTCCAGAAATGGGAAATTTGCCAGTAGAGAGACTTAACGCGTTTACTCGTCCGTTTACAAACACAGGTATCGACTATTTCGGCCCAATTGAAGTTGTAGTTGGACAGCGACGTGAGAATCGGTGGGGAGTTCTCTTCACATGCCTTACAGTGCGCGCAGTTCATATCGAGTTGGCGGCATCACTTTCTACTGATTGCTTTTTGCTTATACTAAAACAATTTGTTTCTCGTCGGGGTGTACCAGCGTGCATATGGTCAGATAATGGCACTAATTTTCGCGGGGCTAGTCGCATATTAGAAGATGAATTAAAAAATTATCTCCCAAAGAACTCGAAGGCCATCGTCCGGTCATTAAATGGAAATTTATACCACCAGCGGCTACGCATATGGGAGGTTGTTGGGAAAGAATGATTCGTTCTGTGAAATCTTTACTGATGGATATATTACCCCGAGCTAATTTACGCGAAGAAATACTTAGAGCAGCTTTAGCAGAAGTGGAATTCGTTTTAAACTCCCGACCGCTTACTTACGTCCCGCTTGATTCGCCGGACGCTGATGCGATAACGCCCAATCATATCCTTCTCGGAAGTTCAAGTGGAGAAAATACACTCTGCTTTGAGGAGGCTGATCATTCGGTATTAAATAAGAATCTTCGAGTCTCTGGACAAGTGGCCGATCAGTTTTGGAGAAGATGGTTAAGCGAGTACTTGCCTTGGTTAACTAGGCGCACCAAATGGTTCGACAAAGCTATGGACCCTATACGTATCGGAGATGTTGTGATCATATAAATACTTGGAAGGAATCATTGTAGATATAAAAAAATCGGCGGATGGTGAAGTACGTAGTGCTGTAACTAATGAAGGATAGTTTACCAGGCCGTCCGTTAAGCTTGCAAAGCTTGATGTGCGGAGTGAACCATGCTCAGCGGAGCAGCACGAAGTTCATGGAGGAGGGTATGTTACGCCGCTTATCGTTTAACGCCGTCGTACGAAAGAAATCGGCATTGCCTTTATTGGTCCGCTTTGTGCTTGTTCGTCTCAACTCAGCTGTCAATTAAATATACAATACCTATATTCGCAAATGTAATTCTTTCTTTTGGATTTCGACTTCCTTGAAGAAAGGTGTGCCTTAGCACGAGAAATACAAGTGTAAGAATA
This sequence comes from Philophylla caesio, assembly GCA_963971545.1. NCBI lineage: Eukaryota > Metazoa > Arthropoda > Insecta > Diptera > Tephritidae > Philophylla > Philophylla caesio. The sequence goes on from OZ020604.1 coordinate 102,691,474, forward strand.
GTTTTTGTTATACATACATAACTACATGTAACATACATTTATTAAATAAATATAGATTTTAGTATTGTTACCAGCAATTGGATTAGCTGAAAATACGTTTTTTGATTCGCTTCGCGCTACCACAATATTCTAAAATACTTTGGTTTCCCTTGGGTGCAATCGGACAGACACGCGGGAACATAACCTTAAAATGAGCGTTGGGACGGAACTAGCTTCGGCTGACATTGAGACAGCCACCTGTAACTTGGATGCCCAAATTGTTCAACTGGCGCCACAGCTTTGGCCGCTGGGTGCGTGCCCACGGAAGCACAAGCACCAGCGACAACAGCATCTGTCATTTATGCTCTCCAATACTTTTTTTCGTCTACTCCAAGGCCTTTGTCCACAAGTTCGCTTGTAGGATCGCACCACGAGATCCTTCACCACCACGTACTCGATCGGGTATTTTGCGCAACGAAAAACCTAAAAACGTGCACGAATTGCACGAACAAGCATTGCCAGCGAAACTGCGAATGCCGAAAGCCAACTGCAAGTTAGCTATGTTCATAATTTAATTCCGTTTGCCGGTAATCAGCTAAATGGGTTTCATAACTCCGGAGTTCGTTCTAGCCACCAATTTCCAGTAATGTCACTTCATAATCCAGCAAATTATACCACCGCTTCTTGTAATGATCATCTTTATGGGATGAATCGGGAGGACGACATAACCTTGTCTACATCTCACATTTCTGCGCGACATGTAATGTCAAAAGATCTACCTATCTTTTCGAGTAATCCAGAAGAATGGCCGGTTTTCATAACCAATTTTCAACAATCAACTGAGCGCTGCGGTTTTACCCACCAGGAGAACCTCATTCGTCTACAAAAGTGCCTGAGAGGACAGGCAGAAGCTGTACGTGGGAAGCTTATGATGCCAAGCACTGTGCCATTTGCAATTGAAACATTACGCATGTTATATGGTAGGGCAGACATTATACAACAAACACTGCAAATAAAGTGAAGGTAATATCCATTGATACTTTAATTAATTTCGCATTAGCTGTTCAAAATTACAGAACAACTATGCAAGCTATTGGTTTAGAAAGTTATTTAAATGATCCGATGTTGCTGAATGATCTGCTGACAAAACTGCCTTACGACCTTAAATTTGAATGGGGACGCTATAGGTTAATGCATCAACGGCTTGACATTATCGCCTTTGATGAGTGGTTGTTCACTCTTGCCACTTGCGCTAGTCAGATTAAGCATTTCGGCCACTCAGTTGTATCTTCGTATCGTCTAGAAGAGAAGAAAGGTAGTCGCAGCAGCAACGCGAATTGCTTATGACACATGATTTTGCTGAGGGCGTCGGAATACTCCAAATGCCTCGATTCTCATCTGTTGGTAGATTGTAGTGAGTTTTTAGCTATGAAAAAAGAGGCTAGATGGGATTTCGTTCGAGAAAAATGATTGTGTATCCGCTGTTTCAAACGGCACTTCGTTAGATATTGTAATTCTAAGAAGAAATGCGGGGTTGACGGCTGTCAAATGGCTCACAACCCACTTTTGCATACCACACATAAAATCGGCGTTGACACTCATACAAAAACAGCTAAGAAAATGGACGCTAGGAATGAGACGACCTCATCCGTTTTATGTCACCTAAAGGGTGGTAAACGCACACTGTTTCGTTATATACCTGTGTCGTTGTTCGGTAAACACGGGGTGGTGAATACGTATGCCTTTGCTGATGAAGGGTCGGCGTGTACACTGATTGAGCATAATTCAGCAAAAGAGCTAGGTCTGGATGGTCCTCAGGAAGAGCTTTGTTTACGATGGACTAGTAATATAACCCAAAATGAAAAAGAATCGAAAACAGTCAGGGTGAAAATATCTTCGCAGGAGAGAGGGCCGCGAGTTTTCTTTCTAGAAAACGCACGAACGATTGCAAAACTAAACTTGCCACTACAATCTCTTGAACTAAATGATATATCAGATCGGGAACATTTGAAGAATCTACCAGTTTATCCCTATGAAGCAGTGCAGGCGCGAATTCTAATAGGATTAGACAACATTAAAGTCTGTGTGCCTCTAGAGATTCGGCAATCGGATGATGACAATGTAATTGCCGCCAGGTGCAAGCTGGGGTTATCGGTGTTTGGCCGAAACAATAATTACGAACAGAATCCGTTGCGGGTGTTGCACATTTGTAACTGCAACGCAAATAGCCGTTTAGAAGAGCTCTTCCAGTCGTGTTTTTCATTGGAGTCAGTTGGCATTCGAGCAGTTGAACCCCTTGCCTCCAAGGAAGACGAACGGTCTCTACGAATCATGGAGTCTACAACGAAATACCTTCCGCAAAAAAAAAAAATTTCTCATTAGTACCATCGCAGATTACGAGCGCAAAGGCTACGTAAAAAAGCTTGAAAGTCACGAGGCCTGGCGCAGTAATAAATCTTGGTTTATTCCAATTTTTACTGTTACTAATATTAATAAAAATAAAACTAGGCTAGTGTGGGATGCGGCCGCAGCTGTTAATAATGCATCGCTAAATTATTTTCTCCTGAAGGACCCAAATCTCACAAAGTCTCTTGTGGGTATCCTTATCCGCTTCCGAGAGAAGCCAATTGCCTTATGTGGGGATATTCGTGAGATGTATCACCAGGTACTGGTAAATGAAGAAGATCAAGCCGCGCAGAAGAATTTATGGTGCTGCGAAGACACAACCAGGGATCCTGACATTTACGTTATGCAAGTTATGACATTTGGGGCATCTTGTTCGCCTTCGTTAGCCAACTATGTAAAAAACAAGAATGCTGAGCAATTCCGGAGTCAACACCCTACTGGGGTAGATGCCATTATCGACAACACCTTTGTAGAAGATTGGCTTCAATGTGCGCAAACAGAAGATGAAATGATACACCTTGCTTCGATTGTACGTATGGTACACGCCGACGGCGGCTTTGAAATGAGAAGTTGGAAATCTAACTCGTCAAATGTCCTAAATGCTTTGAGTGGAAAATCTAAGCAGGACGATAAATGTATTGAAACCCCAGGCACAAATCAAGAAAAGGGTCTTGAAATGTAGTCTCCAACTGATGATGTGTTTACATTTTCCGAAAAGTTTTCTAAAGAAATTTTTAATGAAAATAAATTTCCCACCAAACGGGAGATTCTATGCGTAATAATGACAATCTTTGACCCACTAGGCCTATTAGGATTCTATCTTATCTACGCGAAAATACTGGTGCAAGAGATTTGGCGGTCAGGTGTCGCATGGGACGAGACCATTAAGGCAGAACAAGAGGAGAAGTGGTGGATCTGGGTACGCCGGTTACGGTCGATATCGCACGTGCGCGTTCATCGCTGCTATTCGCACGTCAACTTCGCTCAAAAAATGGAGCTGCATGTATTTGTTGATGCGAGTGTGAACGCCTACGCAGCAGTGGCATATTTACGCGCAGCACAAAATAAAAGATTCGCCTGCAGCATGGTGGCATCAAAAACACGGGTAGCGCCTTTGAAGCCTGTGTCTATCCCTAGACTGGAGTTAATGGCTGCGATTCTTGGTTTGCGGTTAGCAAAATTTTTATCAAAGGAACTTTCTGTTTCTCTCGACCGAAGAGTTTTTTGGTCTGACTCCAAGAATGTATTGTACTGGATAAGATCAGATGCCAGGAAGTTTCAGCAATTTGTGGCGGTACGAGTAGGCGAAATATTGCAAGATTTTCTGGTCGAGGAATGGAGGTGGGTTCCGTCATCAGAAAACGTGGCCGATGAAGGGACAAAGTGGTCTAAAGAGCCAATATTAGACTCTGGTACTCGATGGTTCAAAGGTCCCAACTTTTTAGCGCTGTCAGAAAATGAGTGGCCAAAAGGGAATTTCGATGGTGAGTCGGAACATATGTTCCACGTGGAAAAGAAGGGGATATTGCTGTCAAGTCTGAAAATTATCAGCCCTGATCCTTGGCGTTTTAGCAAGTGGGAAAGACTCCGAAATGCACAAGGATATGTGCTACGTTTCCTTAACAAAATAGCATTCAAATCCTTGCAATCGATGATTACGTTTAAGTTGCTAAGCAAACTAGATATAGAAGGATACGAATACACTATAATTCGTAACTGTCAAGAAGAAGAGTATTGTGAAGAAATTTCGCGCCTGCTTGCAGGAAAAAACGTTCCTTCGAACAGTAATATTCTTTGGTAATATCTACAAATGCTCCCCCTATTTGGACGAGTATGGTATTTTGAGAGCGAGAGGTAGAATCGATTGAATGGGTGAGTTTTCCAGTAAAGCGACCTATGATAATGCCCCGCCATCACCAGGTGACACGTCTCATAGCTGATTTCTATAATCGTAAATTTTATCACCACCACATCGAAATGCGTCGAAGGTATTGGATACAAGGCTTGCGAGCAGTAGTAAGAGATACATCGAAAAATTGCCAATTGTGCCGCATCCTCCAGAAATGGGAAATTTGCCAGTAGAGAGACTTAACGCGTTTACTCGTCCGTTTACAAACACAGGTATCGACTATTTCGGCCCAATTGAAGTTGTAGTTGGACAGCGCCGTGAGAATCGGTGGGGAGTTCTCTTCACATGCCTTACAGTGCGCGCAGTTCATATCGAGTTGGCGGCATCACTTTCTACTGATTGCTTTTTGCTTATACTAAAACAATTTGTTTCTCGTCGGGGTGTACCAGCGTGCATATGGTCAGATAATGGCACTAATTTTCGCGGGGCTAGTCGCATATTAGAAGATGAATTAAAAAATTATCTCCCAAAGAACTCGAAGGCCATCGTCCGGTCATTAAATGGAAATTTATACCACCAGCGGCTACGCATATGGGAGGTTGTTGGGAAAGAATGATTCGTTCTGTGAAATCTTTACTGATGGATATATTACCCCGAGCTAATTTACGCGAAGAAATACTTAGAGCAGCTTTAGCAGAAGTGGAATTCGTTTTAAACTCCCGACCGCTTACTTACGTCCCGCTTGATTCGCCGGACGCTGATGCGATAACGCCCAATCATATCCTTCTCGGAAGTTCAAGTGGAGAAAATACACTCTGCTTTGAGGAGGCTGATCATTCGGTATTAAATAAGAATCTTCGAGTCTCTGGACAAGTGGCCGATCAGTTTTGGAGAAGATGGTTAAGCGAGTACTTGCCTTGGTTAACTAGGCGCACCAAATGGTTCGACAAAGCTATGGACCCTATACGTATCGGAGATGTTGTGATCATATAAATACTTGGAAGGAATCATTGTAGATATAAAAAAATCGGCGGATGGTGAAGTACGTAGTGCTGTAACTAATGAAGGATAGTTTACCAGGCCGTCCGTTAAGCTTGCAAAGCTTGATGTGCGGAGTGAACCATGCTCAGCGGAGCAGCACGAAGTTCATGGAGGAGGGTATGTTACGCCGCTTATCGTTTAACGCCGTCGTACGAAAGAAATCGGCATTGCCTTTATTGGTCCGCTTTGTGCTTGTTCGTCTCAACTCAGCTGTCAATTAAATATACAATACCTATATTCGCAAATGTAATTCTTTCTTTTGGATTTCGACTTCCTTGAAGAAAGGTGTGCCTTAGCACGAGAAATACAAGGATTAGACAACATTAAAGTCTGTGTGCCCAATCATATCCTTCTCGGAAGTTCAAGTGGAGAAAATACACTCTGCTTTGAGGAGGCTGATCATTCGGTATTAAATAAGAATCCTCGAGTCTCTGGACAAGTGGCCGATCAGTTTTAGAGAAGATGGTTAAGCGAGTACTTGCCTTGGTTAACTAGGCGCACCAAATGGTTCGACAAAGCTATGAACCCTATACGTATCGGAGATGTTGTGATCATATAAATACTTGGAAGGAATCATTGTAGATATACAAAAATCGGCGGATGGTGAAGTACGTAGTGCAGTAACTAATGAAGGATAGTTTACCAGGCCGTCCGTTAAGCTTGCAAAGCTTGATGTGCGGAGTGAACCATGCTCAGCGGAGCAGCACGAAGTTCATGGAGGAGGGTATGTTACGCCGCTTATCGTTTAACGCCGTCGTACGAAAGAAATCGGCATTGCCTTTATTGGTCCGCTTTGTGCTTGTTCGTCTCAACTCAGCTGTCAATTAAATATACAATACCTATATTCGCAAATGTAATTCTTTCTTTTGGATTTCGACTTCCTTGAAGAAAGGTGTGCCTTAGCACGAGAAATACAAGTGTAAGAATAGTTTTTGTTATACATACATAACTACATGTAACATACATTTATTAAATAAATATAGATTTTAGTAATGTTACCAGCAATTGGATTAGCTGAAAATACGTTTTTTGATTCGCTTCGCGCTACCACAATATTCTAAAATACTTTGGTTTGCCTTGGGTGCAATTGGACAGACACGCGGGACCATAACCTTAAAATGAGCGTTCGGACGGAACTAGCTTCGGCTGACATTGAGACAGCCACCTGTAACTTGGATGCCCAAATTGTTCAACTGGCGCCACAGCTTTGGGCGCTGGGTGCGCGCCCACGGAAGCACAAGCACCAGTGACAACAGCATCTGTCATTTATGCTGTCCAATACTTTATTTCGTCTACTCCAAGGCCTTTGTCCACAAGTTCGCTTGTAGACCGTTAGGTTGACGGGTCACCACGAGATCCTTCACCACCACGTACTCGATCGGGTATTTTGCGCAACGAAAAACCTAAGAACGTGCACGAATTGCACGAACAAGCATTGCCAGCGAAACTGCGAATGCCGAAAGCCAACTGCAAGTTAGCTATGTTCATAATTTAATTCCGTTTGCCGGTAATCAGCTAAATGGGTTTCGTAACTCCGGAGTTCGTTCTAGCCACCAATTTCCAGTAATGTCACTTCATAATCCAACAAATTATACACCGCTTCTTGTAATGATCATCTTTATGGGATGAATCGGGAGGACGACATAACCTTGTCTACATCTCACATTTCTGCGCGACATGTAATGTCAAAAGATCTACCTATCTTTTCGGGTAATCCAGAAGAATGGCCGGTTTTCATAACCAATTTTCAACAATCAACTGAGGGCTGCGGTTTTACCAACCAGGAGAACCTCATTCGTCTACAAAAGTGCCTGAGAGGACAGGCCTTAGAAGCTGTAAGTGGGAAGCTTATGATGCCAAGCACTGTGCCATTTGCAATTGAAACATTACGCATGTTATATGGTAGGGCAGACATTATACAACAAACACTGCAAGTAAAGTTAAGGTAATATCCAGATGTAAGGATGAGTAAAATTGATACTTTAATTAATTTCGCATTAGCTGTTCAAAATTACAGAACAACTATGCAAGCTATTGGTTTAGAAAGTTATTTAAATGATCCGATGTTGCTGAATGATCTGCTGACAAAACTGCCTTACGACCTTAAACTTGAATGGGGACGCTATAGGTTAATGCATCAACGGGTTGACATTATCGCCTTTGATGAGTGGTTGTTCGCTCTTGCCACTTGTGCTAGTCAGATTAAGCATTTCGGCCACTCAGTTGTATCCTCGTATCGTATAGAAGAGAAGAAAGGTAGTCGCAAGCAGCAACGCGAATTGCTTATGACACATGATTTTGCTGAGGTCGTCGGAATGCTCCAAATGCCTCGATTCTCATCTGTTTGTAGATTGTAGTGAGTTTTTAGCTATGAAAAGAGAGGCTAGATGGGAATTCGTTCGAGAAAAAAGATTGTGCATCCGCTGTTTCAAACGGCACTTCGTTAGATATTGTAATTCTAAGAAGAAATGCGGGGTTGACGGCTGTCAAATGGCTCACAACCCACTTTTGCATACCACACATAACATCGGCGTTGACACTCATACAAAAACAGCTAAGAAAATGGACGCTAGGAATGAGACGACCTCATCCGTTTTATGTCACCTAAAGGGTGGTAAACGCACACTGTTTCGTTATATACCTGTGTCGTTGTTCGGTAAACACGGGGTGGTGAATACGTATGCCTTTGCTGATGAAGGGTCGGCTTGTACACTGATTGAGCATAATTCAGCAAAAGAGCTAGGTCTGGATGGTCCTCAGGAAGAGCTTTGTTTACGATGGACTAGTAATATAACCCAAAATGAAAAAGAATCGAAAACAGTCAGGGTGAAAATATCTTCGCAGGAGAGAGGGCCGCGAGTTTTCTTTCTAGAAAACGCACGAACGATTGCAAAACTAAACTTGCCACTACAATCTCTTGAACTAAATGATATATCAGATCGGGAACATTTGAAGAATCTACCAGTTTATCCCTATGAAGCAGTGCAGGCGCGAATTCTAATAGGATTAGACAACATTAAAGTCTGTGTGCCTCTAGAGATTCGGCAATCGGATGATGACAATGTAATTGCCGCCAGGTGCAAGCTGGGGTTATCGGTATTTGGCCGAAACAATAATTACGAACAGAATCCGTTGCGGGTGTTGCACATTTGTAACTGCAACGCAAATAGCCGTTTAGAAGAGCTCTTCCAGTCGTGTTTTTCATTGGAGTCAGTTGGCATTCGAGCAGTTGAACCCCTTGCCTCCAAGGAAGACGAACGGTCTCTACGAATCATGGAGTCTACAACGAAATACCTTCCGCAAAAAAAAAAAATTTCTCATTAGTACCATCGCAGATTACGAGCGCAAAGGCTACGTAAAAAAGCTTGAAAGTCACGAGGCCTGGCGCAGTAATAAATCTTGGTTTATTCCAATTTTTACTGTTACTAATATTAATAAAAATAAAACTAGGCTAGTGTGGGATGCGGCCGCAGCTGTTAATAATGCATCGCTAAATTATTTTCTCCTGAAGGACCCAAATCTCACAAAGTCTCTTGTGGGTATCCTTATCCGCTTCCGAGAGAAGCCAATTGCCTTATGTGGGGATATTCGTGAGATGTATCACCAGGTACTGGTAAATGAAGAAGATCAAGCCGCGCAGAAGAATTTATGGTGCTGCGAAGACACAACCAGGGATCCTGACATTTACGTTATGCAAGTTATGACATTTGGGGCATCTTGTTCGCCTTCGTTAGCCAACTATGTAAAAAACAAGAATGCTGAGCAATTCCGGAGTCAACACCCTACTGGGGTAGATGCCATTATCGACAACACCTTTGTAGAAGATTGGCTTCAATGTGCGCAAACAGAAGATGAAATGATACACCTTGCTTCGATTGTACGTATGGTACACGCCGACGGCGGCTTTGAAATGAGAAGTTGGAAATCTAACTCGTCAAATGTCCTAAATGCTTTGAGTGGAAAATCTAAGCAGGACGATAAATGTATTGAAACCCCAGGCACAAATCAAGAAAAGGGTCTTGAAATGTAGTCTCCAACTGATGATGTGTTTACATTTTCCGAAAAGTTTTCTAAAGAAATTTTTAATGAAAATAAATTTCCCACCAAACGGGAGATTCTATGCGTAATAATGACAATCTTTGACCCACTAGGCCTATTAGGATTCTATCTTATCTACGCGAAAATACTGGTGCAAGAGATTTGGCGGTCAGGTGTCGCATGGGACGAGACCATTAAGGCAGAACAAGAGGAGAAGTGGTGGATCTGGGTACGCCGGTTACGGTCGATATCGCACGTGCGCGTTCATCGCTGCTATTCGCACGTCAACTTCGCTCAAAAAATGGAGCTGCATGTATTTGTTGATGCGAGTGTGAACGCCTACGCAGCAGTGGCATATTTACGCGCAGCACAAAATAAAAGATTCGCCTGCAGCATGGTGGCATCAAAAACACGGGTAGCGCCTTTGAAGCCTGTGTCTATCCCTAGACTGGAGTTAATGGCTGCGATTCTTGGTTTGCGGTTAGCAAAATTTTTATCAAAGGAACTTTCTGTTTCTCTCGACCGAAGAGTTTTTTGGTCTGACTCCAAGAATGTATTGTACTGGATAAGATCAGATGCCAGGAAGTTTCAGCAATTTGTGGCGGTACGAGTAGGCGAAATATTGCAAGATTTTCTGGTCGAGGAATGGAGGTGGGTTCCGTCATCAGAAAACGTGGCCGATGAAGGGACAAAGTGGTCTAAAGAGCCAATATTAGACTCTGGTACTCGATGGTTCAAAGGTCCCAACTTTTTAGCGCTGTCAGAAAATGAGTGGCCAAAAGGGAATTTCGATGGTGAGTCGGAACATATGTTCCACGTGGAAAAGAAGGGGATATTGCTGTCAAGTCTGAAAATTATCAGCCCTGATCCTTGGCGTTTTAGCAAGTGGGAAAGACTCCGAAATGCACAAGGATATGTGCTACGTTTCCTTAACAAAATAGCATTCAAATCCTTGCAATCGATGATTACGTTTAAGTTGCTAAGCAAACTAGATATAGAAGGATACGAATACACTATAATTCGTAACTGTCAAGAAGAAGAGTATTGTGAAGAAATTTCGCGCCTGCTTGCAGGAAAAAACGTTCCTTCGAACAGTAATATTCTTTGGTAATATCTACAAATGCTCCCCCTATTTGGACGAGTATGGTATTTTGAGAGCGAGAGGTAGAATCGATTGAATGGGTGAGTTTTCCAGTAAAGCGACCTATGATAATGCCCCGCCATCACCAGGTGACACGTCTCATAGCTGATTTCTATAATCGTAAATTTTATCACCACCACATCGAAATGCGTCGAAGGTATTGGATACAAGGCTTGCGAGCAGTAGTAAGAGATACATCGAAAAATTGCCAATTGTGCCGCATCCTCCAGAAATGGGAAATTTGCCAGTAGAGAGACTTAACGCGTTTACTCGTCCGTTTACAAACACAGGTATCGACTATTTCGGCCCAATTGAAGTTGTAGTTGGACAGCGCCGTGAGAATCGGTGGGGAGTTCTCTTCACATGCCTTACAGTGCGCGCAGTTCATATCGAGTTGGCGGCATCACTTTCTACTGATTGCTTTTTGCTTATACTAAAACAATTTGTTTCTCGTCGGGGTGTACCAGCGTGCATATGGTCAGATAATGGCACTAATTTTCGCGGGGCTAGTCGCATATTAGAAGATGAATTAAAAAATTATCTCCCAAAGAACTCGAAGGCCATCGTCCGGTCATTAAATGGAAATTTATACCACCAGCGGCTACGCATATGGGAGGTTGTTGGGAAAGAATGATTCGTTCTGTGAAATCTTTACTGATGGATATATTACCCCGAGCTAATTTACGCGAAGAAATACTTAGAGCAGCTTTAGCAGAAGTGGAATTCGTTTTAAACTCCCGACCGCTTACTTACGTCCCGCTTGATTCGCCGGACGCTGATGCGATAACGCCCAATCATATCCTTCTCGGAAGTTCAAGTGGAGAAAATACACTCTGCTTTGAGGAGGCTGATCATTCGGTATTAAATAAGAATCTTCGAGTCTCTGGACAAGTGGCCGATCAGTTTTGGAGAAGATGGTTAAGCGAGTACTTGCCTTGGTTAACTAGGCGCACCAAATGGTTCGACAAAGCTATGGACCCTATACGTATCGGAGATGTTGTGATCATATAAATACTTGGAAGGAATCATTGTAGATATAAAAAAATCGGCGGATGGTGAAGTACGTAGTGCTGTAACTAATGAAGGATAGTTTACCAGGCCGTCCGTTAAGCTTGCAAAGCTTGATGTGCGGAGTGAACCATGCTCAGCGGAGCAGCACGAAGTTCATGGAGGAGGGTATGTTACGCCGCTTATCGTTTAACGCCGTCGTACGAAAGAAATCGGCATTGCCTTTATTGGTCCGCTTTGTGCTTGTTCGTCTCAACTCAGCTGTCAATTAAATATACAATACCTATATTCGCAAATGTAATTCTTTCTTTTGGATTTCGACTTCCTTGAAGAAAGGTGTGCCTTAGCACGAGAAATACAAGGATTAGACAACATTAAAGTCTGTGTGCCCAATCATATCCTTCTCGGAAGTTCAAGTGGAGAAAATACACTCTGCTTTGAGGAGGCTGATCATTCGGTATTAAATAAGAATCCTCGAGTCTCTGGACAAGTGGCCGATCAGTTTTAGAGAAGATGGTTAAGCGAGTACTTGCCTTGGTTAACTAGGCGCACCAAATGGTTCGACAAAGCTATGAACCCTATACGTATCGGAGATGTTGTGATCATATAAATACTTGGAAGGAATCATTGTAGATATACAAAAATCGGCGGATGGTGAAGTACGTAGTGCAGTAACTAATGAAGGATAGTTTACCAGGCCGTCCGTTAAGCTTGCAAAGCTTGATGTGCGGAGTGAACCATGCTCAGCGGAGCAGCACGAAGTTCATGGAGGAGGGTATGTTACGCCGCTTATCGTTTAACGCCGTCGTACGAAAGAAATCGGCATTGCCTTTATTGGTCCGCTTTGTGCTTGTTCGTCTCAACTCAGCTGTCAATTAAATATACAATACCTATATTCGCAAATGTAATTCTTTCTTTTGGATTTCGACTTCCTTGAAGAAAGGTGTGCCTTAGCACGAGAAATACAAGTGTAAGAATAGTTTTTGTTATACATACATAACTACATGTAACATACATTTATTAAATAAATATAGATTTTAGTAATGTTACCAGCAATTGGATTAGCTGAAAATACGTTTTTTGATTCGCTTCGCGCTACCACAATATTCTAAAATACTTTGGTTTGCCTTGGGTGCAATTGGACAGACACGCGGGACCATAACCTTAAAATGAGCGTTCGGACGGAACTAGCTTCGGCTGACATTGAGACAGCCACCTGTAACTTGGATGCCCAAATTGTTCAACTGGCGCCACAGCTTTGGGCGCTGGGTGCGCGCCCACGGAAGCACAAGCACCAGTGACAACAGCATCTGTCATTTATGCTGTCCAATACTTTATTTCGTCTACTCCAAGGCCTTTGTCCACAAGTTCGCTTGTAGACCGTTAGGTTGACGGGTCACCACGAGATCCTTCACCACCACGTACTCGATCGGGTATTTTGCGCAACGAAAAACCTAAGAACGTGCACGAATTGCACGAACAAGCATTGCCAGCGAAACTGCGAATGCCGAAAGCCAACTGCAAGTTAGCTATGTTCATAATTTAATTCCGTTTGCCGGTAATCAGCTAAATGGGTTTCGTAACTCCGGAGTTCGTTCTAGCCACCAATTTCCAGTAATGTCACTTCATAATCCAACAAATTATACACCGCTTCTTGTAATGATCATCTTTATGGGATGAATCGGGAGGACGACATAACCTTGTCTACATCTCACATTTCTGCGCGACATGTAATGTCAAAAGATCTACCTATCTTTTCGGGTAATCCAGAAGAATGGCCGGTTTTCATAACCAATTTTCAACAATCAACTGAGGGCTGCGGTTTTACCAACCAGGAGAACCTCATTCGTCTACAAAAGTGCCTGAGAGGACAGGCCTTAGAAGCTGTAAGTGGGAAGCTTATGATGCCAAGCACTGTGCCATTTGCAATTGAAACATTACGCATGTTATATGGTAGGGCAGACATTATACAACAAACACTGCAAGTAAAGTTAAGGTAATATCCAGATGTAAGGATGAGTAAAATTGATACTTTAATTAATTTCGCATTAGCTGTTCAAAATTACAGAACAACTATGCAAGCTATTGGTTTAGAAAGTTATTTAAATGATCCGATGTTGCTGAATGATCTGCTGACAAAACTGCCTTACGACCTTAAACTTGAATGGGGACGCTATAGGTTAATGCATCAACGGGTTGACATTATCGCCTTTGATGAGTGGTTGTTCGCTCTTGCCACTTGTGCTAGTCAGATTAAGCATTTCGGCCACTCAGTTGTATCTTCGTATCGTATAGAAGAGAAGAAAGGTAGTCGCAAGCAGCAACGCGAATTGCTTATGACACATGATTTTGCTGAGGTCGTCGGAATGCTCCAAATGCCTCGATTCTCATCTGTTTGTAGATTGTAGTGAGTTTTTAGCTATGAAAAGAGAGGCTAGATGGGAATTCGTTCGAGAAAAAAGATTGTGCATCCGCTGTTTCAAACGGCACTTCGTTAGATATTGTAATTCTAAGAAGAAATGCGGGGTTGACGGCTGTCAAATGGCTCACAACCCACTTTTGCATACCACACATAACATCGGCGTTGACACTCATACAAAAACAGCTAAGAAAATGGACGCTAGGAATGAGACGACCTCATCCGTTTTATGTCACCTAAAGGGTGGTAAACGCACACTGTTTCGTTATATACCTGTGTCGTTGTTCGGTAAACACGGGGTGGTGAATACGTATGCCTTTGCTGATGAAGGGTCGGCTTGTACACTGATTGAGCATAATTCAGCAAAAGAGCTAGGTCTGGATGGTCCTCAGGAAGAGCTTTGTTTACGATGGACTAGTAATATAACCCAAAATGAAAAAGAATCGAAAACAGTCAGGGTGAAAATATCTTCGCAGGAGAGAGGGCCGCGAGTTTTCTTTCTAGAAAACGCACGAACGATTGCAAAACTAAACTTGCCACTACAATCTCTTGAACTAAATGATATATCAGATCGGGAACATTTGAAGAATCTACCAGTTTATCCCTATGAAGCAGTGCAGGCGCGAATTCTAATAGGATTAGACAACATTAAAGTCTGTGTGCCTCTAGAGATTCGGCAATCGGATGATGACAATGTAATTGCCGCCAGGTGCAAGCTGGGGTTATCGGTATTTGGCCGAAACAATAATTACGAACAGAATCCGTTGCGGGTGTTGCACATTTGTAACTGCAACGCAAATAGCCGTTTAGAAGAGCTCTTCCAGTCGTGTTTTTCATTGGAGTCAGTTGGCATTCGAGCAGTTGAACCCCTTGCCTCCAAGGAAGACGAACGGTCTCTACGAATCATGGAGTCTACAACGAAATACCTTCCGCAAAAAAAGAGATGGGAGACAGGCCCCGACTTAAAGCAATTTCTCATTAGTACCATCGCAGATTACGAGCGCAAAGGCTACGTAAAAAAGCTTGAAAGTCACGAGGCCTGGCGCAGTAATAAATCTTGGTTTATTCCAATTTTTATTGTTACTAATATTAATAAAAATAAAACTAGGCTAGTGTGGGATGCGGCCGCAGCTGTTAATAATGCATCGCTAAATTATTTTCTCCTGAAGGACCCAGATCTCACAAAGTCTCTTGTGGGTATCCTTATCCGCTTCCGAGAGAAGCCAATTGCCTTATGTGGGGATATTCGTGAGATGTATCACCAGGTACTGGTAAATGAAGAAGATCAAGCCGCGCAGAAGAATTTATGGTGCTGCGAAGACACAACCAGGGATCCTGACATTTACGTTATGCAAGTTATGACATTTGGGGCATCATGTTCGCCTTCGTTAGCCAACTATGTAAAAAACAAGAATGCTGAGCAATTCCGGAGTCAACACCCTACTGCGGTAGATGCCATTATCGACAACACCTTTGTAGACGATTGGCTTCAATGTGCGCAAACAGAAGATTAAATGATACACCTTGCTTCGATTGTACAAATGAAGTTGGAAATCTAACTCGTCAAATGTCCTAAATGCTTTGAGTGGAAAATCTAAGCAGGACGATAAATGTATTGAAACCCCAGGCACAAATCAAGAAAAGGGTATTGAAATGTAGTCTCCAACTGATGATGTGTTTATATTTTCCGAAAAGTTTTCTAAAGAAATTTTTAATGAAAATAAATTTCCCACCAAACGGGAGATTCTATGCGTAATAATGACAATCTTTGACCCGCTAGGCCTATTAGGATTCTATCTTATCTACGCGAAAATACTGATGCAAGAGATTTGGCGGTCAGGTGTCGCATGGGACGAGACCATTAAGGCAGAACAAGAGGAGAAGTGATGGATCTGGGTACGCCGGTTACGGTCGATATCGCACGTGCGCGTTCCTCGCTGCTATTCGCACGTCAACTTCGCTCAAAAAATGGAGCTGCATGTATTTGTTGATGCGAGTGTGAACGCCTACGCAGCAGTGGCATATTTACGCGCAGCACAAAATAAAAGATTCGCCTGCAGCATGGTGGCATCAAAAACACGGGTGGCGCCTTTGAAGCCTGTGTCTATCCCTAGACTGGAGTTAATGGCTGCGATTCTTGGTTTGCGGTTAGCAAAATTTTTACCAAAGGAACTTTCTGTTTCTCTCGACCGAAGAGTTTTTTGGTCTGATCAGATGCCAGGAAGTTTCAGCAATTTGTGGCGGTACGAGTAGGCGAAATATTGCAAGATTTTCTGGTCGAGGAATGGAGGTGGGTTCCGTCATCAGAAAACGTGGCCGATGAAGGGACAAAGTGGTCTAAAGAGCCAATATTAGACTCTGGTACTCGATGGTTTAAAGGTCCCAACTTTTTAGCGCTGTCAGAAAATGAGTGGCCAAAAGGGAATCTCGATGGTGAGCCGGAACATATGTTCCACGTGGAAAAGAAGGGGATATTGCCGTCAAGTCTGAAAATTATCAGCCCTGATCCCCGGCGTTTTAGCAAGTGGGAAAGACTCCGAAATGCACAAGGATATGTGCTACGGTTCCTTAACAAAATAGCATTCAAATCCTTGCAATCGATGATTACGTTTAAGTTGCTAAGCAAACTAGATATAGAATACACTATAATTCGTAACTGTCAAGAAGAAGAGTATTGTGAAGAAATTTCGCGCCTGCTTGCAGGAAAAAACGTTCCTTCGAACAGTAATATTCTTTGGTAATATCTACAAATGCTCCCCCTATTTGGACGAGTATGGTATTTTGAGAGCGAGAGGTAGAATCGATTGAATGGGTGAGTTTTCCAGTATAGCGACCTATGATAATGCCCCGCCATCACCAGGTGACACGTCTCATAGCTGATTTCTATCATCGTAAATTTTATCACCACCACATCGAAATCGTCGTGAATGAAATGCGTCGAAGGTATTGGATACAAGGCTTGCGAGCAGTAGTAAGAGATACATCGAAAAATTGCCAATTGTGCCGCATCCTCCAGAAATGGGAAATTTGCCAGTAGAGAGACTTAACGCGTTTACTCGTCCGTTTACAAACACAGGTATCGACTATTTCGGCCCAATTGAAGTTGTAGTTGGACGGCGCCTTACAGTGCGCGCAGTTCATATCGAGTTGGCGGCATCACTTTCTACTGATTGCTTTTTGCTTATACTAAAACAATTTGTTTCTCGTCGGGGTGTACCAGCGTGCATATGGTCAGATAATGGCACTAATTTTCGCGGGGCTAGTCGCATATTAGAAGATGAAATAAAAAAATTATCTTCCAAAGAACTCGAAGGCCGTCGTCCGGTCATTAAATGGAAATTTATACCACCAGCGGCTACGCATATGGGAGGTTGTTGGGAAAGAATGATTCGTTCTGTGAAGTCTTTACTGATGGATATATTACCCCGAGCTAATTTACGCGAAGAAATACTTAGAGCAGCTTTAGCAGAAGTGTAATTCGTTTTAAACTCCCGACCGCTTACTTACGTCCCGCTTGATTCGCCGGACGCTGATGCGATAACGCCCAATCATATCCTTCTCGGAAGTTCAAGTGGAGAAAATACACTCTGCTTTGAGGAGGCTGAGCATTCGGTATTAAATAAGAATCTTCGAGTCTCTGGACAAGTGGCCGATCAGTTTTGGAGAAGATGGTTAAGGGAGTACTTGCCTTGGTTAACTAGGCGCACCAAATGGTTCGACAAAGCTATGAACCCTATACGTATCGGAGATGTTGTGATCATATAAATACTTGGAAGGAATCATTGCAGATATAAAAAAAATCGGCGGATGGTGAAGTACGTAGTGCTGTAACTAATGAAGGATAGTTTACCAGGCCGTTTGTTAAGCTTGCAAAGCTTGATGTGCGGAGTGAACCATGCTCAGCGGAGCAGCACGAAGTTCATGGAGGAGGGTATGTTACGCCGCTTAACGTTTAACGCCGTCGTACGAAAGAAATCGGCATTGCCTTTATTGGTCCGCTTTGTGCTTGTTCGTCTCAACTCAGCTGTCAATTAAATATACAATACCTATATTCGCAAATGTAATTCTTTCTTTTGGATTTCGACTTCCTTGAAGAAAGGTGTGCCTTAACACGAGAAATACAAGTGTAAGAATAGTTTTTGTTATACATACATAACTACATGTAACATACATTTATTGAATAAATATAGATTTTAGTATTGTTACCAGCAATTGGAATAGCTGAAAATACGTTTTTTGATTCGCTTCGCGCTACCACAATATTCTAAAATACTTTGGTTTCCCTTGGGTGCAATCGGACAGACACGCGGGACCATAACCATAAAATGAGCGTTCGGACGGAACTAGCTTCGGCTGACATTGAGACAGCCACCTGAAACTTGGATGCCCAAATTGTTCAACTGGCGCCACAGCTTTGGCCGCTGGGTGCGCGCCCACGGAAGCACAAGCACCAGCGACAACAGCATCTGTCATTTATGCTGTCCAATACTTTATTTCGTCTACTCCAAGGCCTTTGTCCACAAGTTCGCTTGTAGACCGTCAGGTAGACGGGTCACCACGAGATCCTTCACCACCACGTACTCGATCGGGTATTTTGCGCAACGAAAAACCTAAGAACGTGCACGAATTGCACGAACAAGCATTGCCAGCGAAACTGCGAATGCCGAAAGCCAACTGCAAGTTAGCTATGTTCATAATTTAATTCCGTTTGCCGGTAATCAGCTAAATGGGTTTCATAACTCCGGAGTTCGGTCTAGCCACCAATTTCCAGTAATGTCACTTCATAATCCAACAAATTATACACCGCTTCTTGTAATGATCATCTTTATGGGATGAATCGGGAGGACGACATAACCTTGTCTACATCTCACATTTCTGCGCGACATGTAATGTCAAAAGATCTACCTATCTTTTCGGGTAATCCAGAAGAATGGCCGGTTTTCATAACCAATTTTCAACAATCAACTGAGGGCTGCGGTTTTACCCACCAGGAGAACCTCATTCGTCTACAAAATGCCTGAGAGGACAGGCCTTAGAAGCTGTACGTGGGAAGCTTATGATGCCAAGCACTGTGCCATTTGCAATTGAAACATTACGCATGTTATATGGTAGGGCAGACATTATACAACAAACACTGCAAGTAAAGTTAAGGTAATATCCAGATGTTAGGATGAGTAAAATTGATACTTTAATTAATTTCGCATTAGCTTTTCAAAATTACAGAACAACTATGCAAGCTATTGGTTTAGAAAGTTATTTAAATGATCCGATGTTGCTGAATGATCTGCTGACAAAACTGCCTTACGACCTTAAACTTGAATGGGGACGCTATAGGTTAATGCATCAACGGGTTGACATTATCGCCTTTGATGAGTGGTTGTTCGCTCTTGCCACTTGTGCTAGTCAGATTAAGCATTTCGGCCACTCAGTTGCATCTTCGTATCGTATAGAAGAGAAGAAAGGTAGTCGCAAGCTGCAACGCGAATTGCTTATGACACATGATTTTGCTGAGGGCGTCGGAATGCTCCAAATGCCTCGATTCTCATCTGTTTGTAGATTGTAGTGAGTTTTTAGCTATGAAAAGAGAGGCTAGATGGGAATTCGTTCGAGAAAAAAGATTGTGTATCCGCTGTTTCAAACGGCACTTCGTTAGATATTGTAATTCTAAGAAGAAATGCGGGGTTGACGGCTGTCAAATGGCTCACAACCCACTTTTGCATACCACACATAAAATCGGCGTTGACACTCATACAAAAACAGCTAAGAAAATGGACGCTAGGAATGAGACGACCTCATCCGTTTTATGTCACCTAAAGGGTGGTAAACGCACACTGTTTCGTTATGTACCTGTGTCGTTGTTCGGTAAACACGGGGTGGTGAATACGTATGCCTTTGCTGATGAAGGGTCGGCTTGTACACTGATTAGAGCATAATTCAGCAAAAGAGCTAGGTCTGGATGGTCCTCAGGAAGAGCTTTGTTTACGATGGACTAGTAATATAACCCAAAATGAAAAAGAATCGAAAACAGTCAGGGTGAAAATATCTTCGCAGGAGAGAGGGCCGCGAGTTTTCTTTCTAGAAAACGCACGAACGATTGCAAAACTA
The DNA here is from genome assembly GCA_963971545.1 of Philophylla caesio. NCBI lineage: Eukaryota > Metazoa > Arthropoda > Insecta > Diptera > Tephritidae > Philophylla > Philophylla caesio. The sequence goes on from OZ020604.1 coordinate 102,711,460, forward strand.
AACTTGCCACTACAATCTCTTGAACTAAATGATATATCAGATCGGGAACATTTGAAGAATCTACCAGTTTATCCCTATGAAGCAGTGCAGGCGCGAATTCTAATAGGATTAGACAACATTAAAGTCTGTGTGCCTCTAGAGATTCGGCAATCGGATGATGACAATGTAATTGCCGCCAGGTGCAAGCTGGGGTTATCGGTATTTGGCCGAAACAATAATTACGAACAGAATCCGTTGCGGGTGTTGCACATTTGTAACTGCAACGCAAATAGCCGTTTAGAAGAGTTCTTCCAGTCGTGTTTTTCATTGGAGTCAGTTGGCATTCGAGCAGTTGAACCCCTTGCCTCCAAGGAAGACGAACGGTCTCTACGAATCATGGAGTCTACAACGAAATACCTTCCGCAAAAAAAGAGATGGGAGACAGGCCCCGACTTAAAGCAATTTCTCATTAGTACCATCGCAGATTACGAGCGCAAAGGCTAATAATCTTGGTTTATTCCAATTTTTACTGTTACTAATATTAATAAAAATAAAACTAGGCTAGTGTGGGATGCGGCCGCAGCTGTTAATAATGCATCGCTAAATTATTTTCTCCTGAAGGACCCAAATCTCACAAAGTCTCTTGTGGGTATCCTTATCCGCTTCCGAGAGAAGCCAATTGCCTTATGTGGGGATATTCGTGAGATGTATCACCAGGTACTGGTAAATGAAGAAGATCAAGCCGCGCAGAAGAATTTATGGTGCTGCGAAGACACAACCAGGGATCCTGACATTTACGTTATGCAAGTTATGACATTTGGGGCATCTTGTTCGCCTTCGTTAGCCAACTATGTAAAAAACAAGAATGCTGAGCAATTCCGGAGTCAACACCCTACTGCGGTAGATGCCATTATCGACAACACTTTTGTAGACGATTGGCTTCAATGTGCGCAAACAGAAGATGAAATGATACACCTTGCTTCGATTGTACATATGGTACACGCCGACGGCGGCTTTGAAATATATATATAATATATAATTTTGGCGCGTACACTATATAGCTCAGTGTTTGGCCGAGCTTCTCCTACCATTTGTGGTGTGCGTCTTTATATTATATCACAAATGGAGGGACCTACAGTTTTGTGCCGACTCCGAACGGCAGATGTATTTCATGAGAAGCTTTTTCATGGCAGAAATACCCTCGGAGGTTTGCCATTGCCTGCCGAGGGGTGACCGCTATTAGAAAAAACTTTTTCTATTATTAAGATTTTGCTTGCCCACCGGCATATCAAGTTATAGCACGCACCGCTACCAACTCGACCACAGCGACCACTGAGAAATGAGAAGTTGGAAATCTAACTCGTCAAATGTCCTAAATGCTTTGAGTGGAAAATCTAAGCAGGACGATAAATGTATTGAAACCCCAGGCACAAATCAAGAAAAGGGTCTTGAAATGTAGTCTCCAACTGATGATGTGTTTACATTTTCCGAAAAGTTTTCTAAATAAATTTTTAATGAAGATAAATTTCCCACCAAACGGGAGATTCTATGCGTAATAATGACAATCTTTGACCCGCTAGGCCTATTAGGATTCTATCTTATCTACGCGAAAATACTGATGCAAGAGATTTGGCGGTCAGGTGTCGCATGGGACGAGACCATTAAGGCAGAACAAGAGGAGAAGTGGTGGATCTGGGTACGCCGGTTACGGTCGATATCGCACGTGCGCGTTCCTCGCTGCTATTCGCACGTCAACTTCGCTCAAAAAATGGAGCTGCATGTATTTGTTGATGCGAGTGTGAACGCCTACGCAGCAGTGGCATATTTACGCGCAGCACAAAATAAAAGATTCGCCTGCAGCATGGTGGCATCAAAAACACGGGTGGCGCCTTTGAAGCCTGTGTCTATCCCTAGACTGGAGTTAATGGCTGCGATTCTTGGTTTGCGGTTAGCAAAATTTTTACCAAAGGAACTTTCTGTTTCTCTCGACCGAAGAGTTTTTTGGTCTGACTCCAAGAATGTATGGTACTGGATAAGATCAGATGCTAGGAAGTTTCAGCAATTTGTGGCGGTACGAGTAGGCGAAATATTGCAAGATTTTCTGGTCGAGGAATGGAGGTGGGTTCCGTCATCAGAAAACGTGGCCGATGAAGGGACAAAGTGGTCTAAAGAGCCAATATTAGACTCTGGTAATCGATGGTTTAAAGGTCCCAACTTTTTAGCGCTGTCAGAAAATGAGTGGCCAAAAGGGAATCTCGATGGTGAGCCGGAACATATGTTCCACGTGGAAAAGAAGGGGATATTGCCGTCAAGTCTGAAAATTATCAGCCCTGATCCCCGGCGTTTTAGCAAGTGGGAAAGACTCCGAAATGCACAAGGATATGTGCTACGGTTCCTTAACAAAATAGCATTCAAATCCTTGCAATCGATGATTACGTTTAAGTTGCTAAGCAAACTAGATATAGAATACACTATAATTCGTAACTGTCAAGAAGAAGAGTATTGTGAAGAAATTTCGCGCCTGCTTGCAGGAAAAAACGTTCCTTCGAACAGTAATATTCTTTGGTAATATCTACAAATGCTCCCCCTATTTGGACGAGTATGGTATTTTGAGAGCGAGAGGTAGAATCGATTGAATGGGTGAGTTTTCCAGTATAGCGACCTATGATAATGCCCCGCCATCACCAGGTGACACGTCTCATAGCTGATTTCTATCATCGTAAATTTTATCACCACCACATCGAAATCGTCGTGAATGAAATGCGTCGAAGGTATTGGATACAAGGCTTGCGAGCAGTAGTAAGAGATACATCGAAAAATTGCCAATTGTGCCGCATCCTCCAGAAATGGGAAATTTGCCAGTAGAGAGACTTAACGCGTTTACTCGTCCGTTTACAAACACAGGTATCGACTATTACGGCGCCTTACAGTGCGCGCAGTTCATATCGAGTTGGCGGCATCACTTTCTACTGATTGCTTTTTGCTTATACTAAAACAATTTGTTTCTCGTCGGGGTGTACCAGCGTGCATATGGTCAGATAATGGCACTAATTTTCGCGGGGCTAGTCGCATATTAGAAGATGAAATAAAAAAATTATCTTCCAAAGAACTCGAAGGCCGTCGTCCGGTCATTAAATGGAAATTTATACCACCAGCGGCTACGCATATGGGAGGTTGTTGGGAAAGAATGATTCGTTCTGTGAAGTCTTTACTGATGGATATATTACCCCGAGCTAATTTACGCGAAGAAATACTTAGAGCAGCTTTAGCAGAAGTGGAATTCGTTTTAAACTCCCGACCGCTTACTTACGTCCCGCTTGATTCGCCGGACGCTGATGCGATAACGCCCAATCATATCCTTCTCGGAAGTTCAAGTGGAGAAAATACACTCTGCTTTGAGGAGGCTGATCATTCGGTATTAAATAAGAATCTTCGAGTCTCTGGACAAGTGGCCGATCAGTTTTGGAGAAGATGGTTAAGGGAGTACTTGCCTTGGTTAACTAGGCGCACCAAATGGTTCGACAAAGCTATGGACCCTATACGTATCGGAGATGTTGTGATCATATAAATACTTGGAAGGAATCATTGTAGATATAAAAAATTCGGCGGATGGTAAAGTACGTAGTGCTGTAACTAATGAAGGATAGTTTACCAGGCCGTCCGTTAAGCTTGCAAAACTTGATGTGCGGAGTGAACCATGCTCAGCGGAGCAGCACGAAGTTCATGGAGGAGGGTATGTTACGCCGCTTAACGTTTAACGCCGTCGTACGAAAGAAATCGGCATTGCCTTTATTGGTCCGCTTTGTGCTTGTTCCTCTCAACTCAGCTGTCAATTAAATATACAATACCTATATTCGCAAATGTAATTCTTTCTTTTGGATTTCGACTTCCTTGAAGAAAGGTGTTCCTTAGCACGAGAAATACAAGTGTAAGAATAGTTTTTGTTATACATACATAACTACATGTAACATACATTTATTAAATAAATATAGATTTTAGTATTGTTACCAGCAATTGGATTAGCTGAAAATACGTTTTTTGATTCGCTTCGCGCTACCACAATATTCTAAAATACTTTGGTTTCCCTTGGGTGCAATCGGACAGACACGCGGGACCATAACCTTAAAATGAGCGTTCGGACGGAACTAGCTTCGGCTGACATTGAGACAGCTTCCTGTAACTTGGATGCCCAAATTGTTCAACTGGCGCCACAGCTTTGGCCGCTGGGTGCGCGCCCACGAAGCACAAGCACCAGCGACAACAGCATCTGTCATTTATGCTGTCCAATACTTTATTTCGTCTACTCCAAGGCCTTTGTCCACAAGTTCGCTTGTAGACCGTCAGGTAGACGGGTCACCACGAGATCCTTCACCACCACGTACTCGATCGGGTATTTTGCGCAACGAAAAACCTAAGAACGTGCACGAATTGCACGAACAAGCATTGCCAGCGAAACTGCGAATGCCGAAAGCCAACTGCAAGTTAGCTATGTTCATAATTTAATTCCGTTTGCCGGTAATCAGCTAAATGGGTTTCATAACTCCGGAGTTCGTTCTAGCCACCAATTTCCAGTAATGTCACTTCATAATCCTACAAATTATACACCGCTTCTTGTAATGATCATCTTTATGGGATGAATCGGGAGGACGACATAACCTTGTCTACATCTCACATTTCTGCGCGACATGTAATGTCAAAAGATCTACCTATCTTTTCGGGTAATCCAGAAGAATGGCCGGTTTTCATAACCAATTTTCAACAATCAACTGACGGCTGCGTTTTACCCACCAGGAGAACCTCATTCGTCTACAAAAGTGCCTGAGAGGACAGGCCTTAGAAGCTGTACGTGGGAAGCTTATGATGCCAAGCACTGTGCCATTTGCAATTGAAACATTACGCATGTTATATGGTAGGGCAGACATTATACAAAAAACACTGCAAATAAAGTTAAGGTAATATCCAGATGTTAGGATGAGTAAAATTCATACTTTAATTAATTTCGCATTAGATGTTCAAAATTACAGAACAACTATGCAAGCTATTGGTTCAGAAAGTTATTTACCTTAAACTTGAATGGGGACGCTATAGGTTAATGCATCAACGGGTTGACATTATCGCCTTTGATGAGTGGTTGTTCGCTCTTGCCACTTGTGCTAGTCAGATTAAGCATTTCGGCCACTCAGTTGTATCTTCGTATCGTATAGAAGAGAAGAAAGGTAGTCGCAAGCAGCAACGCGAATTGCTTATGACACATGATTTTGCTGAGGGCGTCGGAATGCTCCAAATGCCTCGATTCTTATCTGTTTGTAGATTGTAGTGAGTTTTTAGCTATGAAAAGAGAGGCTAGATGGGAATTCGTTCGAGAAAAAAGATTGTGTATCCGCTGTTTCAAACGGCACTTCGTTAGATATTGTAATTCTAAGAAGAAATGCGGGGTTGACGGCTGTCAAATGGCTCACAACCCACTTTTGCATACCACACATAAAATCGGCGTTGACACTCATACAAAAACAGCTAAGTAAATGGACGCTAGGAATGAGACGACCTCATCCGTTTTATGTCACCTAAAGGGTGGTAAACGCACACTGTTTCGTTATATACCTGTGTCGTTGTTCGGTAAACACGGGGTGGTGAATACGTATGCCTTTGCTGATGAAGGGTCGGCTTGTACACTGATTGAGCATAATTCAGCAAAAGAGCTAGGTCTGGATGGTCCTCAGGAAGAGCTTTGTTTACGATGGACTAGTAATATAACCCAAAATGAAAAAGAATCGAAAACAGTCAGGGTGAAAATATCTTCGCAGGAGAGAGGGCCGCGAGTTTTCTTTCTAGAATACGCACGAACGATTGCAAAACTAAACTTGCCACTACAATCTCTTGAACTAAATGATATATCAGATCGGGAACATTTGAAGAATCTACCAGTTTATTCCTATGAAGCAGTGCAGGCGCGAATTCTAATAGGATTAGACAACATTAAAGTCTGTGTGCCTCTTGAGATTCGGCAATCGGATGATGACAATGTAATTGCCGCCAGGTGCAAGCTGGGGTTATCGGTATTTGGCCGAAACAATAATTACGAACAGAATCCGTTGCGGGTGTTGCACATTTGTAACTGCAACGCAAATAGCCGTTTAGAAGAGCTCTTCCAGTCGTATTTTTCATTGGAGTCAGTTGGCATTCGAGCAGTTGAACCCCTTGCCTCCAAGGAAGACGAACGGTTTCTACGAATCATGGAGTCTACAACGAAATACCTTCCGCAAAAAAAGAGATGGGAGACAGGCCCCGACTTAAAGCAATTTCTCATTAGTACCATCGCAGATTACGAGCGCAAAGGCTAATAATCTTGGTTTATTCCAATTTTTACTGTTACTAATATTAATAAAAATAAAACTAGGCTAGTGTGGGATGCGGCCGCAGCTGTTAATAATGCATCGCTAAATTCTTTTCTCCTGAAGGACCCAGATCTCACAAAGTCTCTTGTGGGTATCCTTATCCGCTTCCGAGAGAAGCCAATTGCCTTATGTGGGGATATTCGTGAGATGTATCACCAGGTACTGGTAAATGAAGAAGATTAAGCCGCGCAGAAGAATTTATGGTGCTGCGAAGATACAACCAGGGATCCTGACATTTACGTTATGCAAGTTATGACATTTGGGGCATCTTGTTCGCCTTCGTTAGCCAACTATGTAAAAAACAAGAATGCTGAGCGATTCCGGAGTCAACACCCTACTGCGGTAGATGCCATTATCGACAACACCTTTGTCGACGATTGGCTTCAATGTGCGCAAACAGAAGATGAAATGATACACCTTGCTTCGATTGTACGTATAGTACACGCCGACGGCGGCTTTGAAATGAGAAGTTGGAAATCTAACTCGTCAAATGTCCTAAATGCTTTGAGTGGAAAATCTAAGCAGGACGATAAATGTATTGAAACCCCAGGCACAAATCAAGAAAAGGGTCTTGAAATGTAGTCTCCAACTGATGATGTGTTTACATTTTCCGAAAAGTTTTCTAAAGAAATTTTTAATGCAAATAAATTTTCCACCAAACGGAAGATTTTATGCGTAATAATGACAATCTTTGACCCGCTAGGCCTATTAGGATTCTATCTTATCTACGCGAAAATACTGATGCAAGAGATTTGGCGGTCAGGTGTCGCATGGGACGAGACCATTAAGGCAGAACAAGAGGAGAAGTGGTGGATCTGGGTACGCCGGTTACGGTCGATATCGCACGTGCGCGTTCCTCGCTGCTATTCGCACGTCAACTTCGCTCAAAAAATGGAGCTGCATGTATTTGTTGATGCGAGTGTGGACGCCTACGCAGCAGTGGCATATTTACGCGCAGCACAAAATAAAAGATTCGCCTACAGCATGGTGGCATTAAAAACACGGGTGGCGCCTTTGAAGCCTGTGTCTATCCCTAGACTGGAGTTAATGGATGCGATTCTTGGTTTGCGGTTAGCAAAATTTTTATCAAAGGAACTTTCTGTTTCTCTCGACCGAAGAGTTTTTGGTCTGACTCCAAGAATGTATGGTACTGGATAAGATCAGATGCCAGGAAGTTTCAGCAGTTTGTGGCGGTACGAGTAGGCGAAATATTGCAAGATTTTCTGGTCGAGGAATGGAGGTGGGTTCCGTCATCAGAAAACGTGGCCGATGAAGGGACAAAGTGGTCTAAAGAGCCAATATTAGACTCTGGTACTCGATGGTTTAAAGGTCCCAACTTTTTAGCGCTGTCAGAAAATGAGTGGCCAAAAGGGAATCTCGATGGTGAGCCGGAACATATGTGGAAAAGAAGGGGATATTGCCGTCAAGTCTGAAAATTATCAGCCCTGATCCCCAGCGTTTTAGCAAGTGGGAAAGACTCCGAAATGCACAAGGATATGTGCTACGGTTCCTTAACAAAATAGCATTCAAATCCTTGCAATCGATGATTACGTTTAAGTTGCTAAGCAAACTAGATATAGAATACACTATAATTCGTAACTGTCAAGAAGAAGAGTATTGTGAAGAAATTTCGCGCCTGCTTGCAGGAAAAAACGTTCCTTCGAACAGTAATATTCTTTGGTAATATCTACAAATGCTCCCCCTATTTGGACGAGTATGGTATTTTGAGAGCGAGAGGTAGAATCGAGTGAATGGGTGAGTTTTCCAGTATAGCAACCTATGATAATGCCCCGCCATCACCAGGTGACACGTCTCATAGCTGATTTCTATCATCGTAAATTTTATCACCACCACATCGAAATCGTCGTGAATGAAATGCGTCGAAGGTATTGGATACAAGGCTTGCGAGCAGTAGTAAGAGATACATCGAAAAATTGCCAATTGTGCCGCACCCTCCAGAAATGGGAAATTTGCCAGTAGAGAGACTTAACGCGTTTACTCGTCCGTTTACAAACACAGGTATCGACTATTTCGGCCCAATTGAAGTTGTAGTTGGACGGCGACGTGAGAATCGGTGGGGAGTTCTCTTCACATGCCTTACAGTGCGCGCAGTTCATATCGAGTTGGCGGCATCACTTTCTACTGATTGCTTTTTGCTTATACTAAAACAATTTGTTTCTCGTCGGGGTGTACCAGCGTGCATATGGTCAGATAATGGCACTAATTTTCGCGGGGCTAGTCGCATATTAGAAGATGAAATAAAAAAATTATCTCCCAAAGAACTCGAAGGCCGTCGTCCGGTCATTAAATGGAAATTTATACCACCAGCGGCTACGCATATGGGAGGTTGTTGGGAAAGAATGATTCGTTCTGTGAAGTCTTTACTGATGGATATATATATTACCCCGAGCTAATTTACGCGAAGAAATACTTAGAGCAGCTTTAGCAGAAGTGGAATTCGTTTTAAACTCCCGACCGCTTACTTACGTCCCGCTTAATTCGCCGGACGCTGATGCGATAACGCCCAATCATATCCTTCTCGGAAGTTCAAGTGGAGAAAATACACTCTGCTTTGAGGAGGCTGATCATTCGGTATTAAATAAGAATCCTCGAGTCTCTGGACAAGTGGCCGATCAGTTTTGGAGAAGATGGTTAAGCGAGTACTTGCCTTGGTTAACTAGGCGCACCAAATGGTTCGACAAAGCTATACGTATCGGAGATGTTGTGATCATATAAATACTTGGAAGGAATCATTGTAGATATACAAAAATCGGCGGATGGTGAAGTACGTAGTGCAGTAACTAATGAAGGATAGTTTACCAGGCCGTCCGTTAAGCTTGCAAAGCTTGATGTGCGGAGTGAACCATGCTCAGCGGAGCAGCACGAAGTTCATGGAGGAGGGTATGTTACGCCGCTTATAGTTTAACGCCGTCGTACGAAAGAAATCGGCATTGCCTTTATTGGTCCGCTTTGTGCTTGTTCGTCTCAACTCAGCTGTCAATTAAATATACAATACCTATATTCGCAAATGTAATTCTTTCTTTTGGATTTCGACTTCCTTGAAGAAAGGTGTGCCTTAGCACGAGAAATACAAGTGTAAGAATAGTTTTTGTTATACATACATAACTACATGTAACATACATTTATTAAATAAATATAGATTTTAGTATTGTTACCAGCAATTGGATTACCTGAAAATACGTTTTTTGATTCGCTTCGCGCTACCACAATATTCTAAAATACTTTGGTTTCCCTTGGGTGCAATCGGACAGACACGCGGGGCCATAACCTTAAAATGAGCGTTCGGACGGAACTAGCTTCGGCTGACATTGAGACAGCCACCTGTAACTTGGATGCCCAAATTGTTCAACTGGCGCCACAGCTTTGGCCGCTGGGTGCGCGCCCACGGAAGCACAAGCACCAGCGACACAACAGCATCTGTCATTTATGCTGTCCAATACTTTATTTCGTCTACTCCAAGGCCTTTGTCCACAAGTTCGCTTGTAGACCGTCAGGTAGACGGGTCACCACGAGATCCTTCACCACCACGTACTCGATCGGGTATTTTGCGCAACGAAAAACCTAAGAACGTGCACGAATTGCACGAACAAGCATTGCCAGCGAAACTGCGAATGCCGAAAGCCAACTGCAAGTTAGCTATGTTCATAATTTAATTCCGTTTGCCGGTAATCAGCTAAATGGGTTTCATAACTCCGGAGTTCGTTCTAGCCACCAATTTCCAGTAATGTCACTTCATAATCCAACAAATTATACACCGCTTCTTGTAATGATCATCTTTATGGGATGAATCGGGAGGACGGCATAACCTTGTCTACATCTCACATTTCTGCGCGACATGTAATGTCAAACAATCTACCTATCTTTGCGGGTAATCCAGAAGAATGGCCGGTTTTCATAACCAATTTTCAACAATTAACTGAGGGCTGCGGTTTTACCCACCAGGAGAACCTCATTCGTCTACAAAAGTGCCTGAGAGGACAGGCCTTAGAAGCTGTACGTGGGAAGCTTATGATGCCAAGCACTGTGCCATTTGCAATTGAAACATTACGCATGTTATATGGTAGGGCAGACATTATACAACAAACACTGCAAATAAAGTTAAGGTAATATCCAGATGTTAGGATGAGTAAAATTGATACTTTAATTAATTTCGCATTAGCTGTTCAAAATTACAGAGCAACTATGCAAGCTATTGGTTAAGAAAGTTATTTAAATGATCCGATGTTGCTGAATGATCTGCTGACAAAACTGCCTTACGACCTTAAACTTGAATGGGGACGCTATAGGTTAATGCATCAACGGGTTGACATTATCGCCTTTGATGAGTGGTTGTTCGCTCTTGCCACTTGTGCTAGTCAGATTAAGCATTTCGGCCACTCAGTTGTATCTTCGTATCGTATAGAAGAGAAGAAAGGTAGTCGCAAGCAGCAACGCGAATTGCTTATGACACATGATTTTGCTGAGGGCGTCGGAATGCTCCAAATGCCTCGATTCCCATCAGTTTGTAGATTGTACTGAGTTTTTAGCTATGAAAAGAGAGGCTAGATGGGAATTCGTTCGAGAAAAAAGATTGTGTATCCGCTGTTTCAAACGGCACTTCGTTAGAAAAGAGCTAGGTCTGGATGGTCCTCAGGAAGAGCTTTGTTTACGATGGACTAGTAATATAACCCAAAATGAAAAAGAATCGAAAACAGTCAGGGTGAAAATATCTTCGCAGTAGAGAGGGCCGCGAGTTTTCTTTCTAGAAAACGCACGAACGATTGCAAAACTAAACTTGCCACTACAATCTCTTGAACTAAATGATATATCAGATCGAGAACATTTGAAGAATCTACCAGTTTATCCCTATGAAGCAGTGCAGGCGCGAATTCTAATAGGATTAGACAACATTAAAGTCTGTGTGCCTCTAGAGATTCGGCAATCGGATGATGACAATGTAATTGCCGCCAGGTGCCAGCTGGGGTTATCGGTATTTGGCCGAAACAATAATTACGAACAGAATCCGTTGCGGGTGTTGCACATTTGTAACTGCAACGCAAATAGCCGTTTAGAAGAGCTCTTCCAGTCGTGTTTTTCATTGGAGTCAGTTGGCATTCGAGCAGTTGAACCCCTTGCCTCCAAGGAAGACGAACGGTCTCTACGAATCATAGAGTCTACAACGAAATACCTTCCGCAAAAAAAGAGATGGGAGACAGGCCCCGACTTAAAGCAATTTCTCATTAGTACCATCGCAGATTACGAGCGCAAAGGCTACGTAAAAAAGCTTGAAAGTCACGAGGCCTGGCGCAGTAATAAATCTTGGTTTATTCCAATTTTTACTGTTACTAATAGGCTAGTGTGGGATGCGGCCGCAGCTGTTGATAATGCATCGCTAAATTATTTTCTCCTGAAGGACCCAGATCTCACAAAGTCTCTTGTGGGTATCCTTATCCGCTTCCGAGAGAAGCCAATTGCCTTATGTGGGGATATTCGTGAGATGTATCACCAGGTACTGGTAAATGAAGAAGATCAAGCCGCGCAGAAGAATTTATGGTGCTGCGAAGACACAACCAGGGATCCTGACATTTACGTTATGCAAGTTATGACATTTGGGGCATCTTGTTCGCCTTCGTTAGCCAACTATGTAACAAACAAGAATGCTGAGCGATTCCGGAGTCAACACCCTACTGCGGTAGATGCCATTATCGACAACACCTTTGTAGACGATTGGCTTCAATGTGCGCAAACAGAAGATGAAATGATACACCTTGCTTCGATTGTACATATGGTACACGCCGACGGCGGCTTTGAAATGAGAAGTTGGAAATCTAACTCGTCAAATGTACTAAATGCTTTGAGTGGAAAATCTAAGCAGGACGATAAATGTATTGAAACCCCAGGCACAAATCAAGAAAAGGGTCTTGAAATGTAGTCTCCAACTGATGATGTGTTTACATTTTCCGAAAAGTTTTCTAAAGAAATTTTTAATGAAAATAAATTTCCCACCAAACGGGAGATTCTATGCGTAATAATGACAATCTTTGACCCGCTAGGCCTATTAGGATTCTATCTTATCTACGCGAAAATACTGATGCAAGAGATTTGGCGGTCAGGTGTCGCATGGGACGAGACCATTAAGGCAGAACAAGAGGAGAAGTGGTGGATCTGGGTACGCCGGTTACGGTCGATATCGCACGTGCGCGTTCCTCGCTGCTATTCGCACGTCAACTTCGCTCAAAAAATGGAGCTGCATGTATTTGTTGATGCGAGTGTGAACGCCTACGCAGCAGTGGCATATTTACGCGCAGCACAAAATAAAAGATTCGCCTGCAGCATGGTGGCATTAAAAACACGGGTGGCGCCTTTGAAGCCTGTGTCTATCCCTAGACTGGAGTTAATGGATGCGATTCTTGGTTTGCGGTTAGCAAAATTTTTACCAAAGGAACTTTCTGTTTCTCTCGACCGAAGAGTTTTTTGGTCTGACTCCAAGAATGTATTGTACTGGATAAGATCAGATGCCAGGAAGTTTCAGCATTTGTGGCGGTACGAGTAGGCGAAATATTGCAAGATTTTCTGGTCGAGGAATGGAGGTGGGTTCCGTCATCAGAAAACGTGGCCGATGAAGGGACAAAGTGGTCTAAAGAGCCAATATTAGACTCTGGTACTCGATGGTTTAAAGGTCCCAACTTTTTAGCGCTATCAGAAAATGAGTGGTCAAAAGGGAATCTCGATGGTGAGCCGGAACATATGTTCCACGTGGAACAGAAGGAGATATTGCCGTCAAGTCTGAAAATTATCAGCCCTGATCCCCGGCGTTTTAGCAAGTGGGAAAGACTCCGAAATGCACAAGGATATGTGCTACGGTTCCTTAACAAAATAGCATTCAAATCCTTGCAATCGATGATTACGTTTAAGTTGCTAAGCAAACTAGATATAGAATACACTATAATTCGTAACTGTCAAGAAGAAGAGTATTGTGAAGAAATTTCGCGCCTGCTTGCAGGAAAAAACGTTCCTTCGAACAGTAATATTCTTTGGTAATATCTACAAATGCTCCCCCTATTTGGACGAGTATGGTATTTTGAGAGCGAGAGGTAGAATCGATTGAATGGGTGAGTTTTCCAGTATAGCAACCTATGATAATGCCCCGCCATCACCAGGTGACACGTCTCATAGCTGATTTCTATCATCGTAAATTTGATCACCACCACATCGAAATCGTCGTGAATGAAATGCGTCGAAGGTATTGGATACAAGGCTTGCGAGCAGTAGTAAGAGATACATCGAAAAATTGCCAATTGTGCCGAAATAATCACGCAGCCCCGCATCCTCCAGAAATGGGAAATTTGCCAGTAGAGAGACTTAACGCGTTTACTCGTCCGTTTACAAACACAGGTATCGACTATTTCGGCCCAATTGAAGTTGTAGTTGGACGGCGACGTGAGAAACGGTGGGGAGTTCTCTTCACATGCCTTACAGTGCGCGCAGTTCATATCGAGTTGGCGGCATCACTTTCTACTGATTGCTTTTTGCTTATACTAAAACAATTTGTTTCTCGTCGGGGTGTACCAGCGTGAATATGGTCAGATAATGGCACTAATTTTCGCGGGGCTAGTTGCATATTAGAAGATGAAATAAAAAAACTATCTCCCAAAGAACTCGAAGGCCGTCGTCCGGTCATTAAATGGAAATTTATACCACCAGCGGCTACGCATATGGGAGGTTGTTGGGAAAGAATGATTCGTTCTGTGAAGTCTTTACTGATGGATATATTACCCCGAGCTAATTTACGCGAAGAAATACTTAGAGCAGCTTTAGCAGAAGTGGAATTCGCTTTAAACTCCCGACCGCTTACTTACGTCCCGCTTGATTCGCCGGACGCTGATGCAATAACGCCCAATCATTTCCTTCTCGGAAGTTCAAGTGGAGAAAATACACTCTGCTTTGAGGAGGCTGATCATTCGGTATTAAATAAGAATCTTCGAGTCTCTGGACAAGTGGCCGATCAGTTTTGGAGAAGATGGTTAAGCGAGTACTTGCCTTGGTTAACCAGGCGCACCAAATGGTTCGACAAAGCTATGGACACTTCCACAACAGTCGGTTCTACGCTACCGACGTGACTCGGATTTCATCCGACCAAGGACTGTTTTTTCGGCGACCTAACCCCGCTTAGGCTGCCGGACACCCCCAATCTTATCTCCCCCTGGGTGCAATACCTTGCAGCAGGATTGCTACTCATACTTCTGGCCAGGGCGGGCGTCGAGCCTAACCCTGGCCCAGAAACCTACTTCTGCTGCATCTGCCAGAGAAGGCTGCATCCGAATTCCACGTCGGTGAGGTGTAATTCGTGCAACGGATGGTGCCATCTTAAGGTCTGCTCAGGCCTTAAGAAAACTAGGGAGTGGTCCACATCCTATGTGAGCCAGTGTTGCTCGCGCACTCAAGCGCCCCAAGCCTCCACGGCATCCCCCCTTGCGCCCCCCACGACGGTGCCTCAGAGCACCCCTCCTGCCTCTACGGCCCCCCGGAGCTCACAGCAACACCAAACCTCACCACCGCCCCCTCGCTCCTCCACACGTGGCGCCAACCAGCAACTACTAGTTGCCCCCACCATCTGCTGTGTATGCCGGGCCAGAGTGCACCGGAATGCCTGCTCCGTCAGGTGTAATGCCTGCCAGGGCTGGTTCCACTTCCGGCCGTGCTCTGGCCTACGCACCACAAGGGACTGGTCCGTGAGCTTTACCGCTTACTGCTACCGCAACAACCCCCCGCCAGTGTCGCTCACGACACCGCCCACAACAACCGTTGGGCCTTTACAACCACAGCGGGATGCACAGCCGGGACGGGCCGGCCCTCGGATCCAGTCCCTCACCCCCCTCAACGCGACAACCTTACCGAGACAGACGAGACTCCTACAGTTCAACTGCAACGGACTCTCGAGCAAGATCTCGGAGGTGGTTGCCTTCATGGCTCGGCACGGGCTGTTAATAGCTGCGGTCCAAGAAACGAAGCTACGTCGCAGCTCAACGTTAACGAACTGCGACGGTTACAACGTGCTTCGTAGAGATAGCGAGCGAGATAATGGTGGAGGCCTAGCCTTCATTCTACACAACACCGTGCAGTATCGTCTCAACGATGCAGACATCGACCCAAGGGACAGCACCTTAGAATGTCAAGGGATTGCTGTCCGGTCAGGCGATGTCGAGCTCGAAATATTTAACATATATATACCCCCTGTCTCCTGCTGCCCCGCTGGATATCACCCTGACATAGGTGCGCTCCTCAGTGGTGAAAACCGTTTGGTAGTCGGAGACTTTAATGCGCATCACGATCTTTGGTTCTCAAGCCTATCAAATGATCGTATGGGAAATATTTTGGCAGAGCAGATAGACGATTCGACATTCTGCACCATGAACGACGAAGCCCCCACCAGGATTGTGGGTAGTTGCAGCAGCTCGCCAGATCTAAGAATAGCTAGCGCAGGTCTGATAAATAGCATAACGTGGCGACCTATGCTATCGCTTGCCTCAGACCACCTACCCATAGTCATCTCGATTGACAGACCTGCCAACTATGTTGCCTCGGACCGCCACACCTATGTCAACTTCAAAAAAGCTGACTGGGAGCGGTTCGAGGACTTCACTGAAGACGCCTTCAGTGCTCTCTCAACTCCAACCGATGTTCGCGTAGGCGAGCGCTTGTTCCGCAGGGTGGTGAAGTCCGCTGCAGCCCGTTTCATTCCGGCAGGGAGAATCCCTGTGATCCGTCCTGACTTCCCGGGTGAGGCGGTGTCTCTGGCGGATGAACGCGACCACCTCCGGCAGGCGGACCCCGGTAATCCCCGTATTAGGCAACTAAACGGGGAGATCCAACGCCTGGTCAACGTTCATAAGCGGAACAAGTGGAGGGAGCACCTGAAGTCCTGCAACCTCGGTGCCGGAGTGCCGACGAGGCGTGATGATCGAACAGAAATCTCCTTTGGAGACCACGCCTCGTCGGACCCGAAGCGATGCGCGAACTATTTTAGTCGACAATTCACATTGCATCCTTCGGCCGACAGAACCAAACGGTCAGTCACCAGAAGGCTGCGCAAGTCAACACCAAGCGCACCAATTGTCCTCTCCAATTGCCATCGGGAAGGCGAAAGCCTCCAAATCCATTGGCCCAGACGGGTTAAGTATGTTGATGCTGAAAAAATTGGGCACCGCGGGAGTAGCATATCTCACCAGGGTCCTCAATCTGTCGCTATGCACATCGGTCATTCCAGATATGTGGAAGACGGGTAGGGTGATACCACTGCTGAAACCAGGGAAACCGGCCGGCCAAGGCGAGTCCTATCGGCCGATCTCCCTGCTTTCTCCAGTGGTTAAGACACTTGAGGCCCTGCTGCTCCCGCATTTCAACCACCACCTCAGCCCGGCGAAGCATCAACACGGCTTCCGGAAAGTGCATAGCACCACAACGGCACTTAACGCTATAAACACTCAGGTTAATCGTGGTCTCAACGGCAACCGCCCCTGTGAGAGAACCGTCCTCGTGGCTTTGGACTTGTCGAAGGCCTTCGACACAGTCAGCCACTCCATCTTGCTGAAGGACGCGGAGGCCTCACCTCTCCCAGCGGCGTTGAAGCGATGGACCGCGAACTACCTGTGTGGTCGTCAAGCGTCGGTGTGCTACCGTGACTCAGTGTCAAAAGCGAGAAGAATTAAGCAGGGGGTACCACAGGGTGGCGTCCTATCCCCCCTATTATTCAACTTCTACATCTCGCGACTCCCTTCCCCGCCAGAGGGACTCACACTGGTCTCGTATGCCGACGACTGCACGATAATGGCTACCGGCAATGGAATTGATGGCTTGTGCTCCAAAGTGAACAGCTACCTCCCAGACCTTGCTCACTACTTTACAGGACGAAATTTGACGCTGTCTCCTGCTAAGTCCATGGCGACCCTTTTCACATCTTGGACGAAGGAGGTCGGGCTCACCCTCGCCATCCACATCGAGGGGACCCCCATTCCGACGGTTAACCTCCCGAAGATCCTGGGAGTCACCCTCGACAGCCTGGTCTCCTTCTCAGCGCATACAACCGCAATCGTCAACAAGGTACAGACCCGCAACAAAGTCCTCAAGTCGCTCGCCGGCAGCACTTGGGGCAAAGACAAAGAAACGTTGTTGGCAACATACAAGGCGATTGGCCGGCCGGTTCTAAATTATGCCGCGCCAATTTGGTCGCCTGGAACTAGCAGGACTCAGTGGTCAAGACTAGAGACCTGTCAGAACGCCGCACTCAGGACAGTGACGGGATGTCTCCTGATGACGCCTGTGGATCACCTCTACCATGAGGCTAACGTGCTCCCAGTGCAGGAGCACAACATTATGCTCACAAAGCAGTTTCTACTGGGATGCCGCCGTCCGGGGCACCCCAACAGAGACCTGCTCGCGCTGGAGCCGGCACCCAGGCACATCAGGGGACATCTCTCACAACTGACGGACAAGGTCCAGACATACGTACACCGACCGCTGGACCCAAGGACGTACCGACAGGCTCTGGACAGCATCCACAGGGAGTCGGTGTCCAAATACATCGACACCCGCCCTGTGAGTGCAGTCCTGGGAGTCCAACCACCACCCATTGCAGCTGAGGAGCTCCAGCTGCCTCGTGAGACGCGCGTTACTCTGGCCCAGCTCAGATCTGGATATTGTAGCAGGTTAAACTCCTACCTATCCAGGATCAACCCCGACACCCCCAACACGTGCCCGGCATGTGAAGAGTCTCCGCACGACACCAATCACCTATTCACATGCCCGGCCAAACCTACTCAACTAACACCCCTCTCCCTATGGTCCGACCCTGTTGAAACGGCTCGTTTCCTGGACCTTTCATTAGTTGAGCTTGACGATAACGATTGAGTGAGTCCGCCAACCCAGTGGGGTGTAGCTAGCCGCTACAACAACAACAACAACAAAGCTATGGACCCTATACGTATCGGAGATGTTGTGATCATATAAATACTTGGAAGGAATCATTGTAGATATAAAAAAATCGGCGGATGGTGAAGTACGTAGTGCTGTAACTGATGAAGGATAGTTTACCAGGCCGTCCGTTAAGCTTGCAAAGCTTGATGTGCGGAGTGAACCATGCTCAGCGGAGCAGCACGAAGTTCATGGAGGAGGGTATGTTACGCCGCTTAACGTTTAACGCCGTCGTACGAAAGAAATCGGCATTGCCTTTATTGGTCCGCTTTGTGCTTGTTCGTCTCAACTCAGCTGTCAATTAAATATACAATACCTATATTCGCAAATGTAATTCTTTCTTTTTGATTTCGACTTCCTTGAAGAAAGGTGTGCCTTAGCACGAGAAATACAAGTGTAAGAATAGTTTTTGTTATACATACATAACTACATGTAACATACATTTATTAAATAAATATAGATTTTAGTATTGTTACCAGCAATTGGATTAGCTGAAAATACGTTTTTTGATTCGATTCGCGCTACCACAATATTCTAAAATACTTTGGTGTCCCTTGGGTGCAATCGGACAGACACGCGGGACCATAACCTTAAAATGAGCGTTCGGACGGAACTAGCTTCGGCTGACATTGAGACAGCCACCTGTAACTTGGATGCCCAAATTGTTCAACTGGCGCCACAGCTTTGGCCGCTGGGTGCGCGCCCACGGAAGCACAAGCACCAGCGACAACAGCATCTGTCATTTATGCTGTCCAATACTTTATTTCGTCTACTCCAAGGCCTTTGTCCACAAGTTCGCTTGTAGACCGTCAGGTAGACGGGTCACCACGAGATCCTTCACCACCACGTACTTGATCGGGTATTTTGCGCAACGAAAAACCTAAGAACGTGCACGAATTGCACGAACAAGCATTGCCAGCGAAACTGCGAATGCCGAAAGCCAACTGCAAGTTAGCTATGTTCATAATTTAATTCCGTTTGCCGGTAATCAGCTAAATGGGTTTCATAACTCCGGATTTCGTTCTAGCCACCAATTTCCAGTAATGTCACTTCATAATCCAACAAATTATACACCGCTTCTTGTAATGATCATCTTTATGGGATGAATCGGGAGGACGACATAACCTTGTCTACATCTCACATTTCTGCGCGACATGTAATGTCAAAAGATCTACCTATCTTTTCGGGTAATCCAGAAGAATGGCCGGTTTTCATAACCAATTTTCAACAATCAACTGAGGGCTGCGGTTTTACCCACCAGGAGAACCTCATTCGTCTACAAAAGTGCCTGAGAGGACAGGCCTTAGAAGCTGTACGTGGGAAGCTTATGATGCCAAGCACTGTGCCATTTGCAATTGAAACATTACGCATGTTATATGGTAGGGCAGACATTATACAACAAACACTGCAAGTAAAGTTAAGGTAATATCCAGATGTTAGGATGAGTAAAATTGATACTTTAATTAATTTCGCATTAGCTGTTCAAAATTACAGAACAACCATGCAAGCTATTGGTTTAGAAAGTTATTTAAATGATCCGATGTTGCTGAATGATCTGCTGACAAAACTGCCTTACGACCTTAAACTTGAATGGGGACGCTATAGGTTAATGCATCAACGGGTTGACATTATCGCCTTTGATGAGTGGTTGTTCGCTCTTGCCACTTGTGCTAGTCAGATTAAGCATTTCGGCCACTCAGTTGTATCTTCGTATCGTATAGAAGAGAAGAAAGGTAGTCGCAAGCAGCAACGCAAATTGCTTATGACACATGATTTTGCTGAGGTCGTCGGAATGCTCCAACTGCCTCGATTCTCATCTGTTTGTAGATTGTAGTGAGTTTTTAGCTATGAAAAGAGAGGCTAGATGGGAATTCGTTCGAGAAAAAAGATTGTGTATCCGCTGTTTCAAACGGCACTTCGTTAGATATTGTAATTCTAAGAAGAAATGCGGGGTTGACGGCTGTCAAATGGCTCACAACCCACTTTTGCATACCACACATAAAATTGGCGTTGACACTCATACAAAAACACCCACTTTTGCATACCACACATAAAATTGGCGTTGACACTCATACAAAAACAGCTAAGAAAATGGACGCTAGGAATGAGACGACCTCATCCGTTTTATGTCACCTAAAGGGTGGTAAACGCACACTGTTTCGTTATATACCTGTGTCATTGTTCGGTAAACACGGGGTGGTGAATACGTATGCCTTTGCTGATGAAGGGTCGGCTTGTACACTGATTGAGCATAATTCAGCAAAAGAGCTAGGTCTGGATGGTCCTCAGGAAGAGCTTTGTTTACGATGGACTAGTAATATAACCCAAAATGAAAAAGAATCGAAAACAGTCAGGGTGAAAATATCTTCGCAGGAGAGAGGGCCGCGAGTTTTCTTTCTAGAAAACGCACGAACGATTGCAAAACTAAACTTGCCACTACAATCTCTTGAACTAAATGATATATCAGATCGGGAACATTTGAAAAATCTACCAGTTTATCCCTATGAAGCAGTGCAGGCGCGAATTCTAATAGGATTAGACAACATTAAAGTCTGTGTGCCTCTAGAGATTCGGCAATCGGATGATGACAATGTAATTGCCGCCAGGTGCAAGCTGGGGTTATCGGTATTTGGCCGAAACAATAATTACGAACAGAATCCGTTGCGGGTGTTGCACATTTGTAACTGCAACGCAAATAGCCGTTTAGAAGAGCTCTTCCAGTCGTATTTTTCATTGGAGTCAGTTGGCATTCGAGCAGTTGAACCCCTTGCCTCCAAGGAAGACGAACGGTCTCTACGAATCATGGAGTCTACAACGAAATACCTTACGCAAAAAAAGAGATGGGAGACAGGCCCCGACTTAAAGCAATTTCTCATTAGTACCATCGCAGATTACGAGCGCAAAGGCTACGTAAAAAAGCTTGAAAGTCACGAGGCCTGGCGCAGTAATAAATCTTGGTTTATTCCAATTTTTACTATTACTAATATTAATAAAAATAAAACTAGTGTGGGATGCGGCCGCAGCTGTTAATAATGCATCGCTAAATTCTTTTCTCCTGAAGGACCCAGATCTCACAAAGTCTCTTGTGGGTATCCTTATCCGCTTCCGAGAGAAGCCAATTGCCTTATGTGGGGATATTCGTGAGATGTATCACCAGGTACTGGTAAATGAAGAAGATCAAGCCGCGCAGAAGAATTTATGGTGCTGCGAAGACACAACCAGGGATCCTGACATTTACGTTATGCAAGTTATGACATTTGGGGCATCTTGTTCGCCTTCGTTAGCCAACTATGTAACAAACAAGAATGCTGAGCGATTCCGGAGTCAACACCCTACTGCGGTAGATGCCATTATCGACAACACCTTTGTAGACGATTGGCTTCAATGTGCGCAAACAGAAGATGAAATGATACACCTTGCTTCGATTGTACATATGGTACACGCCGACGGCGGCTTTGAAATGAGAAGTTGGAAATCTAACTCGTCAAATGTCCTAAATGCTTTGAGTGGAAAATCTAAGCAGGACGATAAATGTATTGAAACCCCAGGCACAAATCAAGAAAAGGGTCTTGAAATGTAGTCTCCAACTGATGATGTGTTTACATTTTCCGAAAAGTTTTCTAAAGAAATTTTTAATGAAAATAAATTTCCCACCAAACGGGAGATTCTATGCGTAATAATGACAATCTTTGCCCCCCAAGCCTATTAGGATTCTATCTTATCTACGCGAAAATACTGATGCAAGAGATTTGGCGGTCAGGTGTCGCATGGGACGAGACCATTAAGGCAGAACAAGAGGAGAAGTGGTGGATCTGGGTACGCCGGTTACGGTCGATATCGCACGTGCGCGTTCCTCGCTGCTATTCGCACGTCAACTTCGCTCAAAAAATTGAGCTGCATGTATTTGTTGATGCGAGTGTGAACGCCTACGCAGCAGTGGCATATTTACGCGCAGCACAAAATAAAAGATTCGCCTGCAGCATGGTGGCATCAAAAACACGGGTGGCGCCTTTGAAGCCTGTGTCTATCCCTAGACTGGAGTTAATGGCTGCGATTCTTGGTTTGCGGTTAGCAAAATTTTTACCAAAGGAACTTTCTGTTTCTCTCGACCGAAGAGTTTTTTGGTCTGACTCCAAGAATGTATTGTACTGGATAAGATCAGATGCCAGGAAGTTTCAGCATTTGTGGCGGTACGAGTAGGCGAAATATTGCAAGATTTATTGCCGTCAAGTCTGAAAATTATCAGCCCTGATCCCCGGCGTTTTAGCAAGTGGGAAAGACTCCGAAATGCACAAGGATATGTGCTACATTTCCTTAACAAAATAGCATTCAAATCCTTGCAATCGATGATTACGTTTAAGTTGCTAAGCAAACTAGATATAGAATACACTATAATTCGTAAATGTCAAGAAGAAGAGTATTGTGAAGAAATTTCGCGCCTGCTTGCAGGAAAAAACGTTCCTTCTTTGGTAATATCTACAAATGCTCCCCCTATTTGGACGAGTATGGTATTTTGAGAGCGAGAGGTAGAATCGATTGAAGGGTTGAGTTTTCCAGTAAAGCGACCTATGATAATGCCCCGCCATCACCAGGTGACACGTCTCATAGCTGATTTCTATCATCGTAAATTTTATCACCACCACATCGAAATCGTCGTGAATGAAATGCGTCGAAGGTATTGGATACAAGGCTTGCGAGCAGTAGTAAGAGATACATCGAAAAATTGCCAATTGTGCCGCACCCTCCAGAAATGGGAAATTTGCCAGTAGAGAGACTTAACGCGTTTACTCGTCCGTTTACAAACACAGGTATCGACTATTTCGGCCCAATTGAAGTTGTAGTTGGACGGCGCCTTACAGTGCGCGCAGTTCATATCGAGTTGGCGGCATCACTTTCTACTGATTGCTTTTTGCTTATACTAAAACAATTTGTTTCTCGTCGGGGTGTACCAGCGTGAATATGGTCAGATAATGGCACTAATTTTCGCGGGGCTAGTTGCATATTAGAAGATGAAATAAAAAAACTATCTCCCAAAGAACTCGAAGGCCGTCGTCCGGTCATTAAATGGAAATTTATACCACCAGCGGCTACGCATATGGGAGGTTGTTGGGAAAGAATGATTCGTTCTGTGAAATCTTTACTGATGGATATATTACCCCGAGCTAATTTACGCGAAGAAATACTTAGAGCAGCTTTAGCAGAAGTGGAATTCGTTTTAAACTCCCGACCGCTTACTTACGTCCCGCTTGATTCGCCGGACGCTGATGCGATAACGCCCAATCATATCCTTCTCGGAAGTTCAAGTGGAGAAAATATACTCTGCTTTGAGGAGGCTGATCATTCGGTATTAAATAAGAATCTTCGAGTCTCTGGACAAGTGGCCGATCAGTTTTGGAGAAGATGGTTAAGGGAGTACTTGCCTTGGTTAACTAGGCGCACCAAATGGTTCGACAAAGCTATGGACCCTATACGTATCGGAGATGTTGTGATCATATAAATACTGGGAAGGAATCATTGTAGATATAAAAAAATCGGCGGATGGTGAAGTACGTAGTGCTGTAACTAATGAAGGATAGTTTACCAGGCCGTCCGTTAAGTTTGCAAAGCTTGATGTGCGGAGTGAACCATGCTCAGCGGAGCAGCACGAAGTTCATGGAGGAGGGTATGTTACGCCGCTTATCGTTTAACGCCGTCGTACGAAAGAAATCGGCATTGCCTTTATTGGTCCGCTTTGTGCTTGTTCGTCTCAACTCAGCTGTCAATTAAATATACAATACCTATATTCGCAAATGTAATTCTTTCTTTTGGATTTCGACTTCCTTGAAGAAAGGTGTGCCTTAGCACGAGAAATACAAGTGTAAGAATAGTTTTTGTTATACATACATAACTACATGTAACATACATTTATTAAATAAAAATAGATTTTATTATTGTTACCAGCAATTGGATTAGCTGAAAATACGTTTTTTGATTCGCTTCGCGCTACCACAATATTCTAAAATACTTTGGTTTCCCTGCGGTGCAATCGGACAGACACGCGGGACCATAACCTTAAAATGAGCGTTCGGACGGAACTAGCTTCGGCTGATATTGAGACAGCCTCCTGTAACTTGGATGCCCAAATTGTTCAACTGGCGCCACAGCTTTGGCCGCTGGGTGCGCGCCCACGGAAGCACAAGCACCAGCGACAACAGCATCTGTCATTTATGCTGTCCAATACTTTATTTCGTCTACTCCAAGGCCTTTGTCCACAAGTTCGCTTGTAGACCGTCAGGTAGACGGGTCACCACGAGATCCTTCACCACCACGTACTCGATCGGGTGTTTTGCGCAACGAAAAACCTAAGAACGTGCACGAATTGCACGAACAAGCATTGCCAGCGAAACTGCGAATGCCGAAAGCCAACTGCAAGTTAGCTATGTTCATAATTTAATTCCGTTTGCCGGTAATCAGCTAAATGGGTTTCATAACTCCGGAGTTCGTTCTAGCCACCAATTTCCAGTAATGTCACTTCATAATCCAACAAATTATACACCGCTTCTTGTAATGATCATCTTTATGGGATGAATCGGGAGGACGACATAACCTTGTCTACATCTCACATTTCTGCGCGACATGTAATGTCAAAAGATCTACCTATCTTTTCGGGTAATCCAGAAGAATGGCCGGTTTTCATAACCAATTTTCAACAATCAACTGAGGGCTGCGGTTTTACCCACCAGGAGAACCTCATTCGTCTACAAAAGTGCCTGAGAGGACAGGCCTTAGAAGCTGTACGTGGGAAGCTTATGATGCCAAGCACTGTGCCATTTGCAATTGAAACATTACGCATGTTATATGGTAGGGCAGACATTATACAACAAACACTGCAAGTAAAGTTAAGGTAATATCCAGATGTTAGGATGAGTAAAATTGATACTTTAATTAATTTCGCATTAGCTGTTCAAAATTACAGAACAACTATGCAAGCTATTGGATAAGAAAGTTATTTAAATGATCCGATGTTGCTGAATGATCTGCTGACAAAACTGCCTTACGACCTTAAACTTGAATGGGGACGCTATAGGTTAATGCATCAACGGGTTGACATTATCGCCTTTGATGAGTGGTTGTTCGCTCTTGCCACTTGTGCTAGTCAGATTAAGCATTTCGGCCACTCAGTTGTATCTTCGTATCGTGTAGAAGAGAAGAAAGGTAGTCGCAAGCAGCAACGCGAATTGCTTATGACACATGATTTTGCTGAGGGCGTCGGAATGCTCCAAATGCCTCGATTCCCATCTGTTTGTAGATTGTACTGAGTTTTTAGCTATGAAAAGAGAGGCTAGATGGGAATTCGTTCGAGAAAAAAGATTGTGTATCCGCTGTTTCAAACGGCACTTCGTTAGATATTGTAATTCTAAGAAGAAATGCGGGGTTGACGGCTGTCAAATGGCTCACAACCCACTTTTGCATACCACACATAAAATTGGCGTTGACACTCATACAAAAACAGCTAAGAAAATGGACGCTAGGAATGAGACGACCTCATCCGTTTTATGTCACCTAAAGGGTGGTAAACGCACACGGCTTCGTTATATACCTGTGTCGTTGTTCGGTAAACACGGGGTGGTGAATACGTATGCCTTTGCTGATGAAGGGTCGGCTTGTACACTGATTGAGCATAATTCAGCAAAAGAGCTAGGTTTGGATGGTCCTCAGGAAGAGCTTTGTTTACGATGGACTAGTAATATAACCAAAAATGAAAAAGAATCGAAAACAGTGAGGGTGAAAATATCTTCGCAGGAGAGAGGGCCCGAGTTTTCTTTCTATAAAACGCACGAACGATTGCAAAACTAAACTTGCCACTACAATCTCTTGAACTAAATGATATATCAGATCGGGAACATTTGAAGAATCTACCAGTTTATCCCTATGAAGCAGTGCAGGCGCGAATTCTAATAGGATTAGACAACATTAAAGTCTGTGTGCCTCTAGAGATTCGGCAATCGGATGATGACAATGTAATTGCCGCCAGGTGCAAGCTGGGGTTATCGGTATTTGGCCGAAACAATAAATACGAACAGAATACGTTGCGGGTGTTGCACATTTGTAACTGCAACGCAAATAGCCGTTTAGAAGAGCTCTTCCAGTCGTATTTTTCATTGGGGTCAGTTGGCATTCGAGCAGTTGAACCCCTTGCCTCCAAGGATGACGAACGGTCTCTACGAATCATGGAGTCTACAACGAAATACCTTCCGCAAAAAAAGAGATGGGAGACAGGCCCCGACTTAAAGCAATTTCTCATTAGTACCATCGCAGATTACGAGCGCAAAGGCTACGTATCCTTATCCGCTTCCGAGAGAAGCCAATTGCCTTATGTGGGGATATTCGTGAGATGTATCACCAGGTACTGGTAAATGAAGAAGATCAAGCCGCGCAGAAGAATTTATGGTGCTGCGAAGACACAACCAGGGATCCTGACATTTACGTTATGCAAGTTATGACATTTGGGGCATCTTGTTCGCTTTCGTTAGCCAACTATGTAAAAAACAAGAATGCTGAGCGATTCCGGAGTCAACACCCTACTGCGGTAGATGCCATTATCGACAACACCTTTGTAGACGATTGGCTTCAATGTGCGCAAACAGAAGATGAAATGATACACCTTGCTTCGATTGTACATATGGTACACGCCGACGGCGGCTTTGAAATGAGAAGTTGGAAATCTAACTCGTCAAATGTCCTAAATGCTTTGAGTGGAAAATCTAAGCAGGACGATAAATGTATTGAAACCCCAGGCACAAATCAAGAAAAGGGTCTTGAAATGTAGTCTCCAACTGATGATGTGTTTACATTTTCCGAAAAGTTTTCTAAAGAAATTTTTAATGAAAATAAATTTCCCACCAAACGGGAGATTCTATGCGTAATAATGACAATCTTTGCCCCCCAAGCCTATTAGGATTCTATCTTATCTACGCGAAAATACTGATGTAAGAGATTTGGCGGTCAGGTGTCGCATGGGACGAGACCATTAAGGCAGAACAAGAGGAGAAGTGGTGGATCTGGGTACGCCGGTTACGGTCGATATCGCACGTGCGCGTTCCTCGCTGCTATTCGCACGTCAACTTCGCTCAAAAAATTGAGCTGCATGTATTTGTTGATGCGAGTGTGAACGCCTACGCAGCAGTGGCATATTTACGCGCAGCACAAAATAAAAGATTCGCCTGCAGCATGGTGGCATCAAAAACACGGGTGGCGCCTTTGAAGCCTGTGTCTATCCCTAGACTGGAGTTAATGGCTGCGATTCTTGGTTTGCGGTTAGCAAAATTTTTACCAAAGGAACTTTCTGTTTCTCTCGACCGAAGAGTTTTTTGGTCTGACTCCAAGAATGTATTGTACTGGATAAGATCAGATGCCAGGAAGTTTCAGCATTTGTGGCGGTACGAGTAGGCGAAATATTGCAAGATTTTCTGGTCGAGGAATGGAGGTGGGTTCCGTCATCAGAAAACGTGGCCGATGAAGGGACAAAGTGGTCTAAAGAGCCAATATTAGACTCTGGTTCTCGATGGTTTAAAGGTCCCAACTTTTTAGCGCTATCAGAAAATGAGTGGTCAAAAGGGAATCTCGATGGTGAGCCGGAACATATGCTCCACGTGGAACAGAAGGAGATATTGCCGTCAAGTCTGAAAATTATCAGCCCTGATCCCCGGCGTTTTAGCAACTGGGAAAGACTCCGAAATGCACAAGGATATGTGCTACGTTTCCTTAACAAAATAGCATTCAAATCCTTGCAATCGATGATTACGTTTAAGTTGCTAAGCAAACTAGATATAGAATACACTATAATTCGTAACTGTCAAGAAGAAGAGTATTGTGAAGAAATTTCGCGCCTGCTTGCAGGAAAAAACGTTCCTTCGAACAGTAATATTCTTTGGTAATATCTAAAAATGCTCCCCCTATTTGGACGAGTATGGTATTTTGAGAGCGAGAGGTAGAATCGATTGAATGGGTGAGTTTTCCAGTAAAGCGACCTATGATAATGCCCCGCCATCACCAGGTGACACGTCTCATAGCTGATTTCTATCATCGTAAATTTTATCACCACCACATCGAAATCGTCGTGAATGAAATGCGTTGAAGGTATTGGATACAAGGCTTGCGAGCAGTAGTAAGAGATACATCGAAAAATTGCCGATTGTGCCGAAATAATCACGCAGCCCCGCATCCTCCAGAAATGGGAAATTTGCCAGTAGAGAGACTTAACGCGTTTACTCGTCCGTTTACAAACACAGGTATCGACTATTTCGGCCCAATTGAAGTTGTAGTTGGACGGCGACGTGAGAAACGGTGGGGAGTTCTCTTCACATGCCTTGCAGTGCGCGCAGTTCATATCGAGTTGGCGGCATCACTTTCTACTGATTGCTTTTTGTTTATACTAAAACAATTTGTTTCTCGTCGGGGTGTACCAGCGTGAATATGGTCAGATAATGGCACTAATTTTCGCGGGGCTAGTCGCATATTAGAAGATGAAATACAAAAATTATCTCCCAAAGAACTCGAAGACCGTCGTCCGGTCATTAAATGGAAATTTATACCACCAGCGGCTACGCATATGGGAGGTTGTTTGGAAAGAATGATTAGTTCTGTGAAATCTTTACTGATGGATATATTACCCCGAGCTAATTTACGCGAAGAAATACTTAGAGCAGCTTTAGCAGAAGTGGAATTCGTTTTAAACTCCCGACCGCTTACTTACGTCCCGCTTGATTCGCCGGAAGCTGATGCGATAACGCCCAATCATATCCTTCTCGGAAGTTCAAGTGGAGAAAATACACTCTGCTTTGAGGAGGCTGATCATTCGGTATTAAATAAGAATCTTCGAGTCTCTGGACAAGTGGCCGATCAGTTTTGGAGAAGATGGTTAAGGGAGTACTTGCCTTGGTTAACTAGGCGCACCAAATGGTTCGACAAAGCTATGGACCCTATACGTATCGGAGATGTTGTGATCATATAAATACTTGGAAGGAATCATTGTAGATATAAAAAAATCGGCGGATGGTGAAGTACGTAGTGCTGTAACTAATGAAGGATAGTTTACCAGGCCGTCCGTTAAGCTTGCAAAGCTTGATGTGCGGAGTGAACCATGCTCAGCGGAGCAGCACGAAGTTCATGGAGTAGGGTATGTTACGCCGCTTATCGTTTAACGCCGTCGTACGAAAGAAATCGGCATTGCCTTTATTGGTCTGCTTTGTGCTTGTTCGTCTCAACTCAGCTGTCAATTAAATATACAATACCTATATTCGCAAATGTAATTCTTTCTTTTGGATTTCGACTTCCTTGAAGAAAGGTGTGCCTTAGCACGAGAAATACAAGTGTAAGAATAGTTTTTGTTATACATACATAACTACATGTAACATACATTTATTAAATAAATATAGATTTTATTATTGTTACCAGCAATTGGATTAGCTGAAAATACGTTTTTTGATTCGCTTCGCGCTACCACAATATTCTAAAATACTTTGGCTTCCCTTCGGTGCAATCGGACAGACAAGCGGGACCATAACCTTAAAATGAGCGTTCGGACGGAACTAGCTTCGGCTGATATTGAGACAGCCTCCTGTAACTTGGATGCCCAAATTGTTCAACTGGCGCCACAGCTTTGGCCGCTGGGTGCGCGCCCACGGAAGCACAAGCACCAGCGACAACAGCATCTGTCATTTATGCTGTCCAATACTTTATTTCGTCTACTCCAAGGCCTTGGTTCGCTTGTAGACCGTCAGGTAGACGGGTCACCACGAGATCCTTCACCACCACGTACTCGATCGGGTGTTTTGCGCAACGAAAAACCTAAGAACGTGCACGAATTGCACGAACAAGCATTGCCAGCGAAACTGCGAATGCCGAAAGCCAACTGCAAGTTAGCTATGTTCATAATTTAATTCCGTTTGCCGGTAATCAGCTAAATGGGTTTCATAACTCCGGAGTTCGTTCTAGCCACCAATTTCCAGTAATGTCACTTCATAATCCAACAAATTATACACCGCTTCTTGTAATGATCATCTTTATGGGATGAATCGGGAGGACGACATAACCTTGTCTACATCTCACATTTCTGCGCGACATGTAATGTCAAAAGATCTACCTATCTTTTCGGGTAATCCAGAAGAATGGCCGGTTTTCATAACCAATTTTCAACAATCAACTGAGGGCTGCGGTTTTACCCACCAGGAGAACCTCATTCGTCTACAAAAGTGCCTGAGAGGACAGGCCTTAGAAGCTGTACGTGGGAAGCTTATGATGCCAAGCACTGTGCCATTTGCAATTGAAACATTACGCATGTTATATGGTAGGGCAGACATTATACAACAAACACTGCAAGTAAAGTTAAGGTAATATCCAGATGTTAGGATGAGTAAAATTGATACTTTAATTAATTTCGCATTAGCTGTTCAAAATTACAGAACAACTATGCAAGCTATTGGTTAAGAAAGTTATTTAAATGATCCGATGTTGCTGAATGATCTGCTGACAAAACTGCCTTACGACCTTAAACTTGAATGAGGACGCAATAGGTTAATGCATCAACGGGTTGACATTATCGCCTTTGATGAGTGGTTGTTCGCTCTTGCCACTTGTGCTAGTCAGATTAAGCATTTCGGCCACTCAGTTGTATCTTCGTATCGTGTAGAAGAGAAGAAAGGTAGTCGCAAGCAGCAACGCGAATTGCTTATGACACATGATTTTGCTGAGGGCGTCGGAATGCTCCAAATGCCTCGAATCCCATCTGTTTGTAGATTGTAGTGAGTTTTTAGCTATGAAAAGAGAGGCTAGATGGGAATTCGTTCGAGAAAAAAGATTGTGTATCCGCTATTTCAAACGGCACTTCGTTAGATATTGTAATTCTAAGAAGAAATGCGGGGTTGACGGCTGTCAAATGGCTCACAACCCACTTTTGCATACCACACATAAAATCGGCGTTGACACTCATACAAAAACAGCTAAGAAAATGGACGCTAGGAATGAGACGACCTCATCCGTTTTATGTCACCTAAAGGGTGGTAAACGCACACGGCTTCGTTATATACCTGTGTCGTTGTTCGGTAAACACGGGGTGGTGAATACGTATGCCTTTGCTGATGAAGGGTCGGCTTGTACACTGATTGAGCATAATTCAGCAAAAGAGCTAGGTCTGGATGGTCCTCAGGAAGAGCTTTGTTTACGATGGACTAGTAATATAACCAAAAATGAAAAAGAATCGAAAACAGTGAGGGTGAAAATATCTTCGCAGGAGAGAGGGCCCGAGTTTTCTTTCTAGAAAACGCACGAACAATTGCAAAACTAAACTTGCCACTACAATCTCTTGAACTAAATGATATATCAGATCGGGAACATTTGAAGAATCTACCAGTTTATCCCTATGAAGCAGTGCAGGCGCGAATTCTAATAGGATTAGACAACATTAAAGTCTGTGTGCCTCTAGAGATTCGGCAATCGGATGATGACAATGTAATTGCCGCCAGGTGCAAGCTGGGGTTATCGGTATTTGGCCGAAACAATAAATACGAACAGAATACGTTGCGGGTGTTGCACATTTGTAACTGCAACGCAAATAGCCGTTTAGAAGAGCTCTTCCAGTCGTATTTTTCATTGGAGTCAGTTGGCATTCGAGCAGTTGAACCCCTTGCCTCCAAGGAAGACGAACGGTCTCTACGAATCATGGAGTCTACAACGAAATACCTTCCGCAAAAAAAGAGATGGGAGACAGGCCCCGACTTAAAGCAATTTCTCATTAGTACCATCGCAGATTACGAGCGCAAAGGCTACGTATCCTTATCCGCTTCCGAGAGAAGCCAATTGCCTTATGTGGGGATATTCGTGAGATGTATCACCAGGTACTGGTAAATGAAGAAGATCAAGCCGCGCAGAAGAATTTATGGTGCTGCGAAGACACAACCAGGGATCCTGACATTTACGTTATGCAAGTTATGACATTTGGGGCATCTTGTTCGCCTTCGTTAGCCAACTATGTAAAAAACAAGAATGCTGAGCGATTCCGGAGTCAACACCCTACTGCGGTAGATGCCATTATCGACAACACCTTTGTAGACGATTGGCTTCAATGTGCGCAAACAGAAGATGAAATGATACACCTTGCTTCGAATGTACATATGGTACACGCCGACGGCGGCTTTAAAATGAGAAGTTGGAAATCTAACTCGTCAAATGTCCTAAATGCTTTGAGTGGAAAATCTAAGCAGGACGATAAATGTATTGAAACCCCAGGCACAAATCAAGAAAAGGGTCTTGAAATGTAGTCTCCAACTGATGATGTGTTTACATTTTCCGAAAAGTTTTCTAAAGAAATTTTTAATGAAAATAAATTTCCCACCAAACGGGAGATTCTATGCGTAATAATGACAATCTTTGACCCGCTAGGCCTATTAGGATTCTATCTTATCTACGCGAAAATACTGATGCAAGAGATTTGGCGGTCAGGTGTCGCATGGGACGAGACCATTAAGGCAGAACAAGAGGAGAAGTGGTGGATCTGGGTACGCCGGTTACAGTCGATATCGCACGTGCGCGTTCCACGCTGCTATTCGCACGTCAACTTCGCTCAAAAAATGGAGCTGCATGTATTTGTTGATGCGAGTGTGAACGCCTACGCAGCAGTGGCATATTTACGCGCAGCACAAAATAAAAGATTCGCCTGCAGCATGGTGGCAATAAAAACACGGGTGGCGCCTTTGAAGCCTGTGTCTATCCCTAGACTGGAGTTAATGGCTGCGATTCTTGGTTTGCGGTTAGCAAAATTTTTACCAAAGGAACTTTCTGTTTCTCTCGACCGAAGAGTTTTTTGGTCTGACTCCAAGAATGTATTGTACTGGATAAGATCAGATGCCAGGAAGTTTCAGCATTTGTGGCGGTACGAGTAGGCAAAATATTGCAAGATTTTCTGGTCGAGAAATGGAGGTGGGTTCCGTCATCCGAAAACGTGGCCGATGAAGGGACAAAGTGGTGTAAAGAGCCAATATTAGACTCTGGTACTCGATGGTTTAAAGGTCCCAACTTTTTAGCGCTATCAGAAAATGAGTGGCCAAAAGGTAATCTCGATGGTGAGCCGGAACATATGTTCCACGTGGAACAGAAGGAGATATTGCCGTCAAGTCTGAAAATTATCAGCCCTGATCCCCGGCGTTTTAGCAAGTGGGAAAGACTCCGAAATGCACAAGGATATGTGCTACGTTTCCTTAACAAAATAGCATTCAAATCCTTGCAATCGATGATTACGTTTAAGTTGCTAAGCAAACTAGATATAGAATACACTATAATTCGTAACTGTCAAGAAGAAGAGTATTGTGAAGAAATTTCGCGCCTGCTTGCAGGAAAAAACGTTCCTTCGAACAGTAATATTCTTTGGTAATATCTACAAATGCTCCCCCTATTTGGACGAGTATGGTATTTTGAGAGCGAGAGGTAGAATCGATTGAATGGGTGAGTTTTCCAGTAAAGCGACCTATGATAATGCCCCGCCATCACCAGGTGACACGTCTCATAGCTGATTTCTATCATCGTAAATTTTATCACCACCACATCGAAATCGTCGTGAATGAAATGCGTTGAAGGTATTGGATACAAGGCTTGCGAGCAGTAGTAAGAGATACATCGAAAAATTGCCGATTGTGCCGAAATAATCACGCAGCCCCGCATCCTCCAGAAATGGGAAATTTGCCAGTAGAGAGACTTAACGCGTTTACTCGTCCGTTTACAAACACAGGTATCGACTATTTCGGCCCAATTGAAGTTGTAGTTGGACGGCGACGTGAGAAACGGTGGGGAGTTCTCTTCACATGCCTTACAGTGCGCGCAGTTCATATCGAGTTGGCGGCATCACTTTCTACTGATTGCTTTTTGCTTATACTAAAACAATTTGTTTCTCGTCGGGGTGTACCAGCGTGAATATGGTCAGATAATGGCACTAATTTTCGCGGGGCTAGTCGCATATTAGAAGATGAAATACAAAAATTATCTCCCAAAGAACTCGAAGACCGTCGTCCGGTCATTAAATGGAAATTTATACCACCAGCGGCTACGCATATGGGAGGTTGTTTGGAAAGAATGATTCGTTCTGTGAAATCTTTACTGATGGATATATTACCCCGAGCTAATTTACGCGAAGAAATACTTAGAGCAGCTTTAGCAGAAGTGGAATTCGTTTTAAACTCCCGACCGCTTACTTACGTCCCGCTTGATTCGCCGGAAGCTGATGCGATAACGCCCAATCATATCCTTCTCGGAAGTTCAAGTGGAGAAAATACACTCTGCTTTGAGGAGGCTGATCATTCGGTATTAAATAAGAATCTTCGAGTCTCTGGACAAGTGGCCGATCAGTTTTGGAGAAGATGGTTAAGGGAGTACTTGCCTTGGTTAACTAGGCGCACCAAATGGTTCGACAAAGCTATGGACCCTATACGTATCGGAGATGTTGTGATCATATAAATACTTGGAAGGAATCATTGTAGATATAAAAAAATCGGCGGATGGTGAAGTACGTAGTGCTGTAACTAATGAAGGATAGTTTACCAGGCCGTCCGTTAAGCTTGCAAAGCTTGATGTGCGGAGTGAACCATGCTCAGCGGAGCAGCACGAAGTTCATGGAGGAGGGTATGTTACGCCGCTTATCGTTTAACGCCGTCGTACGAAAGAAATCGGCATTGCCTTTATTGGTCTGCTTTGTGCTTGTTCGTCTCAACTCAGCTGTCAATTAAATATACAATACCTATATTCGCAAATGTAATTCTTTCTTTTGGATTTCGACTTCCTTGAAGAAAGGTGTGCCTTAGCACGAGAAATACAAGTGTAAGAATAGTTTTTGTTATACATACATAACTACATGTAACATACTTTTATTAAATAAATATAGATTTTATTATTGTTACCAGCAATTGGATTAGCTGAAAATACGTTTTTTGATTCGCTTCGCGCTACCACAATATTCTAAAATACTTTGGCTTCCCTTCGGTGCAATCGGACAGACACGCGGGACCATAACCTTAAAATGAGCGTTCGGACGGAACTAGCTTTGGCTGATATTGAGACAGCCTCCTGTAACTTGGATGCCCAAATTGTTCAACTGGCGCCACAGCTTTGGCCGCTGGGTGCGCGCCCACGGAAGCACAAGCACCAGCGACAACAGCAGCTGTCATTTATGCTGTCCAATACTTTATTTCGTCTACTCCAAGGCCTTTGTCCACAAGTTCGCTTGTAGACCGTCAGGTAGACGGGTCACCACGAGATCCTTCACCACCACGTACTCGATCGGGTATTTTGCGCAACGAAAAACCTAAGAACGTGCACGAATTGCACGAACAAGCATTGCCAGCGAAACTGCGAATGCCGAAAGCCAACAGCAAGTTAGCTATGTTCATAATTTAATTCCGTTTGCCGGTAATCAGCTAAATGGGTTTCATAACTCCGGAGTTCGTTCTAGCCACCAATTTCCAGTAATGTCACTTCATAATCCAACAAATTATACACCGCTTCTTGTAATGATCATCTTTATGGGATAAATCGGGAGGACGACATAACCTTGTCTACATCTCACATTTCTGCGCGACATGTAATGTCAAAAGATCTACCTATCTTTTCGGGTAATCCAGAAGAATGGCCTGTTTTCATAACCAATTTTCAACAATCAACTGAGGGCTGCGGTTTTACCCACCAGGAGAACCTCATTCGTCTACAAAAGTGCCTGAGAGGACAGGCCTTAGAAGCTGTACGTGCGAAGCTTATGATGCCAAGCACTGTGCCATTTGCAATTGAAACATTACGCATGTTATATTGTAGGGCAGACATTATACAACAAACACTGCAAGTAAAGTTAAGGTAATATCCAGATGTTAGGATGAGTAAAATTGATACTTTAATTAATTTCGCATTAGCTGTTCAAAATTACAGAACAACTATGCAAGCTATTGGTTTAGAAAGTTATTTAAATGATCCGATGTTGCTGAATGATCTGCTGACAAAACTGCCTTACGACCTTAAACTTGAATGAGGACGCTATAGGTTAATGCATCAACGGGTTGACATTATCGCCTTTCATGAGTGGTTGTTCGCTCTTGCCACTTGTGCTAGTCAGATTAAGCATTTCGGCCACTCAGTTGTATCTTCGTATCGTATAGAAGAGAAGAAAGGTAGTCGCAAGCAGCAACGCGAATTGCTTATGACACATGATTTTGCTGAGGGCGTCGGAATGCTCCAAATGCCTCGATTCTCATCTGTTTGTAGATTGTAGTGAGTTTTTAGCTATGAAAAGAGAGGCTAGATGGGAATTCGTTCGAGAAAAAAGATTGTGTATCCGCTGTTTCAAACGGCACTTCGTTAGATATTGTAATTCTAAGAAGAAATGCGGGGTTGACGGCTGTCAAATGGCTCACAACCCACTTTTGCATACCACACATAAAATCGGCGTTGACACTCATACAAAAACAGCTAAGAAAATGGACGCTAGGAATGAGACGACCTCATCCGTTTTATGTCACCTAAAGGGTGGTAAACGCACACTGTTTCGTTATATACCTGTGTCGTTGTTCGGTAAACACGGGGTGGTGAATACGTATGCCTTTGCTGATGAAGGGTCGGCTTGTACACTGATTGAGCATAATTCAGCAAAAGAGCTAGGTCTGGATGGTCCTCAGGAAGAGCTTTGTTTACGATGGACTAGTAATATAACCCAAAATGAAAAAGAATCGAAAACAGTCAGGGTGAAAATATCTTCGCAGTAGAGAGGGCCGCGAGTTTTCTTTCTAGAAAACGCACGAACGATTGCAAAACTAAACTTGCCACTACAATCCCTTGAACTAAATGATACATCAGATCGGGAACATTTGAAGAATCTACCAGTTTATCCCTATGAAGCAGTGCAGGCGCGAATTCTAATAGGATTAGACCACATTAAAGTCTGTGTGCCTCTAGAGATTCGGCAATCGGATGATGACAATGTAATTGCCGCCAGGTGCAAGCTGGGGTTATCGGTATTTGGCCGAAACAATAATTACGAACAGAATCCGTTGCGGGTGTTGCACATTTGTAACTGCAACGCAAATAGCCGTTTAGAAGAGCTCTTCCAGTCGTGTTTTTCATTGGAGTCAGTTGGCATTCGAGCAGTTGAACCCCTTGCCTCCAAGGAAGACGAACGGTCTCTACGAATCATGGAGTCTACAACGAAATACCTTCCGCAAAAAAAGAGATGGGAGACAGACCCCGACTTAAAGCAATTTCTCATTAGTACCATCGCAGATTACAAGCGCAAAGGCTACGTAAAAAAGCTTGAAAGTCACGAGGCCTGGCGCAGTAATAAATCTTGGTTTATTCCAATTTTTACTGTTACTAATATTAATAAAAATAAAACTAGGCTAGTGTGGGATGCGGCCGCAGCTGTTAATAATGCATCGCTAAATTGCCTTATTGCCTTATGTGGGGATATTCGTGAGATGTATCACCAGGTACTGGTAAATGAAGAAGATCAAGCCGCGCAGAAGAATTTATGGTGCTGCGAAGACACAACCAGGGATCCCGACATTTACGTTATGCAAGTTATGACATTTGGGGCATCTTGTTCGCCTTCGTTAGCCAACTATGTAAAAAACAAGAATGCTGAGCAATTCCGGAGTCAACACCCTACTGCGGTAGATGCCATTATCGAGAACACCTTTGTAGACGATTGGCTTCAATGTGCGCAAACAGAAGATGAAATGATACACCTTGCTTCGATTGTACATATGGTACACGCCGACGGCGGCTTTGAAATGAGAAGTTGGAAATCTAACTCGTCAAATGTCCTAAATGCTTTGAGTGGACAATCTAAGCAGGACGATAAATGTATTGAAACCCCAGGCACAAATCAAGAAGAGGGTCTTGAAATGTAGTCTCCAACTGATGATGTGTTTACATTTTCCGAAAAGTTTTCTAAAGAAATTTTTAATGAAAATAAATTTCCCACCAAACGGGAGATTCTATGCGTAATAATGACAATCTTTGACCCGCTAGGCCTATTAGGATTCTATCTTATCTACGCGAAAATACTGATGCAAGAGATTTGGCGGTCAGGTGTCGCATGGGACGAGACCATTAAGGCAGAACAAGAGGAGAAGTGGTGGATCTGGGTACGCCGGTTACGGTCGATATCGCACGTGCGCGTTCCTCGCTGCTATTCGCACGTCAACTTCGCTCAAAAAATGGAGCTGCATGTATTTGTTGAAGCGAGTGTGAACGCCTACGCAGCAGTGGCATATTTACGCGCAGCACAAAATAAAAGATTCGCCTGCAGCATGGTGGCATCAAAAACACGGGTGGCGCCTTTGAAGCCTGTGTCTATCCCTAGACTGGAGTTAATGGCTGCGATTCTTGGTTTGCGGTTAGCAAAATTTTTACCAAAGGAACTTTCTGTTTCTCTCGACCGAAGAGTTTTTTGGTCTGACTCCAAGAATGTATTGTACTGGATAAGATCAGATGCCAGGAAGTTTCAGCATTTGTGGCGGTACGAGTAGGCGAAATATTGCAAGATTTTCTGGTCGAGGAATGGAGGTGGGTTCCGTCATCAGAAAACGTGGCCGATGAAGGGACAAAGTGGTCTAAAGAGCCAATATTAGACTCTGGTACTCGATGGTTTAAAGGTCCCAACTTTTTAGCGCTATCAGAAAATGAGTGGCCAAAAGGGAATCTCGATGGTGAGCCGGAACATATGTTCCACGTGGAACAGAAGGAGATATTGCCGTCAAGTCTGAAAATGATCAGCCCTGATCCCCGGCGTTTTAGCAAGTGGGAAAGACTCCGAAATGCACAAGGATATGTGCTACGTTTCCTTAACAAAATAGCATTCAAATCCTTGCAATCGATGATTACGTTTTAGTTGCTAAGCAAACTAGATATAGAATACACTATAATTCGTAACTGTCAAGAAGAATAGTATTGTGAAGAAATTTCGCGCCTACTTGCAGGAAAAAACGTTCCTTCGAACAGTAATATTGTAGTGTTTGTGGGTGCGGGGACCTCTCAATATTAAAGCAGGTTTGAGTATTATCTTAGCTCTCCAGCCGCATTTGTCCGAGCATTAAAATGCACGATGATTCTCATCAATAAAACTCGCGTATTGAATCTTAGGATAAGAATGCTTTATTATGGCTCAACGCCGTCTTTTATATGCTTACAATCTAAATGCTTCTTTCTATGGGCAACCAATCAAATCATTGATTGCTATCCATTTCCCCTATTTGTATATTTCTTACATCTAATTGCTTACTTGCTATATCTACTATATCATAAGTGTCATGTGCACTGACCCACATCTGCTCGGTAACCTGATCTTGCGTTTCTAATAGCAAGCATCGAGTGTACCTCATTTGGTGCCGTACGATGAACCGTCGTGTGTGCGGTCACATGTGCTTTGCATGTGTCATCACTGCTTGTGATTATGCCACACACGATGACCATTGCAAACGCGCCGACTCAGCAATATGCAGCGCATGTGCTGAAGTGGTTGGGCACACTACACCCTTCCCCTTAAGAGGAATATAAATTAATTGTAGTTTCTTAAAATGTAAATTGATTTATATTGAATTGTGTTATGTTTTTGTATCTTCATATAGATATTTCTTATAATTTTTGTGTAACGCTAAATTCTAAGTTAATTTTTTTTTACTATTTACTGCAAGTGTTTTTTTCTATCATTATGGTTTTATTTGGTTACTCCTATCTTTAACTAGGTTATTATTGTGTACAATTATTTCTTTTTTGTTTTTAAGAATGGTGCTGTTTAGACCATCTTGTCTAATTATTTTATATGGTCCTTCAAATGGTAAATCCAACTTCTTCTTGTTTCCTATTTTTAAATAAACATAATCATTTACTGTGAAATTTGCTTTATTCACTTTTGATTGCTTCTGTCTAGCTCTTAATTTGCTTTCATTCAGGTTTATAGCAGCATTGTCGTGTGCATGTTTTAGTTTTATCTTCAGTTCATTCATGTAGTTGTCTATGTCATATACTTTTTCTTTAGCGCTTATTATGTCATTTGGCAGTCCACATAGCTTGCCAAACACGAGCTCAAAGGGTGAATACTTTGTTGATGTGTGGGGTGTCGAGTTGTAGTAGTACATGTAGTATGGTATGAGCTCGTCCCAGTCATCTGTATTCTTAAGTGTCATTAAATATTCATTTAATACCCTATGCTTGCGTTCAATTGAACCTAATGTCTCATGGTGGTATGGAGTTGAATTTACTTTGTTGATTTGTAATTGTTTACATATGTTTTTCAGCAGCTCATTGGTAAATTCTGTGCCCTTGTCAGATTTTATTTTTCGCATACACCCATATTTCAAAATAAATTGCTCTACGATTGCCTTTGCGACAGTTACTGCATCTTTTGTTTCAAGTGGTATTATGACAACAAATTTCGTTAGCTCACATTGCAAAGTCAGCATGTAGCGGAAATTTTTGGAAGGTCGAAGCGGTCCGACTGTGTCAATCACTATTTCATCAAACGATGTTGTTGGTATATCGGTAATACTGTATTCCTCTTTTGTATATCGAGTTACTTTCGCTTTTGCGCATTGCTTGCAGTTGTTAATATATTTTATTATCATTTGTCTCATGTTTTTCCAAATGTACTTCTGCTTAAGTTTTGCTAGCATTCTTCTTATGCCGCTGTGGCCACCATGAATTGAGTTGTGGTAGTCTTTTATTAATTCTTGCATTACCTTTTGTGATTCAATTCTTTTGGGAGGTTCATATAAAATTATATCAAGACATTCATTTATGTTTCTATCTCTTTGTAGCGTATTAAATGCAATTTTAAATTCATTTATGTTTATGTTGTCAAAGACTTTGCTATTCTTTGCAAGTGATAGCTTTTTGATGCCTAGATTGCTGGCCTCGAACAATAGCTTCTTCAGAATCATTTCAATTTTTGATAGGGAATTATCACTATATTCTACAATTAGGTCATTCTTTGCTACTGTGACTTTAATATTGTTGGGCTTCATACTTTCGTCCTTCTTGTATTTGAAGTTAAGTCGCTTTACACGCCTTATATCGGAAATAGATGTACATTCCCAAATATGTAGGTGATCATTCTCCATATTTGATTTTAAGGTTCCCGTGTTTTGCGATTTCCTCTTTTCTTTTTGCCCTTTGCTTGAATTTTGATTATTTTTCATCATTGCCCTCGTTACAATGTTTACGCTTTGTTTTGGAATCATTTCTTTTAGCTTTTTTATGTTAAGCTGAATTCGCGATAATGCATCAGCATTAGTGTTAATTTTTCCTTGCTTATAGATTATTTCAAAATCGTAGTCCATCAAATCGACTCTTATTCTAGTCATTTTGGATGAAGGATTACTATGTTTGAACAAGCTTACCAGTGGTCTGTGATCTGTGTATACGGTGAACTTTGTGCCGTACAGATAAGGCCTAAAATGGTTTATACCCCATTGAATTGCTAGTAACTCTTTTTCGATTACTGGTTTATTCAATTCATATTTGTTTAGGGATTTGCTTGCATATGCAATAGGTTTATCTTTTCCTATTTCACCTTGCGATAGTACCGCTCCTAGCTCAAAATTGGAAGCATCAGTTGTAAGTATAAATCGTTTCGAGAAATCTGGATAACGAAGTATTGGTGGTGAGAGCAATTTGTATTTCAATGTGTGAAAAGCTTTGTCGCACTCCTTGTTCCAGTTGAATAGTTGATTCTTCTTTAGTAGCTGATTTAGTGGTTGTGCTATTTCTGCAAAGTTTTTTATAAATCGCCTGTAGTAATTACAAAATGCTACAAATCTTCTAACTTCATCTGCATTACTGGGCTTTGGATAATCTTTTACTACGTTATGTTTGCTGGGATCAGTTGTTACGCCTTTGTCAGTGATTAAATGTCCTAAGTAAGTGACTTCTGTTTTTAAAAATTTGCATTTTGCCGGATTTAGTTTTAAATT
Organism: Philophylla caesio; assembly: GCA_963971545.1. Taxonomy (NCBI): domain Eukaryota; kingdom Metazoa; phylum Arthropoda; class Insecta; order Diptera; family Tephritidae; genus Philophylla; species Philophylla caesio. The sequence continues at coordinate 102,753,779 of OZ020604.1, forward strand.
GTGTACACTTAGTCTTGCTAAAACTTTTTCCAAGTTCCGGTTGTGCTCTTGTAAGCTCTTCCCAAATACTATTACGTCGTCTACATAGAGAAAAGCTGATTCACTGAGCCCACTGAGTGCAATTGATAACATTCTTTGGAAGCTGTTTGTTGAGATTTTTAATCCAAATGGTAACCTTTTGAACTGGTAGTGACCCTTGTTGGTCGAAAATGCTGTGAGTTTCCTGGAGACATTGTCTAATGGGATTTGGTGGAATGAACTCGTCATATCCAATGTGCTGAAATAACGCGCTCCTCTGAGTTTGTCCAAAATGTCATCCAAGCGGGTTAATGGAAATTTATCGTCTACGATTTTTTTATTCAATGTTCGGAAATCTACCACTAATCGCCACTTCTTTTCTCCTGTATTACCCTTCTTCGAGACGAGTAGCAGAGGTGAGTTATAAGGACTGACGGAATGTTCAATGACATCATCCTTTAGTAATTTATCAACTTCTTTTTCTATCACCAGCAGCTGTGTGTGTGGTAATCTGTAGTTTTTAATGTATACAGGTGTTCTATCCGTCAGCTCAATGTGTTGTTCATAGAAATTGTTGACGGTTAAAGCTTCTTCTTCAATATGAAATATATGCTGATATTTCTTGCAGATTTCTAATATTGCATTTGTGCTATCGCTTGCCACGTTGTCTAATGCTAATTCATCTTTTACTTTCATGAATTTTTTGTTATTATTGTTATAATTATTATTTTCTCCATAATTGTAATAATTTATTCTCTTATGTTGGTTTCTAGTTGTTTTTAAATCATCTAGGCGCATGTACATAGGTAATGTGATTTGTCCTTCCTTTAATTCTAATGTTATAACATTCGTCTCGTAATCAATTTTACACTTATATTTTATTAGGAAGTCTCTACCTAAAACTCCATCTGCTTCTAGGTTATTTATTTGTTTTAAAATATAGAATTTGTTCTTTATTTTACTGTCTTGGCAATTAATGTCAATTTCCACAGATTTGTATGCAGTTATGGTACGATTCACAATGCCATTTATTTTGCAATTTGTGTTTACTTTTTTGGAATTTACTGGTACTGCTTTTTCTTTTATTATTGAGATATCGGCTCCAGAATCTACCAGCAGAGTTACTATTTTCGTTTCTAGTTTTGCTTTTATGAAATTTGTAGAGTTACCTTCTCCTAAGAATCCTATCGTCTTTGGTTTTGTTGTCCCGAGTCCTGTCGGCTCGGGATGTATGCGTTTCCCTGAACATATTGTCTATTTTGATTGTTCCTGTAATTGTTGGTTCTTGGTTGGTTGTTTTGTCTGTCTCTAACGTAGTTATGATTATTGTTATTATTGTTTTGTCTGTTAAAATTACTGTAATTTCTGTTATTAGTGAAATTCTGTCTATCGCTAGTGTTATTGAAGCGCATACCCCTATTTGCTTGATACGGAGTTACTTCACTTGCAATGTGAATGGCTTCTACCAGTTTTTTTGGTCTCGCAGCTGTTATTATTGATTTATATGGTTCAGCTAAGCCATTTTTGAATGCGGTTAAACCAATTTGGTCGTTCAATCTAACAATTATTTCCCTGCTTTCGTTCCCTTCTTCAGCTATCTGTAACTCATTTAGAGAAGCTATTAGGTCTTGTATGCGGGAAGCAAAAGTGAAGACCGATTGAAAACCTTGCGAACTTTTAGCAATTTCTGCATGAACCCTCGAAGCTGTTTTGTTCGATCGGAATGCGTATTTTAGTGCTGATTCTAGTGTCTCAAAGCTGTCCGGTGTAGCTTCCGTTACAATTTTATTTTTTACGTTTTCTGACAATTTTGTTGCTAAAATGAATTTGATTAGTGTAGTCTTCTGTATATCTTGTGTGAGAGTGTCATGGTAGAACTTAACTAGCCCTAGGAAATTGTTGAGTTCCTTGTATTCCCCTTTGAAGGTTGGGATTACCTTCGCAGCTGTTACTAAATCAAAAGTTGACATTGTTTTATTGCTTGTTTCCTCGGATATTTGTGACCCTTCTTTCACAATTAAGTACTTTTCTATTTTCGTTTTTAATTCATGAAATTTTTCATTCAGAATTGTCAAGTCTTTGGAGTGTGCGGTTTGCACAATGATGTTCCAGCTATTTGCTATTAATGCTTGCGTATTATTTACGTAAGCTTGTGTGTAACTTCTATTAGGACTTTTTTTTAGTTTACTTAGTAGTTCCTCTAGTACTTTGAATTCCATTTATTTAATATATATATATATATTTATTCATTTTAAGTTGTGCTTATATTACGATATGCTTGTTTTTTTAGGTACTTCTTATAATAAGAATTAATTTTTGCTAATAATAGAATTATTAAAATTATGCAGTTTATGTATAATAAATTTTTTGTGTCCTCATTTTCGCCTTTTGTTGTCGCACCTGCTGCTGCTGCGTTATTGTTGTTGTTTATAATTTCTTCTTTCGATGGAGTTCCACCCATGCTGACGCAATTTCTCTATTTCCTTAATCAGGTTTCGTTTTTGTTGGCCTTGGCTAATATTTATTACTCTTTGTAGATCGGCACACTTCTTTTGATGTCGTCTTTTCTTTCCACCACGTTTTTTTGGCTTAAATATTGTTGGCTGTCTAAATTCTTGCAGTTTCAGGCTTTGGATTTGTTGCCTTTGCCGGTAGAGCTCTAAAGTAATTGGTTTGGGTCCAGCTGACTTCGGAGTTGGTATATACTCTGGATATTCTTTTATCGGAGTTTTTACAATATATTCTTCGTCTTAAACTATCAGTGGTTCCCAAGTTCGGTTTGCAGGATCGCCATGTAGTGTTTGTGGGTGCGGGGACCTCTCAATATTAAAGCAGGTTTGAGTATTATCTTAGCTCTCCAGCCGCATTTGTCCGAGCATTAAAATGCACGATGATTCTCATTAATAAAACTCGCGTATTGAATCTTAGGATAAGAATGCTTTATTATGGCTCAACGCCGTCTTTTATATGCTTACAATCTAAATGCTTCTTTCTATGGGCAACCAATCAAATCATTGATTGCTATCCATTTCCCCTATTTGTATATTTCTTACATCTAATTGCTTACTTGCTATATCTACTATATCATAAGTGTCATGTGCACTGACCCACATCTGCTCGGTAACCTGATCTTGCGTTTCTAATAGCAAGCATCGAGTGTACCTCATTTGGTGCCGTACGATGAACCGTCGTGTGTGCGGTCACATGTGCTTTGCATGTGTCATCACTGCTTGTGATTATGCCACACACGATGACCATTGCAAACGCACCGACTCAGCAATATGCAGCGCATGTGCTGAAGTGGTTGGGCACACTACAATATTCTTTGGTAATATCTACAAATGCTCCCCCTATTTGGACGAGTATGGTGTTTTGAGAGCGAGAGGTAGAATCGATTGAAGGGGTAAGTTTTCCAGTAAAGCGACCTATGATAATGCCCCGCCATCACCAGGTGACACGTCTCATAGCTGATTTCTATCATCCTAAATTTTATCACCACCACATCGAAATCGTCGTGAATGAAATGCGTCGAAGGTATTGGATAAAAGGCTTGCGAGCAGTAGTAAGAGATACATCGAAAAATTGCCAATTGTGCCGAAATAATCACGCAGCCCCGCATCCTCCAGAAATGGGAAATTTGCCAGTAGAGAGACTTAACGCGTTTACTCGTCCGTTTACAAACACAGGTATCGACTATTTCGGCCCAATTGAAGTTGTAGTTGGACGGCGACGTGAGAAACGGTGGGGAGTTCTCTTCACATGCCTTACAGTGCGCGCTGTTCATATCGAGTTGGCGGCATCACTTTCTACTGATTGCTTTTTGCTTATACTAAAACAATTTGTTTCTCGTCGGGGTGTACCAGCGTGCATATGTTCAGATAATGGCACTAATTTTCGCGGGGCTAGTCGCATATTAGAAGATGAAATAAAAAAATTATCTCCCAAAGAACTCGAAGGCCGTCGTCCGGTCATTAAATGGAAATTTATACCACCAGCGGCTACGCATATGGGAGGTTGTTGGGAATGAATGATTCGTTCTGTGAAGTCTTTACTGATGGATATATTACCCCGAGCTAATTTACGCGAAGAAATACTTAGAGCAGCTTTAGCAGAAGTGGAATTCGTTTTAAACTCCCGACCGCTTACTTACGTCCCGCTTGATTCGTCGGACGCTGATGCGATAACGCCCAATCATATCCTTCTCGGAAGTTCAAGTGGAGAAAATACACTCTGCTTTGATGAGGCTGATCATTCGGTATTAAATAAGAATCTTTGAGTCTCTGGACAAGGATAGTTTACCAGGCCGTCCGTTAAGCTTGCAAAGCTTGATGTGCGGAGTGAACCATGCTCAGCGGAGCAGCACGAAGTTCATGGAGGAGGGTATGTTACGCCGCTTATCGTTTAACGCCGTCGTACGAAAGAAATCGGCTGTCAATTAAATATACAATACCTATATTCGCAAATGTAATTCTTTCTTTTGGATTTCGACTTCCTTGAAGAAAGGTGTGCCTTAGCACGAGAAATACAAGTGTAAGAATAGTTTTTGTTATACATACATAACTACATACATTTATTAAATAAATATAGATTTTAGTATTGTTACCAGCAATTGGATTAGCTGAAAATACGTTTTTTGATTCGCTTCGCGCTACCACAATATTCTAAAATACTTTGGTTTCCCTCGGGTGCAATCGGCCAGACACGCGGGACCATAACCTTAAAATGAGCGTTCGGACGGAACTAGCTTCGGCTGACATTGAGACAGCCACCTGTAACTTGGATGCAAAAATTGTTCAACTGGCGCCACAGCTTTGGCCGCTGGGTGCGCGCCCACGGAAGCACAAGCACCAGCGACAACAGCATCTGTCATTTATGCTGTCCAATACTTTCTTTCGTCTACTCCAAGGCCTTTGTCCACAAGTTCGCTTGTAGACCGTCAGGTAGACGGGTCACCACGAGATCCTTCACCACCACGTACTCGATCGGGTATTTTGCGCAACGAAAAACCTAAGAACGTGCACGAATTGCACGAACAAGCATTGCCAGCGAAACTGCGAATGCCGAAAGCCAACTGCAAGTTAGCTATGTTCATAATTTAATTCCGTTTGCCGGTAATCAGCTAAATGGGTTTCATAACTCCGGAGTTCGTTCTAGCCACCAATTTCCAGTAATGTCACTTCATAATCCAACAAATTATACTCCGCTTCTTGTAATGATCATCTTTATGGGATGAATCGGGAGGACGACATAACCTTGTCTACATCTCACATTTCTGCGCGACATGTAATGTCAAAAGATCTACCTATCTTTTCGGGTAATCCAGAAGAATGGCCGGTTTTCATAATCAATTTTCAACAATCAACTGAGGGCTGCGGTTTTACCCACCAGGAGAACCTCATTCGTCTACAAAAGTGCCTGAGAGGACAGGCCTTAGAAGCTGTACGTGGGAAGCTTATGATGCCAAGCACTGTGCCATTTGCAATTGAAACATTACGCATGTTATATGGTAGGGCAGACTTTATACAACAAACGTTGCAAATGAAGTTAAGGTAATATCCAGATGTTAGGATGAGTAAAATTGATACTTTAATTAATTTCGCATTAGCTGTTCAAAATTACAGAACAACTATGCAAGCTATTGGTTTAGAAAATTATTTAAATGATCCGATGTTGCTGAATGATCTGCTGACAAAACTGCCTTACGACCTTAAACTTGAATGGGGACGCTATAGGTTAATGCATCAACGGGTTGACATTATCGCCTTTGATGAGTGGTTGTTCGCTCTTGCCACTTGTGCTAGTCAGATTAAGCATTTCGGCCACTCAGTTGTATCTTCGTATCGTATAGAAGAGAAGAAAGGTAGTCGCAAGCAGCAACGCGAATTGCTTATGACACATGATTTTGCTGAGGGCGTCGGAATGCTCCAAATGCCTCGATTCTCATCTGTTTGTAGATTGTAGTGAGTTTTTAGCTATGAAAAGAGAGGCTAGATGGGATCTCGTGAAAGAAAAAAGATTGTATATCCGCTGTTTCAAACGGCACTTCGTTAGATATTGTAATTCTAAGAAGAAATGCGGGGTTGACGGCTGTCAAATGACTCACAACCCACTTTTGCATACAACACATAAAATCGGCGTTGACACTCATACAAAAACAGCTAAGAAAATGGACGCTAGGAATGAGACGACCTCATCCGTTTTATGTCACCTAAAGGGTGGTAAACGCACACTGTTTCGTTATATACCTGTGTCGTTGTTCGGTAAACACGAGGTGGTGAATACGTATGCCTTTGCTGATGAAGGGTCGGCTTGTACACTGATTGAGCATAATTCAGCATTCTCCTGAAGGACCCAGATCTCACAAAGTATCTTGTGGGTATCCTTATCCGCTTCCGAGAGAAGCCAATTGCCTTATGTGGGGATATTCGTGAGATGTATCACCAGGTACTGGTAAATGAAGAAGATCAAGCCGCGCAGAAGAATTTATGGTGCTGCGAAGACACAACCAGGGATCCTGACATTTTCGTTATGCAAGTTATGACATTTGGGGCATCTTGTTCGCCTTCGTTAGCCAACTATGTAAAAAACAAGAATGCTGAGCGATTCCGGAGTCAACACCCTACTGCGGTAGATGCCATTATCGACAACACCTTTGTAGACGATTGGCTTCAATGTGCGCAAACAGAAGATGAAATGATACACCTTGCTTCGATTGTACGTATGGTACACGCCTACGGCGGCTTTGAAATGAGAAGTTGGAAATCTAACTCGTCAAATGTCCTAAATGCAAGAGATTTGGCGGTCAGGTGTCGCATGGGACGAGACCATTAAGGCGGAACAAGAGGAGAAGTGGTGGATCTGGGTACGCCGGTTACGGTCGATATCGCACGTGCGCGTTCCTCGCTGCTATTCGCACGTCAACTTCGCTCAAAAAATGGAGCTGCATGTATTTGTTGATGCGAGTGTGGACGCCTACGCAGCAGTGGCATATTTACGCGCAGCACAAAATAAAAGATTCGCCTGCAGCATGGTGGCATCAAAAACACGGGTGGCGCCTTTGAAGCCTGTGTCTATCCCTAGACTGGAGTTAATGGCTGCGATTCTTGGTTCGCGGTTAGCAAAATTTTTACCAAAGGAACTTTCTGTTTCTCTCGACCGAAGAGTTTTTTGGTCTGACTCCAAGAATGTATTGTACTGGATAAGATCAGATGCCAGGAAGTTTCAGCATTTGTGGCGGTACGAGTAGGCGAAATATTGCAAGATTTTCTGGTCGAGGAATGGAGGTGGGTTCCGTCATCAGAAAACGTGGCCGATGAAGGGACAAAGTGGTCTAAAGAGCCAATATTAGACTCTGGTACTCGATGGTTTAAAGGTCCCAACTTTTTAGCGCTATCAGAAAATGAGTGGTCAAAAGGGAATCTCGATGGTGAGCCGGAACATATGTTCCACGTGGAACAGAAGGAGATATTGCCGTCAAGTCTGAAAATTATCAGCCCTGATCCCCGGCGTTTTAGCAAGTGGGAAAGACTCCGAAATGCACAAGGATATGTGCTACGTTTCCTTAACAAAATAGCATTCAAATCCTTGCAATCGATGATTACGTTTAAGTTGCTAAGCAAACTAGATATAGAATACACTATAATTCGTAACTGTCAAGAAGAAGAGTATTGTGAAGAAATTTCGCGCCTGCTTGCAGGAAAAAACGTTCCTTCGAACAGTAATATTCTTTGGTAATATCTACAAATGCTCCCCCTATTTGGACGAGTATGGTATTTTGAGAGCGAGAGGTAGAATCGATTGAAGGGGTAAGTTTTCCAGTAAAGCGACCTATGATAATGCCCCGCCATCACCAGGTGACACGTCTCATAGCTGATTTCTATCATCGTAAATTTTATCACCACCACATCGAAATCGTCGTGAATGAAATGCGTCGAAGGTATTGGATAAAAGGCTTGCGAGCAGTAGTAAGAGATACATCGAAAAATTGCCAATTGTGCCTAAATAATCACGCAGCCCCGCATCCTCCAGAAATGGGAAATTTGCCAGTAGAGAGACTTAACGCGTTTACTCGTCCGTTTACAAACACAGGTATCGACTATTTCGGCCCAATTGAAGTTGTAGTTGGACGGCGACGTGAGAAACGGTGGGGAGTTCTCTTCACATGCCTTACAGTGCGCGCAGTTCATATCGAGTTGGCGGCATCACTTTCTACTGATTGCTTTTTGCTTATACTAAAACAATTTGTTTCTCGTCGGGGTGTACCAGCGTGCATATGGTCAGATAATGGCACTAATTTTCGCGGGGCTAGTCGCATATTAGAAGATGAAATAAAAAAATTATCTCCCAAAGAACTCGAAGGCCGTCGTCCGGTCATTAAATGGAAATTTATACCACCAGCGGCTACGCATATGGGAGGTTGTTGGGAATGAATGATTCGTTCTGTGAAGTCTTTACTGATGGATATATTACCCCGAGCTAATTTACGCGAAGAAATACTTAGAGCAGCTTTAGCAGAAGTGGAATTCGTTTTAAACTCCCGACCGCTTACTTACGTCCCGCTTGATTCGCCGGACGCTGATGCGATAACGCCCAATCATATCCTTCTCGGAAGTTCAAGTGGAGAAAATACACTCTGCTTTGAGGAGGCTGATCATTCGGTATTAAATAAGAATCTTCGAGTCTCTGGACAAGGATAGTTTACCAGGTCGTCCGTTAAGCTTGCAAAGCTTGATGTGCGGAGTGAACCATGCTCAGCGGAGCAGCACGAAGTTCATGGAGGAGGGTATGTTACGCCGCTTATCGTTTAACGCCGTCGTACGAAAGAAATCGGCATTGCCTTTATTGGTCCGCTTTGTGCTTGTTCGTCTCAACTCAGCTGTCAATTAAATATACAATACCTATGTTCGCAAATGTAATTCTTTCTTTTGGATTTCGACTTCCTTGAAGAAAGGTGTGCCTTAGCACGAGAAATACAAGTGTAAGAATAGTTTTTGTTATACATACATAACTACATGTAACATACATTTATTAAATAAATATAGATTTTAGTATTGTTACCAGCAATTGGATTAGCTGAAAACACGTTTTTTGATTCGCTTCGCGCTACCACAATATTCTAAAATACTTTGGTTTCCCTCGGGTGCAATCGGCCAGACACGCGGGACCATAACCTTAAAATGAGCGTTCGGACGGAACTAGCTTCGGCTGACATTGAGACAGCCACCTGTAACTTGGATGCCAAAATTGTTCAACTGGCGCCACAGCTTTGGCCGCTGGGTGCGCGCCCACGGAAGCACAAGCACCAGCGACAACAGCATCTGTCATTTATGCTGTCCAATACTTTCTTTCGTCTACTCCAAGGCCTTTGTCCACAAGTTCGCTTGTAGACCGTCAGGTAGACGGGTCACCACGAGATCCTTCACCACCACGTACTCGATCGGGTATTTTGCGCAACGAAAAACCTAAGAACGTGCACGAATTGCACGAACAAGCATTGCCAGCGAAACTGCGAATGCCGAAAGCCAACTGCAAGTTAGCTATGTTCATAATTTAATTCCGTTTGCCGGTAATCAGCTAAATGGGTTTCATAACTCCGGAGTTCGTTCTAGCCACCAATTTCCAGTAATGTCACTTCATAATCCAACAAATTATACTCCGCTTCTTGTAATGATCATCTTTATGGGATGAATCGGGAGGACGACATAACCTTGTCTACATCTCAAATTTCTGCGCGACATGTAATGTCAAAAGATCTACCTATCTTTTCGGGTAATCCAGAAGAATGGCCGGTTTTCATAATCAATTTTCAACAATCAACTGAGGGCTGCGGTTTTACCCACCAGGAGAACCTCATTCGTCTACAAAAGTGCCTGAGAGGACAGGCCTTAGAAGCTGTACGTGGGAAGCTTATGATGCCAAGCACTGTGCCATTTGCAATTGAAACATTACGCATGTTATATGGTAGGGCAGACATTATACAACAAACACTGCAAATGAAGTTAAGGTAATATCCAGATGTTAGGATGAGTAAAATTGATACTTTAATTAATTTCGCATTAGCTGTTCAAAATTACAGAACAACTATGCAAGCTATTGGTTTAGAAAATTATTTAAATGATCCGATGTTGCTGAATGATCTGCTGACAAAACTGCCTTACGACCTTAAACTTGAATGGGGACGCTATAGGTTAATGCATCAACGGCTTGACATTATCGCCTTTGATGAGTGGTTGTTCGCTCTTGCCACTTGTGCTAGTCAGATTAAGCATTTCGGCCACTCAGTTGTATCTTCGTATCGTATTGAAGAGAAGAAAGGTAGTCGCAAGCAGCAACGCGAATTGCTTATGACACATGATTTTGCTGAGGGCGTCGGAATGCTCCAAATGCCTCGATTCTCATCTGTTTGTAGATTGTAGTGAGTTTTTAGCTATGAAAAGAGAGGCTAGATGGGAATTCGTTCGAGAAAAAAGATTGTATATCCGCTGTTTCAAACGGCACTTCGTTAGATATTGTAATTCTAAGAAGAAATGCGGGTTGACGGCTGTCAAATGACTCACAACCCACTTTTGCATACCACACATAAAATCGGCGTTGACACTCATACAAAAACAGCTAAGAAAATGGACGCTAGGAATGAGACGACCACATCCGTTTTATGTCACCTAAAGGGTGGTAAACGCACACTGTTTCGTTATATACCTATGTCGTTGTTCGGTAAACACGGGGTGGTGAATACGTATGCATTTGCTGATGAAGGGTCGGCTTGTACACTGATTGAGCATAATTCAGCAAAAGAGCTAGGTCTGGATGGTCCTCAGGAAGAGCTTTGTTTACGATGGACTAGTAATATAACCCAAAATGAAAAAGAATCGAAAACAGTCAGGGTGAAAATATCTTCGCAGGAGAGAGGGCCGCGAGTTTTCTTTCTAGAAAACGCACGAACGATTGCAAAACTAAACTTGCCACTACAATCTCTTGAACTAAATGATATATCAGATCGGGAACATTTGAAGAATCTACCAGTTTATCCAGCAGTGCAGGCGCGAATTCTAATAGGATTAGACAACATTAAAGTCTGTGTGCCTCTAGAGATTCGGCAATCGGATGATGACAATGTAATTGCCGCCAGGTGCAAGCTGGGGTTATCGGTATTTGGCCGAAACAATAATTACGAACAGAATCCGTTGCGGGTGTTGCACATTTGTAACTGCAACGCAAATAGCCGTTTAGAAGAGCTCTTCCAGTCGTATTTTTCATTGGAGTCAGTTGGCATTCGAGCAGTTGAACCCCTTGCCTCCAAGGAAGACGAACGGTCTCTACGAATCATGGAGTCTACAACGAAATACCTTCCGCAAAAAAAGAGATGGGAGACAGGCCCCGACTTAAAGCAATTTCTCATTAGTACCATCGCAGATTACGAGCGCAAAGGCTACGTAAAAAAAGCTTGAAAGTCACGAGGCCTGGCGCAGTAATAAATCTTGGTTTATTCCAATTTTTACTGTTACTAATATTAATAAAAATAAAACTAGGCTAGTGTGGGATGCGGCCGCAGCTGTTAATAATGCATCGCTAAATTCTTTTCTGCTGAAAGACCCAGATCTCACAAAGTCTCTTGTGGGTATCCTTATCCGCTTCCGAGAGAAGCCAATTGCCTTATGTGGGGATATTCGTGAGATGTATCACCAGGTACTGGTAAATGAAGAAGATCAAGCCGCGCAGAAGAATTTATGGTGCTGCGAAGACACAACCAGGGATCCTGACATTTTCGTTATGCAAGTTATGACATTTGGGGCATCTTGTTCGCCTTCGTTAGCCAACTATGTAAAAAACAAGAATGCTGAGCGATTCCGGAGTCAACACCCTACTGCGGTAGATGCCATTATCGACAACACCTTTGTAGACGATTGGCTTCAATGTGCGCAAACAGAAGATGAAATGATACACCTTGCTTCGATTGTACGTATGGTACACGCCGACGGCGGCTTTGAAATGAGAAGTTGGAAATCTAACTCGTCAAAAGTCCTAAACGCTTTGAGTGGAAAATCTAAGCAGGACGATAAATGTATTGAAACCCCAGGCACAAATCAAGAAAAGGGTCTTGAAATGTAGTCTCCAACTGATGATGTGTTTACATTTTCCGAAAAGTTTTCTACAGAAATTTTTAATGAAAATAAATTTTCCACCAAACGGGAGATTTTATGCGTAATAATGACAATCTTTGACCCGCTAGGCCTATTAGGATTCTATCTTATCTACGCGAAAATACTGATGCAAGAGATTTGGCGGTCAGGTGTCGCATGGGACGAGACCATTAAGGCAGAACAAGAGGAGAAGTGGTGGATCTGGGTACGCCGGTTACGGTCGATATCGCACGTGCGCGTTCCTCGCTGCTATTCGCACGTCAACTTCGCTCAAAAAATGGAGCTGCATGTATTTGTTGATGCGAGTGTGAACGCCTACGCAGCAGTGGCATATTTACGCGCAGCACAATATAAAAGATTCGCCTGCAGCATGGTGGCATCAAAAACACGGGTGGCGCCTTTGAAGCCTGTGTCTATCCCTAGACTGGAGTTAATGGCTGCGATTCTTGGTTTGCGGTTAGCAAAATTTTTACCAAAGGAACTTTCTGTTTATCTCGACCGAAGAGTTTTTTGGTCTGACTCCAAGAATGTATTGTACTGGATAAGATCAGATGCCAGGAAGTTTCAGCATTTGTGGCGGTACGAGTAGGCGAAATATTGCAAGATTTTCTGGTCGAGGAATGGAGGTGGGTTCCGTCATCAGAAAACGTGGCCGATGAAGGGACAAAGTGGTCTAAAGAGCCAATATTAGACTCTGGTACTCGATGGTTTAAAGGTCCCAACTTTTTAGCGCTATCAGAAAATGAGTGGTCAAAAGGGAATCTCGATGGTGAGCCGGAACATATGTTCCACGTGGAACAGAAGGAGATATTGCCGTCAAGTCTGAAAATTATCAGCCCTGATCCCCGGCGTTTTAGCAAGTGGGAAAGACTCCGAAATGCACAAGGATATGTGCTACGTTTCCTTAACAAAATAGCATTCAAATCCTTGCAATCGATGATTACGTTTAAGTTGCTAAGCAAACTAGATATAGAATACACTATAATTCGTAACTGTCAAGAAGAAGAGTATTGTGAAGAAATTTCGCGTCTGCTTGCAGGAAAAAACGTTCCTTCGAACAGTAATATTCTTTGGTAATAACTACAAATGCTCCCCCTATTTGGACGAGTATGGTATTTTGAGAGCGAGAGGTAGAATCGATTGAATGGGTGAGTTTTCCAGTAAAGCGACCTATGATAATGTCCCGCCATCACCAGGTGACACGTCTCATAGCTGATTTCTATCATCGTAAATTTTATCACCACCACATCGACATCGTCGTGAATGAAATGCGTCGAAGGTATTGGATACAAGGCTTGCGAGCAGTAGTAAGAGAGACATCGAAAAATTGCCAATTGTGCCGCATCCTCCAGAAATGGGAAATTTGCCAGTAGAGAGACTTAACGCGTTTACTCGTCCGTTTACAAACACAGGTATCGACTATTTCGGCCCAATTGAAGTTGTAGTTGGACGGCGACGTGAGAATCGGTGGGGAGTTCTCTTCACACGCAGTTCATTCGAGTTGGCGGCATCACTTTCTACTGATTGCTTTTTGCTTATACTAAAACAATTTGTTTCTCGTCGGGGTGTACCAGCGTGCATATGGTCAGATAATGGCACTAATTTTCGCGGGGCTAGTCGCATATTAGAAGATGAAATAAAAAAATTATCTCCCAAAGAACTCGAAGGCCGTCATCCGGTCATTAAATGGAAATTTATACCACCAGCGGCTACGCATATGGGAGGTTGTTGGGAAAGAATGATTCGTTCTGTGAAGTCTTTACTGATGGTTATATTACCCCGAGCTAATTTACGCGAAGAAATACTTAGAGCAGCTTTAGCAGAAGTGGAATTCGTTTTAAACTCCCGACCGCTTACTTACGTCCCACTTGATGCGCCGGACGCTGATGCGATAACGCCCAATCATATCCTTCGGGGAAGTTCAAGTGGAGAAAATACACTCTGCTTTGAGGAGGCTGATCATTCGGTATTAAATAAGAATCTTCGAGTCTCTGGACAAGTGGCCGATCAGTTTTGGAGAAGATGGTTAAGGGAGTACTTGCCTTGGTTAATTAGGCGCACCAAATGGTTCGACAAAGCTATGGACCCTATACGTATCGGAGATGTTGTGATCATATAAATACCTGGAAGGCATCATTGTAGATATAAAAAAATCGGCGGATGGTGAAGTACGTAGTGCTGTAACTAATGCAGGATAGTTTACCAGGCCGTCCGTTAAGCTTGCAAAGCTTGATGTGCGAAGTGAACCATGCTCAGCGGAGCAGCACGAAGTTCATGGAGGAGGGTATGTTACGCCGCTTAACGTTTAACGCCATCGTACGAAAGAAATCGGCATTGCCTTTATTGGTCCGCTTTGTGCTTGTTCGTCTCAACTCAGCTGTCAATTAAATATACAATACCTATATTCGCAAATGTAATTCTTTCTTTTGGATTTCGACTTCCTTGAAGAAAGGTGTTCCTTAGCACGAGAAATACAAGTGTAAGAATAGTTTTTGTTATACATACATAACTACATGTAACATACATTTATTAAATAAATATAGATTTTAGTATTGTTACCAGCAATTGGATTAGCTGAAAATACGTTTTTTGATTCGCTTCGCGCTACCACAATATTCTAAAATACTTTGGTTTCCCTTAGGTGCAATCGGACAGACACGCGGGACCATAACCTTAAAATGAGCGTTCGGACGGAACTAGCTTCGGCTGACATTGAGACAGCCACCTGTAACTTGGATGCCCAAATTGTTCAACTGGCGCCACAGCTTTGGGCGCTGGGTGCGCGCCCACGGAAGCACAAGCACCAGCGACAACAACATCTGTCATTTATGCTGTCCAATACTTTATTTCGTCTATTCCAAGGCCTTTGTCCACAAGTTCGCTTGTAGACCGTCAGGTAGACGGGTCACCACGAGATCCTTCACCACCACGTACTCGATCGGGTATTTTGCGCAACGAAAAACCTAAGAACGTGCACGAATTGCACGAACAAGCATTGCCAGCGAAACTGCGAATGCCGAAAGCCAACTGCATGTTAGCTATGTTCATAATTTAATTCCGTTTGCCGGTAATCAGCTAAATGGGTTTTATAACTCCGGAGTTCGTTCTAGCCACCAATTTTCAGTAATGTCACTTCATAATCCAACAAATTATACACCGCTTCTTGTAATGATCATCTTTATGGGATGAATCGGGAGGACGACATAACCTTGTCTACATCTCACATTTCTGCGCGACATGTAATGTCAAAAGATCTACCTATCTTTTCGGGTAATCCAGAAGAATGGCCGGTTTTCATAACCAATTTTCAACAATCAACTGAGGGCTGCGGTTTTACCCACCAGGAGAACCTCATTCGTCTACAAAAGTGCCTGAGAGGACAGGCCTTAGAAGCTGTACGTGGGAAGCTTATGATGCCAAGCACTGTGCCATTTGCAATTGAAACTTTACGCATGTTATATGGTAGGGCAGACATTATACAACAAACACTGCATATAAAGTTAAGGTAATATCCAGATGTTAGGATGAGTAAAATTGATACTTTAATTAATTTCGCATTAGCTGTTCAAAATTACAGAACAACTATGCAAGCTATTGGTTTAGAAAGTTATTTAAATGATCCGATGTTGCTGAATGATCTGCTGACAAAACTGCCTTACGACCTTAAACTTGAATGGGGACGCTATAGGTTAATGCATCAACGGGTTGACATTATCGCCTTTGATGAGTGGTTGTTCGCTCTTGCCACTTGTGCTAGTCAGATTAAGCATTTCGGCCACTCAGTTGTATCTTCGTATCGTATAGAAGAGAAGAAAGGTAGTCGCAAGCAGCAACGCGAATTGCTTATGACACATGATTTTGCTGAGGGCGTCGGAATGCTCCAAATGCCTCGATTCTCATCTGTTTGTAGATTGTAGTGAGTTTTTAGCTATGAAAAGAGAGGCTAGATGGGAATTCGTTCGAGAAAAAAGATTGTGTATCCGCTGTTTCAAACGGCACTTCGTTAGATATTGTAATTCTAAGAAGAAATGCGGGGTTGACGGCTGTCAAATGGCTCACAACCCACTTTTGCATACCACACATATAATCGGCGTTGACACTCATACAAAAACAGCTAAGAAAATGGACGCTAGGAATGAGACGACCTCATCCGTTTTATGTCACCTAAAGGGTGGTAAACGCACACTGTTTCGTTATATACCTGTGTCGTTGTTCGGTAAACACGGGGTGGTGAATACGTATGCCTTTCCTGATGAAGGGTCGGCTTGTACACTGATTGAGCATAATTCAGCAAAAGAGCTAGGTCTGGATGGTCCTCAGGAAGAGCTTTGTTTACGATGGACTAGTAATATAACCAAAAATGAAAAAGAATCGAAAACAGTGAGGGTGAAAATATCTTCGCAGGAGAGAGGGCCCGAGTTTTCTTTCTAGAAAACGCACG
Source organism: Philophylla caesio (assembly GCA_963971545.1). Classification (NCBI taxonomy): domain Eukaryota; kingdom Metazoa; phylum Arthropoda; class Insecta; order Diptera; family Tephritidae; genus Philophylla; species Philophylla caesio. Next base: position 102,770,378 of record OZ020604.1, read on the forward strand.
AACAATTGCAAAACTAAACTTGCCACTACAATCTCTTGAACTAAATGATATATCAGATCGGGAACATTTGAAGAATCTACCAGTTTATCCCCATGAAGCAGTGCAGGCGCGAATTCTAATAGGATTAGACAACATTAAAGTCTGTGTGCCTCTAGAGATTCGGCAATCGGATGATGACAATGTAATTGCCGCCGGTGCAAGCTGGGGTTATCGGTATTTGGCCGAAACAATAATTACGAACAGAATCCGTTGCGGGTGTTGCACATTTGTAACTGCAACGCAAATAGCCGTTTAGAAGAGCTCTTCCAGTCGTATTTTTCATTGGAGTCAGTTGGCATTCGAGCAGTTGAACCCCTTGCCTCCAAGGAAGACGAACGGTCTCTACGAATCATGGAGTCTACAACGAAATACCTTCCGCAAAAAAAGAGATGGGAGACAGGCCCCGACTTAAAGCAATTTCTCATTAGTACCATCGCAGATTACGAGCGCAAAGGCTACGTAAAAAAAGCTTGAAAGTCACGAGGCCTGGCGCAGTAATAAATCTTGGTTTATTCCAATTTTTACTGTTACTAATATTAATAAAAATAAAACTAGGCTAGTGTGGGATGCGGCCGCAGCTGTTAATAATGCATCGCTAAATTCTTTTCTGCTGAAGGACCCAGATCTCACAAAGTCTCTTGTGGGTATCCTTATCCGCTTCCGAGAGAAGCCAATTGCCTTATGTGGGGATATTCGTGAGATGTATCACCAGGTACTGGTAAATGAAGAAGATCAAGCCGCGCAGAAGAATTTATGGTGCTGCGAAGACACAACCAGGGATCCTGACATTTTCGTTATGCAAGTTATGACATTTGGGGCATCTTGTTCGCCTTCGTTAGCCAACTATGTAAAAAACAAGAATGCTGAGCGATTCCGGAGTCAACACCCTACTGCGGTAGATGCCATTATCGACAACACCTTTGTAGACGATTGGCTTCAATGTGCGCAAACAGAAGATGAAATGATACACCTTGCTTCGATTGTACGTATGGTACACGCCGACGGCGGCTTTGAAATGAGAAGTTGGAAATCTAACTCGTCAAATGTCCTAAACGCTTTGAGTGGAAAATCTAAGCAGGACGATAAATGTATTGAAACCCCAGGCACAAATCAAGAAAAGGGTCTTGAAATGTAGTCTCCAACTGATGATGTGTTTACATTTTCCGAAAAGTTTTCTACAGAAATTTTTAATGAAAATAAATTTTCCACCAAACGGGAGATTTTATGCGTAATAATGACAATCTTTGACCCGCTAGGCCTATTAGGATTCTATCTTATCTACGCGAAAATACTGATGCAAGAGATTTGGCGGTCAGGTGTCGCATGGGACGAGACCATTAAGGCAGAACAAGAGGAGAAGTGGTGGATCTGGGTACGCCGGTTACGGTCGATATCGCACGTGCGCGTTCCTCGCTGCTATTCGCACGTCAACTTCGCTCAAAAAATGGAGCTGCATGTATTTGTTGATGCGAGTGTGAACGCCTACGCAGCAGTGGCATATTTACGCGCAGCACAATATAAAAGATTCGCCTGCAGCATGGTGGCATCAAAAACACGGGTGGCGCCTTTGAAGCCTGTGTCTATCCCTAGACTGGAGTTAATGGCTGCGATTCTTGGTTTGCGGTTAGCAAAATTTTTACCAAAGGAACTTTTTGTTTATCTCGACCGAAGAGTTTTTTGGTCTGACTCCAAGAATGTATTGTACTGGATAAGATCAGATGCCAGGAAGTTTCAGCATTTGTGGCGGTACGAGTAGGCGAAATATTGCAAGATTTTCTGGTCGAGGAATGGAGGTGGGTTCCGTCATCAGAAAACGTGGCCGATGAAGGGACAAAGTGGTCTAAAGAGCCAATATTAGACTCTGGTACTCGATGGTTTAAAGGTCCCAACTTTTTAGCGCTATCAGAAAATGAGTGGTCAAAAGGGAATCTCGATGGTGAGCCGGAACATATGTTCCACGTGGAACAGAAGGAGATATTGCCGTCAAGTCTGAAAATTATCAGCCCTGATCCCCGGCGTTTTAGCAAGTGGGAAAGACTCCGAAATGCACAAGAATATGTGCTACGTTTCCTTAACAAAATAGCATTCAAATCCTTGCAATCGATGATTACGTTTAAGTTGCTAAGCAAACTAGATATAGAATACACTATAATTCGTAACTGTCAAGAAGAAGAGTATTGTGAAGAAATTTCGCGTCTGCTTGCAGGAAAAAACGTTCCTTCGAACAGTAATATTCTTTGGTAATAACTACAAATGCTCCCCCTATTTGGACGAGTATGGTATTTTGAGAGCGAGAGGTAGAATCGATTGAATGGGTGAGTTTTCCAGTAAAGCGACCTATGATAATGTCCCGCCATCACCAGGTGACACGTCTCATAGCTGATTTCTATCATCGTAAATTTTATCACCACCACATCGACATCGTCGTGAATGAAATGCGTCGAAGGTATTGGATACAAGGCTTGCGAGCAGTAGTAAGAGAGACATCGAAAAATTGCCAATTGTGCCGCATCCTCCAGAAATGGGAAATTTGCCAGTAGAGAGACTTAACGCGTTTACTCGTCCGTTTACAAACACAGGTATCGACTATTTCGGCCCAATTGAAGTTGTAGTTGGACGGCGACGTGAGAAACGGTGGGGAGTTCTCTTCACATGCCTTACAGTGCGCGCAGTTCATATCGAGTTGGCGGCATCACTTTCTACTGATTGCTTTTTGCTTATACTAAAACAATTTGTTTCTCGTCGGGGTGTACCAGCGTGCATATGGTCAGATAATGGCACTAATTTTCGCGGGGCTAGTCGCATATTAGAAGATGAAATAAAAAAATTATCTCCCAAAGAACTCGAAGGCCGTCGTCCGGTCATTAAATGGAAATTTATACCACCAGCGGCTACGCATATGGGAGGTTGTTGGGAATGAATGATTCGTTCTGTGAAGTCTTTACTGATGGATATATTACCCCGAGCTAATTTACGCGAAGAAATACTTAGAGCAGCTTTAGCAGAAGTGGAATTCGTTTTAAACTCCCGACCGCTTACTTACGTCCCGCTTGATTCGCCGGACGCTGATGCGATAACGCCCAATCATATCCTTCTCGGAAGTTCAAGTGGAAAAAATACACTCTGCTTTGAGGAGGCTGATCATTCGGTATTAAATAAGAATCGTCGAGTCTCTGGACAAGTGGCCGATCAGTTTTGGAGAAGATGGTTAAGCGAGTACTTGCCTTGGTTAACTAGGCGCACCAAATGGTTCGACAAAGCTATACGTATCGAGGATGTTGTGATCATATAAATACTTGGAAGGAATCATTGTAGATATAAAAAAATCGGCGGATGGTGAAGTACGTAGTGCAGTAACTAATGAAGGATAGTTTACCAGGCCGTCCGTTAAGCTTGCAAAGCTTGATGTGCGGAGTGAACCATGCTCAGCGGAGCAGCACGAAGTTCATGGAGGAGGGTATGTTACGCCGCTTATCGTTTAACGCCGTCGTACGAAAGAAATCGGCATTGCCTTTATTGGTCCGCTTTGTGCTTGTTCGTCTCAACTCAGCTGTCAATTAAATATACAATACCTATATTCGCAAATGTAATTCTTTCTTTTGGTTTTGACTTCCTTGAAGAAAGGTGTGCCTTAGCACGAGAAATACAAGTGTAAGAATAGTTTTTGTTATACATACATAACTACATGTAACATACATTTATTAAATAAATATAGATTTTAGTATTGTTACCAGCAATTGGATTAGCTGAAAATACGTTTTTTGATTCGCTTCGCGCTACCACAATATTCTAAAATACTTTGGTTTCCCTTGGGTGCAATTGGACAGACACGCGGGACCATAACCTTAAAATGAGCGTTCGGACGGAACTAGCTTCGGCTGACATTAAGACAGCCACCTGTAACTTGGATGCCCAAATTGTTCAACTGGCGCCACAGCTTTGGGCGCTGGGTGCGCGCCCACGGAAGCACAAGCACCAGTGACAACAGCATCTGTCATTTATGCTGTCCAATACTTTATTTCGTCTACTCCAAGGCCTTTGTCCACAAGTTCGCTTGTTGACCGTCAGGTAGACGGGTCACCACGAGATCCTTCACCACCACGTACTCGATCGGGTATTTTGCGCAACGAAAAACCTAAGAACGTGCACGAATTGCACGAACAAGCATTTCCAGCGAAACTGCGAATGCCGAAAGCCAACTACAAGTTAGCTATGTTCATAATTTAATTCCGTTTGCCGGTAATCAGCTAAATGGGTTTCATGACTCCGGAGTTCGTTCTAGCCACCAATTTCCAGTAATGTCACTTCATAATCCAACAAATTATACTCCGCTTCTTGTAATGATCATCTTTATGGGATGAATCGGGAGGACGACATAACCTTGTCTACATCTCACATTTCTGCGCGACATGTAATGTCAAAAGATCTACCTATCTTTTCGGGTAATCCAGAAGAATGGCCGGTTTTCATAACCAATTTTCAACAATCAACTGAGGGCTGCGGTTTTACCCACCAGGAGAACCTCATTCGTCTACAAAAGTGCCTGAGAGGACAGGCCTTAGAAGCTGTACGTGGGAAGCTTGTGATGCCAAGCACTGTGCCATTTGCAATTGAAACATTACGCATGTTATATGGTAGGGCAGACATTATACAACAAACACTGCAAATAAAGTTAAGGTAATATCCAGATTTTAGGATGAGTAAAATTGATACTTTAATTAATTTCGCATTAGCTGTTCAAAATTACAGAACAACCATGCAAGCTATTGGTTTAGAAAGTTATTTAAATGATCCGATGTTGCTGAATGATCTGCTGACAAAACTGCCTTACGACCTTAAACTTGAATGGGGACGCTATAGGTTAATGCATCAACGGGTTGACATTATCGTCTTGATGAGTGGTTGTTCGCTCTTGCCACTTGTGCTAGTCAGATTAAGCATTTCGGCCACTCAGTTGTATCTTCGTATCGTATAGAAGAGAGGAAAGGTAGTCGCAAGCAGCAACGCGAATTGCTTATGACACATGATTTTACTGAGGGCGTCGGAATGTTCCAAATGCCTCGATTCTCATCTGTTTGTAGATTGTAGTGAGTTTTTAGCTATGAAAAGAGAGGCTAGATGGGAATTCGTTCGAGAAAAAAGATTGTGTATCCGCTGTTTCAAACGGCACTTCGTTAGATATTGTAATTCTAAGAAGAAATGGGGGGTTGACGGCTGTCAAATGGCTCACAACCCACTTTTGCATACCACACATAAAATCGGCGTTGACACTCATACAAAAACAGCTAAGAAAATGGACGCTAGGAATGAGACGACCTCATCCGTTTTATGTCACCTAAAGGGTGGTAAACGCACACTGTTTCGTTATATACCTGTGTCGTTGTTCGGTAAACACGGGGTGGTGAATACGTATGCCTTTGCTGATGAAGGGTCGGCTTGTACACTGATTGAGCATAATTCAGCAAAAGAGCTAGGTCTGGATGGTCCTCAGGAAGAGCTTTGTTTACGATGGACTAGTAATATAACCAAAAATGAAAAAGAATCGAAAACAGTGAGGGTGAAAATATCTTCGCAGGAGAGAGGGCCCGAGTTTTCTTTCTAGAAAACGCACGAACAATTGCAAAACTAAACTTGCCACTACAATCTCTTGAACTAAATGATATATCAGATCGGGAACATTTGAAGAATCTACCAGTTTATCCCTATGAAGCAGTGCAGGCGCGAATTCTAATAGGATTAGACAACATTAAAGTCTGTGTGCCTCTAGAGATTCGGCAATCGGATGATGACAATGTAATTGCCGCCAGGTGCAAGCTGGGGTTATCGGTATTTGGCCGAAACAATAATTACGAACAGAATCCGTTGCGGGTGTTGCACATTTGTAACTGCAACGCAAATAGCCGTTTAGAAGAGCTCTTCCAGTCGTATTTTTCATTGGAGTCAGTTGGCATTCGAGCAGTTGAACCCCTTGCCTCCAAAGAAGACGAACGGTCTCTACGAATCATGGAGTCTACAACGAAATACCTTCCGCAAAAAAAGAGATGGGAGACAGGCCCCGACTTAAAGCAATTTCTCATTAGTACCATCGCAGATTACAAGCGCAAAGGCTACGTAAAAAAGCTTGAAAGTCACGAGGCCTGGCGCAGTAATAAATCTTGGTTTATTCCAATTTTTACTATTACTAATATTAATAAAAATAAAACTAGGCTAGTGTGGGATGCGGCCGCAGCTGTTAATAATGCATCGCTAAATTCTTTTCTCCTGAAGGACCCAGATCTCACAAAGTCTCTTGTGGGTATCCTTATCCGCTTCCGAGAGAAGCCAATTGCCTTATGTGGGGATATTCGTGAGATGTATCACCAGGTACTGGTAAATGAAGAAGATCAAGCCGCGCAGAAGAATTTATGGTGCTGCGAAGACACAACCAGGGATCCTGACATTTACGTTATGCAAGTTATGACATTTGGGGCATCTTGTTCGCCTTCGTTAGCCAACTATGTAACAAACAAGAATGCTGAGCGATTCCGGAGTCAACACCCTACTGCGGTAGATGCCATTATCGACAACACCTTTGTAGACGATTGGCTTCAATGTGCGCAAACAGAAGATGAAATGATACACCTTGCTTCGATTGTACATATGGTACACGCCGACGGCGGCTTTGAAATGAGAAGTTGGAAATCTAACTCGTCAAATGTCCTAAATGCTTTGAGTGGAAAATCTAAGCAGGACGATAAATGTATTGAAACCCCAGGCACAAATCAAGAAAAGGGTCTTGAAATATAGTCTCCAACTGATGATGTGTTTACATTTTCCGAAAAGTTTTCTAAAGAAATTTTTAATGAAAATAAATTTCCCACCAAACGGGAGATTCTATGCGTAATAATGACAATCTTTGACCCGCTAGGCCTATTAGGATTCTATCTTATCTACGCGAAAATACTGATGCAAGAGATTTGGCGGTCAGGTGTCGCATGGGACGAGACCATTAAGGCAGAACAAGAGGAGAAGTGGTGGATCTGGGTACGCCGGTTACGGTCGATATCGCACGTGCGCGTTCCTCGCTGCTATTCGCACGCCAACTTGGTTGGCTGCGATTCTTGGTTTGCGGTTAGCAAAATTTTTACCAAAGGAACTTTCTGTTTCTCTCGACCGAAGAGTTTTTTGGTCTGACTCCAAGAATGTATTGTACTGGATAAGATCAGATGCCAGGAAGTTTCAGCATTTGTGGCGGTACGAGTAGGCGAAATATTGCAAGATTTTCTGGTCGAGGAATGGAGGTGGGTTCCGTCATCAGAAAACGTGGACGATGAAGGGACAAAGTGGTCTAAAGAGCCAATATTAGACTCTGGTACTCGATGGTTTAAAGGTCCCAACTTTTTAGCGCTATCAGAAAATGAGTGGCCAAAAGGGAATCTCGATGGTGAGCCGGAACATATGTTCCACGTGGAACAGAAGGAGATATTGCCGTCAAGTCTGAAAATTATCAGCCCTGATCCCCGGCGTTTTAGCAAGTGGGAAAGACTCCGAAATGCACAAGGATATGTGCTACGTTTCCTTAACAAAATAGCATTCAAATCCTTGCAATCGATGATTACGTTTAAGTTGCTAAGCAAACTAGATATAGAATACACTATAATTCGTAACTGTCAAGAAGAAGAGTATTGTGAAGAAATTTCGCGCCTGCTTGCAGGAAAAAACGTTCCTTCGAACAGTAATATTCTTTGGTAATATCTACAAATGCTCCCCCTATTTGGACGAGTATGGTATTTTGAGAGCGAGAGGTAGAATCGATTGAAGGGGTGAGTTTTCCAGTAAAGCGACCTATGATAATGCCCCGCCATCACCAGGTGACACGTCTCATAGCTGATTTCTATCATCGTAAATTTGATCACCACCACATCGAAATCGTCGTGAATGAAATGCGTCGAAGGTATTGGATACAAGGCTTGCGAGCAGTAGTAAGAGATACATCGAAAAATTGCCAATTGTGCCGAAATAATCACGCAGCCCCGCATCCTCCAGAAATGGGAAATTTGCCAGTAGAGAGACTTAACGCGTTTACTCGTCCGTTTACAAACACAGGTATCGACTATTTCGGCCCAATTGAAGTTGTAATTGGACGGCGACGTGAGAAACGGTGGGGAGTTCTCTTCACATGCCTTACAGTGCGCGCAGTTCATATCGAGTTGGCGGCATCACTTTCTACTGATTGCTTTTTGCTTATACTAAAACAATTAGTTTCTCGTCGGGGTGTACCAGCGTGCATATGGTCAGATAATGGCACTAATTTTCGCGGGGCTAGTCGCATATTAGAAGATGAATTAAAAAATTATCTCCCAAAGAACTCGAAGGCCGTCGTCCGGTCATTAAATGGAAATTTATACCACCAGCGGCTACGCATATGGGAGGTTGTTGGGAAAGAATGATTCGTTCTGTGAAATCTTTACTGATGGATATATTACCCCGAGCTCATTTACGCGAAGAAATACTTAGAGCAGCTTTAGCAGAAGTGGAATTCGTTTTAAACTCCCGACCGCTTACTTACGTCCCGCTTGATTCGCCGGACGCTGATGCGATAACGCCCAATCATATCCTTCTCGGAAGTTCAAGTGGAGAAAATACACTCTGCTTTGAGGAGGCTGATCATTCGGTATTAAATAAGAATCTTCGAGTCTCTGGACAAGTGGCCGATCAGTTTTGGAGAAGATGGTTAAGGGAGTACTTGCCTTGGTTAACTAGGCGCACCAAATGGTTCGACAAAGCTATGGACCCTATACGTATCGGAGATGTTGTGATCATATAAATACTTGGAAGGAATCATTGCAGATATAAAAAAAATCGGCGGATGGTGAAGTACGTAGTGCTGTAACTAATGAAGGATAGTTTACCAGGCCGTCCGTTAAGCTTGCAAAGCTTGATGTGCGGAGTGAACCATGCTCAGCGGAGCAGCACGAAGTTCATGGAGGAGGGTATGTTACGCCGCTTATCGTTTAACGCCGTCGTACGAAAGAAATCGGCATTGCCTTTATTGGTCCGCTTTGTGCTTGTTCGTCTCAACTCAGCTGTCAATTAAATATACAATACCTATATTCGCAAATGTAATTCTTTCTTTTGGATTTCGACTTCCTTGAAGAAAGGTGTGCCTTAGCACGAGAAATACAAGTGTAAGAATAGTTTTTGTTATACATACATAACTACATGTAACATACATTTATTAAATAAATATAGATTTTAGTATTGTTACCAGCAATTGGATTAGCTGAAAATACGTTTTTTGATTCGCTTCGCGCTACCACAATATTCAAAAAAACTTTGGTTTCCCTTGGGTGCAATTGGACAGACACGCGGGACCATAACCTTAAAATGAGCGTTCGGACGGAACTAGCTTCGGCTGACATTGAGACAGCCACCTGTAACTTGGATGCCCAAATTGTTCAACTGGCGCCACAGCTTTGGGCGCTGGGTGCGCGCCCACGGAAGCACAAGCACCAGTGACAACAGCATCTGTCATTTATGCTGTCCAATACTTTATTTCGTCTACTCCAAGGCCTTTGTCCACAAGTTCGCTTGTTGACCGTCAGGTAGACGGGTCACCACGAGATCCTTCACCACCACGTACTCGATCGGGTATTTTGCGCAACGAAAAACCTAAGAACGTGCACGAATTGCACGAACAAGCATTGCCAGCGAAACTGCGAATGCCGAAAGCCAACTGCAAGTTAGCTATGTTCATAATTTAATTCCGTTTGCCGGTAATCAGCTAAATGGGTTTCATGACTCCGGAGTTCGTTCTAGCCACCAATTTCCAGTAATGTCACTTCATAATCCAACAAATTATACTCCGCTTCTTGTAATGATCATCTTTATGGGATGAATCGGGAGGACGACATAACCTTGTCTACATCTCATATTTCTGCGCGACATGTAATGTCAAAAGATCTACCTATCTTTTCGGGTAATCCAGAAGAATGGCCGGTTTTCATAACCAATTTTCAACAATCAACTGAGGGCTGCGGTTTTACCCACCAGGAGAACCTCATTCGTCTACAAAAGTGCCTGAGAGGACAGGCCTTAGAAGCTGTACGTGGGAAGCTTATGATGCCAAGCACTGTGCCATTTGCAATTGAAACATTACGCATGTTATATGGTAGGGCAGACATTATACAACAAACACTGCAAATAAAGTTAAGGTAATATCCAGATGTTAGGATGAGTAAAATTGATACTTTAATTAATTTCGCATTAGCTGTTCAAAATTACAGAACAACTATGCAAGCTATTGGTTTAGAAAGTTATTTAAATGATCCGATGTTGCTGAATGATCTGCTGACAAAACTGCCTTACGACCTTAAACTTGAATGGGGACGCTATAGGTTAATGCATCAACGGGTTGACATTATCGTCTTGATGAGTGGTTGTTCGCTCTTGCCACTTGTGCTAGTCAGATTAAGCATTTCGGCCACTCAGTTGTATCTTCGTATCGTATAGAAGAGAGGAAAGGTAGTCGCAAGCAGCAACGCGAATTGCTTATGACACATGATTTTGCTGAGGGCGTCGGAATGTTCCAAATGCCTCGATTCTCATCTGTTTGTAGATTGTAGTGAGTTTTTAGCTATGAAAAGAGAGGCTAGATGGGAATTCGTTCGAGAAAAAAGATTGTGTATCCGCTGTTTCAAACGGCACTTCGTTAGATATTGTAATTCTAAGAAGAAATGCGGGGTTGACGGCTGTCAAATGGCTCACAACCCACTTTTGCATACCACACATAAAATCGGCGTTGACACTCATACAAAAACAGCTAAGAAAATGGACGCTAGGAATGAGACGACCTCATCCGTTTTATGTCACCTAAAGGGTGGTAAAAGCACACTGTTTCGTTATATACCTGTGTCGTTGTTCGGTAAACACGGGGTGGTGAATACGTATGCCTTTCCTGATGAAGGGTCGGCTTGTACACTGATTGAGCATAATTCAGCAAAAGAGCTAGGTCTGGATGGTCCTCAGGAAGAGCTTTGTTTACGATGGACTAGTAATATAACCAAAAATGAAAAAGAATCGAAAACAGTGAGGGTGAAAATATATTCGCAGGAGAGAGGGCCCGAGTTTTCTTTCTAGAAAACGCACGAACAATTGCAAAACTAAACTTGCCACTACAATCTCTTGAACTAAATGATATATCAGATCGGGAACATTTGAAGAATCTACCAGTTTATCCCCATGAAGCAGTGCAGGCGCGAATTCTAATAGGATTAGACAACATTAAAGTCTGTGTGCCTCTAGAGATTCGGCAATCGGATGATGACAATGTAATTGCCGCCAGGTGCAAGCTGGGGTTATCGGTATTTGGCCGAAACAATAATTACGAACAGAATCCGTTGCGGGTGTTGCACATTTGTAACTGCAACGCAAATAGCCGTTTAGAAGAGCTCTTCCAGTCGTATTTGTCATTGGAGTCAGTTGGCATTCGAGCAGTTGAACTCCTTGCCTCCAAGGAAGACGAACGGTCTCTACGAATCATGGAGTCTACAACGAAATACCTTCCGCAAAAAAAGAGATGGGAGACAGGCCCCGACTTAAAGCAATTTCTCATTAGTACCATCGCAGATTACAAGCGCAAAGGCTACGTAAAAAAGCTTGAAAGTCACGAGGCCTGGCGCAGTAATAAATCTTGGTGTATTCCCATTTTTACTATTACTAATATTAATAAAAATAAAACTAGGCTAGTGTGGGATGCGGCCGCAGCTGTTAATAATGCATCGCTAAATTCTTTTCTCCTGAAGCACCCAGATCTCACAAAGTCTCTTGTGGGTATCCTTATCCGCTTTCGAGAGAAGCCAATTGCCTTATGTGGGGATATTCGTGAGATGTATCACCAGGTACTGGTAAATGAAGAAGATCAAGCCGCGCAGAAGAATTTATGGTGCTGCGAAGACACAACCATGGATCCTGACATTTACGTTATGCAAGTTATGACATTTGGGGCATCTTGTTCGCCTTCGTTAGCCAACTATGTAACAAACAAGAATGCTGAGCGATTCCGGAGTCAACACCCTACTGCGGTAGATGCCATTATCGACAACACCTTTGTAGACGATTGGCTTCAATGTGCGCAAACAGAAGATGAAATGATACACCTTGCTTCGATTGTACATATGGTACACGCCGACGGCGGCTTTGAAATGAGAAGTTGGAAATCTAACTCGTCAAATGTCCTAAATGCTTTGAGTGGAAAATCTAAGCAGGACGATAAATGTATTGAAACCCCAGGCACAAATCAAGAAAAGGGTCTTGAAATGTAGTCTCCAACTGATGATGTGTTTACATTTTCCGAAAAGTTTTCTACAGAAATTTTTAATGAAAATAAATTTCCCACCAAACGGGAGATTCTATGCGTAATAATGACAATCTTTGACCCGCTAGGCCTATTAGGATTCTATCTTATCTACGCGAAAATACTGATGCAAGAGATTTGGCGGTCAGGTGTCGCATGGGACGAGACCATTAAGGCAGAACAAGAGGAGAAGTGGTGGATCTGGGTACGCCGGTTACGGTCGATATCGCACGTGCGCGTTCCTCGCTGCTATTCGCACGTCAACTTCGCTCAAAAAATTGAGCTGCATGTATTTGTTGATGCGAGTGTGAACGCCTACGCAGCAGTGGCATATTTACGCGCAGCACAAAATAAAAGATTCGCCTGCAGCATGGTGGCATCAAAAACACGGGTGGCGCCTTTGAAGCCTGTGTCTATCCCTAGACTGGAGTTAATGGCTGCGATTCTTGGTTTGCGGTTAGCAAAATTTTTACCAAAGGAACTTTCTGTTTCTCTCGACCGAAGAGTTTTTTGGTCTGACTCCAAGAATGTATTGTACTGGATAAGATCAGATGCCAGGAAGTTTGAGCATTTGTGGCGGTACGAGTAGGCGAAATATTTCAAGATTTTCTGGTCGAGGAATGGAGGTGGGTTCCGTCATCAGAAAACGTGGCCGATGAAGGGACAAAGTGGTCTAAAGAGCCAATATTAGACTCTGGTACTCGATGGTTTAAAGGTCCCAACTTTTTAGCGCTATCAGAATATGAGTGGCCAAAAGGGAATCTCGATGGTGAGCCGGAACATATGTTCCACGTGGAACAGAAGGAGATATTGCCGTCAAGTCTGAAAATTATCAGCCCTGATCCCCGGCGTTTTAGCAAGTGGGAAAGACTCCGAAATGCACAAGGATATGTGCTACGTTTCCTTAACAAAATAGCATTCAAATCCTTGCAATCGATGATTACGTTTAAGTTGCTAAGCAAACTAGATATAGAATACACTATAATTCGTAACTGTCAAGAAGAAGAGTATTGTGAAGAAATTTCGCGCCTGCTTGCAGGAAAAAACGTTCCTTCGAACAGTAATATTCTTTGGTAATATCTACAAATGCTCCCCCTATTTGGACGAGTATGGTATTTTGAGAGCGAGAGGTAGAATCGATTGAAGGGGTGAGTTTTCCAGTAAAGCGACCTATGATAATGCCCCGCCATCACCAGGTGACACGTCTCATAGCTGATTTCTATCATCGTAAATTTGATCACCACCACATCGAAATCGTCGTGAATGAAATGCGTCGAAGGTATTGGATACAAGGCTTGCGAGCAGTAGTAAGAGATACATCGAAAAATTGCCAATTGTGCCGAAATAATCACGCAGCCCCGCATCCTCCAGAAATGGGAAATTTGCCAGTAGAGAGACTTAACGCGTTTACTCGTCCGTTTACAAACACAGGTATCGACTATTTCGGCCCAATTGAAGTTGTAGTTGGACGACGACGTGAGAAACGGTGGGGAGTTCTCTTCACATGCCTTATAGTGCGCGCAGTTCATATCGAGTTGGCGGCATCACTTTCTACTGATTGCTTTTTGCTTATACTAAAACAATTTGTTTCTCGTCGGGGTGTACCAGCGTGCATATGGTCAGATAATGGCACTAATTTTCGCGGGGCTAGTAGCATATTAGAAAATGAAATAAGAAAATTATCTCCCAAAGAACTCAAAGGCCGTCGTCCGGTCATTAAATGGAAATTTTTACCACCAGCGGCTACGCATATGGGAGGTTGTTGGGAATGAATGATTCGTTCTGTGAAGTCTTTACTGATGGATATATTTTCCCAAGCTAATTTACGCGAAGAAATACTTAGAGCAGCTTTAGCAGAAGTGGAATTCGTTTTAAACTCCCGACCGCTTACTTACGTCCCGCTTGATTCGCCGGACGCTGATGCGATAACGCCCAATCATATCCTTCTCGGAAGTTCAAGTGGAGAAAATACACTCTGCCTTGAGGAGGCTGATCATTCGGTATTAAATAAGAATCGTCGAGTCTCTGGACAAGTGGCCGATCAGTTTTGGAGAAGATGGTTAAGGGAGTACTTGCCTTGGTTAACTAGGCGCACCAAATGGTTCGACAAAGCTATGGACCCTATACGTATCGGAGATGTTGTGATCATATAAATACTTGGAAGGAATCATTGTAGATATAAAAAAATCGGCGGATGGTGAAGTACGTAGTGCTGTAACTAATGAAGGATAGTTTACCAGGCCGTCTGTTAAGCTTGCAAAGCTTGATGTGCGGAGTGAACCATGCTCAGCGGAGCAGCACGAAGTTCATGGAGGAGGGTATGTTACGCCGCTTATCGTTTAACGCCATCGGACGAAAGAAATCGGCATTGCCTTTATTGGTCCGCTTTGTGCTTGTTCGTCTCAACTCAGCTGTCAATTAAATATACAATACCTATATTCGCAAATGTAATTCTTTCTTTTGGATTTCGACTTCCTTGAAGAAAGGTGTGCCTTAGCTCGAGAAATACAAGTGTAAGAATAGTTTTTGTTATACATACATAACTACATGTAACATACATTTATTAAATAAATATAGATTTTAGTATTGTTACCAGCAATTAGATTACCTGAAAATACGTTTTTTGATTCGCTTCGCGCTACCACAATATTCTAAAATACTTTGGTTTCCCTTGGGTGCAATAGGACAGACACGCGGGACCATAACCTTAAAATGAGCGTTGGGACGGAACTAGCTTCGGCTGACATTTAGACAGCCACCTGTAACTTGGATGCCCAAATTGTTCAACTGGCGCCACAGCTTTGGCCGCTGGGTGCGCGCCCACGGAAGCACAAGCACCAGCGACAACAGCATCTGTCATTTATGCTGTCCAATACTTTATTTCGTCTACTCCAAGGCCTTTGTCCACAAGTTCGCTTGTAGACCGTTAGGTAGACGGGTCACCACGAGATCCTTCACCACCACGTACTCGATCGGGTATTTTGCGCAACGAAAAACCTAAGAACGTGCACGAATTGCACGAACAAGCATTGCCAGCGAAACTGCGAATGCCGAAAGCCAACTGCAAGTTAGCTATGTTCATAATTTAATTCCGTTTGCCGGTAATCAGCTAAATGGGTTTCATAACTCCGGAGTTCGTTCTAGCCACCAATTTCCAGTAATGTCACTTCATAATCCAACAAATTATACACCGCTTCTTGTAATGATCATCTTTATGGGATGAATCGGGAGGACGACATAACCTTGTCTACATCTCACATTTCTGCGCGATATGTAATGTCAAAAGATCTACCTATCTTTTCGGGTAATCCAGAAGAATGGCCGGTTTTCATAACCAATTTTCAACAATCAACTGACGGCTGCGTTTTACCCACCAGAAGAACCTCATTCGTCTACAAAAGTGCCTGAGAGGACAGGCCTTAGAAGCTGTACGTGCGAAGCTTATGATGCCAAGCACTGTGCCATTTGCAATTGAAACATTACGCATGTTATATGGTAGGGCAGACATTATACAACAAACACTGCAAGTAAAGTTAAGGTAATATCCAGATGTTAGGATGAGTAAAATTGATACTTTAATTAATTTCGCATTAGCTGTTCAAAATTACAGAACAACTATGCAAGCTATTGGTTTAGAAAGTTATTTAAATGATCCGATGTTGCTGAATGATCTGCTGCCTTACGAACTTAAACTTGAATGGGGACGCTATAGGTTAATGCATCAACGGGTTGACATTATCGCCTTTGATGAGTGGTTGTTCGCTCTTGCCACTTGTGCTAGTCAGATTAAGCATTTCGGCCACTCAGTTGTATCTTCGTATCGTATAGAAGAGAAGAAAGGTAGTCGCAAGCAGCAACGCGAATTGCTTATGACACATGATTTTGCTGAGGTCGTCGGAATGCTCCAAATGCCTCGATTCTAATCTGTTTGTAGATTGTAGTGAGTTTTTAGCTATGAAAAGAGAGGCTAGATGGGAATTCGTTCGAGAAAAAAGATTGTGTATCCGCTGTTTCAAACGGCACTTCGTTAGATATTGTAATTCTAAGAAGAAATGCGGGGTTGACGGCTGTCAAATGGCTCACAACCCACTTTTGCATACCACACATAAAATCGGCGTTGACACTCATACAAAAACAGCTAGGAATGAGACGACCTCATCCGTTTTATGTCACCTAAAGGGTGGTAAACGCACACTGTTTCGTTATATACCTGTGTCGTTGTTCGGTAAACACGGGGTGGTGAATACGTATGCCTTTGCTGATGAAGGGTCGGCTTGTACACTGATTGAGCATAATTCAGCAAAAGAGCTAGGTCTGGATGGTCCTCAGGAAGAGCTTTGTTTACGATGGACTAGTAATATAACCAAAAATGAAAAAGAATCGAAAACAGTGAGGGTGAAAATATCTTCGCAGGAGAGAGGGCCCGAGTTTTCTTTCTAGAAAACGCACGAACAATTGCAAAACTAAACTTGCCACTACAATCTCTTGAACTAAATGATATATCAGATCGGGAACATTTGAAGAATCTACCAGTTTATCCCCATGAAGCAGTGCAGGCGCGAATTCTAATAGGATTAGACAACATTAAAGTCTGTGTGCCTCTAGAGATTCGGCAATCGGATGATGACAATGTAATTGCCGCCAGGTGCAAGCTGGGGTTATCGGTATTTGGCCGAAACAATAATTACGAACAGAATCCGTTGCGGGTGTTGCACATTTGTAACTGCAACGCAAATAGCCGTTTAGAAGAGCTCTTCCAGTCGTATTTTTCATTGGAGTCAGTTGGCATTCGAGCAGTTGAACCCCTTGCCTCCAAGGAAGACGAACGGTCTCTACGAATCATGGAGTCTACAACGAAATAGATGGGAGACAGGCCCCGACTTAAAGCAATTTCTCATTAGTACCATCGCAGATTACAAGCGCAAAGGCTACGTAAAAAAGCTTGAAAGTCACGAGGCCTGGCGCAGTAATAAATCTTGGTTTATTCCCATTTTTACTAATACTAATATTAATAAAAATAAAACTAGGCTAGTGTGGGATGCGGCCGCAGCTGTTAATAATGCATCGCTAAATTCTTTTCTCCTGAAGGACCCAGATCTCACAAAGTCTCTTGTGGGTATCCTTATCCGCTTCCGAGAGAAGCCAATTGCCTTATGTGGGGATATTCGTGAGATGTATCACCAGGTACTGGTAAATGAAGAAGATCAAGCCGCGCAGAAGAATTTATGGTGCTGCGAAGACACAACCAGGGATCCTGACATTTACGTTATGCAAGTTATGACATTTGGGGCATCTTGTTCGCCTTCTGTGTCTATCCCTAGACTGGAGTTAATGGCTGCGATTCTTGGTTTGCGGTTAGCAAAATTTTTACCAAAGGAACTTTCTGTTTCTCTCGACCGAAGAGTTTTTTGGTCTGACTCCAAGAATGTATTGTACTGGATAAGATCAGATGCCAGGAAGTTTCAGCATTTGTGGCGGTACGAGTAGGCGAAATATTGCAAGATTTTCTGGTCGAGGAATGGAGGTGGGTTCCGTCATCAGAAAACGTGGCCGATGAAGGGACAAAGTGGTCTAAAGAGCCAATATTAGACTCTGGTACTCGATGGTTTAAAGGTCCCAACTTTTTAGCGCTGTCAGAAAATGAGTGGCCAAAAGGGAATCTCGATGGTGAGCCGGAACATATGTTCCACGTGGAAAAGAAGGGGATATTGCCGTCAAGTCTGAAAATTATCAGCCCTGATCCGCGGCGTTTTAGCAAGTGGGAAAGACTCCGAAATGCACAAGGATATGTGCGACGTTTCCTTAACAAAATAGCATT
Source organism: Philophylla caesio (assembly GCA_963971545.1). NCBI lineage: Eukaryota > Metazoa > Arthropoda > Insecta > Diptera > Tephritidae > Philophylla > Philophylla caesio. The sequence continues at coordinate 102,788,569 of OZ020604.1, forward strand.
CAAATCCTTGCAATCGATGATTACGTTTAAGTTGCTAAGCAAACTAGATATAGAATACACTATAATTCGTAACTGTCAAGAAGAAGAGTATTGTGAAGAAATTTCGCGTCTGCTTGCAGGAAAAAACGTTCCTTCGAACAGTAATATTCTTTGGTAATAACTACAAATGCTCCCCCTATTTGGACGAGTATGGTATTTTGAGAGCGAGAGGTAGAATCGATTGAAGGGGTGTGTTTTCCAGTAAAGCGACCTATGATAATGCCCCGCCATCACCAGGTGACACGTCTCATAGCTGATTTCTATCATCGTAAATTTGATCACCACCACATCGAAATCGTCGTGAATGAAATGCGTCGAAGGTATTGGATACAAGGCTTGCGAGCAGTAGTAAGAGATACATCGAAAAATTGCCAATTGTGCCGAAATAATCACGCAGCCCCGCATCCTCCAGAAATGGGAAATTTGCCAGTAGAGAGACTTAACGCGTTTACTCGTCCGTTTACAAACACAGGTATCGACTATTTCGGCCCAATTGAAGTTGTAGTTGGACGGCGACGTGAGAAACGGTGGGGAGTTCTCTTCACATGGCTTACAGTGCGCGCAGTTCATATCGAGTTGGCGGCATCACTTTCTACTGATTGATTTTTGCTTATACTAAAACAGTTTGTTTCTCGTCGGGGTGTACCAGCGTGCATATGGTCAGATAATGGCACTAATTTTCGCGGGGCTAGTAGCATATTAGAAGATGAAATAAGAAAATTATCTCCCAAAGAACTCGAAGGCCGTCGTCCGGTCATTAAATGGAAATTTATACCACCAGCGGCTACGCATATGGGAGGTTGTTGGGAATGAATGATTCGTTCTGTGAAGTCTTTACTGATGGATATATTACCCCGAGCTAATTTACGCGAAGAAATACTTAGAGCAGCTTTAGCAGAAGTGGAATTCGTTTTAAACTCCCGACCGCTTACTTACGTCCCGCTTGATTCGCCGGACGCTGATGCGATAACGCCCAATCATATCCTTCTCGGAAGTTCAAGTGGAAAAAATACACTCTGCCTTGAGGAGGCTGATCATTCGGTATTAAATAAGAATCGTCGAGTCTCTGGACAAGTGGCCGATCAGTTTTGGAGAAGATGGTTAAGGGAGTACTTGCCTTGGTTAACTAGGCGCACCAAATGGTTCGACAAAGCTATGGACCCTATACGTATCGGAGATGTTGTGATCATATAAATACTTGGAAGGAATCATTGTAGATATAAAAAAATCGGCGGATGGTGAAGTACGTAGTGCTGTAACTAATAAAGGATAGTTTACCAGGCCGTTCGTTAACCTTGCAAAGCTTGATGTGCGGAGTGAACCATGATCAGCGGAGCAGCACGAAGTTCATGGAGGAGGGTATGTTACGCCGCTTATCGTTTAACGCCGTCGTACGAAAGAAATCGGCATTGCCTTTATTGGTCCGCTTTGTGCTTGTTCGTCTCAACTCAGCTGTCAATTAAATATACAATACCTATATTCGCAAATGTAATTCTTTCTTTTGGATTTCGACTTCCTTGAAGAAAGGTGTGCCTTAGCACGAGAAATACAAGGATTAGACAACATTAAAGTCTGTGTGCCCAATCATATCCTTCTCGGAAGTTCAAGTGGAGAAAATACACTCTGCTTTGAGGAGGCTGATCATTCGGTATTAAATAAGAATCCTCGAGTCTCTGGACAAGTGGCCGATCAGTTTTGGAGAAGATGGTTAAGCGAGTACTTGCCTTGGTTAACTAGGCGCACCAAATGGTTCGACAAAGCTATGAACCCTATACGTATCGGAGATGTTGTGATCATATAAATACTTGGAAGGAATCATTGTAGATATACAAAAATCGGCGGATGGTGAAGTACGTAGTGCAGTAACTAATGAAGGATAGTTTACCAGGCCGTCCGTTAAGCTTGCAAAGCTTGATGTGCGGAGTGAACCATGCTCAGAGGAGCAGCACGAAGTTCATGGAGGAGGGTATGTTACGCCGCTTATCGTTTAACGCCGTCGGACGAAAGAAATCGGCATTGCCTTTATTGGTCCGCTTTGTGCTTGTTCGTCTCAACTCAGCTGTCAATTAAATATACAATACCTATATTCGCATATGTAATTCTTTCTTTTGGATTTCGACTTCCTTGAAGAAAGGTGTGCCTTAGCACGAGAAATACAAGTGTAAGAATAGTTTTTGTTATACATACATAACTACATGTAACATACATTTATTAAATAAATATAGATTTTAGTATTGTTACCAGCAATTGGATTACCTGAAAATACGTTTTTTGATTCGCTTCGCGCTACCACAATATTCTAAAATACTTTGGTTTCCCTTGGGTGCAATAGGACAGACACGCGGGACCATAACCTTAAAATGAGCGTTGGGACGGAACTAGCTTCGGCTGACATTTAGACAGCCACCTGTAACTTGGATGCCCAAATTGTTCAACTGGCGCCACAGCTTTGGCCGCTGGGTGCGCGCCCACGGAAGCACAAGCACCAGCGACAACAGCATCTGTCATTTATGCTGTCCAATACTTTATTTCGTCTACTCCAAGGCCTTTGTCCACAAGTTCGCTTGTAGACCGTTAGGTAGACGGGTCACCACGAGATCCTTCACCACCACGTACTCGATCGGGTATTTTGCGCAACGAAAAACCTAAGAACGTGCACGAATTGCACGAACAAGCATTGCCAGCGAAACTGCGAATGCCGAAAGCCAACTGCAAGTTAGCTATGTTCATAATTTAATTCCGTTTGCCGGTAATCAGCTAAATGGGTTTCATAACTCCGGAGTTCGTTCTAGCCACCAATTTCCAGTAATGTCACTTCATAATCCAACAAATTATACACCGCTTCTTGTAATGATCATCTTTATGGGATGAATCGGGAGGACGACATAACCTTGTCTACATCTCACATTTCTGCGCGACATGTAATGTCAAAAGATCTACCTATCTTTTCGGGTAATCCAGAAGAATGGCCGGTTTTCATAACCAATTTTCAACAATCAACTGACGGCTGCGTTTTACCCACCAGGAGAACCTCATTCGTCTACAAAAGTGCCTGAGAGGACAGGCCTTAGAAGCTGTACGTGCGAAGCTTATGATGCCAAGCACTGTGCCATTTGCAATTGAAACATTACGCATGTTATATGGTAGGGCAGACATTATACAACAAACACTGCAAATAAAGTTAAGGTAATATCCAGATGTTAGGATGAGTAAAATTGATACTTTAATTAATTTCGCATTAGCTGTTCAAAATTACAGAGCAACTATGCAAGCTATATGTTTAGAAAGTTATTTAAATGATCCGATGTTGCTGAATGATCTGCTAACAAAACTGCCTTACGACCTTAAACTTGAATGGGGACGCTATAGGTTAATGCATCAACGGGTTGACATTATCGCCTTTGATGAGTGGTTGTTCGCTCTTGCCACTTGTGCTAGTCAGATTAAGCATTTCGGCCACTCAGTTGTATCTTCGTATCGTATAGAAGAGAAGAAAGGTAGTCGCAAGCAGCAACGCGAATTGCTTATGACACATGATTTTGCTGAGGTCGTCGGAATGCTCCAAATGCCTCGATTCTCATCTGTTTGTAGATTGTAGTGAGTTTTTTGCTATGAAAAGAGAGGCTAGATGGGAATTCGTTCGAGAAAAAAGATTGTGTATCCGCTGTTTCAAACGGCACTTCGTTAGATATTGTAATTCTAAGAAGAAATGCGGGGTTGACGGCTGTCAAATGGCTCACAACCCACTTTTGCATACCACACATAAAATCGGCGTTGACACTCATACAAAAACAGCTAGGAATGAGACGACCTCATCCGTTTTATGTCACCTAAAGGGTGGTAAACGCACACTGTTTCGTTATATACCTGTGTCGTTGTTCGGTAAACACGGGGTGGTGAATACGTATGCCTTTGCTGATGAAGGGTCGGCTTGTACACTGATTGAGCATAATTCAGCAAAAAAGCTAGGTCTGGATGGTCCTCAGGAAGAGCTTTGTTTACGATGGACTAGTAATATAACCAAAAATGAAAAAGAATCGAAAACAGTGAGGGTGAAAATATCTTCGCAGGAGAGAGGGCCCGAGTTTTCTTTCTAGAAAACGCACGAACAATTGCAAAACTAAACTTGCCACTACAATCTCTTGAACTAAATGATATATCAGATCGGGAACATTTGAAGAATCTACCAGTTTATCCCCATGAAGCAGTGCAGGCGCGAATTCTAATAGGATTAGACAACATTAAAGTCTGTGTGCCTCTAGAGATTCGGCAATCGGATGATGACAATGTAATTGCCGCCAGGTGCAAGCTGGGGTTATCGGTATTTGGCCGAAACAATAATTACGAACAGAATCCGTTGCGGGTGTTGCACATTTGTAACTGCAACGCAAATAGCCGTTTAAAAGAGCTCTTCCAGTCGTATTTTTCATTGGAGTCAGTTGGCGTTCGAGCAGTTGAACCCCTTGCCTCCAAGGAAGACGAACGGTCTCTACGAATCATGGAGTCTACAACGAAATACCTTCCGCAAAAAAAGAGATGGGAGACAGGCCCCGACTTAAAGCAATTTCTCATTAGTACCATCGCAGATTACAAGCGCAAAGGCTACGTAAAAAAGCTTGAAAGTCACGAGGCCTGGCGCAGTAATAAATCTTGGTTTATTCCCATTTTTACTATTACTAATATTAATAAAAATAAAACTAGGCTAGTGTGGGATGCGGCCGCAGCTGTTAATAATGCATCGCTAAATTCTTTTCTCCTGAAGGACCCAGATCTCACAAAGTCTCTTGTGGGTATCCTTATCCGCTTCCGAGAGAAGCCAATTGCCTTATGTGGGGATATTCGTGAGATGTATCACCAGGTACTGGTAAATGAAGAAGATCAAGCCGCGCAGAAGAATTTATGGTGCTGCGAAGACACAACCAGGGATCCTGACATTTACGTTATGCAAGTTATGACATTTGGGGCATATTGTTCGCCTTCGTTAGCCAACTATGTAACAAACAAGAATGCTGAGCGATTCCGGAGTCAACACCCTACTGCGGTAGATGCCATTATCGACAACACCTTTGTAGACGATTGGCTTCAATGTGCGCAAACAGAAGATGAAATGATACACCTTGCTTCGATTGTACATATGGTACACGCCGACGGCGGCTTTGAAATGAGAAGTTGGAAATCTAACTCGTCAAATGTCCTAAATGCTTTGAGTGGAAAATCTAAGCAGGACGATAAATGTATTGAAACCCCAGGCACAAATCAAGAAAAGGGTCTTGAAATGTAGTCTCCAACTGATGATGTGTTTACATTTTCCGAAAAGTTTTCTAAAGAAATTTTTAATGAAAATAAATTTCCCACCAAACGGGAGATTCTATGCGTAATAATGACAATCTTTGACCCGCTAGGCCTATTAGGATTCTATCTTATCTACGCGAAAATACTGATGCAAGAGATTTGGCGGTCAGGTGTCGCATGGGACGAGACCATTAAGGCAGAACAAGAGGAGAAGTGGTGGATCTGGGTACGCCGGTTACGGTCGATATCGCACGTGCGCGTTCCTCGCTGCTATTCGCACGTCAACTTCGCTCAAAAAATGGAGCTGCATGTATTTGTTGATGCGAGTGTGAACGCCTACGCAGCAGTGGCATATTTACGCGCAGCACAAAATAAAAGATTCGCCTGCAGCATGGTGGCATCAAAAACACGGGTGGCGCCTTTGAAGCCTGTGTCTATCCCTAGACTGGAGTTAATGGCTGCGATTCTTGGTTTGCGGTTAGCAAAATTTTTACCAAAGGAACTTTCTGTTTCTCTCGACCGAAGAGTTTTTTGGTCTGACTCCAAGAATGTATTGTACTGGATAAGATCAGATGCCAGGAAGTTTCAGCATTTGTGGCGGTACGAGTAGGCGAAATATTGCAAGATTTTCTGGTCGAGGAATGGAGGTGGGTTCCGTCATCAGAAAACGTGGCCGATGTAGGGACAAAGAGGTCTAAAGAGCCAATATTAGACTCTGGTACTCGATGGTTTAAAGGTCCCAACTTTTTAGCGCTATCAGAAAATGAGTGGCCAAAAGGGAATCTCGATGGTGAGCCGGAACATATGTTCCACGTGGAACAGAAGGAGATATTGCCGTCAAGTCTGAAAATTATCAGCCCTGATCCCCGGCGTTTTAGCAAGTGGGAAAGACTCCGAAATGCACAAGGATATGTGCGACGTTTCCTTAACAAAATAGCAGTCAAATCCTTGCAATCGATGATTACGTTTAAGTTGCTAAGCAAACTAGATATAGAATACACTATAATTCGTAACTGTCAAGAAGAAGAGTATTGTGAAGAAATTTCGCGCCTGCTTGCAGAAAAAACGTTCCTTCGAACAGTAATATTCTTTGGTAATATCTACAAATGCTCCCCCTATTTGGACGAGTATGGTATTTTGAGAGCGAGAGGTAGAATCGATTGAAGGGGTGTGTTTTCCAGTAAAGCGACCTATGATAATGCCCCGCCATCACCAGGTGACACGTCTCATAGCTGATTTCTATCATCGTAAATTTGATCACCACCACATCGAAATCGTCGTGAATGAAATGCGTCGAAGGTATTGGATACAAGGCTTGCGAGCAGTAGTAAGAGATACATCGAAAAATTGCCAATTGTGCCGAAATAATCACGCAGCCCCGCATCCTCCAGAAATGGGAAATTTGCCAGTAGAGAGACTTAACGCGTTTACTCGTCCGTTTACAAACACAGGTATCGACTATTTCGGCCCAATTGAAGTTGTAGTTGGACGGCGACGTGAGAAACGGTGGGGAGTTCTCTTCACATGGCTTACAGTGCGCGCAGTTCATATCGAGTTGGCGGCATCACTTTCTACTGATTGATTTTTGCTTATACTAAAACAGTTTGTTTCTCGTCGGGGTGTACCAGCGTGCATATGGTCAGATAATGGCACTAATTTTCGCGGGGCTAGTAGCATATTAGAAGATGAAATAAGAAAATTATCTCCCAAAGAACTCGAAGGCCGTCGTCCGGTCATTAAATGGAAATTTTTACCACCAGCGGCTACGCATATGGGAGGTTGTTGGGAATGAATGATTCGTTCTGTGAAGTCTTTACTGATGGATATATTACCCCGAGCTAATTTAAGCGAAGAAATACTTAGAGCAGCTTTAGCAGAAGTGGAATTCGTTTTAAACTCCCGACCGCTTACTTACGTCCCGCTTGATTCGCCGGACACTGATGCGATAACGCCCAATCATATCCTTCTCGGAAGTTCAAGTGGAAAAAATACACTCTGCCTTGAGGAGGCTGATCATTCGGTATTAAATAAGAATCGTCGAGTCTCTGGACAAGTGGCCGATCAGTTTTGGAGAAGATGGTTAAGGGAGTACTTGCCTTGGTTAACTAGGCGCACCAAATGGTTCGACAAAGCTATGGACCCTATACGTATCGGAGATGTTGTGATCATATAAATACTTGGAAGGAATCATTGTAGATATAAAAAAATCGGCGGATGGTGAAGTACGTAGTGCTGTAACTAATGAAGGATAGTTTACCAGGCCGTCCGTTAACCTTGCAAAGCTTGATGTGCGGAGTGAACCATGATCAGCGGAGCAGCACGAAGTTCATGGAGGAGGGTATGTTACGCCGCTTATCGTTTAACGCCGTCGTACGAAAGAAATCGGCATTGCCTTTATTGGTCCGCTTTGTGCTTGTTCGTCTCAACTCAGCTGTCAATTAAATATACAATACCTATATTCGCAAATGTAATTCTTTCTTTTGGATTTTGACTTCCTTGAAGAAAGGTGTGCCTTAGCACGAGAAATACAAGGATTAGACAACATTAAAGTCTGTGTGCCCAATCATATCCTTCTCGGAAGTTCAAGTGGAAAAAATACACTCTGCTTTGAGGAGGCTGATCATTCGGTATTAAATAAGAATCCTCGAGTCTCTGGACAAGTGGCCGATCAGTTTTGGAGAAGATGGTTAAGCGAGTACTTGCCTTGGTTAACTAGGCGCACCAAATGGTTCGACAAAGCTATGAACCCTATACGTATCGGAGATGTTGTGATCATATAAATACTTGGAAGGAATCATTGTAGATATACAAAAATCGGCGGATGGTGAAGTACGTAGTGCAGTAACTAATGAAGGATAGTTTACCAGGCCGTCCGTTAAGCTTGCAAAGCTTGATGTGCGGAGTGAACCATGCTCAGAGGAGCAGCACGAAGTTCATGGAGGAGGGTATGTTACGCCGCTTATCGTTTAACGCCGTCGGACGAAAGAAATCGGCATTGCCTTTATTGGTCCGCTTTGTGCTTGTTCGTCTCAACTCAGCTGTCAATTAAATATACAATACCTATATTCGCAAATGTAATTCTTTCTTTTGGATTTCGACTTCCTTGAAGAAAGGTGTGCCTTAGCACGAGAAATACAAGTGTAAGAATAGTTTTTGTTATACATACATAACTACATGTAACATACATTTATTAAATAAATATAGATTTTAGTATTGTTACCAGCAATTGGATTACCTGAAAATACGTTTTTTGATTCGCTTCGCGCTACCACAATATTCTAAAATACTTTGGTTTCCCTTGGGTGCAATAGGACAGACACGCGGGACCATAACCTTAAAATGAGCGTTGGGACGGAACTAGCTTCGGCTGACATTTAGACAGCCACCTGTAACTTGGATGCCCAAATTGTTCAACTGGCGCCACAGCTTTGGCCGCTGGGTGCGCGCCCACGGAAGCACAAGCACCAGCGACAACAGCATCTGTCATTTATGCTGTCCAATACTTTATTTCGTCTACTCCAAGGCCTTTGTCCACAAGTTCGCTTGTAGACCGTTAGGTAGACGGGTCACCACGAGATCCTTCACCACCACGTACTCGATCGGGTATTTTGCGCAACGAAAAACCTAAGAACGTGCACGAATTGCACGAACAAGCATTGCCAGCGAAACTGCGAATGCCGAAAGCCAACTGCAAGTTAGCTATGTTCATAATTTAATTCCGTTTGCCGGTAATCAGCTAAATGGGTTTCATAACTCCGGAGTTCGTTCTAGCCACCAATTTCCAGTAATGTCACTTCATAATCCAACAAATTATACACCGCTTCTTGTAATGATCATCTTTATGGGATGAATCGGGAGGACGACATAACCTTGTCTACATCTCACATTTCTGCGCGACATGTAATGTCAAAAGATCTACCTATCTTTTCGGGTAATCCAGAAGAATGGCCGGTTTTCATAACCAATTTTCAACAATCAACTGACGGCTGCGTTTTACCCACCAGGAGAACCTCATTCGTCTACAAAAGTGCCTGAGAGGACAGGCCTTAGAAGCTGTACGTGCGAAGCTTATGATGCCAAGCACTGTGCCATTTGCAATTGAAACATTACGCATGTTATATGGTAGGGCAGACATTATACAACAAACACTGCAAATAAAGTTAAGGTAATATCCAGATGTTAGGATGAGTAAAATTGATACTTTAATTAATTTCGCATTAGCTGTTCAAAATTACAGAGCAACTATGCAAGCTATATGTTTAGAAAGTTATTTAAATGATCCGATGTTGCTGAATGATCTGCTAACAAAACTGCCTTACGACCTTAAACTTGAATGGGGACGCTATAGGTTAATGCATCAACGGGTTGACATTATCGCCTTTGATGAGTGGTTGTTCGCTCTTGCCACTTGTGCTAGTCAGATTAAGCATTTCGGCCACTCAGTTGTATCTTCGTATCGTATAGAAGAGAAGAAAGGTAGTCGCAAGCAGCAACGCGAATTGCTTATGACACATGATTTTGCTGAGGTCGTCGGAATGCTCCAAATGCCTCGATTCTCATCTGTTTGTAGATTGTAGTGAGTTTTTTGCTATGAAAAGAGAGGCTAGATGGGAATTCGTTCGAGAAAAAAGATTGTGTATCCGCTGTTTCAAACGGCACTTCGTTAGATATTGTAATTCTAAGAAGAAATGCGGGGTTGACGGCTGTCAAATGGCTCACAACCCACTTTTGCATACCACACATAAAATCGTCGTTGACACTCATACAAAAACAGCTAGGAATGAGACGACCTCATCCGTTTTATGTCACCTAAAGGGTGGTAAACGCACACTGTTTCGTTATATACCTGTGTCGTTGTTCGGTAAACACGGGGTGGTGAATACGTATGCCTTTGCTGATGAAGGGTCGGCTTGTACACTGATTGAGCATAATTCAGCAAAAGAGCTAGGTCTGGATGGTCCTCAGGAAGAGCTTTGTTTACGATGGACTAGTAATAACGGGTGTTTTTTTTAGGGGTATAGAACTTCGAATTGAAATAAAACACAAGAAAATCGTTTTAAGGTCCATCAATTTGGCTTTATTGGAAGGATAAGTTTATGCCATTATTGTTTAAATATGATTTCGGGCATGTGGCCGCCGCGGCTGGCTCGAATAAAGCCAATTCTACAGGTCCAATTTTCAACCACTTTTTCGAGCATATGGGGCCGTATGTCGGCAATAACGCCACGAATGTTGGCTTCCAATTCCCATAACGTTTCTGGTTTGTTGGTGTAGACGAGCGACTTCACATATCCCCAAAGAAAATAATCCAATGGTGTCAAATCACACGATCTTGGTGGCCAATTGACAGGTCCATTCCGCGAAATTATGCGCTCAGCGAATGTTTCCTTCAATAAATCGATTGTGACGTGCGCTGTGTGGCATTTAGCGCCGTCTTGTTGGAACCACAACTCATCCACATTCATGCCATCCAATTTGGGAACAAAATAGTCGGTTATCATGGCTCTATACCGGTCTCCATTAACGGTAACTGCCTCTCCAGCATTATTGCGGAAGAAGTATGGCCCAATGACTCCACCAGCCCATAGAGCACACCAAACAGTCAGTTTTTGTGGATGTAATGGCGTTTCAAGGGTCTCATGTGGATTCTCTTCACTCCAAATGCGGCAATTTTGCTTGTTGACGTAGCCATTCAACCAAAAATGAGCCTCATCACTGAACAAAATTTTGCGATGAAAATCAGCATCGAAATCAATCTCATTTTCGGCCCATACACCAAAATCACGACGCATTGCATGGTCTCGCGGCTTTAATTCTTGCACAAGCTGGATCTTGTAAGGTCGCAAGCCAAGATCTTTGCGCAAAATCTTCCATAAAGTTGATGGACAAAGCTCCAATTGCTGTGCACGGTGGCGAATCGATTCATTCGGGTCCTCTTCAACACTTTGCTCTACAGCGGCAATTGTTTCTTCGGTGCGCACTGTTCGACGTCTCTGCGGATGCGTATTATCACATAGAGTAAACGTAGTGCGAAAACGATCCATGGTTAACCGAATTAATTGCTCTGATGGACGATTATGTCGACCATAAAATGGACGGAGCTCACGGTAAACTTCGCGAACTGAACCATTATTTTCGAAATAAATTTGCACGATTTGCAAGCGTTGTTCTTTTGTCAACCTGTTCATGATGAAATGGCAAACCAAACTGAACATAAATGACATTAGAGTTGCCAGATTTGACCACAAAATGCCAGTTTTATCTCTATTCGAAAAACAAACCTGTAAAAAAAACACCCTTTATAACCAAAAATGAAAAAGAATCGAAAACAGTGAGGGTGAAAATATCTTCGCAGGAGAGAGGGCCCGAGTTTTCTTTCTAGAAAACGCACGAACAATTGCAAAACTAAACTTGCCACTACAATCTCTTGAACTAAATGATATATCAGATCGGGAACATTTGAAGAATCTACCAGTTTATCCCCATGAAGCAGTGCAGGCGCGAATTCTAATAGGATTAGACAACATTAAAGTCTGTGTGCCTCTAGAGATTCGGCAATCGGATGATGACAATGTAATTGCCGCCAGGTGCAAGCTGGGGTTATCGGTATTTGGCCGAAACAATAATTACGAACAGAATCCGTTGCGGGTGTTGCACATTTGTAACTGCAACGCAAATAGCCGTTTAGAAGAGCTCTTCCAGTCGTATTTTTCATTGGAGTCAGTTGGCATTCGAGCAGTTGAACCCCTTGCCTCCAAGGAAGACGAACGGTCTCTACGAATCATGGAGTCTACAACGAAATACCTTCCGCAAAAAAAGAGATGGGAGACAGGCCCCGACTTAAAGCAATTTCTCATTAGTACCATCGCAGATTACAAGCGCAAAGGCTACGTAAAAAAGCTTGAAAGTCACGAGGCCTGGCGCAGTAATAAATCTTGGTTTATTCCCATTTTTACTATTACTAATATTAATAAAAATAAAACTAGGCTAGTGTGGGATGCGGCCGCAGCTGTTAATAATGCATCGCTAAATTCTTTTCTCCTGAAGGACCCAGATCTCACAAAGTCTCTTGTGGGTATCCTTATCCGCTTCCGAGAGAAGCCAATTGCCTTATGTGGGGATATTCGTGAGATGTATCACCAGGTACTGGTAAATGAAGAAGACCAAGCCGCGCAGAAGAATTTATGGTGCTGCGAAGACACAACCAGGGATCCTGACATTTACGTTATGCAAGTTATGACATTTGGGGCATATTGTTCGCCTTCGTTAGCCAACTATGTAACAAACAAGAATGCTGAGCGATTCCGGAGTCAACACCCTACTGCGGTAGATGCCATTATCGACAACACCTTTGTAGACGATTGGCTTCAATGTGCGCAAACAGAAGATGAAATGATACACCTTGCTTCGATTGTACATATGGTACACGCCGACGGCGGCTTTGAAATGAGAAGTTGGAAATCTAACTCGTCAAATGTCCTAAATGCTTTGAGTGGAAAATCTAAGCAGGACGATAAATGTATTGAAACCCCAGGCACAAATCAAGAAAAGGGTCTTGAAATGTAGTCTCCAACTGATGATGTGTTTACATTTTCCGAAAAGTTTTCTAAAGAAATTTTTAATGAAAATAAATTTCCCACCAAACGGGAGATTCTATGCGTAATAATGACAATCTTTGACCCGCTAGGCCTATTAGGATTCTATCTTATCTACGCGAAAATACTGATGCAAGAGATTTGGCGGTCAGGTGTCGCATGGGACGAGACCATTAAGGCAGAACAAGAGGAGAAGTGGTGGATCTGGGTACGCCGGTTACGGTCGATATCGCACGTGCACGTTCCTCGCTGCTATTCGCACGTCAACTTCGCTCAAAAAATGGAGCTGCATGTATTTGTTGATGCGAGTGTGAACGCCTACGCAGCAGTGGCATATTTACGCGCAGCACAAAATAAAAGATTCGCCTGCAGCATGGTGGCATCAAAAACACGGGTGGCGCCTTTGAAGCCTGTGTCTATCCCTAGACTGGAGTTAATGGCTGCGATTCTTGGTTTGCGGTTAGCAAAATTTTTACCAAAGGAACTTTCTGTTTCTCTCGACCGAAGAGTTTTTTGGTCTGACTCCAAGAATGTATTGTACTGGATAAGATCAGATGCCAGGAAGTTTCAGCATTTGTGGCGGTACGAGTAGGCGAAATATTGCAAGATTTTCTGGTCGAGGAATGGAGGTGGGTTCCGTCATCAGAAAACGTGGCCGATGTAGGGACAAAGTGGTCTAAAGAGCCAATATTAGACTCTGGTACTCGATGGTTTAAAGGTCCCAACTTTTTAGCGCTATCAGAAAATGAGTGGCCAAAAGGGAATCTCGATGGTGAGCCGGAACATATGTTCCACGTGGAACAGAAGGAGATATTGCCGTCAAGTCTGAAAATTATCAGCCCTGATCCCCGGCGTTTTAGCAAGTGGGAAAGACTCCGAAATGCACAAGGATATGTGCGACGTTTCCTTAACAAAATAGCATTCAAATCCTTGCAATCGATGATTACGTTTAAGTTGCTAAGCAAACTAGATATAGAATACACTATAATTCGTAACTGTCAAGAAGAAGAGTATTGTGAAGAAATTTCGCGCCTGCTTGCAGAAAAAACGTTCCTTCGAACAGTAATATTCTTTGGTAATATCTACAAATGCTCCCCCTATTTGGACGAGTATGGTATTTTGAGAGCGAGAGGTAGAATCGATTGAAGGGGTGAGTTTTCCAGTAAAGCGACCTATGATAATGCCCCGCCATCACCAGGTGACACGTCTCATAGCTGATTTCTATCATCGTAAATTTGATCACCACCACATCGAAATCGTCGTGAATGAAATGCGTCGAAGGTATTGGATACAAGGCTTGCGAGCAGTAGTAAGAGATACATCGAAAAATTGCCAATTGTGCCGAAATAATCACGCAGCCCCGCATCCTCCAGAAATGGGAAATTTGCCAGTAGAGAGACTTAACGCGTTTACTCGTCCGTTTACAAACACAGGTATCGACTATTTCGGCCCAATTGAAGTTGTAGTTGGACGGCGACGTGAGAAACGGTGGGGAGTTCTCTTCACATGGCTTACAGTGCACGCAGTTCATATCGAGTTGGCGGCATCACTTTCTACTGATTGATTTTTGCTTATACTAAAACAGTTTGTTTCTCGTCGGGGTGTACCAGCGTGCATATGGTCAGATAATGGCACTAATTTTCGCGGGGCTAGTAGCATATTAGAAGATGAAATAAGAAAATTATCTCCCAAAGCACTCGAAGGCCGTCGTCCGGTCATTAAATGGAAATTTTTACCACCAGCGGCTACGCATATGGGAGGTTGTTGGGAATGAATGATTCGTTCTGTGAAGTCTTTACTGATGGATATATTACTCCGAGCTAATTTACGCGAAGAAATACTTAGAGCAGCTTTAGCAGAAGTGGAATTCGTTTTAAACTCCCGACCGCTTACTTACGTCCCGCTTGATTCGCCGGACACTGATGCGATAACGCCCAATCATATCCTTCTCGGAAGTTCAAGTGGAAAAAATACACTCTGCCTTGAGGAGGCTGATCATTCGGTATTAAATAAGAATCGTCGAGTCTCTGGACAAGTGGCCGATCAGTTTTGGAGAAGATGGTTAAGGGAGTACTTGCCTTGGTTAACTAGGCGCACCAAATGGTTCGACAAAGCTATGGACCCTATACGTATCGGAGATGTTGTGATCATATAAATACTTGGAAGGAATCATTGTAGATATAAAAAAATCGGCGGATGGTGAAGTACGTAGTGCTGTAACTAATGAAGGATAGTTTACCAGGCCGTCCGTTAACCTTGCAAAGCTTGATGTGCGGAGTGAACCATGATCAGCGGAGCAGCACGAAGTTCATGGAGGAGGGTATGTTACGCCGCTTATCGTTTAACGCCGTCGTACGAAAGAAATCGGCATTGCCTTTATTGGTCCGCTTTGTGCTTGTTCGTCTCAACTCAGCTGTCAATTAAATATACAATACCTATATTCGCAAATGTAATTCTTTCTTTTGGATTTCGACTTCCTTGAAGAAAGGTGTGCCTTAGCACGAGAAATACAAGGATTAGACAACATTAAAGTCTGTGTGCCCAATCATATCCTTCTCGGAAGTTCAAGTGGAGAAAATACACTCTGCTTTGAGGAGGCTGATCATTCGGTATTAAATAAGAATCCTCGAGTCTCTGGACAAGTGGCCGATCAGTTTTGGAGAAGATGGTTAAGCGAGTACTTGCCTTGGTTAACTAGGCGCACCAAATGGTTCGACAAAGCTATGAACCCTATACGTATCGGAGATGTTGTGATCATATAAATACTTGGAAGGAATCATTGTAGATATACAAAAATCGGCGGATGGTGAAGTACGTAGTGCAGTAACTAATGAAGGATAGTTTACCAGGCCGTCCGTTAAGCTTGCAAAGCTTGATGTGCGGAGTGAACCATGCTCAGAGGAGCAGCACGAAGTTCATGGAGGAGGGTATGTTACGCCGCTTATCGTTTAACGCCGTCGGACGAAAGAAATCGGCATTGCCTTTATTGGTCCGCTTTGTGCTTGTTCGTCTCAACTCAGCTGTCAATTAAATATACAATACCTATATTCGCAAATGTAATTCTTTCTTTTGGATTTCGACTTCCTTGAAGAAAGGTGTGCCTTAGCACGAGAAATACAAGTGTAAGAATAGTTTTTGTTATACATACATAACTACATGTAACATACATTTATTAAATAAATATAGATTTTAGTATTGTTACCAGCAATTGGATTACCTGAAAATACGTTTTTTGATTCGCTTCGCGCTACCACAATATTCTAAAATACTTTGGTTTCCCTTGGGTGCAATAGGACAGACACGCGGGACCATAACCTTAAAATGAGCGTTGAGACGGAACTAGCTTCGGCTGACATTTAGACAGCCACCTGTAACTCGGATGCCCAAATTGTTCAACTGGCGCCACAGCTTTGGCCGCTGGGTGCGCGCCCACGGAAGCACAAGCACCAGCGACAACAGCATCTGTCATTTATGCTGTCCAATACTTTATTTCGTCTACTCCAAGGCCTTTGTCCACAAGTTCGCTTGTAGACCGTTAGGTAGACGGGTCACCACGAGATCCTTCACCACCACGTACTCGATCGGGTATTTTGCGCAACGAAAAACCTAAGAACGTGCACGAATTGCACGAACAAGCATTGCCAGCGAAACTGCGAATGCCGAAAGCCAACTGCAAGTTAGCTATGTTCATAATTTAATTCCGTTTGCCGGTAATCAGCTAAATGGGTTTCATAACTCCGGAGTTCGTTCTAGCCACCAATTTCCAGTAATGTCACTTCATACTCCAACAAATTATACACCGCTTCTTGTAATGATCATCTTTATGGGATGAATCGGGAGGACGACATAACCTTGTCTACATCTCACATTTCTGCGCGACATGTAATGTCAAAAGATCTACCTATCTTTTCGGGTAATCCAGAAGAATGGCCGGTTTTCATAACCAATTTTCAACAATCAACTGACGGCTGCGTTTTACCCACCAGGAGAACCTCATTCGTCTACAAAAGTGCCTGAGAGGACAGGCCTTAGAAGCTGTACGTGCGAAGCTTATGATGCCAAGCACTGTGCCATTTGCAATTGAAACATTACGCATGTTATATGGTAGGGCAGACATTATACAACAAACACTGCAAATAAAGTTAAGGTAATATCCAGATGTTAGGATGAGTAAAATTGATACTTTAATTAATTTCGCATTAGCTGTTCAAAATTACAGAGCAACTATGCAAGCTATATGTTTAGAAAGTTATTTAAATGATCCGATGTTGCTGAATGATCTGCTAACAAAACTGCCTTACGACCTTAAACTTGAATGGGGACGCTATAGGTTAATGCATCAACGGGTTGACATTATCGCCTTTGATGAGTGGTTGTTCGCTCTTGCCACTTGTGCTAGTCAGATTAAGCATTTCGGCCACTCAGTTGTATCTTCGTATCGTATAGAAGAGAAGAAAGGTAGTCGCAAGCAGCAACGCGAATTGCTTATGACACATGATTTTGCTGAGGTCGTCGGAATGCTCCAAATGCCTCGATTCTCATCTGTTTGTAGATTGTAGTGAGTTTTTTGCTATGAAAAGAGAGGCTAGATGGGAATTCGTTCGAGAAAAAAGATTGTGTATCCGCTGTTTCAAACGGCACTTCGTTAGATATTGTAATTCTAAGAAGAAATGCGGGGTTGACGGCTGTCAAATGGCTCACAACCCACTTTTGCATACCACACATAAAATCGGCGTTGACACTCATACAAAAACAGCTAGGAATGAGACGACCTCATCCGTTTTATGTCACCTAAAGGGTGGTAAACGCACACTGTTTCGTTATATACCTGTGTCGTTGTTCGGTAAACACGGGGTGGTGAATACGTATGCCTTTGCTGATGAAGGGTCGGCTTGTACACTGATTGAGCATAATTCAGCAAAAGAGCTAGGTCTGGATGGTCCTCAGGAAGAGCTTTGTTTACGATGGACTAGTAATATAACCAAAAATGAAAAAGAATCGAAAACAGTGAGGGTGAAAATATCTTCGCAGGAGAGAGGGCCCGAGTTTTCTTTCTAGAAAACGCACGAACAATTGCAAAACTAAACTTGCCACTACAATCTCTTGAACTAAATGATATATCAGATCGGGAACATTTGAAGAATCTACCAGTTTATCCCCATGAAGCAGTGCAGGCGCGAATTCTAATAGGATTATACAACATTAAAGTCTGTGTGCCTCTAGAGATTCGGCAATCGGATGATGACAATGTAATTGCCGCCAGGTGCAAGCTGGGGTTATCGGTATTTGGCCGAAACAATAATTACGAACAGAATCCGTTGCGGGTGTTGCACATTTGTAACTGCAACGCAAATAGCCGTTTAGAAGAGCTCTTCCAGTCGTATTTTTCATTGGAGTCAGTTGGCATTCGAGCAGTTGAACCCCTTGCCTCCAAGGAAGACGAACGGTCTCTACGAATCATGGAGTCTACAACGAAATACCTTCCGCAAAAAAAGAGATGGGAGACAGGCCCCGACTTAAAGCAATTTCTCATTAGTACCATCGCAGATTACAAGCGCAAAGGCTACGTAAAAAAGCTTGAAAGTCACGAGGCCTGGCGCAGTAATAAATCTTGGTTTATTCGCATTTTTACTATTACTAATATTAATAAAAATAAAACTAGGCTAGTGTGGGATGCGGCCGCAGCTGTTAATAATGCATCGCTAAATTCTTTTCTCCTGAAGGACCCAGATCTCACAAAGTCTCTTGTGGGTATCCTTATCCGCTTCCGAGAGAAGCCAATTGCCTTATGTGGGGATATTCGTGAGATGTATCACCAGGTACTGGTAAATGAAGAAGATCAAGCCGCGCAGAAGAATTTATGGTGCTGCGAAGACACAACCAGGGATCCTGACATTTACGTTATGCAAGTTATGACATTTGGGGCATATTGTTCGCCTTCGTTAGCCAACTATGTAACAAACAAGAATGCTGAGCGATTCCGGAGTCAACACCCTACTGCGGTAGATGCCATTATCGACAACACCTTTGTAGACGATTGGCTTCAATGTCCGCAAACAGAAGATGAAATGATACACCTTGCTTCGATTGTACATATGGTACACGCCGACGGCGGCTTTGAAATGAGAAGTTGGAAATCTAACTCGTCAAATGTCCTAAATGCTTTGAGTGGAAAATCTAAGCAGGACGATAAATGTATTGAAACCCCAGGCACAAATCAAGAAAAGGGTTTTGAAATGTAGTCTCCAACTGATGATGTGTTTATATTTTCCGAAAAGTTTTCTAAAGAAATTTTTAATGAAAATAAATTTCCCACCAAACGGGAGATTCTATGCGTAATAATGACAATCTTTGACCCGCTAGGCCTATTAGGATTCTATCTTATCTACGCGAAAATACTGATGCAAGAGATTTGGCGGTCAGGTGTCGCATGGGACGAGACCATTAAGGCAGAACAAGAGGAGAAGTGGTGGATCTGGGTACGCCGGTTACGGTCGATATCGCACGTGCACGTTCCTCGCTGCTATTCGCACGTCAACTTCGCTCAAAAAATGGAGCTGCATGTATTTGTTGATGCGAGTGTGAACGCCTACGCAGCAGTGGCATATTTACGCGCAGCACAAAATAA
Source organism: Philophylla caesio (assembly GCA_963971545.1). Lineage (NCBI taxonomy): Eukaryota > Metazoa > Arthropoda > Insecta > Diptera > Tephritidae > Philophylla > Philophylla caesio. The sequence goes on from OZ020604.1 coordinate 102,808,123, forward strand.
AAGATTCGCCTGCAGCATGGTGGCATCAAAAACACGGGTGGCGCCTTTGAAGCCTGTGTCTATCCCTAGACTGGAGTTAATGGCTGCGATTCTTGGTTTGCGGTTAGCAAAATTTTTACCAAAGGAACTTTCTGTTTCTCTCGACCGAAGAGTTTTTTGGTCTGACTCCAAGAATGTATTGTACTGGATAAGATCAGATGCCAGGAAGTTTCAGCATTTGTGGCGGTACGAGTAGGCGAAATATTGCAAGATTTTCTGGTCGAGGAATGGAGGTGGGTTCCGTCATCAGAAAACGTGGCCGATGAAGGGACAAAGTGGTCTAAAGAGCCAATATTAGACTCTGGTACTCGATGGTTTAGAGGTCCCAACTTTTTAGCGCTATCAGAAAATGAGTGGCCAAAAGGGAATCTCGATGGTGAGCCGGAACATATGTTCCACGTGGAACAGAAGGAGATATTGCCGTCAAGTCTGAAAATTATCAGCCCTGATCCCCGGCGTTTTAGCAAGTGGGAAAGACTCCGAAATGCACAAGGATATGTGCTACGTTTCCTTAACAAAATAGCATTCAAATCCTTGCAATCGATGATTACGTTTAAGTTGCTAAGCAAACTAGATATAGAATACACTATAATTCGTAACTGTCAAGAAGAAGAGTATTGTGAAGAAATTTCGCGCCTGCTTGCAGGAAAAAACGTTCCTTCGAACAGTAATATTCTACAAATGCTCCCCCTATTTGGACGAGTATGGTATTTTGAGAGCGAGAGGTAGAATCGATTGAAGGGGTGAGTTTTCCAGTAAAGCGACCTATGATAATGCCCCGCCATCACCAGGTGACACGTCTCATAGCTGATTTCTATCATCGTAAATTTGATCACCACCACATCGAAATCGTCGTGAATGAAATGCGTCGAAGGTATTGGATACAAGGCTTGCGAGCAGTAGTAAGAGATACATCGAAAAATTGCCAATTGTGCCGAAATAATCACGCAGCCCCGCATCCTCCAGAAATGGGAAATTTGCCAGTAGAGAGACTTAACGCGTTTACTCGTCCGTTTACAAACACAGGTATCGACTATTTCGGCCCAATTGAAGTTGTAGTCGGACGGCGACGTGAGAAACGGTGGGGAGTTCTCTTCACATGCCTTACAGTGCGCGCAGTTCATATCGAGTTGGCGGCATCACTTTCTACTGATTGCTTTTTGCTTATACTAAAACAATTTGTTTCTCGTCGAGGTGTACCAGCGTGCATATGGTCAGATAATGGCACTAATTTTCGCGGGGCTAGTAGCATATTAGAAGATGAAATAAGAAAATTATCTCCCAAAGAACTCGAAGGCCGTCGTCCGGTCATTAAATGGAAATTTTTACCACCAGCGGCTACGCATATGGGAGGTTGTTGGGAATGAATGATTCGTTCTGTGAAGTCTTTACTGATGGATATATTACCCCGAGCTAATTTACGCGAAGAAATACTTAGAGCAGCTTTAGCAGAAGTGGAATTCGTTTTAAACTCCCGACCGCTTACTTACGTCCCGCTTGATTCGCCGGACGCTGATGCGATAACGCCCAATCATATCCTTCTCGGAAGTTCAAGTGGAAAAAATACACTCTGCCTTGAGGAGGCTGATCATTCGGTATTAAATAAGAATCGTCGAGTCTCTGGACAAGTGGCCGATCAGTTTTGGAGAAGATGGTTAAGGGAGTACTTGCCTTGGTTAACTAGGCGCACCAAATGGTTCGACAAAGCTATGGACCCTATACGTATCGGAGATGTTGTGATCATATAAATACTTGGAAGGAATCATTGTAGATATAAAAAAATCGGCGGATGGTGAAGTACGTAGTGCTGTAACTAATGAAGGATAGTTTACCAGGCCGTCCGTTAAGCTTGCAAAGCTTGATGTGCGGAGTGAACCATGCTCAGCGGAGCAGCACGAAGTTCATGGAGGAGGGTATGTTACGCCGCTTATCGTTTAACGCCGTCGTACGAAAGAAATCGGCATTGCCTTTATTGGTCCGCTTTGTGCTTGTTCGTCTCAACTCAGCTGTCAATTAAATATACAATACCTATATTCGCAAATGTAATTCTTTCTTTTGGATTTCGACTTCCTTGAAGAAAGGTGTGCCTTAGCACGAGAAATACAAGGATTAGACAACATTAAAGTCTGTGTGCCCAATCATATCCTTCTCGGAAGTTCAAGTGGAGAAAATACACTCTGCTTTGAGGAGGCTGATCATTCGGTATTAAATAAGAATCCTCGAGTCTCTGGACAAGTGGCCGATCAGTTTTAGAGAAGATGGTTAAGCGAGTACTTGCCTTGGTTAACTAGGCGCACCAAATGGTTCGACAAAGCTATGAACCCTATACGTATCGGAGATGTTGTGATCATATAAATACTTGGAAGGAATCATTGTAGATATACAAAAATCGGCGGATGGTGAAGTACGTAGTGCAGTAACTAATGAAGGATAGTTTACCAGGCCGTCCGTTAAGCTTGCAAAGCTTGATGTGCGGAGTGAACCATGCTCAGCGGAGCAGCACGAAGTTCATGGAGGAGGGTATGTTACGCCGCTTATCGTTTAACGCCGTCGTACGAAAGAAATCGGCATTGCCTTTATTGGTCCGCTTTGTGCTTGTTCGTCTCAACTCAGCTGTCAATTAAATATACAATACCTATATTCGCAAATGTAATTCTTTCTTTTGGATTTCGACTTCCTTGAAGAAAGGTGTGCCTTAGCACGAGAAATACAAGTGTAAGAATAGTTTTTGTTATACATACATAACTACATGTAACATACATTTATTAAATAAATATAGATTTTAGTATTGTTACCAGCAATTGGATTAGCTGAAAATACGTTTTTTGATTCGCTTCGCGCTACCACAATATTCTAAAATACTTTGGTTTCCCTTGGGTGCAATTGGACAGACACGCGGGACCATAACCTTAAAATGAGCGTTCGGACGGAACTAGCTTCGGCTGACATTGAGACAGCCACCTGTAACTTGGATGCCCAAATTGTTCAACTGGCGCCACAGCTTTGGGCGCTGGGTGCGCGCCCACGGAAGCACAAGCACCAGTGACAACAGCATCTGTCATTTATGCTGTCCAATACTTTATTTCGTCTACTCCAAGGCCTTTGTCCACAAGTTCGCTTGTAGACCGTTAGGTTGACGGGTCACCACGAGATCCTTCACCACCACGTACTCGATCGGGTATTTTGCGCAACGAAAAACCTAAGAACGTGCACGAATTGCACGAACAAGCATTGCCAGCGAAACTGCGAATGCCGAAAGCCAACTGCAAGTTAGCTATGTTCATAATTTAATTCCGTTTGCCGGTAATCAGCTAAATGGGTTTCGTAACTCCGGAGTTCGTTCTAGCCACCAATTTCCAGTAATGTCACTTCATAATCCAACAAATTATACACCGCTTCTTGTAATGATCATCTTTATGGGATGAATCGGGAGGACGACATAACCTTGTCTACATCTCACATTTCTGCGCGACATGTAATGTCAAAAGATCTACCTATCTTTTCGGGTAATCCAGAAGAATGGCCGGTTTTCATAACCAATTTTCAACAATCAACTGAGGGCTGCGGTTTTACCCACCAGGAGAACCTCATTCGTCTACAAAAGTGCCTGAGAGGACAGGCCTTAGAAGCTGTAAGTGGGAAGCTTATGATGCCAAGCACTGTGCCATTTGCAATTGAAACATTACGCATGTTATATGGTAGGGCAGACATTATACAACAAACACTGCAAGTAAAGTTAAGGTAATATCCAGATGTAAGGATGAGTAAAATTGATACTTTAATTAATTTCGCATTAGCTGTTCAAAATTACAGAACAACTATGCAAGCTATTGGTTTAGAAAGTTATTTAAATGATCCGATGTTGCTGAATGATCTGCTGACAAAACTGCCTTACGACCTTAAACTTGAATGGGGACGCTATAGGTTAATGCATCAACGGGTTGACATTATCGCCTTTGATAAGTGGTTGTTCGCTCTTGCCACTTGTGCTAGTCAGATTAAGCATTTCGGCCACTCAGTTGTATCTTCGTATCGTATAGAAGAGAAGAAAGGTAGTCGCAAGCAGCAACGCGAATTGCTTATGACACATGATTTTGCTGAGGGCGTCGGAATGCTCCAAATGCCTCGATTCTCATCTGTTTGTAGATTGTAGTGAGTTTTTAGCTATGAAAAGAGAGGCTAGATGGGAATTCGTTCGAGAAAAAAGATTGTGTATCCGCTGTTTCAAACGGCACTTCGTTAGATATTGTAATTCTAAGAAGAAATGCGGGGTTGACGGCTATCAAATGGCTCACAACCCACTTTTGCATACCACACATAAAATCGGCGTTGACACTCATACAAAAACAGCTAAGAAAATGGACGCTAGGAATGAGACGACCTCATCCGTTTTATGTCACCTAAAGGGTGGTAAACGCACACTGTTTCGTTATATACCTGTGTCGTTGTTCGGTAAACACGGGGTGGTGAATACGTATGCCTTTGCTGATGAAGGGTCGGCTTGTACACTGATTGAGCATAATTCAGCAAAAGAGCTAGGTCTGGATGGTCCTCAGGAAGAGCTTTGTTTACGATGGACTAGTAATATAACCAAAAATTAAAAAAAATCGAAAACAGTGAGGGTGAAAATATCTTCGCAGGAGAGAGGGCCCGAGTTTTCTTTCTATAAAACGCACGAACGATTGCAAAACTAAACTTGCCACTACAATCTCTTGAACTAAATGATATATCAGATCGGGAACATTTGAAGAATCTACCAGTTTATCCAGCAGTGCAGGCGCGAATTCTAATAGGATTAGACAACATTAAAGTCTGTGTGCCTCTAGAGATTCGGCAATCGGATGATGACAATGTAATTGCCGCCAGGTGCAAGCTGGGGTTATCGGTATTTGGCCGAAACAATAATTACGAACAGAATCCGTTGCGGGTGTTGCACATTTGTAACTGCAACGCAAATAGCCGTTTAGAAGAGCTCTTCCAGTCGTATTTTTCATTGGAGTCAGTTGGCATTCGAGCAGTTGAACCCCTTGCCTCCAAGGAAGACGAACGGTCTCTACGAATCATGGAGTCTACAACGAAATACCTTCCGCAAAAAAAGAGATGGGAGACAGGCCCCGACTTAAAGCAATTTCTCATTAGTACCATCGCAGATTACGAGCGCAAAGGCTACGTAAAAAAGCTTGAAAGTCACGAGGCCTGGCGCAGTAATAAATCTTGGTTTATTCCAATTTTTACTGTTACTAATATTAATAAAAATAAAACTAGGCTAGTGTGGGATGCGGCCGCAGCTGTTAATAATGCATCGCTAAATTCTTTTCTCCTGAAGGACCCAGATCTCACAAAGTCTCTTGTGGGTATCCTTATCCGCTTCCGAGAGAAGCCAATTGCCTTATGTGGGGATATTCGTGAGATGTATCACCAGGTACTGGTAAATGAAGAAGACCAAGCCGCGCAGAAGAATTTATGGTGCTGCGAAGACACAACCAGGGATCCTGACATTTACGTTATGCAAGTTATGACATTTGGGGCATATTGTTCGCCTTCGTTAGCCAACTATGTAACAAACAAGAATGCTGAGCGATTCCGGAGTCAACACCCTACTGCGGTAGATGCCATTATCGACAACACCTTTGTAGACGATTGGCTTCAATGTGCGCAAACAGAAGATGAAATGATACACCTTGCTTCGATTGTACATATGGTACACGCCGACGGCGGCTTTGAAATGAGAAGTTGGAAATCTAACTCGTCAAATGTCCTAAATGCTTTGAGTGGAAAATCTAAGCAGGACGATAAATGTATTGAAACCCCAGGCACAAATCAAGAAAAGGGTCTTGAAATGTAGTCTCCAACTGATGATGTGTTTACATTTTCCGAAAAGTTTTCTAAAGAAATTTTTAATGAAAATAAATTTCCCACCAAACGAGAGATTCTATGCGTAATAATGACAATCTTTGACCCGCTAGGCCTATTAGGATTCTATCTTATCTACGCGAAAATACTGATGCAAGAGATTTGGCGGTCAGGTGTCGCATGGGACGAGACCATTAAGGCAGAACAAGAGGAGAAGTGGTGGATCTGGGTACGCCGGTTACGGTCGATATCGCACGTGCGCGTTCCTCGCTGCTATTCGCACGCCAACTTGGTTGGCTGCGATTCTTGGTTTGCGGTTAGCAAAATTTTTACCAAAGGAACTTTCTGTTTCTCTCGACCGAAGAGGTTTTTGGTCTGACTCCAAGAATGTATTGTACTGGATAAGATCAGAAGCCAGGAAGTTTCAGCATTTGTGGCGGTACGAGTAGGCGAAATATTGCAAGATTTTCTGGTCGAGGAATGGAGGTGGGTTCCGTCATCAGAAAACGTGGACGATGAAGGGACAAAGTGGTCTAAAGAGCCAATATTAGACTCTGGTACTCGAAGGTCCCAACTTTTTAGCGCTATCAGAAAATGAGTGGCCAAAAGGGAATCTCGATGGTGAGCCGGAACATATGTTCCACGTGGAACAGAAGGAGATATTGCCGTCAAGTCTGAAAATTATCAGCCCTGATACCCGGCGTTTTAGCAAGTGGGAAAGACTCCGAAATGCACAAGGATATGTGCTACGTTTCCTTAACAAAATAGCATTCAAATCCTTGCAATCGATGATTACGTTTAAGTTGCTAAGCAAACTAGATATAGAATACACTATAATTCGTAACTGTCAAGAAGAAGAGTATTGTGAAGAAATTTCGCGCCTGCTTGCAGGAAAAAACGTTCCTTCGAACAGTAATATTCTTTGGTAATATCTACAAATGCTCCCCCTATTTGGACGAGTATGGTATTTTGAGAGCGAGAGGTAGAATCGATTGAAGGGGTGAGTTTTCCAGTAAAGCGACCTATGATAATGCCCCGCCATCACCAGGTGACACGTCTCATAGCTGATTTCTATCATCGTAAATTTGATCACCACCACATCGAAATCGTCGTGAATGAAATGCGTCGAAGGTATTGGATACAAGGCTTGCGAGCAGTAGTAAGAGATACATCGAAAAATTGCCAATTGTGCCGAAATAATCACGCAGCCCCGCATCCTCCAGAAATGGGAAATTTGCCAGTAGAGAGACTTAACGCGTTTACTCGTCCGTTTACAAACACAGGTATCGACTATTTCGGCCCAATTGAAGTTGTAGTTGGACGGCGACGTGAGAAACGGTTGGGAGTTCTCTTCACATGCCTTACAGTGCGCGCAGTTCATATCGAGTTGGCGGCATCACTTTCTACTGATTGCTTTTTGCTTATACTAAAACAATTTGTTTCTCGTCGGGGTGTACCAGCGTGCATATGGTCAGATAATGGCACTAATTTTCGCGGGGCTAGTCGCATATTAGAAGATCAAATAAAAAAATTATCTCCCAAAGAACTCGAAGGCCGTCGTCCGGTCATTAAATGGAAATTTATACCACCAGCGGCTACGCATATGGGATGTTGTTGGGAATGAATGATTCGTTCTGTGAAGTCTTTACTGATGGATATATTACCCCGAGCTAATTTACGCGAAGAAATACTTAGAGCAGCTTTAGCAGAAGTGGAATTCGTTTTAAACTCCCGACCGCTTACTTACGTCCCGCTTGATTCGCCGGACGCTGATGCGATAACGCCCAATCATATCCTTCTCGGAAGTTCAAGTGGAAAAAATACACTCTGCCTTGAGGAGGCTGATCATTCGGTATTAAATAAGAATCGTCGAGTCTCTGGACAAGTGGCCGATCAGTTTTGGAGAAGATGGTTAAGGGAGTACTTGCCTTGGTTAACTAGGCGCACCAAATGGTTCGACAAAGCTATGGACCCTATACGTATCGGAGATGTTGTGATCATATAAATACTTGGAAGGAATCATTGTAGATATAAAAAAATCGGCGGATGGTGAAGTACGTAGTGCTGGAACTAATGAAGGATAGTTTACCAGGCCGTCCGTGAAGCTTGCAAAGCTTGATGTGCGGAGTGAACCATGCTCAGCGGAGCAGCACGAAGTTCATGGAGGAGGGTATGTTACGCCGCTTATCGTTTAACGCCGTCGTACGAAAGAAATCGGCATTGCCTTTATTGGTCCGCTTTGTGCTTGTTCGTCTCAACTCAGCTGTCAATTAAATATAAAATACCTATATTCGCAAATGTAATTCTTTCTTTTGGATTTCGACTTCCTTGAAGAAAGGTGTGCCTTAGCACGAGAAATACAAGGATTAGACAACATTAAAGTCTGTGTGCCCAATCATATCCTTCTCGGAAGTTCAAGTGGAGAAAATACACTCTGCTTTGAGGAGGCTGATCATTCGGTATTAAATAAGAATCCTCGAGTCTCTGGACAAGTGGCCGATCAGTTTTAGAGAAGATGGTTAAGCGAGTACTTGCCTTGGTTAACTAGGCGCACCAAATGGTTCGACAAAGCTATGAACCCTATACGTATCGGAGATGTTGTGATCATATAAATACTTGGAAGGAATCATTGTAGATATACAAAAATCGGCGGATGGTGAAGTACGTAGTGCAGTAACTAATGAAGGATAGTTTACCAGGCCGTCCGTTAAGCTTGCAAAGCTTGATGTGCGGAGTGAACCATGCTCAGCGGAGCAGCACGAAGTTCATGGAGGAGGGTATGTTACGCCGCTTATCGTTTAACGCCGTCGTACGAAAGAAATCGGCATTGCCTTTATTGGTCCGCTTTGTGCTTGTTCGTCTCAACTCAGCTGTCAATTAAATATACAATACCTATATTCGCAAATGTAATTCTTTCTTTTGGATTTCGACTTCCTTGAAGAAAGGTGTGCCTTAGCACGAGAAATACAAGTGTAAGAATAGTTTTTGTTATACATACATAACTACATGTAACATACATTTATTAAATAAATATAGATTTTAGTATTGTTACCAGCAATTGGATTAGCTGAAAATACGTTTTTTGATTCGCTTCGCGCTACCACAATATTCTAAAATACTTTGGTTTCCCTTGGGTGCAATTGGACAGACACGCGGGACCATAACCTTAAAATGAGCGTTCGGACGGAACTAGCTTCGGCTGACATTGAGACAGCCACCTGTAACTTGGATGCCCAAATTGTTCAACTGGCGCCACAGCTTTGGGCGCTGGGTGCGCGCCCACGGAAGCACAAGCACCAGTGACAACAGCATCTGTCATTTATGCTGTCCAATACTTTATTTCGTCTACTCCAAGGCCTTTGTCCACAAGTTCGCTTGTAGACCGTTAGGTTGACGGGTCACCACGAGATCCTTCACCACCACGTACTCGATCGGGTATTTTGCGCAACGAAAAACCTAAGAACGTGCACGAATTGCACGAACAAGCATTGCCAGCGAAACTGCGAATGCCGAAAGCCAACTGCAAGTTAGCTATGTTCATAATTTAATTCCGTTTGCCGGTAATCAGCTAAATGGGTTTCGTAACTCCGGAGTTCGTTCTAGCCACCAATTTCCAGTAATGTCACTTCATAATCCAACAAATTATACACCGCTTCTTGTAATGATCATCTTTATGGGATGAATCGGGAGGACGACATAACCTTGTCTACATCTCACATTTCTGCGCGACATGTAATGTCAAAAGATCTACCTATCTTTTCGGGTAATCCAGAAGAATGGCCGGTTTTCATAACCAATTTTCAACAATCAACTGAGGGCTGCGGTTTTACCCACCAGGAGAACCTCATTCGTCTACAAAAGTGCCTGAGAGGACAGGCCTTAGAAGCTGTAAGTGGGAAGCTTATGATGCCAAGCACTGTGCCATTTGCAATTGAAACATTACGCATGTTATATGGTAGGGCAGACATTATACAACAAACACTGCAAGTAAAGTTAAGGTAATATCCAGATGTAAGGATGAGTAAAATTGATACTTTAATTAATTTCGCATTAGCTGTTCAAAATTACAGAACAACTATGCAAGCTATTGGTTTAGAAAGTTATTTAAATGATCCGATGTTGCTGAATGATCTGCTGACAAAACTGCCTTACGACCTTAAACTTGAATGGGGACGCTATAGGTTAATGCATCAACGGGTTGACATTATCGCCTTTGATGAGTGGTTGTTCGCTCTTGCCACTTGTGCTAGTCAGATTAAGCATTTCGGCCACTCAGTTGTATCTTCGTATCGTATAGAAGAGAAGAAAGGTAGTCGCAAGCAGCAACGCGAATTGCTTATGACACATGATTTTGCTGAGGGCGTCGGAATGCTCCAAATGCCTCGATTCTCATCTGTTTGTAGATTGTAGTGAGTTTTTAGCTATGAAAAGAGAGGCTAGATGGGAATTCGTTCGAGAAAAAAGATTGTGTATCCGCTGTTTCAAACGGCACTTCGTTAGATATTGTAATTCTAAGAAGAAATGCGGGGTTGACGGCTATCAAATGGCTCACAACCCACTTTTGCATACCACACATAAAATCGGCGTTGACACTCATACAAAAACAGCTAAGAAAATGGACGCTAGGAATGAGACGACCTCATCCGTTTTATGTCACCTAAAGGGTGGTAAACGCATACTGTTTCGTTATATACCTGTGTCGTTGTTCGGTAAACACGGGGTGGTGAATACGTATGCCTTTGCTGATGAAGGGTCGGCTTGTACACTGATTGAGCATAATTCAGCAAAAGAGCTAGGTCTGGATGGTCCTCAGGAAGAGCTTTGTTTACGATGGACTAGTAATATAACCAAAAATTAAAAAGAATCGAAAACAGTGAGGGTGAAAATATCTTCGCAGGAGAGAGGGCCCGAGTTTTCTTTCTAGAAAACGCACGAACAATTGCAAAACTAAACTTGCCACTACAATCTCTTGAACTAAATGATATATCAGATCGGGAACATTTGAAGAATCTACCAGTTTATCCAGCAGTGCAGGCGCGAATTCTAATAGGATTAGACAACATTAAAGTCTGTGTGCCTCTAGAGATTCGGCAATCGGATGATGACAATGTAATTGCCGCCAGGTGCAAGCTGGGGTTATCGGTATTTGGCCGAAACAATAATTACGAACAGAATCCGTTGCGGGTGTTGCACATTTGTAACTGCAACGCAAATAGCCGTTTAGAAGAGCTCTTCCAGTCGTATTTTTCATTGGAGTCAGTTGGCATTCGAGCAGTTGAACCCCTTGCCTCCAAGGAAGACGAACGGTCTCTACGAATCATGGAGTCTACAACGAAATACCTTCCGCAAAAAAAGAGATGGGAGACAGGCCCCGACTTAAAGCAATTTCTCATTAGTACCATCGCAGATTACGAGCGCAAAGGCTACGTAAAAAAGCTTGAAAGTCACGAGGCCTGGCGCAGTAATAAATCTTGGTTTATTCCAATTTTTACTGTTACTAATATTAATAAAAATAAAACTAGGCTAGTGTGGGATGCGGCCGCAGCTGTTAATAATGCATCGCTAAATTATTTTCTCCTGAAGGACCCAGATCTCACAAAGTCTCTTGTGGGTATCCTTATCCGCTTCCGAGAGAAGCCAATTGCCTTATGTGGGGATATTCGTGAGATGTATCACCAGGTACTGGTAAATGAAGAAGATCAAGCCGCGCAGAAGAATTTATGGTGCTGCGAAGACACAACCAGGGATCCTGACATTTACGTTATGCAAGTTATGACATTTGGGGCATCTTGTTCGCCTTCGTTAGCCAACTATGTAACAAACAAGAATGCTGAGCGATTCCGGAGTCAACACCCTACTGCGGTAGATGCCATTATCGACAACACCTTTGTAGACGATTGGCTTAAATGTGCGCAAACAGAAGATGAAATGATACACCTTGCTTCGATTGTACATATGGTACACGCCGACGGCGGCTTTGAAATGAGAAGTTGGAAATCTAACTCGTCAAATGTCCTAAATGCTTTGAGTGGAAAATCTAAGCAGGACGATAAATGTATTGAAACCCCAGGCACAAATCAAGAAAAGGGTCTTGAAATGTAGTCTCCAACTGATGATGTGTTTACATTTTCCGAAAAGTTTTCTAAAGAAATTTTTAATGAAAATAAATTTCCCACCAAACGGGAGATTCTATGCGTAATAATGACAATCTTTGACCCGCTAGGCCTATTAGGATTCTATCTTATCTACGCGAAAATACTGATGCAAGAGATTTGGCGGTCAGGTGTCGCATGGGACGAGACCATTAAGGCAGAACAAGAGGAGAAGTGGTGGATCTGGGTACGCCGGTTACGGTCGATATCGCACGTGCGCGTTCCTCGCTGCTATTCGCACGCCAACTTGGTTGGCTGCGATTCTTGGTTTGCGGTTAGCAAAATTTTTACCAAAGGAACTTTCTGTTTCTCTCGACCGAAGAGTTTTTTGGTCTGACTCCAAGAATGTATTGTACTGGATAAGATCAGATGCCAGGAAGTTTCAGCATTTGTGGCGGTACGAGTAGGCGAAATATTGCAAGATTTTCTGGTCGAGGAATGGAGGTGGGTTCCGTCATCAGAAAACGTGGACGATGAAGGGACAAAGTGGTCTAAAGAGCCAATATTAGACTCTGGTACTCGATGGTTTAAAGGTCCCAACTTTTTAGCGCTATCAGAAAATGAGTGGCCAAAAGGGAATCTCGATGGTGAGCCGGAACATATGTTCCACGTGGAACAGAAGGAGATATTGCCGTCAAGTCTGAAAATTATCAGCCCTGATCCCCGGCGTTTTAGCAAGTGGGAAAGACTCCGAAATGCACAAGGATATGTGCTACGTTTCCTTAACAAAATAGCATTCAAATCCTTGCAATCGATGATTACGTTTAAGTTGCTAAGCAAACTAGATATAGAATACACTATAATTCGTAACTGTCAAGAAGAAGAGTATTGTGAAGAAATTTCGCGCCTGCTTGCAGGAAAAAACGTTCCTTCGAACAGTAATATTCTTTGGTAATATCTACAAATGCTCCCCCTATTTGGACGAGTATGGTATTTTGAGAGCGAGAGGTAGAATCGATTGAAGGGGTGAGTTTTCCAGTAAAGCGACCTATGATAATGCCCCGCCATCACCAGGTGACAGGTCTCATAGCTGATTTCTATCATCGTAAATTTGATCACCACCACATCGATATCGTCGTGAATGAAATGCGTCGAAGGTATTGGATACAAGGCTTGCGAGCAGTAGTAAGAGATACATCGAAAAATTGCCAATTGTGCCGAAATAATCACGCAGCCCCGCATCCTGCAGAAATGGGAAATTTGCCAGTAGAGAGACTTAACGCGTTTACTTGTCCGTTTACAAACACAGGTATCGACTATTTCGGCCCAATTGAAGCTGTAGTTGGACGGCGACGTGAGAAACGGTGGGGAGTTCTCTTCACATGCCTTACAGTGCGCGCAGTTCATATCGAGTTGGCGGCATCACTTTCTACTGATTGCTTTTTGCTTATACTAAAACAATTTGTTTCTCGTCGGGGTGTACCAGCGTGCATATGGTCAGATAATGGCACTAATTTTCGCGGGGCTAGTCGCATATTAGAAGATGAATTAAAAAATTATCTCCCAAAGAACTCGAAGGCCGTCGTCCGGTCATTAAATGGAAATTTATACCACCAGCGGCTACGCATATGGGAGGTTGTTGGGAAAGAATGATTCGTTCTGTGAAATCTTTACTGATGGATATATTACCCCGAGCTAATTTACGCGAAGAAATACTTAGAGCAGCTTTAGCAGAAGTGGAATTCGGTTTAAACTCCCGACCGCTTACTTACGTCCCGCTTGATTCGCCGGACGCTGATGCGATAACGCCCAATCATATCCTTCTCGGAAGTTCAAGTGGAGAAAATACACTCTGCTTTGAGGAGGCTGATCATTCGGTATTAAATAAGAATCTTCGAGTCTCTGGACAAGTGGCCGATCAGTTTTGGAGAAGATGGTTAAGCGAGTACTTGCCTTGGTTAACTGCGCGCACCAAATGGTTCGACAAAGCTATACGTATCGGAGATGTTGTGATCATATAAATACTTGGAAGGAATCATTGTAGATATAAAAAAATCGGCGGATGGTGAAGTACATAGTGCAGTAACTAATGAAGGATAGTTTACCAGGCCGTCCGTTAAGCTTGCAAAGCTTGATGTGCGGAGTGAACCATGCTCAGCGGAGCAGCACGAAGTTCATGGAGGAGGGTATGTTACGCCGCTTATCGTTTAACGCCGTCGTACGAAAGAAATCGGCATTGCCTTTATTGGTCCGCTTTGTGCTTGTTCGTCTCAACTCAGCTGTCAATTAAATATACAATACCTATATTCGCAAATGTAATTCTTTCTTTTGGATTTCGACTTCCTTGAAGAAAGGTGTGCCTTAGCACGAGAAATACAAGTGTAAGAATAGTTTTTGTTATACATACATAACTACATGTAACATACATTTATTAAATAAATATAGATTTTAGTATTGTTACCAGCAATTGGATTAGCTGAAAATACGTTTTTTGATTCGCTTCGCGCTACCACAATATTCTAAAATACTTTGGTTTCCCTTGGGTGCAATTGGACAGACACGCGGGACCATAACCTTAAAATGAGCGTTCGGATGGAACTAGCTTCGGCTGACATTGAGACAGCCACCTGTAACTTGGATGCCCAAATTGTTCAACTGGCGCCACAGCTTTGGGCGCTGGGTGCGCGCCCACGGAAGCACAAGCACCAGTGACAACAGCATCTGTCATTTATGCTGTCCAATACTTTATTTCGTCTACCCCAAGGCCTTTGTCCACAAGTTCGCTTGTAGACCGTTAGGTTGACGGGTCACCACGAGATCCTTCACCACCACGTACTCGATCGGGTATTTTGCGCAACGAAAAACCTAAGAACGTGCCCGAATTGCACGAACAAGCATTGCCAGCGAAACTGCGAATGCCGAAAGCCAACTGCAAGTTAGCTATGTTCATAATTTAATTCCGTTTGCCGGTAATCAGCTAAATGGGTTTCATAACTCCGGAGTTCGTTCTAGCCACCAATTTCCAGTAATGTCACTTCATAATCCAACAAATTATACACCGCTTCTTGTAATGATCATCTTTATGGGATGAATCGGGAGGACGACATAACCTTGTCTACATCTCACATTTCTGCGCGACATGTAATGTCAAAAGATCTACCTATCTTTTCGGTAATCCAGAAGAATGGCCGGTTTTCATAACCAATTTTCAACAATCAACAGACGGCTGCGTTTTACCCACCAGGAGAACCTCATTCGTCTACAAAAGTGCCTGAGAGGACAGGCCTTAGAAGCTGTACGTGCGAAGCTTATGATGCCAAGCACTGTGCCATTTGCAATTGAAACATTACGCATGTTATATGGTAGGGCAGACATTATACAACAAACACTGCAAGTAAAGTTAAGGTAATATCCAGATGTTAGGATGAGTAAAATTGATACTTTAATTAATTTCGCATTAGCTGTTCAAAATTACAGAACAACTATGCAAGCTATTGGTTTAGAAAGTTATTTAAATGATCCGATGTTGCTGAATGATCTGCTGACAAAACTGCCTTACGACCTTAAACTTGAATGGGGACGCTATAGGTTAATGCATCAACGGGTTGACATTATCGCCTTTGATGAGTGGTTGTTCGCTCTTGCCACTTGTGCTAGTCAGATTAAGCATTTCGGCCACTCAGTTGTATCTTCGTATCGTATAGAAGAGAAGAAAGGTAGTCGCAAGCAGCAACGCGAATTGCTTATGACACATGATTTTGCTGAGGGCGTCGGAATGCTCCAAATGCCTCGATTCTCATCTGTTTGTAGATTGTAGTGAGTTTTTAGCTATGAAAAGAGAGGCTAGATGGGAATTCGTTCGAGAAAAAAGATTGTGTATCCGCTGTTTCAAACGGCACTTCGTTAGATATTGTAATTCTAAGAAGAAATGCGGGGTTGACGGCTATCAAATGGCTCACAACCCACTTTTGCATACCACACATAAAATCGGCGTTGACACTCATACAAAAACAGCTAAGAAAATGGACGCTAGGAATGAGACGACCTCATCCGTTTTATGTCACCTAAAGGGTGGTAAACGCATACTGTTTCGTTATATTTTTATTTATTTATTTATTAATTTCACATGTGTGTACAGTAAGACATGAAGTCTTTTCAGTGTACGTATTTGAAAGTTAAATTACAAACATTCATTTTCAATTTTCAATTAACTACATATGTTTTTAAAACTTAAGTTGACATTAGCTTATATATAAGTAATTGCTTATACTATAGAAGAGGCAAAGGAAAAGAGTTGAAAGAGTATTACATAAACAAATTTGTAACTGCCATTTTGAAGCATCTACTTGATTTAATACATTTAATTGATAATGGTAAGGAATTCCACAGCCTGATGGCACTAACAAAAAACAATCTGGAAGCCGTTAAAGTTGTATATTTTGGAAGAACAATATTATGTGTGCGAGCGGACTGAACAAAGTTTAATTTTTGGAATAAGTAACGAGGCTGATGATAACTAATTATTTTGAAAAGGAATAAAATATTTCGAACATTAAGGTAATTTTGCAGACTAAAACCTAAAATACTGTTTGTATAAAACGAAATATGATCAAACTTTCGCTTGAAATAAATAAATCTTGCGGCATTGTTTAAAGCTAGATTTAATTTATTTTTACATTCGCTTTCTATATTACCATATACCGCTTCAAAATAAGATATATGGGGGACAATTAGGGCCTGTACGAGTTTAAGTTTTGTGTTGATGGGTAGACAGTAACATGTTTGCCACAGATTTCTTAAGATGTAATATATCTTTGATATAATATAATTAATGTGGTTTTTGCAACTTAAACGGGAATTTATTTTAAATCCAAGACTAGTCACAACCGATTGAAGTTTGATCTCTGTATCGTTCAAAACAATTGGCGACAAACCACTCAGGTCAAAAGAGTCGTGCGCTATTGATAGTGCCTGCGTTTTACCTGCGTTCAAGCAAAGGTCATTTGTTTTGGCCCAGATGGAAATTCTTCTTAGGTCGTCGTTTAACCTGACTACTAAGTCTTCCCCAAGACCAATAGGTCGTGAGTAGTATATTTGAGTGTCGTCAGCGTAAAGATGGATAGAGGCATTTTGACAGCAATGGACAATGTCATTCACAAAAATTGTAAATAGTATTGGACCCAAAATTGATCCCTGGGGAACACCAGAAGATATTGTACTGCGTTTCGAAAATAAATTTCCACATTGCACTTGTTGTACCCTATTCGATAGGTAGCTTTTCATCAAATTAACTGAGGTCGGGTGAAAACCGAAATAATATTGAAGTTTCAATAGCAAAATATCGTGGTTTACAGTATCGAAAGCTTTAGAAAAATCCAGTAGTACTAATATCGTAAGTAATTTGCTATCAAAGGCAGGGCGAATGTCGTCCATTACCTTTATTATTGCTGTTGAGCAACTATGATTGGATCTAAAGCCAGATTGAAACTCACTTAAAAGGTTATTTTCATTCATATGTAACACTATTTGTTTAGAGATACATTTTTCAAAGACTTTTGATAGTGCCGACAAAACACTGATAGGTCTATAGTTCGAAGGGCAGTCATAAATTTTACTTTTAGGAATCGGAATAACATTTGCCACTTTCCATTGTTTTGGGAATATAGAAGAGGTTATAATAAAATTGATTATGTGTGTAAGCGAGGGAAGCACATAGGGAAGAATTAGTTTTAAAAACCGCAGGCTAATACCATCCACACCAATAGCATTCGATTTAATAGAATAGATACTCTTTACAACTTCATCTTCAGTGACTACATTGAACGTAAATTCAGAACCCGATTTGGATATTAGATGCTGGTTTATCTCATAAGACGAAGGATTTGTTTGCTTATTTATTCCCATAAAATACGAGTTCATCACATTGGCGTCAACGGCACATATTTGTTTATCCTTATTACAGACTCCCATTGATTTTATATTTTTCCACAAAACGTTGGAGGGAACGTTAGCATTAAATTTAGTTTCGAGATATGCTCTTTTTGATTGACGTAGTTTTGTTGTTACTTTATTTCTAACATACTTATATTTCACCCAACGGTCATCTGTATTACTTCGCTTCCAATATTTATAGGCAGCGTTTCGCTCTTTTATAAGGTCTAAAATGGTTTTAGTAAACCACGGCTTTCTTTTGTCAGAAATTTTAATATTTTTAACAGGGACATATTTTGCAAACAGATATTTCACGAGCATGTTAAATAATGCTAGTTTATCGTCAACATCTGAAAAGAACCAACAGGAGTTCCAGTCTATTGCGGCACATTCGTCCAATAGCGCAGCCATATTTATGTTCCTATAATCTCTAAACGTCAAGTCGGTAATTGGTTTCACTTTATTAAATTCTATATTATAACTTAAAAACATTAACTCATGGTCAGATATTCCAGCTAAGGGAAATTGGTCAATATGATTTATGTTATTGACGACACTTGCTCCAAAAATATCTAACATGCTTGGCTTGCATTGTGGTGAAAAACGCGTTGCATATTTATTAACGATAGTAATGCCACTGGCATTAAAGCTGCTCAGTAAATGTTTACATCTAGCGTTATTCATTAAAATGTCTACATTGAAGTCACCACAGATGAGGACATGCACATAGCTAACAGATAACTCAGATATTTTAGTAAACAGTGATGTCAAATCATTACATTTATGTGGGTTGTAGACACAAACAACAAGACATTTTTGAACATTATCACTAAACTCAACGAACATACTTTCAACATTATCAGAACAAGGAGACTTATGTAAAACCTTACAACCGAGTTTAGTATTAAAATAAATAGCTATGCCACCGCCTCTGTTACCAGTGGACCTATCGCTTCTTATAATTGAAAAGTCACACAGAGCATATGCTGAATTCTCAATACAAGGTTTGAACCAAGTCTCAGTTACACACACCACATCAATGCTGAGGCCACGGAAAATATAATTTAAATATTCAAGTTTGTCTACTGTTAAGCTTCGTGCATTAAAATGACATACATTGAACCCTTTTTGATATTGGCATGTTAATTTAAGAGCAAGCCTTAGATTATTTTCGTTAGTGCCTATGCTTATGTTATTGCTCAAGTCTGTGTCTTTCAAGAGATGCTTGCAAATGACCAGTTACGAAGAGAAAATAGATAGAAGGTAAAAAAGAGCAAAAAGAAAATGAAAAAAGCAAGAGATAGAAGAATGACTTAATACTACCAAATGACGAAATCAGCGCTCTTAACATTTTATAAGTATAAATATATTTAGTATAGCATATGTATGCTTGTAAACTATGTAGCAGCTGTAATGTGATCGACGCTTTTACGATCCAAAACCTTCACTGCTTCACTTTCGGGATGTTTTCTTACATATATGTGCCCACGAATTGAAAATGCACTCACCAAGCGTTTCTGTCTCTTAAGTTGAGTTGCGTATTGCATTAGTTCACGCTTCGCCTTTGTCAAGCATTCATGTACGAAGAACTTTCCCTCAGCATTGATGCCAATGTCGCGGAGAATCAAAGACTTTCGGCTCGATTTAAAGCAGCCAGCGATCGCTTTGAATAAAAGTGAACGGTCATACGCTGAATTCATTTTAAATATGATTGGAGAGGAGTTTTTATTGTTATTAGTTTTAAGCATTCGAAAAGATGAGCGAATGGCAAGTGGAGGCAAGTTAACTCTCGTGCAAAGCTGAGTAAACAGCGAAGGCAAATTCTCGCCAGCCACCTGCGGTACACCATACACAATTACATCGGTTGACACCAACGCATTCTCCAGCTCATCGACTTGCTGACCAATTGTGAGAACTTTTTTGTTTTGTTCCCCATATTCGCCGCTTAGTTTTTCTAGCGCACTCACTCTATCATTAATACTTTTTATATCTGTTTTAAGATTTGCAAGCTCAGCCGCGAGTTCACTAATTTTTTGCATAACGCGATCTTCACTGGAGCTCAATTTTTGAACTACGCTCTCTATAGACGTTTCCAGTTTCTTTTCCAGCCTCTCAAACAACTGAGCCACTGTCGGACTATAAGCTCCTTTTGATTGTATTTGTTGTACTGGAGTTTTTTGGGGAGAGGATGCATTGCGGGCACTTTTCCTTTGTGTTGACATATTTATTTGCTTGTTGATTAAACTTTTATTATTCTCACAATTTTAAAAACGTTAACAAAATAGTGCAAATAGCGATCAAGCTTTGCAGCGGGTGTTGGCGCAAAAAGTTTGCAAATAAAAATTGATTTTAAAAGCCGGTAATTACTTTGAAAAGCGTGATTTAAAGCAGCGCCACAAGAACACGTCTACTCGCAGTGGGTATACATTTCTCTTTTTACCTGTGTCGTTGTTCGGTAAACACGGGGTGGTGAATACGTATGCCTTTGCTGATGAAGGGTCGGCTTGTACACTGATTGAGCATAATTCAGCAAAAGAGCTAGGTCTGGATGGTCCTCAGGAAGAGCTTTGTTTACGATGGACTAGTAATATAACCAAAAATTAAAAAGAATCGAAAACAGTGAGGGTGAAAATATCTTCGCAGGAGAGAGGGCCCGAGTTTTCTTTCTAGAAAACGCACGAACAATTGCAAAACTAAACTTGCCACTACAATCTCTTGAACTAAATGATATATCAGATCGGGAACATTTGAAGAATCTACCAGTTTATCCAGCAGTGCAGGCGCGAATTCTAATAGGATTAGACAACATTAAAGTCTGTGTGCCTCTAGAGATTCGGCAATCGGATGATGACAATGTAATTGCCGCCAGGTGCAAGCTGGGGTTATCGGTATTTGGCCGAAACAATAATTACGAACAGAATCCGTTGCGGGTGTTGCACATTTGTAACTGCAACGCAAATAGCCGTTTAGAAGAGCTCTTCCAGTCGTATTTTTCATTGGAGTCAGTTGGCATTCGAGCAGTTGAACCCCTTGCCTCCAAGGAAGACGAACGGTCTCTACGAATCATGGAGTCTACAACGAAATACCTTCCGCAAAAAAAGAGATGGGAGACAGGCCCCGACTTAAAGCAATTTCTCATTAGTACCATCGCAGATTACGAGCGCAAAGGCTACGTAAAAAAGCTTGAAAGTCACGAGGCCTGGCGCAGTAATAAATCTTGGTTTATTCCAATTTTTACTGTTACTAATATTAATAAAAATAAAACTAGGCTAGTGTGGGATGCGGCCGCAGCTGTTAATAATGCATCGCTAAATTATTTTCTCCTGAAGGACCCAGATCTCACAAAGTCTCTTGTGGGTATCCTTATCCGCTTCCGAGAGAAGCCAATTGCCTTATGTGGGGATATTCGTGAGATGTATCACCAGGTACTGGTAAATGAAGAAGATCAAGCCGCGCAGAAGAATTTATGGTGCTGCGAAGACACAACCAGGGATCCTGACATTTACGTTATGCAAGTTATGACATTTGGGGCATCTTGTTCGCCTTCGTTAGCCAACTATGTAACAAACAAGAATGCTGAGCGATTCCGGAGTCAACACCCTACTGCGGTAGATGCCATTATCGACAACACCTTTGTAGACGATTGGCTTAAATGTGCGCAAACAGAAGATGAAATGATACACCTTGCTTCGATTGTACATATGGTACACGCCGACGGCGGCTTTGAAATGAGAAGTTGGAAATCTAACTCGTCAAATGTCCTAAATGCTTTGAGTGGAAAATCTAAGCAGGACGATAAATGTATTGAAACCCCAGGCACAAATCAAGAAAAGGGTCTTGAAATGTAGTCTCCAACTGATGATGTGTTTACATTTTCCGAAAAGTTTTCTAAAGAAATTTTTAATGAAAATAAATTTCCCACCAAACGGGAGATTCTATGCGTAATAATGACAATCTTTGACCCGCTAGGCCTATTAGGATTCTATCTTATCTACGCGAAAATACTGATGCAAGAGATTTGGCGGTCAGGTGTCGCATGGGACGAGACCATTAAGGCAGAACAAGAGGAGAAGTGGTGGATCTGGGTACGCCGGTTACGGTCGATATCGCACGTGCGCGTTCCTCGCTGCTATTCGCACGCCAACTTGGTTGGCTGCGATTCTTGGTTTGCGGTTAGCAAAATTTTTACCAAAGGAACTTTCTGTTTCTCTCGACCGAAGAGTTTTTTGGTCTGACTCCAAGAATGTATTGTACTGGATAAGATCAGATGCCAGGAAGTTTCAGCATTTGTGGCGGTACGAGTAGGCGAAATATTGCAAGATTTTCTGGTCGAGGAATGGAGGTGGGTTCCGTCATCAGAAAACGTGGACGATGAAGGGACAAAGTGGTCTAAAGAGCCAATATTAGACTCTGGTACTCGATGGTTTAAAGGTCCCAACTTTTTAGCGCTATCAGAAAATGAGTGGCCAAAAGGGAATCTCGATGGTGAGCCGGAACATATGTTCCACGTGGAACAGAAGGAGATATTGCCGTCAAGTCTGAAAATTATCAGCCCTGATCCCCGGCGTTTTAGCAAGTGGGAAAGACTCCGAAATGCACAAGGATATGTGCTACGTTTCCTTAACAAAATAGCATTCAAATCCTTGCAATCGATGATTACGTTTAAGTTGCTAAGCAAACTAGATATAGAATACACTATAATTCGTAACTGTCAAGAAGAAGAGTATTGTGAAGAAATTTCGCGCCTGCTTGCAGGAAAAAACGTTCCTTCGAACAGTAATATTCTTTGGTAATATCTACAAATGCTCCCCCTATTTGGACGAGTATGGTATTTTGAGAGCGAGAGGTAGAATCGATTGAAGGGGTGAGTTTTCCAGTAAAGCGACCTATGATAATGCCCCGCCATCACCAGGTGACAGGTCTCATAGCTGATTTCTATCATCGTAAATTTGATCACCACCACATCGATATCGTCGTGAATGAAATGCGTCGAAGGTATTGGATACAAGGCTTGCGAGCAGTAGTAAGAGATACATCGAAAAATTGCCAATTGTGCCGAAATAATCACGCAGCCCCGCATCCTGCAGAAATGGGAAATTTGCCAGTAGAGAGACTTAACGCGTTTACTTGTCCGTTTACAAACACAGGTATCGACTATTTCGGCCCAATTGAAGCTGTAGTTGGACGGCGACGTGAGAAACGGTGGGGAGTTCTCTTCACATGCCTTACAGTGCGCGCAGTTCATATCGAGTTGGCGGCATCACTTTCTACTGATTGCTTTTTGCTTATACTAAAACAATTTGTTTCTCGTCGGGGTGTACCAGCGTGCATATGGTCAGATAATGGCACTAATTTTCGCGGGGCTAGTCGCATATTAGAAGATGAATTAAAAAATTATCTCCCAAAGAACTCGAAGGCCGTCGTCCGGTCATTAAATGGAAATTTATACCACCAGCGGCTACGCATATGGGAGGTTGTTGGGAAAGAATGATTCGTTCTGTGAAATCTTTACTGATGGATATATTACCCCGAGCTAATTTACGCGAAGAAATACTTAGAGCAGCTTTAGCAGAAGTGGAATTCGGTTTAAACTCCCGACCGCTTACTTACGTCCCGCTTGATTCGCCGGACGCTGATGCGATAACGCCCAATCATATCCTTCTCGGAAGTTCAAGTGGAGAAAATACACTCTGCTTTGAGGAGGCTGATCATTCGGTATTAAATAAGAATCTTCGAGTCTCTGGACAAGTGGCCGATCAGTTTTGGAGAAGATGGTTAAGCGAGTACTTGCCTTGGTTAACTGCGCGCACCAAATGGTTCGACAAAGCTATACGTATCGGAGATGTTGTGATCATATAAATACTTGGAAGGAATCATTGTAGATATAAAAAAATCGGCGGATGGTGAAGTACATAGTGCAGTAACTAATGAAGGATAGTTTACCAGGCCGTCCGTTAAGCTTGCAAAGCTTGATGTGCGGAGTGAACCATGCTCAGCGGAGCAGCACGAAGTTCATGGAGGAGGGTATGTTACGCCGCTTATCGTTTAACGCCGTCGTACGAAAGAAATCGGCATTGCCTTTATTGGTCCGCTTTGTGCTTGTTCGTCTCAACTCAGCTGTCAATTAAATATACAATACCTATATTCGCAAATGTAATTCTTTCTTTTGGATTTCGACTTCCTTGAAGAAAGGTGTGCCTTAGCACGAGAAATACAAGTGTAAGAATAGTTTTTGTTATACATACATAACTACATGTAACATACATTTATTAAATAAATATAGATTTTAGTATTGTTACCAGCAATTGGATTAGCTGAAAATACGTTTTTTGATTCGCTTCGCGCTACCACAATATTCTAAAATACTTTGGTTTCCCTTGGGTGCAATTGGACAGACACGCGGGACCATAACCTTAAAATGAGCGTTCGGACGGAACTAGCTTCGGCTGACATTGAGACAGCCACCTGTAACTTGGATGCCCAAATTGTTCAACTGGCGCCACAGCTTTGGGCGCTGGGTGCGCGCCCACGGAAGCACAAGCACCAGTGACAACAGCATCTGTCATTTATGCTGTCCAATACTTTATTTCGTCTACCCCAAGGCCTTTGTCCACAAGTTCGCTTGTAGACCGTTAGGTTGACGGGTCACCACGAGATCCTTCACCACCACGTACTCGATCGGGTATTTTGCGCAACGAAAAACCTAAGAACGTGCCCGAATTGCACGAACAAGCATTGCCAGCGAAACTGCGAATGCCGAAAGCCAACTGCAAGTTAGCTATGTTCATAATTTAATTCCGTTTGCCGGTAATCAGCTTAATGGGTTTCATAACTCCGGAGTTCGTTCTAGCCACCAATTTCCAGTAATGTCACTTCATAATCCAACAAATTATACACCGCTTCTTGTAATGATCATCTTTATGGGATGAATCGGGAGGACGACATAACCTTGTCTACATCTCACATTTCTGCGCGACATGTAATGTCAAAAGATCTACCTATCTTTTCGGTAATCCAGAAGAATGGCCGGTTTTCATAACCAATTTTCAACAATCAACAGACGGCTGCGTTTTACCCACCAGGAGAACCTCATTCGTCTACAAAAGTGCCTGAGAGGACAGGCCTTAGAAGCTGTACGTGCGAAGCTTATGATGCCAAGCACTGTGCCATTTGCAATTGAAACATTACGCATGTTATATGGTAGGGCAGACATTATACAACAAACACTGCAAGTAAAGTTAAGGTAATATCCAGATGTTAGGATGAGTAAAATTGATACTTTAATTAATTTCGCATTAGCTGTTCAAAATTACAGAACAACTATGCAAGCTATTGGTTTAGAAAGTTATTTAAATGATCCGATGTTGCTGAATGATCTGCTGACAAAACTGCCTTACGACCTTAAACTTGAATGGGGACGCTATAGGTTAATGCATCAACGGGTTGACATTATCGCCTTTGATGAGTGGTTGTTCGCTCTTGCCACTTGTGCTAGTCAGATTAAGCATTTCGGCCACTCAGTTGTATCTTCGTATCGTATAGAAGAGAAGAAAGGTAGTCGCAAGCAGCAACGCGAATTGCTTATGACACATGATTTTGCTGAGGTCGTCGGAATGCTCCAAATGCCTCGATTCTCATCTGTTTGTAGATTGTAGTGAGTTTTTAGCTATGAACAGAGAGGCTAGATGGGAATTCGTTCGAGAAAAAAGATTGTGTATCCGCTGTTTCAAACGGCACTTCGTTAGATATTGTAATTCTAAGAAGAAATGCGGGGTTGACGGCTGTCAAATGGCTCACAACCCACTTTTGCATACCACACATAAAATCGGCGTTGACACTCATACAAAAACAGCTAAGAAAATGGACGCTAGGAATGAGACGACCTCATCCGTTTTATGTCACCTAAAGGGTGGTAAACGCACACTGTTTCGTTATATACCTGTGTCGTTGTTCGGTAAACACGGGGTGGTGAATACGTATGCCTTTGCTGATGAAGGGTCGGCTTGTACACTGATTGAGCATAATTCAGCAAAAGAGCTAGGTCTGGATGGTCCTCAGGAAGAGCTTTGTTTACGATGGACTAGTAATATAACCAAAAATGAAAAAGAATCGAAAACAGTGAGGGTGAAAATATCTTCGCAGGAGAGAGGGCCCGAGTTTTCTTTCTAGAAAATGCACGAACAATTGCAAAACTAAACTTGCCACTACAATCTCTTGAACTAAATGGTATATCAGATCGGGAACATTTGAAGAATCTACCAGTTTATCCCCATGAAGCAGTGCAGGCGCGAATTCTAATAGGATTAGACAACATTAAAGTCTGTGTGCCTCTAGAGATTCGGCAATCGGATGATGACAATGTAATTGCCGCCAGGTGCAAGCTGGGGTTATCGGTATTTGGCCGAAACAATAATTACGAACAGAATCCGTTGCGGGTGTTGCACATTTGTAACTGCAACGCAAATAGCCGTTTAGAAGAGCTCTTCCAGTCGTATTTTTCATTGGAGTCAGTTGGCATTCGAGCAGTTGAACTCCTTGCCTCCAAGGAAGACGAACGGTCTCTACGAATCATGGAGTCTACAACGAAATACCTTCCGCAAAGAAAGAGATGGGAGACAGACCCCGACTTAAAGCAATTTCTCATTAGTACCATCGCAGATTACAAGCGCAAAGGCTACGTAAAAAAGCTTGAAAGTCACGAGGCCTGGCGCAGTAATAAATCTTGGTTTATTCCCATTTTTACTATTACTAATATTAATAAAAATAAAACTAGGCTAGTGTGGGATGCGGCCGCAGCTGTTAATAATGCATCGCTAAATTCTTTTCTCCTGAAGGACCCAGATCTCACAAAGTCTCTTGTGGGTATCCTTATCCGCTTCCGAGAGAAGCCAATTGCCTTATGTGGGGATATTCGTGAGATGTATCACCAGGTACTGGTAAATGAAGAAGATCAAGCCGCGCAGAAGAATTTATGGTGCTGCGAAGACACAACCAGGGATCCTGACATTTACGTTATGCAAGTTATGACATTTGGGGCATATTGTTCGCCTTCGTTAGCCAACTATGTAACAAACAAGAATGCTGAGCGATTCCGGAGTCAACACCCTACTGCGGTAGATGCCATTATCGACAACACCTTTGTAGACGATTGGCTTCAATGTGCGCAAACAGAAGATGAAATGATACACCTTGCTTCGATTGTACATATGGTACACGCCGACGGCGGCTTTGAAATGAGAAGTTGGAAATCTAACTCGTCAAATGTCCTAAATGCTTTGAGTGGAAAATCTAAGCAGGACGATAAATGTATTGAAACCCCAGGCACAAATCAAGAAAAGGGTCTTGAAATGTAGTCTCCAACTGATGATGTGTTTACATTTTCCGAAAAGTTTTCTAAAGAAATTTTTAATGAAAATAAATTTCCCACCAAACGGGAGATTCTATGCGTAATAATGACAATCTTTGACCCGCTAGGCCTATTAGGATTCTATCTTATCTACGCGAAAATACTGATGCAAGAGATTTGGCGGTCAGGTGTCGCATGGGACGAGACCATTAAGGCAGAACAAGAGGAGAAGTGGTGGATCTGGGTACGCCGGTTACGGTCGATATCGCACGTGCGCGTTCCTCGCTGCTATTCGCACGTCAACTTCGCTCAAAAAATGGAGCTGCATGTATTTGTTGATACGAGTGTGAACGCCTACGCAGCAGTGGCATATTTACGCGCAGCACAAAATAAAAGATTCGCCTGCAGCATGGTGGCATCAAAAACACGGGTGGCGCCTTTGAAGCCTGTGTCTATCCCTAGACTGGAGTTAATGGCTGCGATTCTTGGTTTGCGGTTAGCAAAATTTTTACCAAAGGAACTTTCTGTTTCTCTCGACCGAAGAGTTTTTTGGTCTGACTCCATGAATGTATTGTACTGGATAAGATCAGATGCCAGGAAGTTTCAGCATTTGTGGCGGTACGAGTAGGCGAAATATTGCAAGATTTTCTGGTCGAGGAATGGAGGTGGGTTCCGTCATCAGAAAACGTGGCCGATGAAGGGACAAAGTGGTCTAAAGAGCCAATATAAGACTCTGGTACTCGATGGTTTAAAGGTCCCAACTTTTTAGCGCTATCAGAAAATGAGTGGCCAAAAGGGAATCTCGATGGTGAGCCGGAACATATGTTCCACGTGGAACAGAAGGAGATATTGCCGTCAAGTCTGAAAATTATCAGCCCTGATCCCCGGCGTTTTAGCAAGTGGGAAAGACTCCGAAATGCACAAGGATATGTGCTACGTTTCCTTAACAAAATAGCATTCAAATCCTTGCAATCGATGATTACGTTTAAGTTGCTAAGCAAACTAGATATAGAATACACTATAATTCGTAACTGTCAAGAAGAAGAGTATTGTGAAGAAATTTCGCGCCTGCTTGCAGGAAAAAACGTTCCTTCGAACAGTAATATTCTTTGGTAATATCTACAAATGCTCCCCCTATTTGGACGAGTATGGTATTTTGAGAGCGAGAGGTAGAATCGATTGAAGGGGTGAGTTTTCCAGTAAAGCGACCTATGATAATGCCCCGCCATCACCAGGTGACACGTCTCATAGCTGATTTCTATCATCGTAAATTTTATCACCACCACATCGAAATCGTCGTGAATGAAATGCGTCGAAGGTATTGGATACAAGGCTTGCGAGCAGTAGTAAGAGATACATCGAAAAATTGCCAATTGTGCCGAAATAATCACGCAGCCCCGCATCCTCCAGAAATGGGAAATTTGCCAGTAGAGAGACTTAACGCGTTTACTCGTCCGTTTACAAACACAGGTATCGACTATTTCGGCCCAATTGAAGTTGTAGTTGGACGGCGACGTGAGAAACGGTGGGGAGTTCTCTTCACATGCCTTACAGTGCGCGCAGTTCATATCGAGTTGGCGGCATCACTTTCTACTGATTGCTTTTTGCTTATACTAAAACAATTTGTTTCTCGTCGGGGTGTACCAGCGTGCATATGGTCAGATAATGGCACTAATTTTCGCGGGGCTAGTAGCATATTAGAAGATGAAATAAGAAAATTATCTCCCAAAGAACTCGAAGGCCGTCGTCCGGTCATTAAATGGAAATTTTTACCACCAGCGGCTACGCATATGGGAGGTTGTTGGGAATGAATGATTCGTTCTGTGAAGTCTTTACTGATGGATATATTACCCCGAGCTAATTTACGCGAAGAAATACTTAGAGCAGCTTTAGCAGAAGTGGAATTCGTTTTAAACTCCCGACCGCTTACTTACGTCCCGCTTGATTCGCCGGACGCTAATGCGATAACGCCCAATCATATCCTTCTCGGAAGTTCAAGTGGAAAAAATACACTCTGCCTTGAGGAGGCTGATCATTCGGTAATAAATAAGAATCGTCGAGTCTCTGGACAAGTGGCCGATCAGTTTTGGAGAAGATGGTTAAGGGAGTACTTGCCTTGGTTAACTAGGCGCACCAAATGGTTCGATAAACCTATGTACCCTATACGTATCGGAGATGTTGTGATCATATAAATACTTGGAAGGAATCATTGTAGATATAAAAAAATCGGCGGATGGTGAAGTACGTAGTGCTGTAACTAATGAAGGATAGTTTACCAGGCCGTCCGTTAAGCTTGCAAAGCTTGATGTGCGGAGTGAACCATGCTCAGCGGAGCAGCACGAAGTTCATGGAGGAGGGTATGTTACGCCGCTTATCGTTTAACGCCGTCGTACGAAAGAAATCGGCATTGCCTTTATTGGTCCGCTTTGTGCTTGTTCGTCTCAACTCAGCTGTCAATTAAATATACAATACCTATATTCGCAAATGTAATTCTTTCTTTTGGATTTCGACTTCCTTGAAGAAAGGTGTGCCTTAGCACGAGAAATACAAGGATTAGACAACATTAAAGTCTGTGTGCCCAATCATATCCTTCTCGGAAGTTCAAGTGGAGAAAATACACTCTGCTTTGAGGAGGCTGATCATTCGGTATTAAATAAGAATCCTCGAGTCTCTGGACAAGTGGCCGATCAGTTTTGGAGAAGATGGTTAAGCGAGTACTTGCCTTGGTTAACTAGGCGCACCAAATGGTTCGACAAAGCTATGAACCCTATACGTATCGGAGATGTTGTGATCATATAAATACTTGGAAGGAATCATTGTAGATATACAAAAATCGGCGGATGGTGAAGTACGTAGTGCAGTAACTAATGAAGGATAGTTTACCAGGCCGTCCGTTAAGCTTGCAAAGCTTGAAGTGCGGAGTGAACCATGCTCAGCGGAGCAGCACGAAGTTCATGGAGGAGGGTATGTTACGCCGCTTATCGTTTAACGCCGTCGGACGAAAGAAATCGGCATTGCCTTTATTGGTCCGCTTTGTGCTTGTTCGTCTCAACTCAGCTGTCAATTAAATATACAATACCTATATTCGCAAATGTAATTCTTTCTTTTGGATTTCGACTTCCTTGAAGAAAGGTGTGCCTTAGCACGAGAAATACAAGTGTAAGAATAGTTTTTGTTATACATACATAACTACATGTAACATACATTTATTAAATAAATATAGATTTTAGTATTGTTACCAGCAATTGGATTACCTGAAAATACGTTTTTTGATTCGCTTCGCGCTACCAGAATATTCTAAAATACTTTGGTTTCCCTTGGGTGCAATAGGACAGACACGCGGGACCATAACCTTAAAATGAGCGTTGGGACGGAACTAGCTTCGGCTGACATTTAGACAGCCACCTGTAACTTGGATGCCCAAATTGTTCAACTGGCGCCACAGCTTTGGCCGCTGGGTGCGCGCCCACGGAAGCACAAGCACCAGCGACAACAGCATCTGTCATTTATGCTGTCCAATACTTTATTTCGTCTACTCCAAGGCCTTTGTCCACAAGTTCGCTTGTAGACCGTTAGGTAGACGGGTCACCACGAGATCCTTCACCAGCACGTACTCGATCGGGTATTTTGCGCAACGAAAAACCTAAGAACGTGCACGAATTGCACGAACAAGCATTGCCAGCGAAACTGCGAATGCCGAAAGCCAACTGCAAGTTAGCTATGTTCATAATTTAATTCCGTTTGCCGGTAATCAGCTAAATGGGTTTCATAACTCCGGAGTTCGTTCTAGCCACCAATTTCCAGTAATGTCACTTCATAATCCAACAAATTATACACCGCTTCTTGTAATGATCATCTTTATGGGATGAATCGGGAGGACGACATAACCTTGTCTACATCTCACATTTCTGCGCGACATGTAATGTCAAAAGATCTACCTATCTTTTCGGGTAATCCAGAAGAATGGCCGGTTTTCATAACCAATTTTCAACAATCAACTGACGGCTGCGTTTTACCCACCAGGAGAACCTCATTCGTCTACAAAAGTGCCTGAGAGGACAGGCCTTAGAAGCTGTACGTGCGAAGCTTATGATGCCAAGCACTGTGCCATTTGCAATTGAAACATTACGCATGTTATATGGTAGGGCAGACATTATACAACAAACACTGCAAATAAAGTTAAGGTAATATCCAGATGTTAGGATGAGTAAAATTGATACTTTAATTAATTTCGCATTAGCTGTTCAAAATTACAGAGCAACTATGCAAGCTATTGGTTTAGAAAGTTATTTAAATGATCCGATGTTGCTGAATGATCTGCTGACAAAACTGTCTTACGACCTTAAACTTGAATGGGGACGCTATAGGTTAATGCATCAACGGGTTGACATTATCGCCTTTGATGAGTGGTTGTTCGCTCTTGCCACTTGTGCTAGTCAGATTAAGCATTTCGGCCACTCAGTTGTATCTTCGTATCGTATAGAAGAGAGGAAAGGTAGTCGCAAGCAGCAACGCGAATTGCTTATGACACATGATTTTGCTGAGGGCGTCGGAATGCTCCAAATGCCTCGATTCTCATCTGTTTGTAGATTGTAGTGAGTTTTTTGCTATGAAAAGAGAGGCTAGATGGGAATTCGTTCGAGAAAAAAGATTGTGTATCCGCTGTTTCAAACGGCACTTCGTTAGATATTGTAATTCTAAGAAGAAATGCGGGGTTGACGGCTGTCAAATGGCTCACAACCCACTTTTGCATACCGCACATAAAATCGGCGTTGACACTCATACAAAAACAGCTAGGAATGAGACGACCTCATCCGTTTTATGTCACCTAAAGGGTGGTAAACGCACACAGTTTCGTTATATACCTGTGTCGTTGTTCGGTAAACACGGGGTGGTGAATACGTATGCCTTTCCTGATGAAGGGTCGGCTTGTACACTGATTGAGCATAATTCAGCAAAAGAGCTAGGTCTGGATGGTCCTCAGGAAGAGCTTTGTTTACGATGGACTAGTAATATAACCAAAAATGAAAAAGAATCGAAAACAGTGAGGGTGAAAATATCTTCGCAGGAGAGAGGGCCCGAGTTTTCTTTCTAGAAAACGCACGAACAATTGCAAAACTAAACTTGCCACTACAATCTCTTGAACTAAATGATATATCAGATCGGGAACATTTGAAGAATCTACCAGTTTATCCCCATGAAGCAGTGCAGGCGCGAATTCTAATAGGATTAGACAACATTAAAGTCTGTGTGCCTCTAGAGATTCGGCAATCGTATGATGACAATGTAATTGCCGCCAGGTGCAAGCTGGGGTTATCGGTATTTGGCCGAAACAATAATTACGAACAGAATCCGTTGCGGGTGTTGCACATTTGTAACTGCAACGCAAATAGCCGTTTAGAAGAGCTCTTCCAGTCGTATTTTTCATTGGAGTCAGTTGGCATTCGAGCAGTTGAACCCCTTGCCTCCAAGGAAGACGAACGGTCTCTACGAATCATGGAGTCTACAACGAAATACCTTCCGCAAAGAAAGAGATGGGAGACAGACCCCGACTTAAAGCAATTTCTCATTAGTACCATCGCAGATTACAAGCGCAAAGGCTACGTAAAAAAGCTTGAAAGTCACGAGGCCTGGCGCAGTAATAAATCTTGGTTTATTCCCATTTTTACTATTACTAATATTAATAAAAATAAAACTAGGCTAGTGTGGGATGCGGCCGCAGCTGTTAATAATGCATCGCTAAATTCTTTTCTCCTGAAGGACCCAGATCTCACAAAGTCTCTTGTGGGTATCCTTATCCGCTTCCGAGAGAAGCCAATTGCCTTATGTGGGGATATTCGTGAGATGTATCACCAGGTACTGGTAAATGAAGAAGATCAAGCCGCGCAGAAGAATTTATGGTGCTGCGAAGACACAACCAGGGATCCTGACATTTACGTTATGCAAGTTATGACATTTGGGGCATCTTGTTCGCCTTCGTTAGCCAACTATGTAACAAACAAGAATGCTGAGCGATTCCGGAGTCAACACCCTACTGCGGTAGATGCCATTATCGACAACACCTTTGTAGACGATTGGCTTCAATGTGCGCAAACAGAAGATGAAATGATACACCTTGCTTCGATTGTACATATGGTACACGCCGACGGCGGCTTTGAAATGAGAAGTTGGAAATCTACGTCGTCGAATGTCCTAAATGCTTTGAGTGGAAAATCTAAGCAGGACGATAAATGTATTGAAACCCCAGGCACAAATCAAGAAAAGGGTCTTGAAATGTAGTCTCCAACTGATGATGTGTTTACATTTTCCGAAAAGTTTTCTAAAGAAATTTTTAATGAAAATAAATTTCCCACCAAACGGGAGATTCTATGCGTAATAATGACAATCTTTGACCCGCTAGGCCTATTAGGATTCTATCTTATCTACGCGAAAATACTGATGCAAGAGATTTGGCGGTCAGGTGTCGCATGGGACGAGACCATTAAGGCAGAACAAGAGGAGAAGTGGTGGATCTGGGTACGCCGGTTACGGTCGATATCGCACGTGCGCGTTCCTCGCTGCTATTCGCACGTCAACTTCGCTCAAAAAATGGAGCTGCATGTATTTGTTGATGCGAGTGTGAACGCCTACGCAGCAGTGGCATATTTACGCGCAGCACAAAATAAAAGATTCGCCTGCAGCATGGTGGCATCAAAAACACGGGTGGCGCCTTTGAAGCCTGTGTCTATCCCTAGACTGGAGTTAATGGCTGCGATTCTTGGTTTGCGGTTAGCAAAATTTTTACCAAAGGAACTTTCTGTTTCTCTCGACCGAAGAGTTTTTTGGTCTGACTCCAAGAATGTATTGTACTGGATAAGATCAGATGCCAGGAAGTTTCAGCATTTGTGGCGGTACGAGTAGGCGAAATATTGCAAGATTTTCTGGTCGAGGAATGGAGGTGGGTTCCGTCATCAGAAAACGTGGCCGATGAAGGGACAAAGTGGTCTAAAGAGCCAATATTAGACTCTGGTACTCGATGGTTTAAAGGTCCCAACTTTTTAGCGCTATCAGAAAATGAGTGGCCAAAAGGGAATCTCGATGGTGAGCCGGAACATATGTTCCACGTGGAACAGAAGGAGATATTGCCGTCAAGTCTGAAAATTATCAGCCCTGATCCCCGGCGTTTTAGCAAGTGGGAAAGACTCCGAAATGCACAAGGATATGTGCTACGTTTCCTTAACAAAATAGCATTCAAATCCTTGCAATCGATGATTACGTTTAAGTTGCTAAGCAAACTAGATATAGAATACACTATAATTCGTAACTGTCAAGTATTGTGAAGAAATTTCGCGCCTGCTTGCAGGAAAAAACGTTCCTTCGAACAGTAATATTCTTTGGTAATATCTACAAATGCTCCCCCTATTTGGACGAGTATGGTATTTTGAGAGCGAGAGGTAGAATCGATTGAAGGGGTGAGTTTTCCAGTAAAGCGACCTATGATAATGCCCCGCCATCACCAGGTGACACGTCTCATAGCTGATTTCTATCATCGTAAATTTTATCACCACCACATCGAAATCGTCGTGAATGAAATGCGTCGAAGGTATTGGATACAAGGCTTGCGAGCAGTAGTAAGAGATACATCGAAAAATTGCCAATTGTGCCGAAATAATCACGCAGCCCCGCATCCTCCAGAAATGGGAAATTTGCCAGTAGAGAGACTTAACGCGTTTACTCGTCCGTTTACAAACACAGGTATCGACTATTTCGGCCCAATTGAAGCTGTAGTTGGACGGCACCGTGAGAAACGGTGGGGAGTTCTCTTCACATGCCTTACAGTGCGCGCAGTTCATATCGAGTTGGCGGCATCACTTTCTACTGATTGCTTTTTGCTTATACTAAAACAATTTGTTTCTCGTCGGGGTGTACCAGCGTGCATATGGTCAGATAATGGCACTAATTTTCGCGGGGCTAGTCGCATATTAGAAGATGAAATAAAAAAATTATCTCCCAAAGAACTCGAAGGCCGTCGTCCGGTCATTAAATGGAAATTTATACCACCAGCGGCTACGCATATGGGAGGTTGTTGGGAATGAATGATTCGTTCTGTGAAGTCTTTACTGATGGATATATTACCCCGAGCTAATTTACGCGAAGAAATACTTAGAGCAGCTTTAGCAGAAGTGGAATTCGTTTTAAACTCCCGACCGCTTACTTACGTCCCGCTTGATTCGCCGGACGCTGATGCGATAACGCCCAATCATATCCTTCTCGGAAGTTCAAGTGGAAAAAATACACTCTGCCTTGAGGAGGCTGATCATTCGGTATTAAATAAGAATCGTCGAGTCTCTGGACAAGTGGCCGATCAGTTTTGGAGAAGATGGTTAAGGGAGTACTTGCCTTGGTTAACTAGGCGCACCAAATGGTTCGACAAAGCTATGGACCCTATACGTATCGGAGATGTTGTGATCATATAAATACTTGGAAGGAATCATTGTAGATATAAAAAAATCGGCGGATGGTGAAGTACGTAGTGCTGTAACTCATGAAGGATAGTTTACCAGGCCGTCCGTTAAGCTTGCAAAGCTTGATGTGCGGAGTGAACCATGCTCAGCGGAGCAGCACGAAGTTCATGGAGGAGGGTATGTTACGCCGCTTATCGTTTAACGCCGTCGTACGAAAGAAATCGGCATTGCCTTTATTGGTCCGCTTTGTGCTTGTTCGTCTCAACTCAGCTGTCAATTAAATATACAATACCTATATTCGCAAATGTAATTCTTTCTTTTGGATTTCGACTTCCTTGAAGAAAGGTGTGCCTTAGCACGAGAAATACAAGGATTAGACAACATTAAAGTCTGTGTGCCCAATCATATCCTTCTCGGAAGTTCAAGTGGAGAAAATACACTCTGCTTTGAGGAGGCTGATCATTCGGTATTAAATAAGAATCCTCGAGTCTCTGGACAAGTGGCCGATCAGTTTTGGAGAAGATGGTTAAGCGAGTACTTGCCTTGGTTAACTAGGCGCACCAAATGGTTCGACAAAGCTATGAACCCTATACGTATCGGAGATGTTGTGATCATATAAATACTTTGAAGGAATCATTGTAGATATACAAAAATCGGCGGATGGTGAAGTACGTAGTGCAGTAACTAATGAAGGATAGTTTACCAGGCCGTCCGTTAAGCTTGCAAAGCTTGATGTGCGGAGTGAACCATGCTCAGCGGAGCAGCACGAAGTTCATGGAGGAGGGTATGTTACGCCGCTTATCGTTTATCGCCGTCGGACGAAAGAAATCGGCATTGCCTTTATTGGTCCGCTTTGTGCTTGTTCGTCTCAACTCAGCTGTCAATTAAATATACAATACCTATATTCGCAAATGTAATTCTTTCTTTTGGATTTCGACTTCCTTGAAGAAAGGTGTGCCTTAGCACGAGAAATACAAGTGTAAGAATAGTTTTTGTTATACATACATAACTACATGTAACATACATTTATTAAATAAATATAGATTTTAGTATTGTTACCAGCAATTGGATTACCTGAAAATACGTTTTTTGATTCGCTTCGCGCTACCACAATATTCTAAAATACTTTGGTTTCCCTTGGGTGCAATAGGACAGACACGCGGGACCATAACCTTAAAATGAGCGTTGGGACGGAACTAGCTTCGGCTGACATTTAGACAGCCACCTGTAACTTGGATGCCCAAATTGTTCAACTGGCGCCACAGCTTTGGCCGCTGGGTGCGCGCCCACGGAAGCACAAGCACCAGCGACAACAGCATCTGTCATTTATGCTGTCCAATACTTTATTTCGTCTACTCCAAGGCCTTTGTCCACAAGTTCGCTTGTAGACCGTTAGGTAGACGGGTCACCACGAGATCCTTCACCACCACGTACTCGATCGGGTATTTTGCGCAACGAAAAACCCAAGAACGTGCACGAATTGCACGAACAAGCATTGCCAGCGAAACTGCGAATGCCGAAATCCAACTGCAAGTTAGCTATGTTCATAATTTAATTCCGTTTGCCGGTAATCAGCTAAATGGGTTTCATAACTCCGGAGTTCGTTCTAGCCACCAATTTCCAGTAATGTCACTTCATAATCCAACAAATTATACACCGCTTCTTGTAATGATCATCTTTATGGGATGAATCGGGAGGACGACATAACCTTGTCTACATCTCACATTTCTGCGCGACATGTAATGTCAAAAGATCTACCTATCTTTTCGGGTAATCCAGAAGAATGGCCGGTTTTCATAACCAATTTTCAACAATCAACTGACGGCTGCGTTTTACCCACCAGGAGAACCTCATTCGTCTACAAAAGTGCCTGAGAGGACAGGCCTTAGAAGCTGTACGTGCGAAGCTTATGATGCCGAGCACTGTGCCATTTGCAATTGAAACATTACGCATGTTATATGGTAGGGCAGACATTATACAACAAACACTGCAAATAAAGTTAAGGTAATATCCAGATGTTAGGATGAGTAAAATTGATACTTTAATTAGTTTCGCATTAGCTGTTCAAAATTACAGAGCAACTATGCAAGCTATTGGTTTAGAAAGTTATTTAAATGATCCGATGTTGCTGAATGATCTGCTGACAAAACTGCCTTACGACCTTAAACTTGAATGGGGACGCTATAGGTTAATGCATCAACGGGTTGACATTATCGCCTTTGATGAGTGGTTGTTCGCTCTTGCCACTTGTGCTAGTCAGATTAAGCATTTCGGCCACTCAGTTGTATCTTCGTATCGTATAGAAGAGAAGAAAGGTAGTCGCAAGCAGCAACGCGAATTGCTTATGACACATGATTTTGCTGAGGGCGTCGGAATGCTCCAAATGCCTCGATTCTCATCTGTTTGTAGATTGTAGTGAGTTTTTTGCTATGAAAAGAGAGGCTAGATGGGAATTCGTTCGAGAAAAAAGATTGTGTATCCGCTGTTTCAAACGGCACTTCGTTAGATATTGTAATTCTAAGAAGAAATGCGGGGTTGACGGCTGTCAAATGGCTCACAACCCACTTTTGCATACCACACATAAAATCGGCGTTGACACTCATACAAAAACAGCTAGGAATGAGACGACCTCATCCGTTTTATGTCACCTAAAGGGTGGTAAACGCACACTGTTTCGTTATATACCTGTGTCGTTGTTCGGTAAACACGGGGTGGTGAATACGTATGCCTTTCCTGATGAAGGGTCGGCTTGTACACTGATTGAGCATAATTCAGCAAAAGAGCTAGGTCTGGATGGTCCTCAGGAAGAGCTTTGTTTACGATGGACTAGTAATATAACCAAAAATGAAAAAGAATCGAAAACAGTGAGGGTGAAAATATCTTCGCAGGAGAGAGGGCCCGAGTTTTCTTTCTAGAAAACGCACGAAAAATTGCAAAACTGAACTTGCCACTACAATCTCTTGAACTAAATGATATATCAGATCGGGAACATTTGAAGAATCTACCAGTTTATCCCCATGAAGCAGTGCAGGCGCGAATTCTAATAGGATTAGACAACATTAAAGTCTGTGTGCCTCTAGAGATTCGGCAATCGGATGATGACAATGTAATTGCCGCCAGGTGCAAGCTGGGGTTATCGGTATTTGGCCGAAACAATAATTACGAACAGAATCCGTTGCGGGTGTTGCACATTTGTAACTGCAACGCAAATAGCCGTTTAGAAGAGCTCTTCCAGTCGTATTTTTCATTGGAGTCAGTTGGCATTCGAGCAGTTGAACCCCTTGCCTCCAAGGAAGACGAACGGTCTCTACGAATCATGGAGTCTACAACGAAATACCTTCCGCAAAAAAAGAGATGGGAGACAGACCCCGACTTAAAGCAATTTCTCATTAGTACCATCGCAGATTACAAGCGCAAAGGCTACGTAAAAAAGCTTGAAAGTCACGAGGCCTGGCGCAGTAATAAATCTTGGTTTATTCCCATTTTTACTATTACTAATATTAATAAAAATAAAACTAGGCTAGTGTGGGATGCGGCCGCAGCTGTTAATAATGCATCGCTAAATTCTTTTCTCCTGAAGGACCCAGATCTCACAAAGTCTCTTGTGGGTATCCTTATCCGCTTCCGAGAGAAGCCAATTGCCTTATGTGGGGATATTCGTGAGATGTATCACCAGGTACTGGTAAATGAAGAAGATCAAGCCGCGCAGAAGAATTTATGGTGCTGCGAAGACACAACCAGGGATCCTGACATTTACGTTATGCAAGTTATGACATTTGGGGCATCTTGTTCGCCTTCTGTGTCTATCCCTAGACTGGAGTTAATGGCTGCGATTCTTGGTTTGCGGTTAGCAAAATTTTTACCAAAGGAACTTTCTGTTTCTCTCGACCGAAGAGTTTTTTGGTCTGACTCCAAGAATGTATTGTACTGGATAAGATCAGATGCCAGGAAGTTTCAGCATTTGTGGCGGTACGAGTAGGCGAAATATTGCAAGATTTTCTGGTCGAGGAATGGAGGTGGGTTCCGTCATCAGAAAACGTGGCCGATGAAGGGACAAAGTGGTCTAAAGAGCCAATATTAGACTCTGGTACTCGATGGTTTAAAGGTCCCAACTTTTTAGCGCTGTCAGAAAATGAGTGGCCAAAAGGGAATCTCGATGGTGAGCCGGAACATATGTTCCACGTGGAAAAGAAGGGGATATTGCCGTCAAGTCTGAAAATTATCAGCCCTGATCCGCGGCGTTTTAGCAAGTGGGAAAGACTCCGAAATGCACAAGGATATGTGCGACGTTTCCTTAACAAAATAGCATTCAAATCCTTGCAATCGATGATTACGTTTAAGTTGCTAAGCAAACTAGATATAGAATACACTATAATTCGTAACTGTCAAGAAGAAGAGTATTGTGAAGAAATTTCGCGTCTGCTTGCAGGAAAAAACGTTCCTTCGAACAGTAATATTCTTTGGTAATAACTACAAATGCTCCCCCTATTTGGACGAGTATGGTATTTTGAGAGCGAGAGGTAGAATCGATTGAAGGGGTGTGTTTTCCAGTAAAGCGACCTATGATAATGCCCCGCCATCACCAGGTGACACGTCTCATAGCTGATTTCTATCATCGTAAATTTGATCACCACCACATCGAAATCGTCGTGAATGAAATGCGTCGAAGGTATTGGATACAAGGCTTGCGAGCAGTAGTAAGAGATACATCGAAAAATTGCCAATTGTGCCGAAATAATCACGCAGCCCCGCATCCTCCAGAAATGGGAAATTTGCCAGTAGAGAGACTTAACGCGTTTACTCGTCCGTTTACAAACACAGGTATCGACTATTTCGGCCCAATTGAAGTTGTAGTTGGACGGCGACGTGAGAAACGGTGGGGAGTTCTCTTCACATGGCTTACAGTGCGCGCAGTTCATATCGAGTTGGCGGCATCACTTTCTACTGATTGATTTTTGCTTATACTAAAACAGTTTGTTTCTCGTCGGGGTGTACCAGCGTGCATATGGTCAGATAATGGCACTAATTTTCGCGGGGCTAGTAGCATATTAGAAGATGAAATAAGAAAATTATCTCCCAAAGAACTCGAAGGCCGTCGTCCGGTCATTAAATGGAAATTTATACCACCAGCGGCTACGCATATGGGAGGTTGTTGGGAATGAATGATTCGTTCTGTGAAGTCTTTACTGATGGATATATTACCCCGAGCTAATTTACGCGAAGAAATACTTAGAGCAGCTTTAGCAGAAGTGGAATTCGTTTTAAACTCCCGACCGCTTACTTACGTCCCGCTTGATTCGCCGGACGCTGATGCGATAACGCCCAATCATATCCTTCTCGGAAGTTCAAGTGGAAAAAATACACTCTGCCTTGAGGAGGCTGATCATTCGGTATTAAATAAGAATCGTCGAGTCTCTGGACAAGTGGCCGATCAGTTTTGGAGAAGATGGTTAAGGGAGTACTTGCCTTGGTTAACTAGGCGCACCAAATGGTTCGACAAAGCTATGGACCCTATACGTATCGGAGATGTTGTGATCATATAAATACTTGGAAGGAATCATTGTAGATATAAAAAAATCGGCGGATGGTGAAGTACGTAGTGCTGTAACTAATAAAGGATAGTTTACCAGGCCGTTCGTTAACCTTGCAAAGCTTGATGTGCGGAGTGAACCATGATCAGCGGAGCAGCACGAAGTTCATGGAGGAGGGTATGTTACGCCGCTTATCGTTTAACGCCGTCGTACGAAAGAAATCGGCATTGCCTTTATTGGTCCGCTTTGTGCTTGTTCGTCTCAACTCAGCTGTCAATTAAATATACAATACCTATATTCGCAAATGTAATTCTTTCTTTTGGATTTCGACTTCCTTGAAGAAAG
This sequence comes from Philophylla caesio, assembly GCA_963971545.1. Lineage (NCBI taxonomy): Eukaryota > Metazoa > Arthropoda > Insecta > Diptera > Tephritidae > Philophylla > Philophylla caesio. Next base: position 102,849,704 of record OZ020604.1, read on the forward strand.
GTGTGCCTTAGCACGAGAAATACAAGGATTAGACAACATTAAAGTCTGTGTGCCCAATCATATCCTTCTCGGAAGTTCAAGTGGAGAAAATACACTCTGCTTTGAGGAGGCTGATCATTCGGTATTAAATAAGAATCCTCGAGTCTCTGGACAAGTGGCCGATCAGTTTTGGAGAAGATGGTTAAGCGAGTACTTGCCTTGGTTAACTAGGCGCACCAAATGGTTCGACAAAGCTATGAACCCTATACGTATCGGAGATGTTGTGATCATATAAATACTTGGAAGGAATCATTGTAGATATACAAAAATCGGCGGATGGTGAAGTACGTAGTGCAGTAACTAATGAAGGATAGTTTACCAGGCCGTCCGTTAAGCTTGCAAAGCTTGATGTGCGGAGTGAACCATGCTCAGAGGAGCAGCACGAAGTTCATGGAGGAGGGTATGTTACGCCGCTTATCGTTTAACGCCGTCGGACGAAAGAAATCGGCATTGCCTTTATTGGTCCGCTTTGTGCTTGTTCGTCTCAACTCAGCTGTCAATTAAATATACAATACCTATATTCGCATATGTAATTCTTTCTTTTGGATTTCGACTTCCTTGAAGAAAGGTGTGCCTTAGCACGAGAAATACAAGTGTAAGAATAGTTTTTGTTATACATACATAACTACATGTAACATACATTTATTAAATAAATATAGATTTTAGTATTGTTACCAGCAATTGGATTACCTGAAAATACGTTTTTTGATTCGCTTCGCGCTACCACAATATTCTAAAATACTTTGGTTTCCCTTGGGTGCAATAGGACAGACACGCGGGACCATAACCTTAAAATGAGCGTTGGGACGGAACTAGCTTCGGCTGACATTTAGACAGCCACCTGTAACTTGGATGCCCAAATTGTTCAACTGGCGCCACAGCTTTGGCCGCTGGGTGCGCGCCCACGGAAGCACAAGCACCAGCGACAACAGCATCTGTCATTTATGCTGTCCAATACTTTATTTCGTCTACTCCAAGGCCTTTGTCCACAAGTTCGCTTGTAGACCGTTAGGTAGACGGGTCACCACGAGATCCTTCACCACCACGTACTCGATCGGGTATTTTGCGCAACGAAAAACCTAAGAACGTGCACGAATTGCACGAACAAGCATTGCCAGCGAAACTGCGAATGCCGAAAGCCAACTGCAAGTTAGCTATGTTCATAATTTAATTCCGTTTGCCGGTAATCAGCTAAATGGGTTTCATAACTCCGGAGTTCGTTCTAGCCACCAATTTCCAGTAATGTCACTTCATAATCCAACAAATTATACACCGCTTCTTGTAATGATCATCTTTATGGGATGAATCGGGAGGACGACATAACCTTGTCTACATCTCACATTTCTGCGCGACATGTAATGTCAAAAGATCTACCTATCTTTTCGGGTAATCCAGAAGAATGGCCGGTTTTCATAACCAATTTTCAACAATCAACTGACGGCTGCGTTTTACCCACCAGGAGAACCTCATTCGTCTACAAAAGTGCCTGAGAGGACAGGCCTTAGAAGCTGTACGTGCGAAGCTTATGATGCCAAGCACTGTGCCATTTGCAATTGAAACATTACGCATGTTATATGGTAGGGCAGACATTATACAACAAACACTGCAAATAAAGTTAAGGTAATATCCAGATGTTAGGATGAGTAAAATTGATACTTTAATTAATTTCGCATTAGCTGTTCAAAATTACAGAGCAACTATGCAAGCTATATGTTTAGAAAGTTATTTAAATGATCCGATGTTGCTGAATGATCTGCTAACAAAACTGCCTTACGACCTTAAACTTGAATGGGGACGCTATAGGTTAATGCATCAACGGGTTGACATTATCGCCTTTGATGAGTGGTTGTTCGCTCTTGCCACTTGTGCTAGTCAGATTAAGCATTTCGGCCACTCAGTTGTATCTTCGTATCGTATAGAAGAGAAGAAAGGTAGTCGCAAGCAGCAACGCGAATTGCTTATGACACATGATTTTGCTGAGGTCGTCGGAATGCTCCAAATGCCTCGATTCTCATCTGTTTGTAGATTGTAGTGAGTTTTTTGCTATGAAAAGAGAGGCTAGATGGGAATTCGTTCGAGAAAAAAGATTGTGTATCCGCTGTTTCAAACGGCACTTCGTTAGATATTGTAATTCTAAGAAGAAATGCGGGGTTGACGGCTGTCAAATGGCTCACAACCCACTTTTGCATACCACACATAAAATCGGCGTTGACACTCATACAAAAACAGCTAGGAATGAGACGACCTCATCCGTTTTATGTCACCTAAAGGGTGGTAAACGCACACTGTTTCGTTATATACCTGTGTCGTTGTTCGGTAAACACGGGGTGGTGAATACGTATGCCTTTGCTGATGAAGGGTCGGCTTGTACACTGATTGAGCATAATTCAGCAAAAAAGCTAGGTCTGGATGGTCCTCAGGAAGAGCTTTGTTTACGATGGACTAGTAATATAACCAAAAATGAAAAAGAATCGAAAACAGTGAGGGTGAAAATATCTTCGCAGGAGAGAGGGCCCGAGTTTTCTTTCTAGAAAACGCACGAACAATTGCAAAACTAAACTTGCCACTACAATCTCTTGAACTAAATGATATATCAGATCGGGAACATTTGAAGAATCTACCAGTTTATCCCCATGAAGCAGTGCAGGCGCGAATTCTAATAGGATTAGACAACATTAAAGTCTGTGTGCCTCTAGAGATTCGGCAATCGGATGATGACAATGTAATTGCCGCCAGGTGCAAGCTGGGGTTATCGGTATTTGGCCGAAACAATAATTACGAACAGAATCCGTTGCGGGTGTTGCACATTTGTAACTGCAACGCAAATAGCCGTTTAAAAGAGCTCTTCCAGTCGTATTTTTCATTGGAGTCAGTTGGCGTTCGAGCAGTTGAACCCCTTGCCTCCAAGGAAGACGAACGGTCTCTACGAATCATGGAGTCTACAACGAAATACCTTCCGCAAAAAAAGAGATGGGAGACAGGCCCCGACTTAAAGCAATTTCTCATTAGTACCATCGCAGATTACAAGCGCAAAGGCTACGTAAAAAAGCTTGAAAGTCACGAGGCCTGGCGCAGTAATAAATCTTGGTTTATTCCCATTTTTACTATTACTAATATTAATAAAAATAAAACTAGGCTAGTGTGGGATGCGGCCGCAGCTGTTAATAATGCATCGCTAAATTCTTTTCTCCTGAAGGACCCAGATCTCACAAAGTCTCTTGTGGGTATCCTTATCCGCTTCCGAGAGAAGCCAATTGCCTTATGTGGGGATATTCGTGAGATGTATCACCAGGTACTGGTAAATGAAGAAGATCAAGCCGCGCAGAAGAATTTATGGTGCTGCGAAGACACAACCAGGGATCCTGACATTTACGTTATGCAAGTTATGACATTTGGGGCATATTGTTCGCCTTCGTTAGCCAACTATGTAACAAACAAGAATGCTGAGCGATTCCGGAGTCAACACCCTACTGCGGTAGATGCCATTATCGACAACACCTTTGTAGACGATTGGCTTCAATGTGCGCAAACAGAAGATGAAATGATACACCTTGCTTCGATTGTACATATGGTACACGCCGACGGCGGCTTTGAAATGAGAAGTTGGAAATCTAACTCGTCAAATGTCCTAAATGCTTTGAGTGGAAAATCTAAGCAGGACGATAAATGTATTGAAACCCCAGGCACAAATCAAGAAAAGGGTCTTGAAATGTAGTCTCCAACTGATGATGTGTTTACATTTTCCGAAAAGTTTTCTAAAGAAATTTTTAATGAAAATAAATTTCCCACCAAACGGGAGATTCTATGCGTAATAATGACAATCTTTGACCCGCTAGGCCTATTAGGATTCTATCTTATCTACGCGAAAATACTGATGCAAGAGATTTGGCGGTCAGGTGTCGCATGGGACGAGACCATTAAGGCAGAACAAGAGGAGAAGTGGTGGATCTGGGTACGCCGGTTACGGTCGATATCGCACGTGCGCGTTCCTCGCTGCTATTCGCACGTCAACTTCGCTCAAAAAATGGAGCTGCATGTATTTGTTGATGCGAGTGTGAACGCCTACGCAGCAGTGGCATATTTACGCGCAGCACAAAATAAAAGATTCGCCTGCAGCATGGTGGCATCAAAAACACGGGTGGCGCCTTTGAAGCCTGTGTCTATCCCTAGACTGGAGTTAATGGCTGCGATTCTTGGTTTGCGGTTAGCAAAATTTTTACCAAAGGAACTTTCTGTTTCTCTCGACCGAAGAGTTTTTTGGTCTGACTCCAAGAATGTATTGTACTGGATAAGATCAGATGCCAGGAAGTTTCAGCATTTGTGGCGGTACGAGTAGGCGAAATATTGCAAGATTTTCTGGTCGAGGAATGGAGGTGGGTTCCGTCATCAGAAAACGTGGCCGATGTAGGGACAAAGAGGTCTAAAGAGCCAATATTAGACTCTGGTACTCGATGGTTTAAAGGTCCCAACTTTTTAGCGCTATCAGAAAATGAGTGGCCAAAAGGGAATCTCGATGGTGAGCCGGAACATATGTTCCACGTGGAACAGAAGGAGATATTGCCGTCAAGTCTGAAAATTATCAGCCCTGATCCCCGGCGTTTTAGCAAGTGGGAAAGACTCCGAAATGCACAAGGATATGTGCGACGTTTCCTTAACAAAATAGCAGTCAAATCCTTGCAATCGATGATTACGTTTAAGTTGCTAAGCAAACTAGATATAGAATACACTATAATTCGTAACTGTCAAGAAGAAGAGTATTGTGAAGAAATTTCGCGCCTGCTTGCAGAAAAAACGTTCCTTCGAACAGTAATATTCTTTGGTAATATCTACAAATGCTCCCCCTATTTGGACGAGTATGGTATTTTGAGAGCGAGAGGTAGAATCGATTGAAGGGGTGTGTTTTCCAGTAAAGCGACCTATGATAATGCCCCGCCATCACCAGGTGACACGTCTCATAGCTGATTTCTATCATCGTAAATTTGATCACCACCACATCGAAATCGTCGTGAATGAAATGCGTCGAAGGTATTGGATACAAGGCTTGCGAGCAGTAGTAAGAGATACATCGAAAAATTGCCAATTGTGCCGAAATAATCACGCAGCCCCGCATCCTCCAGAAATGGGAAATTTGCCAGTAGAGAGACTTAACGCGTTTACTCGTCCGTTTACAAACACAGGTATCGACTATTTCGGCCCAATTGAAGTTGTAGTTGGACGGCGACGTGAGAAACGGTGGGGAGTTCTCTTCACATGGCTTACAGTGCGCGCAGTTCATATCGAGTTGGCGGCATCACTTTCTACTGATTGATTTTTGCTTATACTAAAACAGTTTGTTTCTCGTCGGGGTGTACCAGCGTGCATATGGTCAGATAATGGCACTAATTTTCGCGGGGCTAGTAGCATATTAGAAGATGAAATAAGAAAATTATCTCCCAAAGAACTCGAAGGCCGTCGTCCGGTCATTAAATGGAAATTTTTACCACCAGCGGCTACGCATATGGGAGGTTGTTGGGAATGAATGATTCGTTCTGTGAAGTCTTTACTGATGGATATATTACCCCGAGCTAATTTAAGCGAAGAAATACTTAGAGCAGCTTTAGCAGAAGTGGAATTCGTTTTAAACTCCCGACCGCTTACTTACGTCCCGCTTGATTCGCCGGACACTGATGCGATAACGCCCAATCATATCCTTCTCGGAAGTTCAAGTGGAAAAAATACACTCTGCCTTGAGGAGGCTGATCATTCGGTATTAAATAAGAATCGTCGAGTCTCTGGACAAGTGGCCGATCAGTTTTGGAGAAGATGGTTAAGGGAGTACTTGCCTTGGTTAACTAGGCGCACCAAATGGTTCGACAAAGCTATGGACCCTATACGTATCGGAGATGTTGTGATCATATAAATACTTGGAAGGAATCATTGTAGATATAAAAAAATCGGCGGATGGTGAAGTACGTAGTGCTGTAACTAATGAAGGATAGTTTACCAGGCCGTCCGTTAACCTTGCAAAGCTTGATGTGCGGAGTGAACCATGATCAGCGGAGCAGCACGAAGTTCATGGAGGAGGGTATGTTACGCCGCTTATCGTTTAACGCCGTCGTACGAAAGAAATCGGCATTGCCTTTATTGGTCCGCTTTGTGCTTGTTCGTCTCAACTCAGCTGTCAATTAAATATACAATACCTATATTCGCAAATGTAATTCTTTCTTTTGGATTTTGACTTCCTTGAAGAAAGGTGTGCCTTAGCACGAGAAATACAAGGATTAGACAACATTAAAGTCTGTGTGCCCAATCATATCCTTCTCGGAAGTTCAAGTGGAAAAAATACACTCTGCTTTGAGGAGGCTGATCATTCGGTATTAAATAAGAATCCTCGAGTCTCTGGACAAGTGGCCGATCAGTTTTGGAGAAGATGGTTAAGCGAGTACTTGCCTTGGTTAACTAGGCGCACCAAATGGTTCGACAAAGCTATGAACCCTATACGTATCGGAGATGTTGTGATCATATAAATACTTGGAAGGAATCATTGTAGATATACAAAAATCGGCGGATGGTGAAGTACGTAGTGCAGTAACTAATGAAGGATAGTTTACCAGGCCGTCCGTTAAGCTTGCAAAGCTTGATGTGCGGAGTGAACCATGCTCAGAGGAGCAGCACGAAGTTCATGGAGGAGGGTATGTTACGCCGCTTATCGTTTAACGCCGTCGGACGAAAGAAATCGGCATTGCCTTTATTGGTCCGCTTTGTGCTTGTTCGTCTCAACTCAGCTGTCAATTAAATATACAATACCTATATTCGCAAATGTAATTCTTTCTTTTGGATTTCGACTTCCTTGAAGAAAGGTGTGCCTTAGCACGAGAAATACAAGTGTAAGAATAGTTTTTGTTATACATACATAACTACATGTAACATACATTTATTAAATAAATATAGATTTTAGTATTGTTACCAGCAATTGGATTACCTGAAAATACGTTTTTTGATTCGCTTCGCGCTACCACAATATTCTAAAATACTTTGGTTTCCCTTGGGTGCAATAGGACAGACACGCGGGACCATAACCTTAAAATGAGCGTTGGGACGGAACTAGCTTCGGCTGACATTTAGACAGCCACCTGTAACTTGGATGCCCAAATTGTTCAACTGGCGCCACAGCTTTGGCCGCTGGGTGCGCGCCCACGGAAGCACAAGCACCAGCGACAACAGCATCTGTCATTTATGCTGTCCAATACTTTATTTCGTCTACTCCAAGGCCTTTGTCCACAAGTTCGCTTGTAGACCGTTAGGTAGACGGGTCACCACGAGATCCTTCACCACCACGTACTCGATCGGGTATTTTGCGCAACGAAAAACCTAAGAACGTGCACGAATTGCACGAACAAGCATTGCCAGCGAAACTGCGAATGCCGAAAGCCAACTGCAAGTTAGCTATGTTCATAATTTAATTCCGTTTGCCGGTAATCAGCTAAATGGGTTTCATAACTCCGGAGTTCGTTCTAGCCACCAATTTCCAGTAATGTCACTTCATAATCCAACAAATTATACACCGCTTCTTGTAATGATCATCTTTATGGGATGAATCGGGAGGACGACATAACCTTGTCTACATCTCACATTTCTGCGCGACATGTAATGTCAAAAGATCTACCTATCTTTTCGGGTAATCCAGAAGAATGGCCGGTTTTCATAACCAATTTTCAACAATCAACTGACGGCTGCGTTTTACCCACCAGGAGAACCTCATTCGTCTACAAAAGTGCCTGAGAGGACAGGCCTTAGAAGCTGTACGTGCGAAGCTTATGATGCCAAGCACTGTGCCATTTGCAATTGAAACATTACGCATGTTATATGGTAGGGCAGACATTATACAACAAACACTGCAAATAAAGTTAAGGTAATATCCAGATGTTAGGATGAGTAAAATTGATACTTTAATTAATTTCGCATTAGCTGTTCAAAATTACAGAGCAACTATGCAAGCTATATGTTTAGAAAGTTATTTAAATGATCCGATGTTGCTGAATGATCTGCTAACAAAACTGCCTTACGACCTTAAACTTGAATGGGGACGCTATAGGTTAATGCATCAACGGGTTGACATTATCGCCTTTGATGAGTGGTTGTTCGCTCTTGCCACTTGTGCTAGTCAGATTAAGCATTTCGGCCACTCAGTTGTATCTTCGTATCGTATAGAAGAGAAGAAAGGTAGTCGCAAGCAGCAACGCGAATTGCTTATGACACATGATTTTGCTGAGGTCGTCGGAATGCTCCAAATGCCTCGATTCTCATCTGTTTGTAGATTGTAGTGAGTTTTTTGCTATGAAAAGAGAGGCTAGATGGGAATTCGTTCGAGAAAAAAGATTGTGTATCCGCTGTTTCAAACGGCACTTCGTTAGATATTGTAATTCTAAGAAGAAATGCGGGGTTGACGGCTGTCAAATGGCTCACAACCCACTTTTGCATACCACACATAAAATCGGCGTTGACACTCATACAAAAACAGCTAGGAATGAGACGACCTCATCCGTTTTATGTCACCTAAAGGGTGGTAAACGCACACTGTTTCGTTATATACCTGTGTCGTTGTTCGGTAAACACGGGGTGGTGAATACGTATGCCTTTGCTGATGAAGGGTCGGCTTGTACACTGATTGAGCATAATTCAGCAAAAGAGCTAGGTCTGGATGGTCCTCAGGAAGAGCTTTGTTTACGATGGACTAGTAATAACGGGTGTTTTTTTTAGGGGTATAGAACTTCGAATTGAAATAAAACACAAGAAAATCGTTTTAAGGTCCATCAATTTGGCTTTATTGGAAGGATAAGTTTATGCCATTATTGTTTAAATATGATTTCGGGCATGTGGCCGCCGCGGCTGGCTCGAATAAAGCCAATTCTACAGGTCCAATTTTCAACCACTTTTTCGAGCATATGGGGCCGTATGTCGGCAATAACGCCACGAATGTTGGCTTCCAATTCCCATAACGTTTCTGGTTTGTTGGTGTAGACGAGCGACTTCACATATCCCCAAAGAAAATAATCCAATGGTGTCAAATCACACGATCTTGGTGGCCAATTGACAGGTCCATTCCGCGAAATTATGCGCTCAGCGAATGTTTCCTTCAATAAATCGATTGTGACGTGCGCTGTGTGGCATTTAGCGCCGTCTTGTTGGAACCACAACTCATCCACATTCATGCCATCCAATTTGGGAAGAAAATAGTCGGTTATCATGGCTCTATACCGGTCTCCATTAACGGTAACTGCCTCTCCAGCATTATTGCGGAAGAAGTATGGCCCAATGACTCCACCAGCCCATAGAGCACACCAAACAGTCAGTTTTTGTGGATGTAATGGCGTTTCAAGGGTCTCATGTGGATTCTCTTCACTCCAAATGCGGCAATTTTGCTTGTTGACGTAGCCATTCAACCAAAAATGAGCCTCATCACTGAACAAAATTTTGCGATGAAAATCAGCATCGAAATCAATCTCATTTTCGGCCCATACACCAAAATCACGACGCATTGCATGGTCTCGCGGCTTTAATTCTTGCACAAGCTGGATCTTGTAAGGTCGCAAGCCAAGATCTTTGCGCAAAATCTTCCATAAAGTTGATGGACAAAGCTCCAATTGCTGTGCACGGTGGCGAATCGATTCATTCGGGTCCTCTTCAACACTTTGCTCTACAGCGGCAATTGTTTCTTCGGTGCGCACTGTTCGACGTCTCTGCGGATGCGTATTATCACATAGAGTAAACGTAGTGCGAAAACGATCCATGGTTAACCGAATTAATTGCTCTGATGGACGATTATGTCGACCATAAAATGGACGGAGCTCACGGTAAACTTCGCGAACTGAACCATTATTTTCGAAATAAATTTGCACGATTTGCAAGCGTTGTTCTTTTGTCAACCTGTTCATGATGAAATGGCAAACCAAACTGAACATAAATGACATTAGAGTTGCCAGATTTGACCACAAAATGCCAGTTTTATCTCTATTCGAAAAACAAACCTGTAAAAAAAACACCCTTTATAACCAAAAATGAAAAAGAATCGAAAACAGTGAGGGTGAAAATATCTTCGCAGGAGAGAGGGCCCGAGTTTTCTTTCTAGAAAACGCACGAACAATTGCAAAACTAAACTTGCCACTACAATCTCTTGAACTAAATGATATATCAGATCGGGAACATTTGAAGAATCTACCAGTTTATCCCCATGAAGCAGTGCAGGCGCGAATTCTAATAGGATTAGACAACATTAAAGTCTGTGTGCCTCTAGAGATTCGGCAATCGGATGATGACAATGTAATTGCCGCCAGGTGCAAGCTGGGGTTATCGGTATTTGGCCGAAACAATAATTACGAACAGAATCCGTTGCGGGTGTTGCACATTTGTAACTGCAACGCAAATAGCCGTTTAGAAGAGCTCTTCCAGTCGTATTTTTCATTGGAGTCAGTTGGCATTCGAGCAGTTGAACCCCTTGCCTCCAAGGAAGACGAACGGTCTCTACGAATCATGGAGTCTACAACGAAATACCTTCCGCAAAAAAAGAGATGGGAGACAGGCCCCGACTTAAAGCAATTTCTCATTAGTACCATCGCAGATTACAAGCGCAAAGGCTACGTAAAAAAGCTTGAAAGTCACGAGGCCTGGCGCAGTAATAAATCTTGGTTTATTCCCATTTTTACTATTACTAATATTAATAAAAATAAAACTAGGCTAGTGTGGGATGCGGCCGCAGCTGTTAATAATGCATCGCTAAATTCTTTTCTCCTGAAGGACCCAGATCTCACAAAGTCTCTTGTGGGTATCCTTATCCGCTTCCGAGAGAAGCCAATTGCCTTATGTGGGGATATTCGTGAGATGTATCACCAGGTACTGGTAAATGAAGAAGACCAAGCCGCGCAGAAGAATTTATGGTGCTGCGAAGACACAACCAGGGATCCTGACATTTACGTTATGCAAGTTATGACATTTGGGGCATATTGTTCGCCTTCGTTAGCCAACTATGTAACAAACAAGAATGCTGAGCGATTCCGGAGTCAACACCCTACTGCGGTAGATGCCATTATCGACAACACCTTTGTAGACGATTGGCTTCAATGTGCGCAAACAGAAGATGAAATGATACACCTTGCTTCGATTGTACATATGGTACACGCCGACGGCGGCTTTGAAATGAGAAGTTGGAAATCTAACTCGTCAAATGTCCTAAATGCTTTGAGTGGAAAATCTAAGCAGGACGATAAATGTATTGAAACCCCAGGCACAAATCAAGAAAAGGGTCTTGAAATGTAGTCTCCAACTGATGATGTGTTTACATTTTCCGAAAAGTTTTCTAAAGAAATTTTTAATGAAAATAAATTTCCCACCAAACGGGAGATTCTATGCGTAATAATGACAATCTTTGACCCGCTAGGCCTATTAGGATTCTATCTTATCTACGCGAAAATACTGATGCAAGAGATTTGGCGGTCAGGTGTCGCATGGGACGAGACCATTAAGGCAGAACAAGAGGAGAAGTGGTGGATCTGGGTACGCCGGTTACGGTCGATATCGCACGTGCACGTTCCTCGCTGCTATTCGCACGTCAACTTCGCTCAAAAAATGGAGCTGCATGTATTTGTTGATGCGAGTGTGAACGCCTACGCAGCAGTGGCATATTTACGCGCAGCACAAAATAAAAGATTCGCCTGCAGCATGGTGGCATCAAAAACACGGGTGGCGCCTTTGAAGCCTGTGTCTATCCCTAGACTGGAGTTAATGGCTGCGATTCTTGGTTTGCGGTTAGCAAAATTTTTACCAAAGGAACTTTCTGTTTCTCTCGACCGAAGAGTTTTTTGGTCTGACTCCAAGAATGTATTGTACTGGATAAGATCAGATGCCAGGAAGTTTCAGCATTTGTGGCGGTACGAGTAGGCGAAATATTGCAAGATTTTCTGGTCGAGGAATGGAGGTGGGTTCCGTCATCAGAAAACGTGGCCGATGTAGGGACAAAGTGGTCTAAAGAGCCAATATTAGACTCTGGTACTCGATGGTTTAAAGGTCCCAACTTTTTAGCGCTATCAGAAAATGAGTGGCCAAAAGGGAATCTCGATGGTGAGCCGGAACATATGTTCCACGTGGAACAGAAGGAGATATTGCCGTCAAGTCTGAAAATTATCAGCCCTGATCCCCGGCGTTTTAGCAAGTGGGAAAGACTCCGAAATGCACAAGGATATGTGCGACGTTTCCTTAACAAAATAGCATTCAAATCCTTGCAATCGATGATTACGTTTAAGTTGCTAAGCAAACTAGATATAGAATACACTATAATTCGTAACTGTCAAGAAGAAGAGTATTGTGAAGAAATTTCGCGCCTGCTTGCAGAAAAAACGTTCCTTCGAACAGTAATATTCTTTGGTAATATCTACAAATGCTCCCCCTATTTGGACGAGTATGGTATTTTGAGAGCGAGAGGTAGAATCGATTGAAGGGGTGAGTTTTCCAGTAAAGCGACCTATGATAATGCCCCGCCATCACCAGGTGACACGTCTCATAGCTGATTTCTATCATCGTAAATTTGATCACCACCACATCGAAATCGTCGTGAATGAAATGCGTCGAAGGTATTGGATACAAGGCTTGCGAGCAGTAGTAAGAGATACATCGAAAAATTGCCAATTGTGCCGAAATAATCACGCAGCCCCGCATCCTCCAGAAATGGGAAATTTGCCAGTAGAGAGACTTAACGCGTTTACTCGTCCGTTTACAAACACAGGTATCGACTATTTCGGCCCAATTGAAGTTGTAGTTGGACGGCGACGTGAGAAACGGTGGGGAGTTCTCTTCACATGGCTTACAGTGCACGCAGTTCATATCGAGTTGGCGGCATCACTTTCTACTGATTGATTTTTGCTTATACTAAAACAGTTTGTTTCTCGTCGGGGTGTACCAGCGTGCATATGGTCAGATAATGGCACTAATTTTCGCGGGGCTAGTAGCATATTAGAAGATGAAATAAGAAAATTATCTCCCAAAGCACTCGAAGGCCGTCGTCCGGTCATTAAATGGAAATTTTTACCACCAGCGGCTACGCATATGGGAGGTTGTTGGGAATGAATGATTCGTTCTGTGAAGTCTTTACTGATGGATATATTACTCCGAGCTAATTTACGCGAAGAAATACTTAGAGCAGCTTTAGCAGAAGTGGAATTCGTTTTAAACTCCCGACCGCTTACTTACGTCCCGCTTGATTCGCCGGACACTGATGCGATAACGCCCAATCATATCCTTCTCGGAAGTTCAAGTGGAAAAAATACACTCTGCCTTGAGGAGGCTGATCATTCGGTATTAAATAAGAATCGTCGAGTCTCTGGACAAGTGGCCGATCAGTTTTGGAGAAGATGGTTAAGGGAGTACTTGCCTTGGTTAACTAGGCGCACCAAATGGTTCGACAAAGCTATGGACCCTATACGTATCGGAGATGTTGTGATCATATAAATACTTGGAAGGAATCATTGTAGATATAAAAAAATCGGCGGATGGTGAAGTACGTAGTGCTGTAACTAATGAAGGATAGTTTACCAGGCCGTCCGTTAACCTTGCAAAGCTTGATGTGCGGAGTGAACCATGATCAGCGGAGCAGCACGAAGTTCATGGAGGAGGGTATGTTACGCCGCTTATCGTTTAACGCCGTCGTACGAAAGAAATCGGCATTGCCTTTATTGGTCCGCTTTGTGCTTGTTCGTCTCAACTCAGCTGTCAATTAAATATACAATACCTATATTCGCAAATGTAATTCTTTCTTTTGGATTTCGACTTCCTTGAAGAAAGGTGTGCCTTAGCACGAGAAATACAAGGATTAGACAACATTAAAGTCTGTGTGCCCAATCATATCCTTCTCGGAAGTTCAAGTGGAGAAAATACACTCTGCTTTGAGGAGGCTGATCATTCGGTATTAAATAAGAATCCTCGAGTCTCTGGACAAGTGGCCGATCAGTTTTGGAGAAGATGGTTAAGCGAGTACTTGCCTTGGTTAACTAGGCGCACCAAATGGTTCGACAAAGCTATGAACCCTATACGTATCGGAGATGTTGTGATCATATAAATACTTGGAAGGAATCATTGTAGATATACAAAAATCGGCGGATGGTGAAGTACGTAGTGCAGTAACTAATGAAGGATAGTTTACCAGGCCGTCCGTTAAGCTTGCAAAGCTTGATGTGCGGAGTGAACCATGCTCAGAGGAGCAGCACGAAGTTCATGGAGGAGGGTATGTTACGCCGCTTATCGTTTAACGCCGTCGGACGAAAGAAATCGGCATTGCCTTTATTGGTCCGCTTTGTGCTTGTTCGTCTCAACTCAGCTGTCAATTAAATATACAATACCTATATTCGCAAATGTAATTCTTTCTTTTGGATTTCGACTTCCTTGAAGAAAGGTGTGCCTTAGCACGAGAAATACAAGTGTAAGAATAGTTTTTGTTATACATACATAACTACATGTAACATACATTTATTAAATAAATATAGATTTTAGTATTGTTACCAGCAATTGGATTACCTGAAAATACGTTTTTTGATTCGCTTCGCGCTACCACAATATTCTAAAATACTTTGGTTTCCCTTGGGTGCAATAGGACAGACACGCGGGACCATAACCTTAAAATGAGCGTTGGGACGGAACTAGCTTCGGCTGACATTTAGACAGCCACCTGTAACTCGGATGCCCAAATTGTTCAACTGGCGCCACAGCTTTGGCCGCTGGGTGCGCGCCCACGGAAGCACAAGCACCAGCGACAACAGCATCTGTCATTTATGCTGTCCAATACTTTATTTCGTCTACTCCAAGGCCTTTGTCCACAAGTTCGCTTGTAGACCGTTAGGTAGACGGGTCACCACGAGATCCTTCACCACCACGTACTCGATCGGGTATTTTGCGCAACGAAAAACCTAAGAACGTGCACGAATTGCACGAACAAGCATTGCCAGCGAAACTGCGAATGCCGAAAGCCAACTGCAAGTTAGCTATGTTCATAATTTAATTCCGTTTGCCGGTAATCAGCTAAATGGGTTTCATAACTCCGGAGTTCGTTCTAGCCACCAATTTCCAGTAATGTCACTTCATAATCCAACAAATTATACACCGCTTCTTGTAATGATCATCTTTATGGGATGAATCGGGAGGACGACATAACCTTGTCTACATCTCACATTTCTGCGCGACATGTAATGTCAAAAGATCTACCTATCTTTTCGGGTAATCCAGAAGAATGGCCGGTTTTCATAACCAATTTTCAACAATCAACTGACGGCTGCGTTTTACCCACCAGGAGAACCTCATTCGTCTACAAAAGTGCCTGAGAGGACAGGCCTTAGAAGCTGTACGTGCGAAGCTTATGATGCCAAGCACTGTGCCATTTGCAATTGAAACATTACGCATGTTATATGGTAGGGCAGACATTATACAACAAACACTGCAAATAAAGTTAAGGTAATATCCAGATGTTAGGATGAGTAAAATTGATACTTTAATTAATTTCGCATTAGCTGTTCAAAATTACAGAGCAACTATGCAAGCTATATGTTTAGAAAGTTATTTAAATGATCCGATGTTGCTGAATGATCTGCTAACAAAACTGCCTTACGACCTTAAACTTGAATGGGGACGCTATAGGTTAATGCATCAACGGGTTGACATTATCGCCTTTGATGAGTGGTTGTTCGCTCTTGCCACTTGTGCTAGTCAGATTAAGCATTTCGGCCACTCAGTTGTATCTTCGTATCGTATAGAAGAGAAGAAAGGTAGTCGCAAGCAGCAACGCGAATTGCTTATGACACATGATTTTGCTGAGGTCGTCGGAATGCTCCAAATGCCTCGATTCTCATCTGTTTGTAGATTGTAGTGAGTTTTTTGCTATGAAAAGAGAGGCTAGATGGGAATTCGTTCGAGAAAAAAGATTGTGTATCCGCTGTTTCAAACGGCACTTCGTTAGATATTGTAATTCTAAGAAGAAATGCGGGGTTGACGGCTGTCAAATGGCTCACAACCCACTTTTGCATACCACACATAAAATCGGCGTTGACACTCATACAAAAACAGCTAGGAATGAGACGACCTCATCCGTTTTATGTCACCTAAAGGGTGGTAAACGCACACTGTTTCGTTATATACCTGTGTCGTTGTTCGGTAAACACGGGGTGGTGAATACGTATGCCTTTGCTGATGAAGGGTCGGCTTGTACACTGATTGAGCATAATTCAGCAAAAGAGCTAGGTCTGGATGGTCCTCAGGAAGAGCTTTGTTTACGATGGACTAGTAATATAACCAAAAATGAAAAAGAATCGAAAACAGTGAGGGTGAAAATATCTTCGCAGGAGAGAGGGCCCGAGTTTTCTTTCTAGAAAACGCACGAACAATTGCAAAACTAAACTTGCCACTACAATCTCTTGAACTAAATGATATATCAGATCGGGAACATTTGAAGAATCTACCAGTTTATCCCCATGAAGCAGTGCAGGCGCGAATTCTAATAGGATTATACAACATTAAAGTCTGTGTGCCTCTAGAGATTCGGCAATCGGATGATGACAATGTAATTGCCGCCAGGTGCAAGCTGGGGTTATCGGTATTTGGCCGAAACAATAATTACGAACAGAATCCGTTGCGGGTGTTGCACATTTGTAACTGCAACGCAAATAGCCGTTTAGAAGAGCTCTTCCAGTCGTATTTTTCATTGGAGTCAGTTGGCATTCGAGCAGTTGAACCCCTTGCCTCCAAGGAAGACGAACGGTCTCTACGAATCATGGAGTCTACAACGAAATACCTTCCGCAAAAAAAGAGATGGGAGACAGGCCCCGACTTAAAGCAATTTCTCATTAGTACCATCGCAGATTACAAGCGCAAAGGCTACGTAAAAAAGCTTGAAAGTCACGAGGCCTGGCGCAGTAATAAATCTTGGTTTATTCGCATTTTTACTATTACTAATATTAATAAAAATAAAACTAGGCTAGTGTGGGATGCGGCCGCAGCTGTTAATAATGCATCGCTAAATTCTTTTCTCCTGAAGGACCCAGATCTCACAAAGTCTCTTGTGGGTATCCTTATCCGCTTCCGAGAGAAGCCAATTGCCTTATGTGGGGATATTCGTGAGATGTATCACCAGGTACTGGTAAATGAAGAAGATCAAGCCGCGCAGAAGAATTTATGGTGCTGCGAAGACACAACCAGGGATCCTGACATTTACGTTATGCAAGTTATGACATTTGGGGCATATTGTTCGCCTTCGTTAGCCAACTATGTAACAAACAAGAATGCTGAGCGATTCCGGAGTCAACACCCTACTGCGGTAGATGCCATTATCGACAACACCTTTGTAGACGATTGGCTTCAATGTCCGCAAACAGAAGATGAAATGATACACCTTGCTTCGATTGTACATATGGTACACGCCGACGGCGGCTTTGAAATGAGAAGTTGGAAATCTAACTCGTCAAATGTCCTAAATGCTTTGAGTGGAAAATCTAAGCAGGACGATAAATGTATTGAAACCCCAGGCACAAATCAAGAAAAGGGTTTTGAAATGTAGTCTCCAACTGATGATGTGTTTATATTTTCCGAAAAGTTTTCTAAAGAAATTTTTAATGAAAATAAATTTCCCACCAAACGGGAGATTCTATGCGTAATAATGACAATCTTTGACCCGCTAGGCCTATTAGGATTCTATCTTATCTACGCGAAAATACTGATGCAAGAGATTTGGCGGTCAGGTGTCGCATGGGACGAGACCATTAAGGCAGAACAAGAGGAGAAGTGGTGGATCTGGGTACGCCGGTTACGGTCGATATCGCACGTGCACGTTCCTCGCTGCTATTCGCACGTCAACTTCGCTCAAAAAATGGAGCTGCATGTATTTGTTGATGCGAGTGTGAACGCCTACGCAGCAGTGGCATATTTACGCGCAGCACAAAATAAAAGATTCGCCTGCAGCATGGTGGCATCAAAAACACGGGTGGCGCCTTTGAAGCCTGTGTCTATCCCTAGACTGGAGTTAATGGCTGCGATTCTTGGTTTGCGGTTAGCAAAATTTTTACCAAAGGAACTTTCTGTTTCTCTCGACCGAAGAGTTTTTTGGTCTGACTCCAAGAATGTATTGTACTGGATAAGATCAGATGCCAGGAAGTTTCAGCATTTGTGGCGGTACGAGTAGGCGAAATATTGCAAGATTTTCTGGTCGAGGAATGGAGGTGGGTTCCGTCATCAGAAAACGTGGCCGATGAAGGGACAAAGTGGTCTAAAGAGCCAATATTAGACTCTGGTACTCGATGGTTTAGAGGTCCCAACTTTTTAGCGCTATCAGAAAATGAGTGGCCAAAAGGGAATCTCGATGGTGAGCCGGAACATATGTTCCACGTGGAACAGAAGGAGATATTGCCGTCAAGTCTGAAAATTATCAGCCCTGATCCCCGGCGTTTTAGCAAGTGGGAAAGACTCCGAAATGCACAAGGATATGTGCTACGTTTCCTTAACAAAATAGCATTCAAATCCTTGCAATCGATGATTACGTTTAAGTTGCTAAGCAAACTAGATATAGAATACACTATAATTCGTAACTGTCAAGAAGAAGAGTATTGTGAAGAAATTTCGCGCCTGCTTGCAGGAAAAAACGTTCCTTCGAACAGTAATATTCTACAAATGCTCCCCCTATTTGGACGAGTATGGTATTTTGAGAGCGAGAGGTAGAATCGATTGAAGGGGTGAGTTTTCCAGTAAAGCGACCTATGATAATGCCCCGCCATCACCAGGTGACACGTCTCATAGCTGATTTCTATCATCGTAAATTTGATCACCACCACATCGAAATCGTCGTGAATGAAATGCGTCGAAGGTATTGGATACAAGGCTTGCGAGCAGTAGTAAGAGATACATCGAAAAATTGCCAATTGTGCCGAAATAATCACGCAGCCCCGCATCCTCCAGAAATGGGAAATTTGCCAGTAGAGAGACTTAACGCGTTTACTCGTCCGTTTACAAACACAGGTATCGACTATTTCGGCCCAATTGAAGTTGTAGTCGGACGGCGACGTGAGAAACGGTGGGGAGTTCTCTTCACATGCCTTACAGTGCGCGCAGTTCATATCGAGTTGGCGGCATCACTTTCTACTGATTGCTTTTTGCTTATACTAAAACAATTTGTTTCTCGTCGAGGTGTACCAGCGTGCATATGGTCAGATAATGGCACTAATTTTCGCGGGGCTAGTAGCATATTAGAAGATGAAATAAGAAAATTATCTCCCAAAGAACTCGAAGGCCGTCGTCCGGTCATTAAATGGAAATTTTTACCACCAGCGGCTACGCATATGGGAGGTTGTTGGGAATGAATGATTCGTTCTGTGAAGTCTTTACTGATGGATATATTACCCCGAGCTAATTTACGCGAAGAAATACTTAGAGCAGCTTTAGCAGAAGTGGAATTCGTTTTAAACTCCCGACCGCTTACTTACGTCCCGCTTGATTCGCCGGACGCTGATGCGATAACGCCCAATCATATCCTTCTCGGAAGTTCAAGTGGAAAAAATACACTCTGCCTTGAGGAGGCTGATCATTCGGTATTAAATAAGAATCGTCGAGTCTCTGGACAAGTGGCCGATCAGTTTTGGAGAAGATGGTTAAGGGAGTACTTGCCTTGGTTAACTAGGCGCACCAAATGGTTCGACAAAGCTATGGACCCTATACGTATCGGAGATGTTGTGATCATATAAATACTTGGAAGGAATCATTGTAGATATAAAAAAATCGGCGGATGGTGAAGTACGTAGTGCTGTAACTAATGAAGGATAGTTTACCAGGCCGTCCGTTAAGCTTGCAAAGCTTGATGTGCGGAGTGAACCATGCTCAGCGGAGCAGCACGAAGTTCATGGAGGAGGGTATGTTACGCCGCTTATCGTTTAACGCCGTCGTACGAAAGAAATCGGCATTGCCTTTATTGGTCCGCTTTGTGCTTGTTCGTCTCAACTCAGCTGTCAATTAAATATACAATACCTATATTCGCAAATGTAATTCTTTCTTTTGGATTTCGACTTCCTTGAAGAAAGGTGTGCCTTAGCACGAGAAATACAAGGATTAGACAACATTAAAGTCTGTGTGCCCAATCATATCCTTCTCGGAAGTTCAAGTGGAGAAAATACACTCTGCTTTGAGGAGGCTGATCATTCGGTATTAAATAAGAATCCTCGAGTCTCTGGACAAGTGGCCGATCAGTTTTAGAGAAGATGGTTAAGCGAGTACTTGCCTTGGTTAACTAGGCGCACCAAATGGTTCGACAAAGCTATGAACCCTATACGTATCGGAGATGTTGTGATCATATAAATACTTGGAAGGAATCATTGTAGATATACAAAAATCGGCGGATGGTGAAGTACGTAGTGCAGTAACTAATGAAGGATAGTTTACCAGGCCGTCCGTTAAGCTTGCAAAGCTTGATGTGCGGAGTGAACCATGCTCAGCGGAGCAGCACGAAGTTCATGGAGGAGGGTATGTTACGCCGCTTATCGTTTAACGCCGTCGTACGAAAGAAATCGGCATTGCCTTTATTGGTCCGCTTTGTGCTTGTTCGTCTCAACTCAGCTGTCAATTAAATATACAATACCTATATTCGCAAATGTAATTCTTTCTTTTGGATTTCGACTTCCTTGAAGAAAGGTGTGCCTTAGCACGAGAAATACAAGTGTAAGAATAGTTTTTGTTATACATACATAACTACATGTAACATACATTTATTAAATAAATATAGATTTTAGTATTGTTACCAGCAATTGGATTAGCTGAAAATACGTTTTTTGATTCGCTTCGCGCTACCACAATATTCTAAAATACTTTGGTTTCCCTTGGGTGCAATTGGACAGACACGCGGGACCATAACCTTAAAATGAGCGTTCGGACGGAACTAGCTTCGGCTGACATTGAGACAGCCACCTGTAACTTGGATGCCCAAATTGTTCAACTGGCGCCACAGCTTTGGGCGCTGGGTGCGCGCCCACGGAAGCACAAGCACCAGTGACAACAGCATCTGTCATTTATGCTGTCCAATACTTTATTTCGTCTACTCCAAGGCCTTTGTCCACAAGTTCGCTTGTAGACCGTTAGGTTGACGGGTCACCACGAGATCCTTCACCACCACGTACTCGATCGGGTATTTTGCGCAACGAAAAACCTAAGAACGTGCACGAATTGCACGAACAAGCATTGCCAGCGAAACTGCGAATGCCGAAAGCCAACTGCAAGTTAGCTATGTTCATAATTTAATTCCGTTTGCCGGTAATCAGCTAAATGGGTTTCGTAACTCCGGAGTTCGTTCTAGCCACCAATTTCCAGTAATGTCACTTCATAATCCAACAAATTATACACCGCTTCTTGTAATGATCATCTTTATGGGATGAATCGGGAGGACGACATAACCTTGTCTACATCTCACATTTCTGCGCGACATGTAATGTCAAAAGATCTACCTATCTTTTCGGGTAATCCAGAAGAATGGCCGGTTTTCATAACCAATTTTCAACAATCAACTGAGGGCTGCGGTTTTACCCACCAGGAGAACCTCATTCGTCTACAAAAGTGCCTGAGAGGACAGGCCTTAGAAGCTGTAAGTGGGAAGCTTATGATGCCAAGCACTGTGCCATTTGCAATTGAAACATTACGCATGTTATATGGTAGGGCAGACATTATACAACAAACACTGCAAGTAAAGTTAAGGTAATATCCAGATGTAAGGATGAGTAAAATTGATACTTTAATTAATTTCGCATTAGCTGTTCAAAATTACAGAACAACTATGCAAGCTATTGGTTTAGAAAGTTATTTAAATGATCCGATGTTGCTGAATGATCTGCTGACAAAACTGCCTTACGACCTTAAACTTGAATGGGGACGCTATAGGTTAATGCATCAACGGGTTGACATTATCGC
This sequence comes from Philophylla caesio, assembly GCA_963971545.1. Lineage (NCBI taxonomy): Eukaryota > Metazoa > Arthropoda > Insecta > Diptera > Tephritidae > Philophylla > Philophylla caesio. The sequence continues at coordinate 102,871,685 of OZ020604.1, forward strand.
CTTTGATAAGTGGTTGTTCGCTCTTGCCACTTGTGCTAGTCAGATTAAGCATTTCGGCCACTCAGTTGTATCTTCGTATCGTATAGAAGAGAAGAAAGGTAGTCGCAAGCAGCAACGCGAATTGCTTATGACACATGATTTTGCTGAGGGCGTCGGAATGCTCCAAATGCCTCGATTCTCATCTGTTTGTAGATTGTAGTGAGTTTTTAGCTATGAAAAGAGAGGCTAGATGGGAATTCGTTCGAGAAAAAAGATTGTGTATCCGCTGTTTCAAACGGCACTTCGTTAGATATTGTAATTCTAAGAAGAAATGCGGGGTTGACGGCTATCAAATGGCTCACAACCCACTTTTGCATACCACACATAAAATCGGCGTTGACACTCATACAAAAACAGCTAAGAAAATGGACGCTAGGAATGAGACGACCTCATCCGTTTTATGTCACCTAAAGGGTGGTAAACGCACACTGTTTCGTTATATACCTGTGTCGTTGTTCGGTAAACACGGGGTGGTGAATACGTATGCCTTTGCTGATGAAGGGTCGGCTTGTACACTGATTGAGCATAATTCAGCAAAAGAGCTAGGTCTGGATGGTCCTCAGGAAGAGCTTTGTTTACGATGGACTAGTAATATAACCAAAAATTAAAAAAAATCGAAAACAGTGAGGGTGAAAATATCTTCGCAGGAGAGAGGGCCCGAGTTTTCTTTCTATAAAACGCACGAACGATTGCAAAACTAAACTTGCCACTACAATCTCTTGAACTAAATGATATATCAGATCGGGAACATTTGAAGAATCTACCAGTTTATCCAGCAGTGCAGGCGCGAATTCTAATAGGATTAGACAACATTAAAGTCTGTGTGCCTCTAGAGATTCGGCAATCGGATGATGACAATGTAATTGCCGCCAGGTGCAAGCTGGGGTTATCGGTATTTGGCCGAAACAATAATTACGAACAGAATCCGTTGCGGGTGTTGCACATTTGTAACTGCAACGCAAATAGCCGTTTAGAAGAGCTCTTCCAGTCGTATTTTTCATTGGAGTCAGTTGGCATTCGAGCAGTTGAACCCCTTGCCTCCAAGGAAGACGAACGGTCTCTACGAATCATGGAGTCTACAACGAAATACCTTCCGCAAAAAAAGAGATGGGAGACAGGCCCCGACTTAAAGCAATTTCTCATTAGTACCATCGCAGATTACGAGCGCAAAGGCTACGTAAAAAAGCTTGAAAGTCACGAGGCCTGGCGCAGTAATAAATCTTGGTTTATTCCAATTTTTACTGTTACTAATATTAATAAAAATAAAACTAGGCTAGTGTGGGATGCGGCCGCAGCTGTTAATAATGCATCGCTAAATTATTTTCTCCTGAAGGACCCAGATCTCACAAAGTCTCTTGTGGGTATCCTTATCCGCTTCCGAGAGAAGCCAATTGCCTTATGTGGGGATATTCGTGAGATGTATCACCAGGTACTGGTAAATGAAGAAGATCAAGCCGCGCAGAAGAATTTATGGTGCTGCGAAGACACAACCAGGGATCCTGACATTTACGTTATGCAAGTTATGACATTTGGGGCATCTTGTTCGCCTTCGTTAGCCAACTATGTAACAAACAAGAATGCTGAGCGATTCCGGAGTCAACACCCTACTGCGGTAGATGCCATTATCGACAACACCTTTGTAGACGATTGGCTTCAATGTGCGCAAACAGAAGATGAAATGATACACCTTGCTTCGATTGTACATATGGTACACGCCGACGGCGGCTTTGAAATGAGAAGTTGGAAATCTAACTCGTCAAATGTCCTAAATGCTTTGAGTGGAAAATCTAAGCAGGACGATAAATGTATTGAAACCCCAGGCACAAATCAAGAAAAGGGTCTTGAAATGTAGTCTCCAACTGATGATGTGTTTACATTTTCCGAAAAGTTTTCTAAAGAAATTTTTAATGAAAATAAATTTCCCACCAAACGAGAGATTCTATGCGTAATAATGACAATCTTTGACCCGCTAGGCCTATTAGGATTCTATCTTATCTACGCGAAAATACTGATGCAAGAGATTTGGCGGTCAGGTGTCGCATGGGACGAGACCATTAAGGCAGAACAAGAGGAGAAGTGGTGGATCTGGGTACGCCGGTTACGGTCGATATCGCACGTGCGCGTTCCTCGCTGCTATTCGCACGCCAACTTGGTTGGCTGCGATTCTTGGTTTGCGGTTAGCAAAATTTTTACCAAAGGAACTTTCTGTTTCTCTCGACCGAAGAGGTTTTTGGTCTGACTCCAAGAATGTATTGTACTGGATAAGATCAGAAGCCAGGAAGTTTCAGCATTTGTGGCGGTACGAGTAGGCGAAATATTGCAAGATTTTCTGGTCGAGGAATGGAGGTGGGTTCCGTCATCAGAAAACGTGGACGATGAAGGGACAAAGTGGTCTAAAGAGCCAATATTAGACTCTGGTACTCGAAGGTCCCAACTTTTTAGCGCTATCAGAAAATGAGTGGCCAAAAGGGAATCTCGATGGTGAGCCGGAACATATGTTCCACGTGGAACAGAAGGAGATATTGCCGTCAAGTCTGAAAATTATCAGCCCTGATACCCGGCGTTTTAGCAAGTGGGAAAGACTCCGAAATGCACAAGGATATGTGCTACGTTTCCTTAACAAAATAGCATTCAAATCCTTGCAATCGATGATTACGTTTAAGTTGCTAAGCAAACTAGATATAGAATACACTATAATTCGTAACTGTCAAGAAGAAGAGTATTGTGAAGAAATTTCGCGCCTGCTTGCAGGAAAAAACGTTCCTTCGAACAGTAATATTCTTTGGTAATATCTACAAATGCTCCCCCTATTTGGACGAGTATGGTATTTTGAGAGCGAGAGGTAGAATCGATTGAAGGGGTGAGTTTTCCAGTAAAGCGACCTATGATAATGCCCCGCCATCACCAGGTGACACGTCTCATAGCTGATTTCTATCATCGTAAATTTGATCACCACCACATCGAAATCGTCGTGAATGAAATGCGTCGAAGGTATTGGATACAAGGCTTGCGAGCAGTAGTAAGAGATACATCGAAAAATTGCCAATTGTGCCGAAATAATCACGCAGCCCCGCATCCTCCAGAAATGGGAAATTTGCCAGTAGAGAGACTTAACGCGTTTACTCGTCCGTTTACAAACACAGGTATCGACTATTTCGGCCCAATTGAAGTTGTAGTTGGACGGCGACGTGAGAAACGGTTGGGAGTTCTCTTCACATGCCTTACAGTGCGCGCAGTTCATATCGAGTTGGCGGCATCACTTTCTACTGATTGCTTTTTGCTTATACTAAAACAATTTGTTTCTCGTCGGGGTGTACCAGCGTGCATATGGTCAGATAATGGCACTAATTTTCGCGGGGCTAGTCGCATATTAGAAGATCAAATAAAAAAATTATCTCCCAAAGAACTCGAAGGCCGTCGTCCGGTCATTAAATGGAAATTTATACCACCAGCGGCTACGCATATGGGATGTTGTTGGGAATGAATGATTCGTTCTGTGAAGTCTTTACTGATGGATATATTACCCCGAGCTAATTTACGCGAAGAAATACTTAGAGCAGCTTTAGCAGAAGTGGAATTCGTTTTAAACTCCCGACCGCTTACTTACGTCCCGCTTGATTCGCCGGACGCTGATGCGATAACGCCCAATCATATCCTTCTCGGAAGTTCAAGTGGAAAAAATACACTCTGCCTTGAGGAGGCTGATCATTCGGTATTAAATAAGAATCGTCGAGTCTCTGGACAAGTGGCCGATCAGTTTTGGAGAAGATGGTTAAGGGAGTACTTGCCTTGGTTAACTAGGCGCACCAAATGGTTCGACAAAGCTATGGACCCTATACGTATCGGAGATGTTGTGATCATATAAATACTTGGAAGGAATCATTGTAGATATAAAAAAATCGGCGGATGGTGAAGTACGTAGTGCTGGAACTAATGAAGGATAGTTTACCAGGCCGTCCGTGAAGCTTGCAAAGCTTGATGTGCGGAGTGAACCATGCTCAGCGGAGCAGCACGAAGTTCATGGAGGAGGGTATGTTACGCCGCTTATCGTTTAACGCCGTCGTACGAAAGAAATCGGCATTGCCTTTATTGGTCCGCTTTGTGCTTGTTCGTCTCAACTCAGCTGTCAATTAAATATAAAATACCTATATTCGCAAATGTAATTCTTTCTTTTGGATTTCGACTTCCTTGAAGAAAGGTGTGCCTTAGCACGAGAAATACAAGGATTAGACAACATTAAAGTCTGTGTGCCCAATCATATCCTTCTCGGAAGTTCAAGTGGAGAAAATACACTCTGCTTTGAGGAGGCTGATCATTCGGTATTAAATAAGAATCCTCGAGTCTCTGGACAAGTGGCCGATCAGTTTTAGAGAAGATGGTTAAGCGAGTACTTGCCTTGGTTAACTAGGCGCACCAAATGGTTCGACAAAGCTATGAACCCTATACGTATCGGAGATGTTGTGATCATATAAATACTTGGAAGGAATCATTGTAGATATACAAAAATCGGCGGATGGTGAAGTACGTAGTGCAGTAACTAATGAAGGATAGTTTACCAGGCCGTCCGTTAAGCTTGCAAAGCTTGATGTGCGGAGTGAACCATGCTCAGCGGAGCAGCACGAAGTTCATGGAGGAGGGTATGTTACGCCGCTTATCGTTTAACGCCGTCGTACGAAAGAAATCGGCATTGCCTTTATTGGTCCGCTTTGTGCTTGTTCGTCTCAACTCAGCTGTCAATTAAATATACAATACCTATATTCGCAAATGTAATTCTTTCTTTTGGATTTCGACTTCCTTGAAGAAAGGTGTGCCTTAGCACGAGAAATACAAGTGTAAGAATAGTTTTTGTTATACATACATAACTACATGTAACATACATTTATTAAATAAATATAGATTTTAGTATTGTTACCAGCAATTGGATTAGCTGAAAATACGTTTTTTGATTCGCTTCGCGCTACCACAATATTCTAAAATACTTTGGTTTCCCTTGGGTGCAATTGGACAGACACGCGGGACCATAACCTTAAAATGAGCGTTCGGACGGAACTAGCTTCGGCTGACATTGAGACAGCCACCTGTAACTTGGATGCCCAAATTGTTCAACTGGCGCCACAGCTTTGGGCGCTGGGTGCGCGCCCACGGAAGCACAAGCACCAGTGACAACAGCATCTGTCATTTATGCTGTCCAATACTTTATTTCGTCTACTCCAAGGCCTTTGTCCACAAGTTCGCTTGTAGACCGTTAGGTTGACGGGTCACCACGAGATCCTTCACCACCACGTACTCGATCGGGTATTTTGCGCAACGAAAAACCTAAGAACGTGCACGAACTGCACGAACAAGCATTGCCAGCGAAACTGCGAATGCCGAAAGCCAACTGCAAGTTAGCTATGTTCATAATTTAATTCCGTTTGCCGGTAATCAGCTAAATGGGTTTCGTAACTCCGGAGTTCGTTCTAGCCACCAATTTCCAGTAATGTCACTTCATAATCCAACAAATTATACACCGCTTCTTGTAATGATCATCTTTATGGGATGAATCGGGAGGACGACATAACCTTGTCTACATCTCACATTTCTGCGCGACATGTAATGTCAAAAGATCTACCTATCTTTTCGGGTAATCCAGAAGAATGGCCGGTTTTCATAACCAATTTTCAACAATCAACTGAGGGCTGCGGTTTTACCCACCAGGAGAACCTCATTCGTCTACAAAAGTGCCTGAGAGGACAGGCCTTAGAAGCTGTAAGTGGGAAGCTTATGATGCCAAGCACTGTGCCATTTGCAATTGAAACATTACGCATGTTATATGGTAGGGCAGACATTATACAACAAACACTGCAAGTAAAGTTAAGGTAATATCCAGATGTAAGGATGAGTAAAATTGATACTTTAATTAATTTCGCATTAGCTGTTCAAAATTACAGAACAACTATGCAAGCTATTGGTTTAGAAAGTTATTTAAATGATCCGATGTTGCTGAATGATCTGCTGACAAAACTGCCTTACGACCTTAAACTTGAATGGGGACGCTATAGGTTAATGCATCAACGGGTTGACATTATCGCCTTTGATGAGTGGTTGTTCGCTCTTGCCACTTGTGCTAGTCAGATTAAGCATTTCGGCCACTCAGTTGTATCTTCGTATCGTATAGAAGAGAAGAAAGGTAGTCGCAAGCAGCAACGCGAATTGCTTATGACACATGATTTTGCTGAGGGCGTCGGAATGCTCCAAATGCCTCGATTCTCATCTGTTTGTAGATTGTAGTGAGTTTTTAGCTATGAAAAGAGAGGCTAGATGGGAATTCGTTCGAGAAAAAAGATTGTGTATCCGCTGTTTCAAACGGCACTTCGTTAGATATTGTAATTCTAAGAAGAAATGCGGGGTTGACGGCTATCAAATGGCTCACAACCCACTTTTGCATACCACACATAAAATCGGCGTTGACACTCATACAAAAACAGCTAAGAAAATGGACGCTAGGAATGAGACGACCTCATCCGTTTTATGTCACCTAAAGGGTGGTAAACGCATACTGTTTCGTTATATACCTGTGTCGTTGTTCGGTAAACACGGGGTGGTGAATACGTATGCCTTTGCTGATGAAGGGTCGGCTTGTACACTGATTGAGCATAATTCAGCAAAAGAGCTAGGTCTGGATGGTCCTCAGGAAGAGCTTTGTTTACGATGGACTAGTAATATAACCAAAAATTAAAAAGAATCGAAAACAGTGAGGGTGAAAATATCTTCGCAGGAGAGAGGGCCCGAGTTTTCTTTCTAGAAAACGCACGAACAATTGCAAAACTAAACTTGCCACTACAATCTCTTGAACTAAATGATATATCAGATCGGGAACATTTGAAGAATCTACCAGTTTATCCAGCAGTGCAGGCGCGAATTCTAATAGGATTAGACAACATTAAAGTCTGTGTGCCTCTAGAGATTCGGCAATCGGATGATGACAATGTAATTGCCGCCAGGTGCAAGCTGGGGTTATCGGTATTTGGCCGAAACAATAATTACGAACAGAATCCGTTGCGGGTGTTGCACATTTGTAACTGCAACGCAAATAGCCGTTTAGAAGAGCTCTTCCAGTCGTATTTTTCATTGGAGTCAGTTGGCATTCGAGCAGTTGAACCCCTTGCCTCCAAGGAAGACGAACGGTCTCTACGAATCATGGAGTCTACAACGAAATACCTTCCGCAAAAAAAGAGATGGGAGACAGGCCCCGACTTAAAGCAATTTCTCATTAGTACCATCGCAGATTACGAGCGCAAAGGCTACGTAAAAAAGCTTGAAAGTCACGAGGCCTGGCGCAGTAATAAATCTTGGTTTATTCCAATTTTTACTGTTACTAATATTAATAAAAATAAAACTAGGCTAGTGTGGGATGCGGCCGCAGCTGTTAATAATGCATCGCTAAATTATTTTCTCCTGAAGGACCCAGATCTCACAAAGTCTCTTGTGGGTATCCTTATCCGCTTCCGAGAGAAGCCAATTGCCTTATGTGGGGATATTCGTGAGATGTATCACCAGGTACTGGTAAATGAAGAAGATCAAGCCGCGCAGAAGAATTTATGGTGCTGCGAAGACACAACCAGGGATCCTGACATTTACGTTATGCAAGTTATGACATTTGGGGCATCTTGTTCGCCTTCGTTAGCCAACTATGTAACAAACAAGAATGCTGAGCGATTCCGGAGTCAACACCCTACTGCGGTAGATGCCATTATCGACAACACCTTTGTAGACGATTGGCTTAAATGTGCGCAAACAGAAGATGAAATGATACACCTTGCTTCGATTGTACATATGGTACACGCCGACGGCGGCTTTGAAATGAGAAGTTGGAAATCTAACTCGTCAAATGTCCTAAATGCTTTGAGTGGAAAATCTAAGCAGGACGATAAATGTATTGAAACCCCAGGCACAAATCAAGAAAAGGGTCTTGAAATGTAGTCTCCAACTGATGATGTGTTTACATTTTCCGAAAAGTTTTCTAAAGAAATTTTTAATGAAAATAAATTTCCCACCAAACGGGAGATTCTATGCGTAATAATGACAATCTTTGACCCGCTAGGCCTATTAGGATTCTATCTTATCTACGCGAAAATACTGATGCAAGAGATTTGGCGGTCAGGTGTCGCATGGGACGAGACCATTAAGGCAGAACAAGAGGAGAAGTGGTGGATCTGGGTACGCCGGTTACGGTCGATATCGCACGTGCGCGTTCCTCGCTGCTATTCGCACGCCAACTTGGTTGGCTGCGATTCTTGGTTTGCGGTTAGCAAAATTTTTACCAAAGGAACTTTCTGTTTCTCTCGACCGAAGAGTTTTTTGGTCTGACTCCAAGAATGTATTGTACTGGATAAGATCAGATGCCAGGAAGTTTCAGCATTTGTGGCGGTACGAGTAGGCGAAATATTGCAAGATTTTCTGGTCGAGGAATGGAGGTGGGTTCCGTCATCAGAAAACGTGGACGATGAAGGGACAAAGTGGTCTAAAGAGCCAATATTAGACTCTGGTACTCGATGGTTTAAAGGTCCCAACTTTTTAGCGCTATCAGAAAATGAGTGGCCAAAAGGGAATCTCGATGGTGAGCCGGAACATATGTTCCACGTGGAACAGAAGGAGATATTGCCGTCAAGTCTGAAAATTATCAGCCCTGATCCCCGGCGTTTTAGCAAGTGGGAAAGACTCCGAAATGCACAAGGATATGTGCTACGTTTCCTTAACAAAATAGCATTCAAATCCTTGCAATCGATGATTACGTTTAAGTTGCTAAGCAAACTAGATATAGAATACACTATAATTCGTAACTGTCAAGAAGAAGAGTATTGTGAAGAAATTTCGCGCCTGCTTGCAGGAAAAAACGTTCCTTCGAACAGTAATATTCTTTGGTAATATCTACAAATGCTCCCCCTATTTGGACGAGTATGGTATTTTGAGAGCGAGAGGTAGAATCGATTGAAGGGGTGAGTTTTCCAGTAAAGCGACCTATGATAATGCCCCGCCATCACCAGGTGACAGGTCTCATAGCTGATTTCTATCATCGTAAATTTGATCACCACCACATCGATATCGTCGTGAATGAAATGCGTCGAAGGTATTGGATACAAGGCTTGCGAGCAGTAGTAAGAGATACATCGAAAAATTGCCAATTGTGCCGAAATAATCACGCAGCCCCGCATCCTGCAGAAATGGGAAATTTGCCAGTAGAGAGACTTAACGCGTTTACTTGTCCGTTTACAAACACAGGTATCGACTATTTCGGCCCAATTGAAGCTGTAGTTGGACGGCGACGTGAGAAACGGTGGGGAGTTCTCTTCACATGCCTTACAGTGCGCGCAGTTCATATCGAGTTGGCGGCATCACTTTCTACTGATTGCTTTTTGCTTATACTAAAACAATTTGTTTCTCGTCGGGGTGTACCAGCGTGCATATGGTCAGATAATGGCACTAATTTTCGCGGGGCTAGTCGCATATTAGAAGATGAATTAAAAAATTATCTCCCAAAGAACTCGAAGGCCGTCGTCCGGTCATTAAATGGAAATTTATACCACCAGCGGCTACGCATATGGGAGGTTGTTGGGAAAGAATGATTCGTTCTGTGAAATCTTTACTGATGGATATATTACCCCGAGCTAATTTACGCGAAGAAATACTTAGAGCAGCTTTAGCAGAAGTGGAATTCGGTTTAAACTCCCGACCGCTTACTTACGTCCCGCTTGATTCGCCGGACGCTGATGCGATAACGCCCAATCATATCCTTCTCGGAAGTTCAAGTGGAGAAAATACACTCTGCTTTGAGGAGGCTGATCATTCGGTATTAAATAAGAATCTTCGAGTCTCTGGACAAGTGGCCGATCAGTTTTGGAGAAGATGGTTAAGCGAGTACTTGCCTTGGTTAACTGCGCGCACCAAATGGTTCGACAAAGCTATACGTATCGGAGATGTTGTGATCATATAAATACTTGGAAGGAATCATTGTAGATATAAAAAAATCGGCGGATGGTGAAGTACATAGTGCAGTAACTAATGAAGGATAGTTTACCAGGCCGTCCGTTAAGCTTGCAAAGCTTGATGTGCGGAGTGAACCATGCTCAGCGGAGCAGCACGAAGTTCATGGAGGAGGGTATGTTACGCCGCTTATCGTTTAACGCCGTCGTACGAAAGAAATCGGCATTGCCTTTATTGGTCCGCTTTGTGCTTGTTCGTCTCAACTCAGCTGTCAATTAAATATACAATACCTATATTCGCAAATGTAATTCTTTCTTTTGGATTTCGACTTCCTTGAAGAAAGGTGTGCCTTAGCACGAGAAATACAAGTGTAAGAATAGTTTTTGTTATACATACATAACTACATGTAACATACATTTATTAAATAAATATAGATTTTAGTATTGTTACCAGCAATTGGATTAGCTGAAAATACGTTTTTTGATTCGCTTCGCGCTACCACAATATTCTAAAATACTTTGGTTTCCCTTGGGTGCAATTGGACAGACACGCGGGACCATAACCTTAAAATGAGCGTTCGGACGGAACTAGCTTCGGCTGACATTGAGACAGCCACCTGTAACTTGGATGCCCAAATTGTTCAACTGGCGCCACAGCTTTGGGCGCTGGGTGCGCGCCCACGGAAGCACAAGCACCAGTGACAACAGCATCTGTCATTTATGCTGTCCAATACTTTATTTCGTCTACCCCAAGGCCTTTGTCCACAAGTTCGCTTGTAGACCGTTAGGTTGACGGGTCACCACGAGATCCTTCACCACCACGTACTCGATCGGGTATTTTGCGCAACGAAAAACCTAAGAACGTGCCCGAATTGCACGAACAAGCATTGCCAGCGAAACTGCGAATGCCGAAAGCCAACTGCAAGTTAGCTATGTTCATAATTTAATTCCGTTTGCCGGTAATCAGCTAAATGGGTTTCATAACTCCGGAGTTCGTTCTAGCCACCAATTTCCAGTAATGTCACTTCATAATCCAACAAATTATACACCGCTTCTTGTAATGATCATCTTTATGGGATGAATCGGGAGGACGACATAACCTTGTCTACATCTCACATTTCTGCGCGACATGTAATGTCAAAAGATCTACCTATCTTTTCGGTAATCCAGAAGAATGGCCGGTTTTCATAACCAATTTTCAACAATCAACAGACGGCTGCGTTTTACCCACCAGGAGAACCTCATTCGTCTACAAAAGTGCCTGAGAGGACAGGCCTTAGCTGTACGTGCGAAGCTTATGATGCCAAGCACTGTGCCATTTGCAATTGAAACATTACGCATGTTATATGGTAGGGCAGACATTATACAACAAACACTGCAAGTAAAGTTAAGGTAATATCCAGATGTTAGGATGAGTAAAATTGATACTTTAATTAATTTCGCATTAGCTGTTCAAAATTACAGAACAACTATGCAAGCTATTGGTTTAGAAAGTTATTTAAATGATCCGATGTTGCTGAATGATCTGCTGACAAAACTGCCTTACGACCTTAAACTTGAATGGGGACGCTATAGGTTAATGCATCAACGGGTTGACATTATCGCCTTTGATGAGTGGTTGTTCGCTCTTGCCACTTGTGCTAGTCAGATTAAGCATTTCGGCCACTCAGTTGTATCTTCGTATCGTATAGAAGAGAAGAAAGGTAGTCGCAAGCAGCAACGCGAATTGCTTATGACACATGATTTTGCTGAGGGCGTCGGAATGCTCCAAATGCCTCGATTCTCATCTGTTTGTAGATTGTAGTGAGTTTTTAGCTATGAAAAGAGAGGCTAGATGGGAATTCGTTCGAGAAAAAAGATTGTGTATCCGCTGTTTCAAACGGCACTTCGTTAGATATTGTAATTCTAAGAAGAAATGCGGGGTTGACGGCTATCAAATGGCTCACAACCCACTTTTGCATACCACACATAAAATCGGCGTTGACACTCATACAAAAACAGCTAAGAAAATGGACGCTAGGAATGAGACGACCTCATCCGTTTTATGTCACCTAAAGGGTGGTAAACGCATACTGTTTCGTTATATTTTTATTTATTTATTTATTAATTTCACATGTGTGTACAGTAAGACATGAAGTCTTTTCAGTGTACGTATTTGAAAGTTAAATTACAAACATTCATTTTCAATTTTCAATTAACTACATATGTTTTTAAAACTTAAGTTGACATTAGCTTATATATAAGTAATTGCTTATACTATAGAAGAGGCAAAGGAAAAGAGTTGAAAGAGTATTACATAAACAAATTTGTAACTGCCATTTTGAAGCATCTACTTGATTTAATACATTTAATTGATAATGGTAAGGAATTCCACAGCCTGATGGCACTAACAAAAAACAATCTGGAAGCCGTTAAAGTTGTATATTTTGGAAGAACAATATTATGTGTGCGAGCGGACTGAACAAAGTTTAATTTTTGGAATAAGTAACGAGGCTGATGATAACTAATTATTTTGAAAAGGAATAAAATATTTCGAACATTAAGGTAATTTTGCAGACTAAAACCTAAAATACTGTTTGTATAAAACGAAATATGATCAAACTTTCGCTTGAAATAAATAAATCTTGCGGCATTGTTTAAAGCTAGATTTAATTTATTTTTAGATTCGCTTTCTATATTACCATATACCGCTTCAAAATAAGATATATGGGGGACAATTAGGGCCTGTACGAGTTTAAGTTTTGTGTTGATGGGTAGACAGTAACATGTTTGCCACAGATTTCTTAAGATGTAATATATCTTTGATATAATATAATTAATGTGGTTTTTGCAACTTAAACGGGAATTTATTTTAAATCCAAGACTAGTCACAACCGATTGAAGTTTGATCTCTGTATCGTTCAAAACAATTGGCGACAAACCACTCAGGTCAAAAGAGTCGTGCGCTATTGATAGTGCCTGCGTTTTACCTGCGTTCAAGCAAAGGTCATTTGTTTTGGCCCAGATGGAAATTCTTCTTAGGTCGTCGTTTAACCTGACTACTAAGTCTTCCCCAAGACCAATAGGTCGTGAGTAGTATATTTGAGTGTCGTCAGCGTAAAGATGGATAGAGGCATTTTGACAGCAATGGACAATGTCATTCACAAAAATTGTAAATAGTATTGGACCCAAAATTGATCCCTGGGGAACACCAGAAGATATTGTACTGCGTTTCGAAAATAAATTTCCACATTGCACTTGTTGTACCCTATTCGATAGGTAGCTTTTCATCAAATTAACTGAGGTCGGGTGAAAACCGAAATAATATTGAAGTTTCAATAGCAAAATATCGTGGTTTACAGTATCGAAAGCTTTAGAAAAATCCAGTAGTACTAATATCGTAAGTAATTTGCTATCAAAGGCAGGGCGAATGTCGTCCATTACCTTTATTATTGCTGTTGAGCAACTATGATTGGATCTAAAGCCAGATTGAAACTCACTTAAAAGGTTATTTTCATTCATATGTAACACTATTTGTTTAGAGATACATTTTTCAAAGACTTTTGATAGTGCCGACAAAACACTGATAGGTCTATAGTTCGAAGGGCAGTCATAAATTTTACTTTTAGGAATCGGAATAACATTTGCCACTTTCCATTGTTTTGGGAATATAGAAGAGGTTATAATAAAATTGATTATGTGTGTAAGCGAGGGAAGCACATAGGGAAGAATTAGTTTTAAAAACCGCAGGCTAATACCATCCACACCAATAGCATTCGATTTAATAGAATAGATACTCTTTACAACTTCATCTTCAGTGACTACATTGAACGTAAATTCAGAACCCGATTTGGATATTAGATGCTGGTTTATCTCATAAGACGAAGGATTTGTTTGCTTATTTATTCCCATAAAATACGAGTTCATCACATTGGCGTCAACGGCACATATTTGTTTATCCTTATTACAGACTCCCATTGATTTTATATTTTTCCACAAAACGTTGGAGGGAACGTTAGCATTAAATTTAGTTTCGAGATATGCTCTTTTTGATTGACGTAGTTTTGTTGTTACTTTATTTCTAACATACTTATATTTCACCCAACGGTCATCTGTATTACTTCGCTTCCAATATTTATAGGCAGCGTTTCGCTCTTTTATAAGGTCTAAAATGGTTTTAGTAAACCACGGCTTTCTTTTGTCAGAAATTTTAATATTTTTAACAGGGACATATTTTGCAAACAGATATTTCACGAGCATGTTAAATAATGCTAGTTTATCGTCAACATCTGAAAAGAACCAACAGGAGTTCCAGTCTATTGCGGCACATTCGTCCAATAGCGCAGCCATATTTATGTTCCTATAATCTCTAAACGTCAAGTCGGTAATTGGTTTCACTTTATTAAATTCTATATTATAACTTAAAAACATTAACTCATGGTCAGATATTCCAGCTAAGGGAAATTGGTCAATATGATTTATGTTATTGACGACACTTGCTCCAAAAATATCTAACATGCTTGGCTTGCATTGTGGTGAAAAACGCGTTGCATATTTATTAACGATAGTAATGCCACTGGCATTAAAGCTGCTCAGTAAATGTTTACATCTAGCGTTATTCATTAAAATGTCTACATTGAAGTCACCACAGATGAGGACATGCACATAGCTAACAGATAACTCAGATATTTTAGTAAACAGTGATGTCAAATCATTACATTTATGTGGGTTGTAGACACAAACAACAAGACATTTTTGAACATTATCACTAAACTCAACGAACATACTTTCAACATTATCAGAACAAGGAGACTTATGTAAAACCTTACAACCGAGTTTAGTATTAAAATAAATAGCTATGCCACCGCCTCTGTTACCAGTGGACCTATCGCTTCTTATAATTGAAAAGTCACACAGAGCATATGCTGAATTCTCAATACAAGGTTTGAACCAAGTCTCAGTTACACACACCACATCAATGCTGAGGCCACGGAAAATATAATTTAAATATTCAAGTTTGTCTACTGTTAAGCTTCGTGCATTAAAATGACATACATTGAACCCTTTTTGATATTGGCATGTTAATTTAAGAGCAAGCCTTAGATTATTTTCGTTAGTGCCTATGCTTATGTTATTGCTCAAGTCTGTGTCTTTCAAGAGATGCTTGCAAATGACCAGTTACGAAGAGAAAATAGATAGAAGGTAAAAAAGAGCAAAAAGAAAATGAAAAAAGCAAGAGATAGAAGAATGACTTAATACTACCAAATGACGAAATCAGCGCTCTTAACATTTTATAAGTATAAATATATTTAGTATAGCATATGTATGCTTGTAAACTATGTAGCAGCTGTAATGTGATCGACGCTTTTACGATCCAAAACCTTCACTGCTTCACTTTCGGGATGTTTTCTTACATATATGTGCCCACGAATTGAAAATGCACTCACCAAGCGTTTCTGTCTCTTAAGTTGAGTTGCGTATTGCATTAGTTCACGCTTCGCCTTTGTCAAGCATTCATGTACGAAGAACTTTCCCTCAGCATTGATGCCAATGTCGCGGAGAATCAAAGACTTTCGGCTCGATTTAAAGCAGCCAGCGATCGCTTTGAATAAAAGTGAACGGTCATACGCTGAATTTATTTTAAATATGATTGGAGAGGAGTTTTTATTGTTATTAGTTTTAAGCATTCGAAAAGATGAGCGAATGGCAAGTGGAGGCAAGTTAACTCTCGTGCAAAGCTGAGTAAACAGCGAAGGCAAATTCTCGCCAGCCACCTGCGGTACACCATACACAATTACATCGGTTGACACCAACGCATTCTCCAGCTCATCGACTTGCTGACCAATTGTGAGAACTTTTTTGTTTTGTTCCCCATATTCGCCGCTTAGTTTTTCTAGCGCACTCACTCTATCATTAATACTTTTTATATCTGTTTTAAGATTTGCAAGCTCAGCCGCGAGTTCACTAATTTTTTGCATAACGCGATCTTCACTGGAGCTCAATTTTTGAACTACGCTCTCTATAGACGTTTCCAGTTTCTTTTCCAGCCTCTCAAACAACTGAGCCACTGTCGGACTATAAGCTCCTTTTGATTGTATTTGTTGTACTGGAGTTTTTTGGGGAGAGGATGCATTGCGGGCACTTTTCCTTTGTGTTGACATATTTATTTGCTTGTTGATTAAACTTTTATTATTCTCACAATTTTAAAAACGTTAACAAAATAGTGCAAATAGCGATCAAGCTTTGCAGCGGGTGTTGGCGCAAAAAGTTTGCAAATAAAAATTGATTTTAAAAGCCGGTAATTACTTTGAAAAGCGTGATTTAAAGCAGCGCCACAAGAACACGTCTACTCGCAGTGGGTATACATTTCTCTTTTTACCTGTGTCGTTGTTCGGTAAACACGGGGTGGTGAATACGTATGCCTTTGCTGATGAAGGGTCGGCTTGTACACTGATTGAGCATAATTCAGCAAAAGAGCTAGGTCTGGATGGTCCTCAGGAAGAGCTTTGTTTACGATGGACTAGTAATATAACCAAAAATTAAAAAGAATCGAAAACAGTGAGGGTGAAAATATCTTCGCAGGAGAGAGGGCCCGAGTTTTCTTTCTAGAAAACGCACGAACAATTGCAAAACTAAACTTGCCACTACAATCTCTTGAACTAAATGATATATCAGATCGGGAACATTTGAAGAATCTACCAGTTTATCCAGCAGTGCAGGCGCGAATTCTAATAGGATTAGACAACATTAAAGTCTGTGTGCCTCTAGAGATTCGGCAATCGGATGATGACAATGTAATTGCCGCCAGGTGCAAGCTGGGGTTATCGGTATTTGGCCGAAACAATAATTACGAACAGAATCCGTTGCGGGTGTTGCACATTTGTAACTGCAACGCAAATAGCCGTTTAGAAGAGCTCTTCCAGTCGTATTTTTCATTGGAGTCAGTTGGCATTCGAGCAGTTGAACCCCTTGCCTCCAAGGAAGACGAACGGTCTCTACGAATCATGGAGTCTACAACGAAATACCTTCCGCAAAAAAAGAGATGGGAGACAGGCCCCGACTTAAAGCAATTTCTCATTAGTACCATCGCAGATTACGAGCGCAAAGGCTACGTAAAAAAGCTTGAAAGTCACGAGGCCTGGCGCAGTAATAAATCTTGGTTTATTCCAATTTTTACTGTTACTAATATTAATAAAAATAAAACTAGGCTAGTGTGGGATGCGGCCGCAGCTGTTAATAATGCATCGCTAAATTATTTTCTCCTGAAGGACCCAGATCTCACAAAGTCTCTTGTGGGTATCCTTATCCGCTTCCGAGAGAAGCCAATTGCCTTATGTGGGGATATTCGTGAGATGTATCACCAGGTACTGGTAAATGAAGAAGATCAAGCCGCGCAGAAGAATTTATGGTGCTGCGAAGACACAACCAGGGATCCTGACATTTACGTTATGCAAGTTATGACATTTGGGGCATCTTGTTCGCCTTCGTTAGCCAACTATGTAACAAACAAGAATGCTGAGCGATTCCGGAGTCAACACCCTACTGCGGTAGATGCCATTATCGACAACACCTTTGTAGACGATTGGCTTAAATGTGCGCAAACAGAAGATGAAATGATACACCTTGCTTCGATTGTACATATGGTACACGCCGACGGCGGCTTTGAAATGAGAAGTTGGAAATCTAACTCGTCAAATGTCCTAAATGCTTTGAGTGGAAAATCTAAGCAGGACGATAAATGTATTGAAACCCCAGGCACAAATCAAGAAAAGGGTCTTGAAATGTAGTCTCCAACTGATGATGTGTTTACATTTTCCGAAAAGTTTTCTAAAGAAATTTTTAATGAAAATAAATTTCCCACCAAACGGGAGATTCTATGCGTAATAATGACAATCTTTGACCCGCTAGGCCTATTAGGATTCTATCTTATCTACGCGAAAATACTGATGCAAGAGATTTGGCGGTCAGGTGTCGCATGGGACGAGACCATTAAGGCAGAACAAGAGGAGAAGTGGTGGATCTGGGTACGCCGGTTACGGTCGATATCGCACGTGCGCGTTCCTCGCTGCTATTCGCACGCCAACTTGGTTGGCTGCGATTCTTGGTTTGCGGTTAGCAAAATTTTTACCAAAGGAACTTTCTGTTTCTCTCGACCGAAGAGTTTTTTGGTCTGACTCCAAGAATGTATTGTACTGGATAAGATCAGATGCCAGGAAGTTTCAGCATTTGTGGCGGTACGAGTAGGCGAAATATTGCAAGATTTTCTGGTCGAGGAATGGAGGTGGGTTCCGTCATCAGAAAACGTGGACGATGAAGGGACAAAGTGGTCTAAAGAGCCAATATTAGACTCTGGTACTCGATGGTTTAAAGGTCCCAACTTTTTAGCGCTATCAGAAAATGAGTGGCCAAAAGGGAATCTCGATGGTGAGCCGGAACATATGTTCCACGTGGAACAGAAGGAGATATTGCCGTCAAGTCTGAAAATTATCAGCCCTGATCCCCGGCGTTTTAGCAAGTGGGAAAGACTCCGAAATGCACAAGGATATGTGCTACGTTTCCTTAACAAAATAGCATTCAAATCCTTGCAATCGATGATTACGTTTAAGTTGCTAAGCAAACTAGATATAGAATACACTATAATTCGTAACTGTCAAGAAGAAGAGTATTGTGAAGAAATTTCGCGCCTGCTTGCAGGAAAAAACGTTCCTTCGAACAGTAATATTCTTTGGTAATATCTACAAATGCTCCCCCTATTTGGACGAGTATGGTATTTTGAGAGCGAGAGGTAGAATCGATTGAAGGGGTGAGTTTTCCAGTAAAGCGACCTATGATAATGCCCCGCCATCACCAGGTGACAGGTCTCATAGCTGATTTCTATCATCGTAAATTTGATCACCACCACATCGATATCGTCGTGAATGAAATGCGTCGAAGGTATTGGATACAAGGCTTGCGAGCAGTAGTAAGAGATACATCGAAAAATTGCCAATTGTGCCGAAATAATCACGCAGCCCCGCATCCTGCAGAAATGGGAAATTTGCCAGTAGAGAGACTTAACGCGTTTACTTGTCCGTTTACAAACACAGGTATCGACTATTTCGGCCCAATTGAAGCTGTAGTTGGACGGCGACGTGAGAAACGGTGGGGAGTTCTCTTCACATGCCTTACAGTGCGCGCAGTTCATATCGAGTTGGCGGCATCACTTTCTACTGATTGCTTTTTGCTTATACTAAAACAATTTGTTTCTCGTCGGGGTGTACCAGCGTGCATATGGTCAGATAATGGCACTAATTTTCGCGGGGCTAGTCGCATATTAGAAGATGAATTAAAAAATTATCTCCCAAAGAACTCGAAGGCCGTCGTCCGGTCATTAAATGGAAATTTATACCACCAGCGGCTACGCATATGGGAGGTTGTTGGGAAAGAATGATTCGTTCTGTGAAATCTTTACTGATGGATATATTACCCCGAGCTAATTTACGCGAAGAAATACTTAGAGCAGCTTTAGCAGAAGTGGAATTCGGTTTAAACTCCCGACCGCTTACTTACGTCCCGCTTGATTCGCCGGACGCTGATGCGATAACGCCCAATCATATCCTTCTCGGAAGTTCAAGTGGAGAAAATACACTCTGCTTTGAGGAGGCTGATCATTCGGTATTAAATAAGAATCTTCGAGTCTCTGGACAAGTGGCCGATCAGTTTTGGAGAAGATGGTTAAGCGAGTACTTGCCTTGGTTAACTGCGCGCACCAAATGGTTCGACAAAGCTATACGTATCGGAGATGTTGTGATCATATAAATACTTGGAAGGAATCATTGTAGATATAAAAAAATCGGCGGATGGTGAAGTACATAGTGCAGTAACTAATGAAGGATAGTTTACCAGGCCGTCCGTTAAGCTTGCAAAGCTTGATGTGCGGAGTGAACCATGCTCAGCGGAGCAGCACGAAGTTCATGGAGGAGGGTATGTTACGCCGCTTATCGTTTAACGCCGTCGTACGAAAGAAATCGGCATTGCCTTTATTGGTCCGCTTTGTGCTTGTTCGTCTCAACTCAGCTGTCAATTAAATATACAATACCTATATTCGCAAATGTAATTCTTTCTTTTGGATTTCGACTTCCTTGAAGAAAGGTGTGCCTTAGCACGAGAAATACAAGTGTAAGAATAGTTTTTGTTATACATACATAACTACATGTAACATACATTTATTAAATAAATATAGATTTTAGTATTGTTACCAGCAATTGGATTAGCTGAAAATACGTTTTTTGATTCGCTTCGCGCTACCACAATATTCTAAAATACTTTGGTTTCCCTTGGGTGCAATTGGACAGACACGCGGGACCATAACCTTAAAATGAGCGTTCGGACGGAACTAGCTTCGGCTGACATTGAGACAGCCACCTGTAACTTGGATGCCCAAATTGTTCAACTGGCGCCACAGCTTTGGGCGCTGGGTGCGCGCCCACGGAAGCACAAGCACCAGTGACAACAGCATCTGTCATTTATGCTGTCCAATACTTTATTTCGTCTACCCCAAGGCCTTTGTCCACAAGTTCGCTTGTAGACCGTTAGGTTGACGGGTCACCACGAGATCCTTCACCACCACGTACTCGATCGGGTATTTTGCGCAACGAAAAACCTAAGAACGTGCCCGAATTGCACGAACAAGCATTGCCAGCGAAACTGCGAATGCCGAAAGCCAACTGCAAGTTAGCTATGTTCATAATTTAATTCCGTTTGCCGGTAATCAGCTAAATGGGTTTCATAACTCCGGAGTTCGTTCTAGCCACCAATTTCCAGTAATGTCACTTCATAATCCAACAAATTATACACCGCTTCTTGTAATGATCATCTTTATGGGATGAATCGGGAGGACGACATAACCTTGTCTACATCTCACATTTCTGCGCGACATGTAATGTCAAAAGATCTACCTATCTTTTCGGTAATCCAGAAGAATGGCCGGTTTTCATAACCAATTTTCAACAATCAACAGACGGCTGCGTTTTACCCACCAGGAGAACCTCATTCGTCTACAAAAGTGCCTGAGAGGACAGGCCTTAGAAGCTGTACGTGCGAAGCTTATGATGCCAAGCACTGTGCCATTTGCAATTGAAACATTACGCATGTTATATGGTAGGGCAGACATTATACAACAAACACTGCAAGTAAAGTTAAGGTAATATCCAGATGTTAGGATGAGTAAAATTGATACTTTAATTAATTTCGCATTAGCTGTTCAAAATTACAGAACAACTATGCAAGCTATTGGTTTAGAAAGTTATTTAAATGATCCGATGTTGCTGAATGATCTGCTGACAAAACTGCCTTACGACCTTAAACTTGAATGGGGACGCTATAGGTTAATGCATCAACGGGTTGACATTATCGCCTTTGATGAGTGGTTGTTCGCTCTTGCCACTTGTGCTAGTCAGATTAAGCATTTCGGCCACTCAGTTGTATCTTCGTATCGTATAGAAGAGAAGAAAGGTAGTCGCAAGCAGCAACGCGAATTGCTTATGACACATGATTTTGCTGAGGTCGTCGGAATGCTCCAAATGCCTCGATTCTCATCTGTTTGTAGATTGTAGTGAGTTTTTAGCTATGAACAGAGAGGCTAGATGGGAATTCGTTCGAGAAAAAAGATTGTGTATCCGCTGTTTCAAACGGCACTTCGTTAGATATTGTAATTCTAAGAAGAAATGCGGGGTTGACGGCTATCAAATGGCTCACAACCCACTTTTGCATACCACACATAAAATCGGCGTTGACACTCATACAAAAACAGCTAAGAAAATGGACGCTAGGAATGAGACGACCTCATCCGTTTTATGTCACCTAAAGGGTGGTAAACGCACACTGTTTCGTTATATACCTGTGTCGTTGTTCGGTAAACACGGGGTGGTGAATACGTATGCCTTTGCTGATGAAGGGTCGGCTTGTACACTGATTGAGCATAATTCAGCAAAAGAGCTAGGTCTGGATGGTCCTCAGGAAGAGCTTTGTTTACGATGGACTAGTAATATAACCAAAAATGAAAAAGAATCGAAAACAGTGAGGGTGAAAATATCTTCGCAGGAGAGAGGGCCCGAGTTTTCTTTCTAGAAAATGCACGAACAATTGCAAAACTAAACTTGCCACTACAATCTCTTGAACTAAATGGTATATCAGATCGGGAACATTTGAAGAATCTACCAGTTTATCCCCATGAAGCAGTGCAGGCGCGAATTCTAATAGGATTAGACAACATTAAAGTCTGTGTGCCTCTAGAGATTCGGCAATCGGATGATGACAATGTAATTGCCGCCAGGTGCAAGCTGGGGTTATCGGTATTTGGCCGAAACAATAATTACGAACAGAATCCGTTGCGGGTGTTGCACATTTGTAACTGCAACGCAAATAGCCGTTTAGAAGAGCTCTTCCAGTCGTATTTTTCATTGGAGTCAGTTGGCATTCGAGCAGTTGAACTCCTTGCCTCCAAGGAAGACGAACGGTCTCTACGAATCATGGAGTCTACAACGAAATACCTTCCGCAAAGAAAGAGATGGGAGACAGACCCCGACTTAAAGCAATTTCTCATTAGTACCATCGCAGATTACAAGCGCAAAGGCTACGTAAAAAAGCTTGAAAGTCACGAGGCCTGGCGCAGTAATAAATCTTGGTTTATTCCCATTTTTACTATTACTAATATTAATAAAAATAAAACTAGGCTAGTGTGGGATGCGGCCGCAGCTGTTAATAATGCATCGCTAAATTCTTTTCTCCTGAAGGACCCAGATCTCACAAAGTCTCTTGTGGGTATCCTTATCCGCTTCCGAGAGAAGCCAATTGCCTTATGTGGGGATATTCGTGAGATGTATCACCAGGTACTGGTAAATGAAGAAGATCAAGCCGCGCAGAAGAATTTATGGTGCTGCGAAGACACAACCAGGGATCCTGACATTTACGTTATGCAAGTTATGACATTTGGGGCATATTGTTCGCCTTCGTTAGCCAACTATGTAACAAACAAGAATGCTGAGCGATTCCGGAGTCAACACCCTACTGCGGTAGATGCCATTATCGACAACACCTTTGTAGACGATTGGCTTCAATGTGCGCAAACAGAAGATGAAATGATACACCTTGCTTCGATTGTACATATGGTACACGCCGACGGCGGCTTTGAAATGAGAAGTTGGAAATCTAACTCGTCAAATGTCCTAAATGCTTTGAGTGGAAAATCTAAGCAGGACGATAAATGTATTGAAACCCCAGGCACAAATCAAGAAAAGGGTCTTGAAATGTAGTCTCCAACTGATGATGTGTTTACATTTTCCGAAAAGTTTTCTAAAGAAATTTTTAATGAAAATAAATTTCCCACCAAACGGGAGATTCTATGCGTAATAATGACAATCTTTGACCCGCTAGGCCTATTAGGATTCTATCTTATCTACGCGAAAATACTGATGCAAGAGATTTGGCGGTCAGGTGTCGCATGGGACGAGACCATTAAGGCAGAACAAGAGGAGAAGTGGTGGATCTGGGTACGCCGGTTACGGTCGATATCGCACGTGCGCGTTCCTCGCTGCTATTCGCACGTCAACTTCGCTCAAAAAATGGAGCTGCATGTATTTGTTGATGCGAGTGTGAACGCCTACGCAGCAGTGGCATATTTACGCGCAGCACAAAATAAAAGATTCGCCTGCAGCATGGTGGCATCAAAAACACGGGTGGCGCCTTTGAAGCCTGTGTCTATCCCTAGACTGGAGTTAATGGCTGCGATTCTTGGTTTGCGGTTAGCAAAATTTTTACCAAAGGAACTTTCTGTTTCTCTCGACCGAAGAGTTTTTTGGTCTGACTCCATGAATGTATTGTACTGGATAAGATCAGATGCCAGGAAGTTTCAGCATTTGTGGCGGTACGAGTAGGCGAAATATTGCAAGATTTTCTGGTCGAGGAATGGAGGTGGGTTCCGTCATCAGAAAACGTGGCCGATGAAGGGACAAAGTGGTCTAAAGAGCCAATATAAGACTCTGGTACTCGATGGTTTAAAGGTCCCAACTTTTTAGCGCTATCAGAAAATGAGTGGCCAAAAGGGAATCTCGATGGTGAGCCGGAACATATGTTCCACGTGGAACAGAAGGAGATATTGCCGTCAAGTCTGAAAATTATCAGCCCTGATCCCCGGCGTTTTAGCAAGTGGGAAAGACTCCGAAATGCACAAGGATATGTGCTACGTTTCCTTAACAAAATAGCATTCAAATCCTTGCAATCGATGATTACGTTTAAGTTGCTAAGCAAACTAGATATAGAATACACTATAATTCGTAACTGTCAAGAAGAAGAGTATTGTGAAGAAATTTCGCGCCTGCTTGCAGGAAAAAACGTTCCTTCGAACAGTAATATTCTTTGGTAATATCTACAAATGCTCCCCCTATTTGGACGAGTATGGTATTTTGAGAGCGAGAGGTAGAATCGATTGAAGGGGTGAGTTTTCCAGTAAAGCGACCTATGATAATGCCCCGCCATCACCAGGTGACACGTCTCATAGCTGATTTCTATCATCGTAAATTTTATCACCACCACATCGAAATCGTCGTGAATGAAATGCGTCGAAGGTATTGGATACAAGGCTTGCGAGCAGTAGTAAGAGATACATCGAAAAATTGCCAATTGTGCCGAAATAATCACGCAGCCCCGCATCCTCCAGAAATGGGAAATTTGCCAGTAGAGAGACTTAACGCGTTTACTCGTCCGTTTACAAACACAGGTATCGACTATTTCGGCCCAATTGAAGTTGTAGTTGGACGGCGACGTGAGAAACGGTGGGGAGTTCTCTTCACATGCCTTACAGTGCGCGCAGTTCATATCGAGTTGGCGGCATCACTTTCTACTGATTGCTTTTTGCTTATACTAAAACAATTTGTTTCTCGTCGGGGTGTACCAGCGTGCATATGGTCAGATAATGGCACTAATTTTCGCGGGGCTAGTAGCATATTAGAAGATGAAATAAGAAAATTATCTCCCAAAGAACTCGAAGGCCGTCGTCCGGTCATTAAATGGAAATTTTTACCACCAGCGGCTACGCATATGGGAGGTTGTTGGGAATGAATGATTCGTTCTGTGAAGTCTTTACTGATGGATATATTACCCCGAGCTAATTTACGCGAAGAAATACTTAGAGCAGCTTTAGCAGAAGTGGAATTCGTTTTAAACTCCCGACCGCTTACTTACGTCCCGCTTGATTCGCCGGACGCTAATGCGATAACGCCCAATCATATCCTTCTCGGAAGTTCAAGTGGAAAAAATACACTCTGCCTTGAGGAGGCTGATCATTCGGTAATAAATAAGAATCGTCGAGTCTCTGGACAAGTGGCCGATCAGTTTTGGAGAAGATGGTTAAGGGAGTACTTGCCTTGGTTAACTAGGCGCACCAAATGGTTCGATAAACCTATGTACCCTATACGTATCGGAGATGTTGTGATCATATAAATACTTGGAAGGAATCATTGTAGATATAAAAAAATCGGCGGATGGTGAAGTACGTAGTGCTGTAACTAATGAAGGATAGTTTACCAGGCCGTCCGTTAAGCTTGCAAAGCTTGATGTGCGGAGTGAACCATGCTCAGCGGAGCAGCACGAAGTTCATGGAGGAGGGTATGTTACGCCGCTTATCGTTTAACGCCGTCGTACGAAAGAAATCGGCATTGCCTTTATTGGTCCGCTTTGTGCTTGTTCGTCTCAACTCAGCTGTCAATTAAATATACAATACCTATATTCGCAAATGTAATTCTTTCTTTTGGATTTCGACTTCCTTGAAGAAAGGTGTGCCTTAGCACGAGAAATACAAGGATTAGACAACATTAAAGTCTGTGTGCCCAATCATATCCTTCTCGGAAGTTCAAGTGGAGAAAATACACTCTGCTTTGAGGAGGCTGATCATTCGGTATTAAATAAGAATCCTCGAGTCTCTGGACAAGTGGCCGATCAGTTTTGGAGAAGATGGTTAAGCGAGTACTTGCCTTGGTTAACTAGGCGCACCAAATGGTTCGACAAAGCTATGAACCCTATACGTATCGGAGATGTTGTGATCATATAAATACTTGGAAGGAATCATTGTAGATATACAAAAATCGGCGGATGGTGAAGTACGTAGTGCAGTAACTAATGAAGGATAGTTTACCAGGCCGTCCGTTAAGCTTGCAAAGCTTGAAGTGCGGAGTGAACCATGCTCAGCGGAGCAGCACGAAGTTCATGGAGGAGGGTATGTTACGCCGCTTATCGTTTAACGCCGTCGGACGAAAGAAATCGGCATTGCCTTTATTGGTCCGCTTTGTGCTTGTTCGTCTCAACTCAGCTGTCAATTAAATATACAATACCTATATTCGCAAATGTAATTCTTTCTTTTGGATTTCGACTTCCTTGAAGAAAGGTGTGCCTTAGCACGAGAAATACAAGTGTAAGAATAGTTTTTGTTATACATACATAACTACATGTAACATACATTTATTAAATAAATATAGATTTTAGTATTGTTACCAGCAATTGGATTACCTGAAAATACGTTTTTTGATTCGCTTCGCGCTACCAGAATATTCTAAAATACTTTGGTTTCCCTTGGGTGCAATAGGACAGACACGCGGGACCATAACCTTAAAATGAGCGTTGGGACGGAACTAGCTTCGGCTGACATTTAGACAGCCACCTGTAACTTGGATGCCCAAATTGTTCAACTGGCGCCACAGCTTTGGCCGCTGGGTGCGCGCCCACGGAAGCACAAGCACCAGCGACAACAGCATCTGTCATTTATGCTGTCCAATACTTTATTTCGTCTACTCCAAGGCCTTTGTCCACAAGTTCGCTTGTAGACCGTTAGGTAGACGGGTCACCACGAGATCCTTCACCAGCACGTACTCGATCGGGTATTTTGCGCAACGAAAAACCTAAGAACGTGCACGAATTGCACGAACAAGCATTGCCAGCGAAACTGCGAATGCCGAAAGCCAACTGCAAGTTAGCTATGTTCATAATTTAATTCCGTTTGCCGGTAATCAGCTAAATGGGTTTCATAACTCCGGAGTTCGTTCTAGCCACCAATTTCCAGTAATGTCACTTCATAATCCAACAAATTATACACCGCTTCTTGTAATGATCATCTTTATGGGATGAATCGGGAGGACGACATAACCTTGTCTACATCTCACATTTCTGCGCGACATGTAATGTCAAAAGATCTACCTATCTTTTCGGGTAATCCAGAAGAATGGCCGGTTTTCATAACCAATTTTCAACAATCAACTGACGGCTGCGTTTTACCCACCAGGAGAACCTCATTCGTCTACAAAAGTGCCTGAGAGGACAGGCCTTAGAAGCTGTACGTGCGAAGCTTATGATGCCAAGCACTGTGCCATTTGCAATTGAAACATTACGCATGTTATATGGTAGGGCAGACATTATACAACAAACACTGCAAATAAAGTTAAGGTAATATCCAGATGTTAGGATGAGTAAAATTGATACTTTAATTAATTTCGCATTAGCTGTTCAAAATTACAGAGCAACTATGCAAGCTATTGGTTTAGAAAGTTATTTAAATGATCCGATGTTGCTGAATGATCTGCTGACAAAACTGTCTTACGACCTTAAACTTGAATGGGGACGCTATAGGTTAATGCATCAACGGGTTGACATTATCGCCTTTGATGAGTGGTTGTTCGCTCTTGCCACTTGTGCTAGTCAGATTAAGCATTTCGGCCACTCAGTTGTATCTTCGTATCGTATAGAAGAGAGGAAAGGTAGTCGCAAGCAGCAACGCGAATTGCTTATGACACATGATTTTGCTGAGGGCGTCGGAATGCTCCAAATGCCTCGATTCTCATCTGTTTGTAGATTGTAGTGAGTTTTTTGCTATGAAAAGAGAGGCTAGATGGGAATTCGTTCGAGAAAAAAGATTGTGTATCCGCTGTTTCAAACGGCACTTCGTTAGATATTGTAATTCTAAGAAGAAATGCGGGGTTGACGGCTGTCAAATGGCTCACAACCCACTTTTGCATACCGCACATAAAATCGGCGTTGACACTCATACAAAAACAGCTAGGAATGAGACGACCTCATCCGTTTTATGTCACCTAAAGGGTGGTAAACGCACACAGTTTCGTTATATACCTGTGTCGTTGTTCGGTAAACACGGGGTGGTGAATACGTATGCCTTTCCTGATGAAGGGTCGGCTTGTACACTGATTGAGCATAATTCAGCAAAAGAGCTAGGTCTGGATGGTCCTCAGGAAGAGCTTTGTTTACGATGGACTAGTAATATAACCAAAAATGAAAAAGAATCGAAAACAGTGAGGGTGAAAATATCTTCGCAGGAGAGAGGGCCCGAGTTTTCTTTCTAGAAAACGCACGAACAATTGCAAAACTAAACTTGCCACTACAATCTCTTGAACTAAATGATATATCAGATCGGGAACATTTGAAGAATCTACCAGTTTATCCCCATGAAGCAGTGCAGGCGCGAATTCTAATAGGATTAGACAACATTAAAGTCTGTGTGCCTCTAGAGATTCGGCAATCGTATGATGACAATGTAATTGCCGCCAGGTGCAAGCTGGGGTTATCGGTATTTGGCCGAAACAATAATTACGAACAGAATCCGTTGCGGGTGTTGCACATTTGTAACTGCAACGCAAATAGCCGTTTAGAAGAGCTCTTCCAGTCGTATTTTTCATTGGAGTCAGTTGGCATTCGAGCAGTTGAACCCCTTGCCTCCAAGGAAGACGAACGGTCTCTACGAATCATGGAGTCTACAACGAAATACCTTCCGCAAAGAAAGAGATGGGAGACAGACCCCGACTTAAAGCAATTTCTCATTAGTACCATCGCAGATTACAAGCGCAAAGGCTACGTAAAAAAGCTTGAAAGTCACGAGGCCTGGCGCAGTAATAAATCTTGGTTTATTCCCATTTTTACTATTACTAATATTAATAAAAATAAAACTAGGCTAGTGTGGGATGCGGCCGCAGCTGTTAATAATGCATCGCTAAATTCTTTTCTCCTGAAGGACCCAGATCTCACAAAGTCTCTTGTGGGTATCCTTATCCGCTTCCGAGAGAAGCCAATTGCCTTATGTGGGGATATTCGTGAGATGTATCACCAGGTACTGGTAAATGAAGAAGATCAAGCCGCGCAGAAGAATTTATGGTGCTGCGAAGACACAACCAGGGATCCTGACATTTACGTTATGCAAGTTATGACATTTGGGGCATCTTGTTCGCCTTCGTTAGCCAACTATGTAACAAACAAGAATGCTGAGCGATTCCGGAGTCAACACCCTACTGCGGTAGATGCCATTATCGACAACACCTTTGTAGACGATTGGCTTCAATGTGCGCAAACAGAAGATGAAATGATACACCTTGCTTCGATTGTACATATGGTACACGCCGACGGCGGCTTTGAAATGAGAAGTTGGAAATCTACGTCGTCGAATGTCCTAAATGCTTTGAGTGGAAAATCTAAGCAGGACGATAAATGTATTGAAACCCCAGGCACAAATCAAGAAAAGGGTCTTGAAATGTAGTCTCCAACTGATGATGTGTTTACATTTTCCGAAAAGTTTTCTAAAGAAATTTTTAATGAAAATAAATTTCCCACCAAACGGGAGATTCTATGCGTAATAATGACAATCTTTGACCCGCTAGGCCTATTAGGATTCTATCTTATCTACGCGAAAATACTGATGCAAGAGATTTGGCGGTCAGGTGTCGCATGGGACGAGACCATTAAGGCAGAACAAGAGGAGAAGTGGTGGATCTGGGTACGCCGGTTACGGTCGATATCGCACGTGCGCGTTCCTCGCTGCTATTCGCACGTCAACTTCGCTCAAAAAATGGAGCTGCATGTATTTGTTGATGCGAGTGTGAACGCCTACGCAGCAGTGGCATATTTACGCGCAGCACAAAATAAAAGATTCGCCTGCAGCATGGTGGCATCAAAAACACGGGTGGCGCCTTTGAAGCCTGTGTCTATCCCTAGACTGGAGTTAATGGCTGCGATTCTTGGTTTGCGGTTAGCAAAATTTTTACCAAAGGAACTTTCTGTTTCTCTCGACCGAAGAGTTTTTTGGTCTGACTCCAAGAATGTATTGTACTGGATAAGATCAGATGCCAGGAAGTTTCAGCATTTGTGGCGGTACGAGTAGGCGAAATATTGCAAGATTTTCTGGTCGAGGAATGGAGGTGGGTTCCGTCATCAGAAAACGTGGCCGATGAAGGGACAAAGTGGTCTAAAGAGCCAATATTAGACTCTGGTACTCGATGGTTTAAAGGTCCCAACTTTTTAGCGCTATCAGAAAATGAGTGGCCAAAAGGGAATCTCGATGGTGAGCCGGAACATATGTTCCACGTGGAACAGAAGGAGATATTGCCGTCAAGTCTGAAAATTATCAGCCCTGATCCCCGGCGTTTTAGCAAGTGGGAAAGACTCCGAAATGCACAAGGATATGTGCTACGTTTCCTTAACAAAATAGCATTCAAATCCTTGCAATCGATGATTACGTTTAAGTTGCTAAGCAAACTAGATATAGAATACACTATAATTCGTAACTGTCAAGTATTGTGAAGAAATTTCGCGCCTGCTTGCAGGAAAAAACGTTCCTTCGAACAGTAATATTCTTTGGTAATATCTACAAATGCTCCCCCTATTTGGACGAGTATGGTATTTTGAGAGCGAGAGGTAGAATCGATTGAAGGGGTGAGTTTTCCAGTAAAGCGACCTATGATAATGCCCCGCCATCACCAGGTGACACGTCTCATAGCTGATTTCTATCATCGTAAATTTTATCACCACCACATCGAAATCGTCGTGAATGAAATGCGTCGAAGGTATTGGATACAAGGCTTGCGAGCAGTAGTAAGAGATACATCGAAAAATTGCCAATTGTGCCGAAATAATCACGCAGCCCCGCATCCTCCAGAAATGGGAAATTTGCCAGTAGAGAGACTTAACGCGTTTACTCGTCCGTTTACAAACACAGGTATCGACTATTTCGGCCCAATTGAAGCTGTAGTTGGACGGCACCGTGAGAAACGGTGGGGAGTTCTCTTCACATGCCTTACAGTGCGCGCAGTTCATATCGAGTTGGCGGCATCACTTTCTACTGATTGCTTTTTGCTTATACTAAAACAATTTGTTTCTCGTCGGGGTGTACCAGCGTGCATATGGTCAGATAATGGCACTAATTTTCGCGGGGCTAGTCGCATATTAGAAGATGAAATAAAAAAATTATCTCCCAAAGAACTCGAAGGCCGTCGTCCGGTCATTAAATGGAAATTTATACCACCAGCGGCTACGCATATGGGAGGTTGTTGGGAATGAATGATTCGTTCTGTGAAGTCTTTACTGATGGATATATTACCCCGAGCTAATTTACGCGAAGAAATACTTAGAGCAGCTTTAGCAGAAGTGGAATTCGTTTTAAACTCCCGACCGCTTACTTACGTCCCGCTTGATTCGCCGGACGCTGATGCGATAACGCCCAATCATATCCTTCTCGGAAGTTCAAGTGGAAAAAATACACTCTGCCTTGAGGAGGCTGATCATTCGGTATTAAATAAGAATCGTCGAGTCTCTGGACAAGTGGCCGATCAGTTTTGGAGAAGATGGTTAAGGGAGTACTTGCCTTGGTTAACTAGGCGCACCAAATGGTTCGACAAAGCTATGGACCCTATACGTATCGGAGATGTTGTGATCATATAAATACTTGGAAGGAATCATTGTAGATATAAAAAAATCGGCGGATGGTGAAGTACGTAGTGCTGTAACTCATGAAGGATAGTTTACCAGGCCGTCCGTTAAGCTTGCAAAGCTTGATGTGCGGAGTGAACCATGCTCAGCGGAGCAGCACGAAGTTCATGGAGGAGGGTATGTTACGCCGCTTATCGTTTAACGCCGTCGTACGAAAGAAATCGGCATTGCCTTTATTGGTCCGCTTTGTGCTTGTTCGTCTCAACTCAGCTGTCAATTAAATATACAATACCTATATTCGCAAATGTAATTCTTTCTTTTGGATTTCGACTTCCTTGAAGAAAGGTGTGCCTTAGCACGAGAAATACAAGGATTAGACAACATTAAAGTCTGTGTGCCCAATCATATCCTTCTCGGAAGTTCAAGTGGAGAAAATACACTCTGCTTTGAGGAGGCTGATCATTCGGTATTAAATAAGAATCCTCGAGTCTCTGGACAAGTGGCCGATCAGTTTTGGAGAAGATGGTTAAGCGAGTACTTGCCTTGGTTAACTAGGCGCACCAAATGGTTCGACAAAGCTATGAACCCTATACGTATCGGAGATGTTGTGATCATATAAATACTTTGAAGGAATCATTGTAGATATACAAAAATCGGCGGATGGTGAAGTACGTAGTGCAGTAACTAATGAAGGATAGTTTACCAGGCCGTCCGTTAAGCTTGCAAAGCTTGATGTGCGGAGTGAACCATGCTCAGCGGAGCAGCACGAAGTTCATGGAGGAGGGTATGTTACGCCGCTTATCGTTTATCGCCGTCGGACGAAAGAAATCGGCATTGCCTTTATTGGTCCGCTTTGTGCTTGTTCGTCTCAACTCAGCTGTCAATTAAATATACAATACCTATATTCGCAAATGTAATTCTTTCTTTTGGATTTCGACTTCCTTGAAGAAAGGTGTGCCTTAGCACGAGAAATACAAGTGTAAGAATAGTTTTTGTTATACATACATAACTACATGTAACATACATTTATTAAATAAATATAGATTTTAGTATTGTTACCAGCAATTGGATTACCTGAAAATACGTTTTTTGATTCGCTTCGCGCTACCACAATATTCTAAAATACTTTGGTTTCCCTTGGGTGCAATAGGACAGACACGCGGGACCATAACCTTAAAATGAGCGTTGGGACGGAACTAGCTTCGGCTGACATTTAGACAGCCACCTGTAACTTGGATGCCCAAATTGTTCAACTGGCGCCACAGCTTTGGCCGCTGGGTGCGCGCCCACGGAAGCACAAGCACCAGCGACAACAGCATCTGTCATTTATGCTGTCCAATACTTTATTTCGTCTACTCCAAGGCCTTTGTCCACAAGTTCGCTTGTAGACCGTTAGGTAGACGGGTCACCACGAGATCCTTCACCACCACGTACTCGATCGGGTATTTTGCGCAACGAAAAACCCAAGAACGTGCACGAATTGCACGAACAAGCATTGCCAGCGAAACTGCGAATGCCGAAATCCAACTGCAAGTTAGCTATGTTCATAATTTAATTCCGTTTGCCGGTAATCAGCTAAATGGGTTTCATAACTCCGGAGTTCGTTCTAGCCACCAATTTCCAGTAATGTCACTTCATAATCCAACAAATTATACACCGCTTCTTGTAATGATCATCTTTATGGGATGAATCGGGAGGACGACATAACCTTGTCTACATCTCACATTTCTGCGCGACATGTAATGTCAAAAGATCTACCTATCTTTTCGGGTAATCCAGAAGAATGGCCGGTTTTCATAACCAATTTTCAACAATCAACTGACGGCTGCGTTTTACCCACCAGGAGAACCTCATTCGTCTACAAAAGTGCCTGAGAGGACAGGCCTTAGAAGCTGTACGTGCGAAGCTTATGATGCCGAGCACTGTGCCATTTGCAATTGAAACATTACGCATGTTATATGGTAGGGCAGACATTATACAACAAACACTGCAAATAAAGTTAAGGTAATATCCAGATGTTAGGATGAGTAAAATTGATACTTTAATTAGTTTCGCATTAGCTGTTCAAAATTACAGAGCAACTATGCAAGCTATTGGTTTAGAAAGTTATTTAAATGATCCGATGTTGCTGAATGATCTGCTGACAAAACTGCCTTACGACCTTAAACTTGAATGGGGACGCTATAGGTTAATGCATCAACGGGTTGACATTATCGCCTTTGATGAGTGGTTGTTCGCTCTTGCCACTTGTGCTAGTCAGATTAAGCATTTCGGCCACTCAGTTGTATCTTCGTATCGTATAGAAGAGAAGAAAGGTAGTCGCAAGCAGCAACGCGAATTGCTTATGACACATGATTTTGCTGAGGGCGTCGGAATGCTCCAAATGCCTCGATTCTCATCTGTTTGTAGATTGTAGTGAGTTTTTTGCTATGAAAAGAGAGGCTAGATGGGAATTCGTTCGAGAAAAAAGATTGTGTATCCGCTGTTTCAAACGGCACTTCGTTAGATATTGTAATTCTAAGAAGAAATGCGGGGTTGACGGCTGTCAAATGGCTCACAACCCACTTTTGCATACCACACATAAAATCGGCGTTGACACTCATACAAAAACAGCTAGGAATGAGACGACCTCATCCGTTTTATGTCACCTAAAGGGTGGTAAACGCACACTGTTTCGTTATATACCTGTGTCGTTGTTCGGTAAACACGGGGTGGTGAATACGTATGCCTTTCCTGATGAAGGGTCGGCTTGTACACTGATTGAGCATAATTCAGCAAAAGAGCTAGGTCTGGATGGTCCTCAGGAAGAGCTTTGTTTACGATGGACTAGTAATATAACCAAAAATTAAAAAGAATCGAAAACAGTGAGGGTGAAAATATCTTCGCAGGAGAGAGGGCCCGAGTTTTCTTTTTTTCGCACGAAAAATTGCAAAACTGAACTTGCCACTACAATCTCTTGAACTAAATGATATATCAGATCGGGAACATTTGAAGAATCTACCAGTTTATCCCCATGAAGCAGTGCAGGCGCGAATTCTAATAGGATTAGACAACATTAAAGTCTGTGTGCCTCTAGAGATTCGGCAATCGGATGATGACAATGTAATTGCCGCCAGGTGCAAGCTGGGGTTATCGGTATTTGGCCGAAACAATAATTACGAACAGAATCCGTTGCGGGTGTTGCACATTTGTAACTGCAACGCAAATAGCCGTTTAGAAGAGCTCTTCCAGTCGTATTTTTCATTGGAGTCAGTTGGCATTCGAGCAGTTGAACCCCTTGCCTCCAAGGAAGACGAACGGTCTCTACGAATCATGGAGTCTACAACGAAATACCTTCCGCAAAAAAAGAGATGGGAGACAGACCCCGACTTAAAGCAATTTCTCATTAGTACCATCGCAGATTACAAGCGCAAAGGCTACGTAAAAAAGCTTGAAAGTCACGAGGCCTGGCGCAGTAATAAATCTTGGTTTATTCCCATTTTTACTATTACTAATATTAATAAAAATAAAACTAGGCTAGTGTGGGATGCGGCCGCAGCTGTTAATAATGCATCGCTAAATTCTTTTCTCCTGAAGGACCCAGATCTCACAAAGTCTCTTGTGGGTATCCTTATCCGCTTCCGAGAGAAGCCAATTGCCTTATGTGGGGATATTCGTGAGATGTATCACCAGGTACTGGTAAATGAAGAAGATCAAGCCGCGCAGAAGAATTTATGGTGCTGCGAAGACACAACCAGGGATCCTGACATTTACGTTATGCAAGTTATGACATTTGGGGCATCTTGGCCTTCGTTAGCCAACTATGTAACAAACAAGAATGCTGAGCGATTCCGGAGTCAACACCCTACTGCGGTAGATGCCATTATCGACAACACCTTTGTAGACGATTGGCTTCAATGTGCGCAAACAGAAGATGAAATGATACACCTTGCTTCGATTGTACATATGGTACACGCCGACGGCGGCTTTGAAATGAGAAGTTGGAAATCTAACTCGTCAAATGTCCTAAATGCTTTGAGTGGAAAATCTAAGCAGGACGATAAATGTATTGAAACCCCAGGCACAAATCAAGAAAAGGGTCTTGAAATGTAGTCTCCAACTGATGATGTGTTTACATTTTCCGAAAAGTTTTCTAAAGAAATTTTTAATGAAAATAAATTTCCCACCAAACGGGAGATTCTATGCGTAATAATGACAATCTTTGACCCGCTAGGCCTATTAGGATTCTATCTTATCTACGCGAAAATACTGATGCAAGAGATTTGGCGGTCAGGTGTCGCATGGGACGAGACCATTAAGGCAGAACAAGAGGAGA
The DNA here is from genome assembly GCA_963971545.1 of Philophylla caesio. Lineage (NCBI taxonomy): Eukaryota > Metazoa > Arthropoda > Insecta > Diptera > Tephritidae > Philophylla > Philophylla caesio. Next base: position 102,907,709 of record OZ020604.1, read on the forward strand.
AGTGGTGGATCTGGGTACGCCGGTTACGGTCGATATCGCACGTGCGCGTTCCTCGCTGCTATTCGCACGTCAACTTCGCTCAAAAAATGGAGCTGCATGTATTTGTTGATGCGAGTGTGAACGCCTACGCAGCAGTGGCATATTTACGCGCAGCACAAAATAAAAGATTCGCCTGCAGCATGGTGGCATCAAAAACACGGGTGGCGCCTTTGAAGCCTGTGTCTATCCCTAGACTGGAGTTAATGGCTGCGATTCTTGGTTTGCGGTTAGCAAAATTTTTACCAAAGGAACTTTCTGTTTCTCTCGACCGAAGAGTTTTTTGGTCTGACTCCAAGAATGTATTGTACTGGATAAGATCAGATGCCAGGAAGTTTCAGCATTTGTGGCGGTACGAGTAGGCGAAATATTGCAAGATTTTCTGGTCGAGGAATGGAGGTGGGTTCCGTCATCAGAAAACGTGGCCGATGAAGGGACAAAGTGGTCTAAAGAGCCAATATTAGACTCTGGTACTCGATGGTTTAAAGGTCCCAACTTTTTAGCGCTATCAGAAAATGAGTGGCCAAAAGGGAATCTCGATGGTGAGCCGGAACATATGTTCCACGTGGAACAGAAGGAGATATTGCCGTCAAGTCTGAAAATTATCAGCCCTGATCCCCGGCGTTTTAGCAAGTGGGAAAGACTCCGAAATGCACAAGGATATGTGCTACGTTTCCTTAACAAAATGGCATTCAAATCCTTGCAATCGATGATTACGTTTAAGTTGCTAAGCAAACTAGATATAGAATACACTATAATTCGTAACTGTCAAGAAGAAGAGTATTGTGAAGAAATTTCGCGCCTGCTTGCAGGAAAAAACGTTCCTTCGAACAGTAATATTCTTTGGTAATATCTACAAATGCTCCCCCTATTTGGACGAGTATGGTATTTTGAGAGCGAGAGGTAGAATCGATTGAAGGGGTGAGTTTTCCAGTAAAGCGACCTATGATAATGCCCCGCCATCACCAGGTGACACGTCTCATAGCTGATTTCTATCATCGTAAATTTGATCACCACCACATCGAAATCGTCGTGAATGAAATGCGTCGAAGGTATTGGATACAAGGCTTGCGAGCAGTAGTAAGAGATACATCGAAAAATTGCCAATTGTGCCGAAATAATCACGCAGCCCCGCATCCTCCAGAAATGGGAAATTTGCCAGTAGAGAGACTTAACGCGTTTACTCGTCCGTTTACAAACACAGGTATCGACTATTTCGGCCCAATTGAAGTTGTAGTTGGACGGCGACGTGAGAAACGGTGGGGAGTTCTCTTCACATGCCTTACAGTGCGCGCAGTTCATATCGAGTTGGCGGCATCACTTTCTACTGATTGCTTTTTGCTTATACTAAAACAATTTGTTTCTCGTCGGGGTGTACCAGCGTGCATATGGTCAGATAATGGCACTAATTTTCGCGGGGCTAGTAGCATATTAGAAGATGAAATAAGAAAATTATCTCCCAAAGAATTCGAAGGCCGTCGTCCGGTCATTAAATGGAAATTTTTACCACCAGCGGCTACGCATATGGGAGGTTGTTGGGAATGAATGATTCGTTCTGTGAAGTCTTTACTGATGGATATATTACCCCGAGCTAATTTACGCGAAGAAATACTTAGAGCAGCTTTAGCAGAAGTGGAATTCGTTTTAAACTCCCGACCGCTTACTTACGTCCCGCTTGGTTCGCCGGACGCTGATGCGATAACGCCCAATCATATCCTTCTCGGAAGTTCAAGTGGAAAAAATACACTCTGCCTTGAGGAGGCTGATCATTCGGTATTAAATAAGAATCGTCGAGTCTCTGGACAAGTGGCCGATCAGTTTTGGAGAAGATGGTTAAGGGAGTACTTGCCTTGGTTAACTAGGCGCACCAAATGGTTCGACAAAGCTATGGACCCTATACGTATCGGAGATGTTGTGATCATATAAATACTTGGAAGGAATCATTGTAGATATAAAAAAATCGGCGGATGGTGAAGTACGTAGTGCTGTAACTAATGAAGGATAGTTTACCAGGCCGTCCGTTAAGCTTGCAAAGCTTGATGTGCGGAGTGAACCATGCTCAGCGGAGCAGCACGAAGTTCATGGAGGAGGGTATGTTACGCCGCTTATCGTTTAACGCTGTCGTACGAAAGAAATCGGCATTGCCTTTATTGGTCCGCTTTGTGCTTGTTCGTCTCAACTCAGCTGTCAATTAAATATACAATACCTATATTCGCAAATGTAATTCTTTCTTTTGGATTTCGACTTCCTTGAAGAAAGGTGTGCCTTAGCACGAGAAATACAAGGATTAGACAACATTAAAGTCTGTGTGCCCAATCATATCCTTCTCGGAAGTTCAAGTGGAGAAAATACACTCTGCTTTGAGGAGGCTGATCATTCGGTATTAAATAAGAATCCTCGAGTCTCTGGACAAGTGGCCGATCAGTTTTGGAGAAGATGGTTAAGCGAGTACTTGCCTTGGTTAACTAGGCGCACCAAATGGTTCGACAAAGCTATGAACCCTATACGTATCGGAGATGTTGTGATCATATAAATACTTGGAAGGAATCATTGTAGATATACAAAAATCGGCGGATGGTGAAGTACGTAGTGCAGTAACTCATGAAGGATAGTTTACCAGGCCGTCCGTTAAGCTTGCAAAGCTTGATGTGCGGAGTGAACCATGCTCAGCGGAGCAGCACGAAGTTCATGGAGGAGGGTATGTTACGCCGCTTATCGTTTAACGCCGTCGTACGAAAGAAATCGGCATTGCCTTTATTGGTCCGCTTTGTGCTTGTTCGTCTCAACTCAGCTGTCAATTAAATATACAATACCTATATTCGCAAATGTAATTCTTTCTTTTGGATTTCGACTTCCTTGAAGAAAGGTGTGCCTTAGCACGAGAAATACAAGTGTAAGAATAGTTTTTGTATAACATACATTTATTAAATAAATATAGATTTTAGTATTTTTACCAGCAATTGGATTAGCTGAAAATACGTTTTTTGATTCGCTTCGCGATACCACAATATTCTAAAATACTTTGGTTTCCCTTGGGTGCAATTGGACAGACACGCGGGACCATAACCTTAAAATGAGCGTTCGGACGGAACTAGCTTCGGCTGACATTGAGACAGCCACCTGTAACTTGGATGCCCAAATTGTTCAACTGGCGCCACAGCTTTGGGCGCTGGGTGCGCGCCCACGGAAGCACAAGCACCAGTGACAACAGCATCTGTCATTTATGCTGTCCAATACTTTATTTCGTCTACTCCAAGGCCTTTGTCCACAAGTTCGCTTGTAGACCGTTAGGTTGACGGGTCACCACGAGATCCTTCACCACCACGTACTCGATCGGGTATTTTGCGCAACGAAAAACCTAAGAACGTGCACGAATTGCACGAACAAGCATTGCCAGCGAAACTGCGAATGCCGAAAGCCAACTGCAAGTTAGCTATGTTCATAATTTAATTCCGTTTGCCGGTAATCAGCTAAATGGGTTTCGTAACTCCGGAGTTCGTTCTAGCCACCAATTTCCAGTAATGTCACTTCATAATCCAACAAATTATACACCGCTTCTTGTAATGATCATCTTTATGGGATGAATCGGGAGGACGACATAACCTTGTCTACATCTCACATTTCTGCGCGACATGTAATGTCAAAAGATCTACCTATCTTTTCGGGTAATCCAGAAGAATGGCCGGTTTTCATAACTAATTTTCAACAATCAACTAAGGGCTGCGGTTTTACCCACCAGGAGAACCTAATTCGTCTACAAAAGTGCCTGAGAGGACAGGCCTTAGAAGCTGTACGTGGGAAGCTTATGATGCCAAGCACTGTGCCATTTGCAATTGAAACATTACGCATGTTATATGGTAGGGCAGACATTATACAACAAACACTGCAAGTAAAGTTAAGGTAATATCCAGATGTTAGGATGAGTAAAATTGATACTTTAATTAATTTCGCATTAGCTGTTCAAAATTACAGAACAACTATGCAAGCTATTGGTTTAGAAAGTTATTTAAATGATCCGATGTTGCTGAATGATCTGCTGACAAAACTGCCTTACGACCTTAAACTTGAATGGGGACGCTATAGGTTAATGCATCAACGGGTTGACATTATCGCCTTTGATGAGTGGTTGTTCGCTCTTGCCACTTGTGCTAGTCAGATTAAGCATTTCGGCCACTCAGTTGTATCTTCGTATCGTATAGAAGAGAAGAAAGGTAGTCGCAAGCAGCAACGCGAATTGCTTATGACACATGATTTTGCTGAGGGCGTCGGAATGCTCCAAATGCCTCGATTCTCATCTGTTTGTAGATTGTAGTGAGTTTTTAGCTATGAAAAGAGAGGCTAGATGGGAATTCGTTCGAGAAAAAAGATTGTGTATCCGCTGTTTCAAACGGCACTTCGTTAGATATTGTAATTCTAAGAAGAAATGCGGGGTTGACGGCTATCAAATGGCTCACAACCCACTTTTGCATACCACACATAAAATCGGCGTTCACTCATACAAAAACAGCTAAGAAAATGGACGCTAGGAATGAGACGACCTCATGCGTTTTATGTCACCTAAAGGGTGGTAAACGCACACTGTTTCGTTATATACCTGTGTCGTTGTTCGGTAAACACGGGGTGGTGAATACGTATGCCTTTGCTGATGAAGGGTCGGCTTGTACACTGATTGAGCATAATTCAGCAAAAGAGCTAGGTCTGGATGGTCCTCAGGAAGAGCTTTGTTTACGATGGACTAGTAATATAACCAAAAATTAAAAAGAATCGAAAACAGTGAGGGTGAAAATATCTTCGCAGGAGAGAGGGCCCGAGTTTTCTTTCTAGAAAACGCACGAACAATTGCAAAACTAAACTTGCCACTACAATCTCTTGAACTAAATGATATATCAGATCGGGAACATTTGAAGAATCTACTAGTTTATCCCCATGAAGCAGTGCAGGCGCGAATTCTAATAGGATTAGACAACATTAAAGTCTGTGTGCCTCTAGAGATTCGGCAATCGGATGATGACAATGTAATTGCCGCCAGGTGCAAGCTGGGGTTATCGGTATTTGGCCGAAACAATAATTACGAACAGAATCCGTTGCGGGTGTTGCACATTTGTAACTGCAACGCAAATTGCCGTTTAGAAGAGCTCTTCCAGTCGTATTTTTCATTGGAGTCAGTTGGCATTCTCGAGCAATTGAACCCCTTGCCTCCAAGGAAGACGAACGGTCTCTACGAATCATGGAGTCTACAACGAAATACCTTCCGCAAAAAAAGAGATGGGAGACAGGCCTCGACTTAAAGCAATTTCTCATTAGTACCATCGCAGATTACAAGCGCAAAGGCTACGTAAAAAAGCTTGAAAGTCACGAGGCCTGGCGCAGTAATAAATCTTGGTTTATTCCAATTTTTACTATTACTAATAATAATAAAAATAAAACTAGGCTAGTGTGGGATGCGGCCGCAGCTGTTAATAATGCATCGCTAAATTCTTTTCTCCTGAAGGACCCAGATCTCACAAAGTCTCTTGTGGGTATCCTTATCCGCTTCCGAGAGAAGCCAATTGCCTTATGTGGGGATATTCGTGAGATGTATCACCAGGTACTGGTAAATGAAGAAGATCAAGCCGCGCAGAAGAATTTATGGTGCTGCGAAGACACAACCAGGGATCCTGACATTTACGTTATGCAAGTTATGACATTTGGGGCATCTTGTTCGCCTTCGTTAGCCAACTATGTAAAAAACAAGAATGCTGAGCGATTCCGGAGTCAACACCCTACTGCGGTAGATGCCATTATCGACAACACCTTTGTAGACGATTGGCTTCAATGTGCGCAAACAGAAGATGAAATGATACACCTTGCTTCGATTGTACATATGGTACACGCCGACGGCGGCTTTGAAATGAGAAGTTGGAAATCTAACTCGTCAAATGTCCTAAATGCTTTGAGTGGAAAATCTAAGCAGGACGATAAATGTATTGAAACCCCAGGCACAAATCAAGAAAAGGGTCTTGAAATGTAGTCTCCAACTGATGATGTGTTTACATTTTCCGAAAAGTTTTCTAAAGAAATTTTTAATGAAAATAAATTTCCCACCAAACGGGAGATTCTATGCGTAATAATGACAATCTTTGACCCGCTAGGCCTATTAGGATTCTATCTTATCTACGCGAAAATACTGATGCAAGAGATTTGGCGGTCAGGTGTCGCATGGGACGAGACCATTAAGGCAGAACAAGAGGAAAAGTGGTGGATCTGGGTACGCCGGTTACGGTCGATATCACACGTGCGCGTTCCTCGCTGCTATTCGCACGTCAACTTCGCTCAAAAAATGGAGCTGCATGTATTTGTTGATGCGAGTGTGAACGCCTACGCAGCAGTGGCATATTTACGCGCAGCACAAAATAAAAGATTCGCCTGCAGCATGGTGGCATCAAAAACACGGGTGGCGCCTTTGAAGCCTGTGTCTATCCCTAGACTGGAGTTAATGGCTGCGATTCTTGGTTTGCGGTTAGCAAAATTTTTACCAAAGGAACTTTCTGTTTCTCTCGACCGAAGAGTTTTTTGGTCTGACTCCAAGAATGTATTGTACTGGATAAGATCAGATGCCAGGAAGTTTCAGCATTTGTGGCGGTACGAGTAGGCGAAATATTGCAAGATTTTCTGGTCGAGGAATGGAGGTGGGTTCCGTCATCAGAAAACGTGGCCGATGAAGGGACAAAGTGGTCTAAAGAGCCAATATTAGACTCTGGTACTCGATGGTTTAAAGGTCCCAACTTTTTAGCGCTATCAGAAAATGAGTGGCCAAAAGGGAATCTCGATGGTGAGCCGGAACATATGTTCCACGTGGAACAGAAGGAGATATTGCCGTCAAGTCTGAAAATTATCAGCCCTGATCCCCGGCGTTTTAGCAAGTGGGAAAGACTCCGAAATGCACAAGGATATGTGCTACGTTTCCTTAACAAAATAGCATTCAAATCCTTGCAATCGATGATTACGTTTAAGTTGCTAAGCAAACTAGATATAGAATACACTATAATTCGTAACTGTCAAGAAGAAGAGTATTGTGAAGAAATTTCGCGCCTGCTTGCAGGAAAAAACGTTCCTTCGAACAGTAATATTCTTTGGTAATATCTACAAATGCTCCCCCTATTTGGACGAGTATGGTATTTTGAGAGCGAGAGGTAGAATCGATTGAAGGGGTGAGTTTTCCAGTAAAGCGACCTATGATAATGCCCCGCCATCACCAGGTGACACGTCTCATAGCTGATTTCTATCATCGTAAATTTGATCACCACCACATCGAAATCGTCGTGAATGAAATGCGTCGAAGGTATTGGATACAAGGCTTGCGAGCAGTAGTAAGAGATACATCGAAAAATTGCCAATTGTGCCGAAATAATCACGCCGCCCCGCATCCTCCAGAAATGGGAAATTTGCCAGTAGAGAGACTTAACGCGTTAACTCGTCCGTTTACAAACACAGGTATCGACTATTTCGGCCCAATTGAAGTTGTAGTTGGACGGCGACGTGAGAAACGGTGGGGAGTTCTCTTCACATGCCTTATAGTGCGCGCAGTTCATATCGAGTTGGCGGCATCACTTTCTACTGATTGCTTTTTGCTTATACTAAAACAATTTGTTTCTCGTCGGGGTGTACCAGCGTGCATATGGTCAGATAATGGCACTAATTTTCGCGGGGCTAGTCGCATATTAGAAGATGAAATAAAAAAATTATCTCCCAAAGAACTCGAAGGCCGTCGTCCGGTCATTAAATGGAAATTTATACCACCAGCGGCTACGCATATGGGAGGTTGTTGGGAATGAATGATTCGTTCTGTGAAGTCTTTACTGATGGATATATTACCCCGAGCTAATTTACGCGAAGAAATACTTAGAGCAGCTTTAGCAGAAGTGGAATTCGTTTTAAACTCCCGACCGCTTACTTACGTCCCGCTTGATTCGCCGGACGCTGATGCGATAACGCCCAATCATATCCTTCTCGGAAGTTCAAGTGGAAAAAATACACTCTGCCTTGAGGAGGCTGATCATTCGGTATTAAATAAGAATCGTCGAGTCTCTGGACAAGTGGCCGATCAGTTTTGGAGAAGATGGTTAAGGGAGTACTTGCCTTGGTTAACTAGGCGCACCAAATGGTTCGACAAAGCTATGGACCCTAAACGTATCGGAGATGTTGTGATCATATAAATACTTGGAAGGAATCATTGTAGATATAAAAAAATCGGCGGATGGTGAAGTACGTAGTGCTGTAACTAATGAAGGATAGTTTACCAGGCCGTCCGTTAAGCTTGCAAAGCTTGATGTGCGGAGTGAACCATGCTCAGCGGAGCAGCACGAAGTTCATGGAGGAGGGTATGTTACGCCGCTTATCGTTTAACGCCGTCGTACGAAAGAAATCGGCATTGCCTTTATTGGTCCGCTTTGTGCTTGTTCGTCTCAACTCAGCTATCAATTAAATATACAATACCAATATTCGCAAATGTAATTCTTTCTTTTGGATTTCGACTTCCTTGAAGAAAGGTGTGCCTTAGCACGAGAAATACAAGTGTAAGAATAGTTTTTGTATAACATACATTTATTAAATAAATATAGATTTTAGTATTGTTACCAGCAATTGGATTACCTGAAAATACGTTTTTTGATTCGCTTCGCGCTACCACAATATTCTAAAATACCTTGGTTTCCCTTGGGTGCAATAGGACAGACACGCGGGACCATAACCTTAAAATGAGCGTTGGGACGGAACTAGCTTCGGCTGACATTTAGACAGACACCTGTAACTTGGATGCCCAAATTGTTCAACTGGCGCCACAGCTTTGGCCGCTGGGTGCGCGCCCACGGAAGCACAAGCACCAGCGACAACAGCATCTGTCATTTATGCTGTCCAATACTTTATTTCGTCTACTCCAAGGCCTTTGTCCACAAGTTCGCTTGTAGACCGTTAGGTAGACGGGTCACCACGAGATCCTTCACCACCACGTACTCGATCGGGTATTTTGCGCAACGAAAAACCTAAGAACGTGCACGAACAAGCATTGCCAGCGAAACTGCGAATGCCGAAAGCCAACTGCAAGTTAGCTATGTTCATAATTTAATTCCGTTTGCCGGTAATCAGCTAAATGGGTTTCATAACTCCGGAATTCGTTCTAGCCACCAATTTCCAGTAATGTCACTTCATAATCCAACAAATTATACACCGCTTCTTGTAATGATCATCTTTATGGGATGAATCGGGAGGACGACATAACCTTGTCTACATCTCACATTTCTGCGCGACATGTAATGTCAAAAGATCTACCTATCTTTTCGGGCACTTTTGCATACCACACATAAAATCGGCGTTGACACTCATACAAAAACAGCTAAGAAAATGGACGCTAGGAATGAGACGACCTCATCCGTTTTATGTCACCTAAAGGGTGGTAAACGCACACTGTTTCGTTATATACCTGTGTCGTTGTTCGGTAAACACGGGGTGGTGAATACGTATGCCTTTGCTGATGAAGGGTCGGCTTGTACACTGATTGAGCATAATTCAGCAAAAGAGCTAGGTCTGGATGGTCCTCAGGAAGAGCTTTGTTTACGATGGACTAGTAATATAACCCAAAATGAAAAAGAATCGAAAACAGTCAGGGTGAAAATATCTTCGCAGTAGAGAGGGCCGCGAGTTTTCTTTCTAGAAAACGCACGAACGATTGCAAAACTAAACTTGCCACTACAATCTCTTGAACTAAATGATATATCAGATCGGGAACATTTGAAGAATCTACCAGTTTATCCCTATGAAGCAGTGCAGGCGCGAATTCTAATAGGATTAGACAACATTAAAGTCTGTGTGCCTCTAGAGATTCGGCAATCGGATGATGACAATGTAATTGCCGCCAGGTGCAAGCTGGGGTTATCGGTATTTGGCCGAAACAATAATACGAACAGAATACGTTGCGGGTGTTGCACATTTGTAACTGCAACGCAAATAGCCGTTTAGAAGAGCTCTTCCAGTCGTATTTTTCATTGGAGTCAGTTGGCATTCGAGCAGTTGAACCCCTTGCCTCCAAGGAAGACGAACGGTCTCTACGAATCATGGAGTCTACAACGAAATACCTTCCGCAAAAAAAGAGATGGGAGACAGGCCCCGACTTAAAGCAATTTCTCATTAGTACCATGCGAGTGTGAACGCCTACGCAGCAGTGGCATATTTACGCGCAGCACAAAATAAAAGATTCGCCTGCAGCATGGTGGCATCAAAAACACGGGTGGCGCCTTTGAAGCCTGTGTCTATCCCTAGACTGGAGTTAATGGCTGCGATTCTTGGTTTGCGGTTAGCAAAATTTTTACCAAAGGAACTTTCTGTTTCTCTCGACCGAAGAGTTTTTTGGTCTGACTCCAAGAATGTATTGTACTGGATAAGATCAGATGCCAGGAAGTTTCAGCATTTGTGGCGGTACGAGTAGGCGAAATATTGCAAGATTTTCTGGTCGAGGAATGGAGGTGGGTTCCGTCATCAGAAAACGTGGCCGATGAAGGGACAAAGTGGTCTAAAGAGCCAATATTAGACTCTGGTACTCGATGGTTTAAAGGTCCCAACTTTTTAGCGCTATCAGAAAATGAGTGGCCAAAAGGGAATCTCGATGGTGAGCCGGAACATATGTTCCACGTGGAACAGAAGGAGATATTGCCGTCAAGTCTGAAAATTATCAGCCCTGATCCCCGGCGTTTTAGCAAGTGGGAAAGACTCCGAAATGCACAAGGATATGTGCTACGTTTCCTTAACAAAATAGCATTCAAATCCTTGCAATCGATGATTACGTTTAAGTTGCTAAGCAAACTAGATATAGAATACACTATAATTCGTAACTGTCAAGAAGAAGAGTATTGTGAAGAAATTTCGCGCCTGCTTGCAGGAAAAAACGTTCCTTCGAACAGTAATATTCTTTGGTAATATCTACAAATGCTCCCCCTATTTGGACGAGTATGGTATTTTGAGAGCGAGAGGTAGAATCGATTGAAGGGGTGAGTTTTCCAGTAAAGCGACCTATGATAATGCCCCGCCATCACCAGGTGACACGTCTCATAGCTGATTTCTATCATCGTAAATTTGATCACCACCACATCGAAATCGTCGTGAATGAAATGCGTCGAAGGTATTGGATACAAGGCTTGCGAGCAGTAGTAAGAGATACATCGAAAAATTGCCAATTGTGCCGAAATAATCACGCCGCCCCGCATCCTCCAGAAATGGGAAATTTGCCAGTAGAGAGACTTAACGCGTTAACTCGTCCGTTTACAAACACAGGTATCGACTATTTCGGCCCAATTGAAGTTGTAGTTGGACGGCGACGTGAGAAACGGTGGGGAGTTCTCTTCACATGCCTTATAGTGCGCGCAGTTCATATCGAGTTGGCGGCATCACTTTCTACTGATTGCTTTTTGCTTATACTAAAACAATTTGTTTCTCGTCGGGGTGTACCAGCGTGCATATGGTCAGATAATGGCACTAATTTTCGCGGGGCTAGTCGCATATTAGAAGATGAAATAAAAAAATTATCTCCCAAAGAACTCGAAGGCCGTCGTCCGGTCATTAAATGGAAATTTATACCACCAGCGGCTACGCATATGGGAGGTTGTTGGGAATGAATGATTCGTTCTGTGAAGTCTTTACTGATGGATATATTACCCCGAGCTAATTTACGCGAAGAAATACTTAGAGCAGCTTTAGCAGAAGTGGAATTCGTTTTAAACTCCCGACCGCTTACTTACGTCCCGCTTGATTCGCCGGACGCTGATGCGATAACGCCCAATCATATCCTTCTCGGAAGTTCAAGTGGAAAAAATACACTCTGCCTTGAGGAGGCTGATCATTCGGTATTAAATAAGAATCGTCGAGTCTCTGGACAAGTGGCCGATCAGTTTTGGAGAAGATGGTTAAGGGAGTACTTGCCTTGGTTAACTAGGCGCACCAAATGGTTCGACAAAGCTATGGACCCTAAACGTATCGGAGATGTTGTGATCATATAAATACTTGGAAGGAATCATTGTAGATATAAAAAAATCGGCGGATGGTGAAGTACGTAGTGCTGTAACTAATGAAGGATAGTTTACCAGGCCGTCCGTTAAGCTTGCAAAGCTTGATGTGCGGAGTGAACCATGCTCAGCGGAGCAGCACGAAGTTCATGGAGGAGGGTATGTTACGCCGCTTATCGTTTAACGCCGTCGTACGAAAGAAATCGGCATTGCCTTTATTGGTCCGCTTTGTGCTTGTTCGTCTCAACTCAGCTATCAATTAAATATACAATACCAATATTCGCAAATGTAATTCTTTCTTTTGGATTTCGACTTCCTTGAAGAAAGGTGTGCCTTAGCACGAGAAATACAAGTGTAAGAATAGTTTTTGTATAACATACATTTATTAAATAAATATAGATTTTAGTATTGTTACCAGCAATTGGATTACCTGAAAATACGTTTTTTGATTCGCTTCGCGCTACCACAATATTCTAAAATACCTTGGTTTCCCTTGGGTGCAATAGGACAGACACGCGGGACCATAACCTTAAAATGAGCGTTGGGACGGAACTAGCTTCGGCTGACATTTAGACAGACACCTGTAACTTGGATGCCCAAATTGTTCAACTGGCGCCACAGCTTTGGCCGCTGGGTGCGCGCCCACGGAAGCACAAGCACCAGCGACAACAGCATCTGTCATTTATGCTGTCCAATACTTTATTTCGTCTACTCCAAGGCCTTTGTCCACAAGTTCGCTTGTAGACCGTTAGGTAGACGGGTCACCACGAGATCCTTCACCACCACGTACTCGATCGGGTATTTTGCGCAACGAAAAACCTAAGAACGTGCACGAACAAGCATTGCCAGCGAAACTGCGAATGCCGAAAGCCAACTGCAAGTTAGCTATGTTCATAATTTAATTCCGTTTGCCGGTAATCAGCTAAATGGGTTTCATAACTCCGGAATTCGTTCTAGCCACCAATTTCCAGTAATGTCACTTCATAATCCAACAAATTATACACCGCTTCTTGTAATGATCATCTTTATGGGATGAATCGGGAGGACGACATAACCTTGTCTACATCTCACATTTCTGCGCGACATGTAATGTCAAAAGATCTACCTATCTTTTCGGGCACTTTTGCATACCACACATAAAATCGGCGTTGACACTCATACAAAAACAGCTAAGAAAATGGACGCTAGGAATGAGACGACCTCATCCATTTTATGTCACCTAAAGGGTGGTAAACGCACACTGTTTCGTTATATACCTGTGTCGTTGTTCGGTAAACACGGGGTGGTGAATACGTATGCCTTTGCTGATGAAGGGTCGGCTTGTACACTGATTGAGCATAATTCAGCAAAAGAGCTAGGTCTGGATGGTCCTCAGGAAGAGCTTTGTTTACGATGGACTAGTAATATAACCCAAAATGAAAAAGAATCGAAAACAGTCAGGGTGAAAATATCTTCGCAGTAGAGAGGGCCGCGAGTTTTCTTTCTAGAAAACGCACGAACGATTGCAAAACTAAACTTGCCACTACAATCTCTTGAACTAAATGATATATCAGATCGGGAACATTTGAAGAATCTACCAGTTTATCCCTATGAAGCAGTGCAGGCGCGAATTCTAATAGGATTAGACAACATTAAAGTCTGTGTGCCTCTAGAGATTCGGCAATCGGATGATGACAATGTAATTGCCGCCAGGTGCAAGCTGGGGTTATCGGTATTTGGCCGAAACAATAATACGAACAGAATACGTTGCGGGTGTTGCACATTTGTAACTGCAACGCAAATAGCCGTTTAGAAGAGCTCTTCCAGTCGTATTTTTCATTGGAGTCAGTTGGCATTCGAGCAGTTGAACCCCTTGCCTCCAAGGAAGACGAACGGTCTCTACGAATCATGGAGTCTACAACGAAATACCTTCCGCAAAAAAAGAGATGGGAGACAGGCCCCGACTTAAAGCAATTTCTCATTAGTACTACGCAGATTACGAGCGCAAAGGCTACGTAAAAAAGCTTGAAAGTCACGAGGCCTAGCGCAGTAATAAATCTTGGTTTATTCCAATTTTTACTATTACTAATATTAATAAAAATAAAACTAGGCTAGTGTGGGATGCGGCCGCAGCTGTTAATAATGCATCGCTAAATTCTTTTCTCCTGAAGGACCCAGATCCAGAGAGAAGCCAATTGCCTTATTATGTGGGGATATTCGTGAGATGTATCACCAGGTACTGGTAAATGAAGAAGATCAAGCCGCGCAGAAGAATTTATGGTGCTGCGAAGACACAACCAGGGATCCTGACATTTACGTTATGCAAGTTATGACATTTGGGGCATCTTGTTCGCCTTCGTTAGCCAACTATGTAAAAAACAAGAATGCTGAGCGATTCCGGAGTCAACACCCTACTGCGGTAGATGCCATTATCGACAACACCTTTGTAGACGATTGGCTTCAATGTGCGCAAACAGAAGATGAAATGATACACCTTGCTTCGATTGTACGTATGGTACACGCCGACGGCGGCTTTGAAATGAGAATTTGGAAATCTAACTCGTCAAATGTCCTAAATGCTTTGAGTGGACAATCTAAGCAGGACGATAAATGTATTGAAACCCCAGGCACAAATCAAGAAAAGGGTCTTGAAATGTAGTCTCCAACTGATGATGTGTTTACATTTTCCGAAAAGTTTTCTAAAGAAATTTTTAATGAAAATAAATTTTCCACCAAACGGGAGATTCTATGCGTAATAATGACAATCTTTGACCCGCTAGGCCTATTAGGATTCTATCTTATCTACGCGGAAATACTGATGCAAGAGATTTGGCGGTCAGGTGTCGCATGGGACGAGACCATTAAGGCAGAACAAGAGGAGAGGTGGTGTATCTGGGTACGCCGGTTACGGTCGATATCGCACGTGCGCGTTCCTCGCTGCTATTCGCACGTCAACTTCGCTCAAAAAATGGAGCTGCATGTATTTGTTGATGCGAGTGTGAACGCCTACGCAGCAGTGGCATATTTACGCGCAGCACAAAATAAAAGATTCGCCTGCAGCATGGTGGCATCAAAAACACGGGTGGCGCCTTTGAAGCCTGTGTCTATCCCTAGACTGGAGTTAATGGCTGCGATTCTTGGTTTGCGGTTAGCAAAATTTTTATCAAAGGAACTTTCTGTTTCTCTCGACCGAAGAGTTTTTTGGTCTGACTCCAAGAATGTATTGTACTGGATAAGATCAGATGCCAGGAAGTTTCAGCATTTGTGGCGGTACGAGTAGGCGAAATATTGCAAGATTTTCTGGTCGAGGAATGGAGGTGGGTTCCGTCATCAGAAAACGTGGCCGATGAAGGGACAAAGTGGTCTAAAGAGCCAATATTAGACTCTGGTACTCGATGGTTTAAAGGTCCCAACTTTTTAGCGCTATCAGAAAATGAGTGGCCAAAAGGGAATCTCGATGGTGAGCCGGAACATATGCTCCACGTGGAACAGAAGGAGATATTGCCGTCAAGTCTGAAAATTATCAGCCCTGATCCCCGGCGTTTTAGCAAGTGGGAAAGACTCCGAAATGCACAAGGATATGTGCTACATTTCCTTAACAAAATAGCATTCAAATCCTTGCAATCGATGATTACGTTTAAGTTGCTAAGCAAACTAGATATAGAATACACTATAATTCGTAACTGTCAAGAAGAAGAGTATTGTGAAGAAATTTCGCGCCTGCTTGCAGGAAAAAACGTTCCTTCGAACAGTAATATTCTTTGGTAATATCTACAAATGCTCCCCCTATTTGGACGAGTATGGTATTTTGAGAACGAGAGGTAGAATCGATTGAAGGGGTGAGTTTTCCAGTAAAGCGACCTATGGTAATGCCCCGCCATCACCAGGTGACACGTCTCATAGCTGATTTCTATCATCGTAAATTTGATCACCACCACATCGAAATCGTCGTGAATGAAATGCGTCGAAGGTATTGGATACAAGGCTTGCGAGCAGTAGTAAGAGATACATCGAAAAATTGCCAATTGTGCCGAAATAATCACGCAGCCCCGCATCCTCCAGAAATGGGAAATTTGCCAGTAGAGAGACTTAACGCGTTTACTCGTCCGTTTACAAACACAGGTATCGACTATTTCGGCCCAATTGAAGTTGTAGTTGGACGGCGACGTGAGAAACGGTGGGGAGTTCTCTTCACATGCCTTATAGTGCGCGCAGTTCATATCGAGTTGGCGGCATCACTTTCTACTGATTGCTTTTTGCTTATACTAAAACAATTTGTTTCTCGTCGGGGTGTACCAGCGTGCATATGGTCAGATAATGGCACTAATTTTCGCGGGGCTAGTCGCATATTAGAAGATGAAATAAAAAAATTATCTCCCAAAGAACTCGAAGGCCGTCGTCCGGTCATTAAATGGAAATTTTTACCACCAGCGGCTACGCATATGGGAGGTTGTTGGGAATGAATGATTCGTTCTGTGAAGTCTTTACTGATGGATATATTACCCCGAGCTAATTTACGCGAAGAAATACTTAGAGCAGCTTTAGCAGAAGTGGAATTCGTTTTAAACTCCCGACCGCTTACTTACGTCCCGCTTGATTCGCCGGACACTGATGCGATAACGCCCAATCATATCCTTCTCGGAAGTTCAAGTGGAAAAAATACACTCTGCCTTGAGGAGGCTGATCATTCGGTATTAAATAAGAATCTTCGAGTCTCTGGACAAGTGGCCGATCAGTTTTGGAGAAGATGGTTAAGGAAGTACTTGCCTTGGTTAACTAGGCGCATCAAATGGTTCGACAAAGCTATGAACCCTATACGTATCGGAGATGTTGTGATCATATAAATACTTGGAAGGAATCATTGTAGATATAAAAAAATCGGCGGATGGTGAAGTACGTAGTGCTGTAACTAATGAAGGATAGTTTACCAGGCCGTCCGTTAAGCTTGCAAAGCTTGATGTGCGGAGTGAACCATGCTCAGCGGAGCAGCACGAAGTTCATGGAGGAGGGTATGTTACGCCGCTTATCGTTTAACGCCGTCGTACGAAAGAAATCGGCATTGCCTTTATTGGTCCGCTTTGTGCTTGTTCGTCTCAACTCAGCTGTCAATTAAATATACAATACCTATATTCGCAAATGTAATTCTTTCTTTTGGATTTCGACTTCCTTGAAGAAAGGTGTGCCTTAGCACGAGAAATACAAGGATTAGACAACATTAAAGTCTGTGTGCCCAATCATATCCTTCTCGGAAGTTCAAGTGGAGAAAATACACTCTGCTTTGAGGAGGCTGATCATTCGGTATTAAATAAGAATCCTCGAGTCTCTGGACAAGTGGCCGATCAGTTTTGGAGAAGATGGTTAAGCGAGTACTTGCCTTGGTTAACTAGGCGCACCAAATGGTTCGACAAAGCTATGAACCCTATACGTATCGGAGATGTTGTGATCATATAAATACTTGGAAGGAATCATTGTAGATATACAAAAATCGGCGGATGGTGAAGTACGTAGTGCAGTAACTCATGAAGGATAGTTTACCAGGCCGTCCGTTAAGCTTGCAAAGCTTGATGTGCGGAGTGAACCATGCTCAGCGGAGCAGCACGAAGTTCATGGAGGAGGGTATGTTACGCCGCTTATCGTTTAACGCCGTCGTACGAAAGAAATCGGCATTGCCTTTATTGGTCCGCTTTGTGCTTGTTCGTCTCAACTCAGCTGTCAATTAAATATACAATACCTATATTCGCAAATGTAATTCTTTCTTTTGGATTTCGACTTCCTTGAAGAAAGGTGTGCCTTAGCACGAGAAATACAAGTGTAAGAATAGTTTTTGTATAACATACATTTATTAAATAAATATAGATTTTAGTATTTTTACCAGCAATTGGATTAGCTGAAAATACGTTTTTTGATTCGCTTCGCGATACCACAATATTCTAAAATACTTTGGTTTCCCTTGGGTGCAATTGGACAGACACGCGGGACCATAACCTTAAAATGAGCGTTCGGACGGAACTAGCTTCGGCTGACATTGAGACAGCCACCTGTAACTTGGATGCCCAAATTGTTCAACTGGCGCCACAGCTTTGGGCGCTGGGTGCGCGCCCACGGAAGCACAAGCACCAGTGACAACAGCATCTGTCATTTATGCTGTCCAATACTTTATTTCGTCTACTCCAAGGCCTTTGTCCACAAGTTCGCTTGTAGACCGTTAGGTTGACGGGTCACCACGAGATCCTTCACCACCACGTACTCGATCGGGTATTTTGCGCAACGAAAAACCTAAGAACGTGCACGAATTGCACGAACAAGCATTGCCAGCGAAACTGCGAATGCCGAAAGCCAACTGCAAGTTAGCTATGTTCATAATTTAATTCCGTTTGCCGGTAATCAGCTAAATGGGTTTCGTAACTCCGGAGTTCGTTCTAGCCACCAATTTCCAGTAATGTCACTTCATAATCCAACAAATTATACACCGCTTCTTGTAATGATCATCTTTATGGGATGAATCGGGAGGACGACATAACCTTGTCTACATCTCACATTTCTGCGCGACATGTAATGTCAAAAGATCTACCTATCTTTTCGGGTAATCCAGAAGAATGGCCGGTTTTCATAACTAATTTTCAACAATCAACTAAGGGCTGCGGTTTTACCCACCAGGAGAACCTAATTCGTCTACAAAAGTGCCTGAGAGGACAGGCCTTAGAAGCTGTACGTGGGAAGCTTATGATGCCAAGCACTGTGCCATTTGCAATTGAAACATTACGCATGTTATATGGTAGGGCAGACATTATACAACAAACACTGCAAGTAAAGTTAAGGTAATATCCAGATGTTAGGATGAGTAAAATTGATACTTTAATTAATTTCGCATTAGCTGTTCAAAATTACAGAACAACTATGCAAGCTATTGGTTTAGAAAGTTATTTAAATGATCCGATGTTGCTGAATGATCTGCTGACAAAACTGCCTTACGACCTTAAACTTGAATGGGGACGCTATAGGTTAATGCATCAACGGGTTGACATTATCGCCTTTGATGAGTGGTTGTTCGCTCTTGCCACTTGTGCTAGTCAGATTAAGCATTTCGGCCACTCAGTTGTATCTTCGTATCGTATAGAAGAGAAGAAAGGTAGTCGCAAGCAGCAACGCGAATTGCTTATGACACATGATTTTGCTGAGGGCGTCGGAATGCTCCAAATGCCTCGATTCTCATCTGTTTGTAGATTGTAGTGAGTTTTTAGCTATGAAAAGAGAGGCTAGATGGGAATTCGTTCGAGAAAAAAGATTGTGTATCCGCTGTTTCAAACGGCACTTCGTTAGATATTGTAATTCTAAGAAGAAATGCGGGGTTGACGGCTATCAAATGGCTCACAACCCACTTTTGCATACCACACATAAAATCGGCGTTGACACTCATACAAAAACAGCTAAGAAAATGGACGCTAGGAATGAGACGACCTCATCCGTTTTATGTCACCTAAAGGGTGGTAAACGCACACTGTTTCGTTATATACCTGTGTCGTTGTTCGGTAAACACGGGGTGGTGAATACGTATGCCTTTGCTGATGAAGGGTCGGCTTGTACACTGATTGAGCATAATTCAGCAAAAGAGCTAGGTCTGGATGGTCCTCAGGAAGAGCTTTGTTTACGATGGACTAGTAATATAACCAAAAATGAAAAAGAATCGAAAACAGTGAGGGTGAAAATATCTTCGCAGGAGAGAGGGCCCGAGTTTTCTTTCTAGAAAACGCACGAACAATTGCAAAACTAAACTTGCCACTACAATCTCTTGAACTAAATGATATATCAGATCGGGAACATTTGAAGAATCTACCAGTTTATCCCCATGAAGCAGTGCAGGCGCGAATTCTAATAGGATTAGACAACATTAAAGTCTGTGTGCCTCTAGAGATTCGGCAATCGGATGATGACAATGTAATTGCCGCCAGGTGCAAGCTGGGGTTATCGGTATTTGGCCGAAACAATAATTACGAACAGAATACGTTGCGGGTGTTGCACATTTGTAACTGCAACGCAAATAGCCGTTTAGAAGAGCTCTTCCAGTCGTATTTTTCATTGGAGTCAGTTGGCATTCGAGCAGTTGAACCCCTTGCCTCCAAGGAAGACGAACGGTCTCTACGAATCATGGAGTCTACAACGAAATACCTTCCGCAAAAAAAGAGATGGGAGACAGGCCCCGACTTAAAGCAATTTCTCATTAGTACCATCGCAGATTACGAGCGCAAAGGCTACGTAAAAAAGCTTGAAAGTCACGAGGCCTAGCGCAGTAATAAATCTTGGTTTATTCCAATTTTTACTATTACTAATATTAATAAAAATAAAACTAGGCTAGTGTGGGATGCGGCCGCAGCTGTTAATAATGCATCGCTAAATTCTTTTCTCCTGAAGGACCCAGATCCAGAGAGAAGCCAATTGCCTTATTATGTGGGGATATTCGTGAGATGTATCACCAGGTACTGGTAAATGAAGAAGATCAAGCCGCGCAGAAGAATTTATGGTGCTGCGAAGACACAACCAGGGATCCTGACATTTACGTTATGCAAGTTATGACATTTGGGGCATCTTGTTCGCCTTCGTTAGCCAACTATGTAAAAAACAAGAATGCTGAGCGATTCCGGAGTCAACACCCTACTGCGGTAGATGCCATTATCGACAACACCTTTGTAGACGATTGGCTTCAATGTGCGCAAACAGAAGATGAAATGATACACCTTGCTTCGATTGTACGTATGGTACACGCCGACGGCGGCTTTGAAATGAGAATTTGGAAATCTAACTCGTCAAATGTCCTAAATGCTTTGAGTGGACAATCTAAGCAGGACGATAAATGTATTGAAACCCCAGGCACAAATCAAGAAAAGGGTCTTGAAATGTAGTCTCCAACTGATGATGTGTTTACATTTTCCGAAAAGTTTTCTAAAGAAATTTTTAATGAAAATAAATTTTCCACCAAACGGGAGATTCTATGCGTAATAATGACAATCTTTGACCCGCTAGGCCTATTAGGATTCTATCTTATCTACGCGGAAATACTGATGCAAGAGATTTGGCGGTCAGGTGTCGCATGGGACGAGACCATTAAGGCAGAACAAGAGGAGAGGTGGTGGATCTGGGTACGCCGGTTACGGTCGATATCGCACGTGCGCGTTCCTCGCTGCTATTCGCACGTCAACTTCGCTCAAAAAATGGAGCTGCATGTATTTGTTGATGCGAGTGTGAACGCCTACGCAGCAGTGGCATATTTACGCGCAGCACAAAATAAAAGATTCGCCTGCAGCATGGTGGCATCAAAAACACGGGTGGCGCCTTTGAAGGCTGTGTCTATCCCTAGACTGGAGTTAATGGCTGCGATTCTTGGTTTGCGGTTAGCAAAATTTTTATCAAAGGAACTTTCTGTTTCTCTCGACCGAAGAGTTTTTTGGTCTGACTCCAAGAATGTATTGTACTGGATAAGATCAGATGCCAGGAAGTTTCAGCAATTTGTGGCGGTACGAGTAGGCGAAATATTGCAAGATTTTCTGGTCGAGGAATGGAGGTGGGTTCCGTCATCAGAAAACGTGGCCGATGAAGGGACAAAGTGGTCTAAAGAGCCAATATTAGACTCTGGTACTCGATGGTTTAAAGGTCCCAACTTTTTAGCGCTATCAGAAAATGAGTGGCCAAAAGGGAATCTCGATGGTGAGCCGGAACATATGCTCCACGTGGAACAGAAGGAGATATTGCCGTCAAGTCTGAAAATTATCAGCCCTGATCCCCGGCGTTTTAGCAAGTGGGAAAGACTCCGAAATGCACAAGGATATGTGCTACATTTCCTTAACAAAATAGCATTCAAATCCTTGCAATCGATGATTACGTTTAAGTTGCTAAGCAAACTAGATATAGAATACACTATAATTCGTAACTGTCAAGAAGAAGAGTATTGTGAAGAAATTTCGCGCCTGCTTGCAGGAAAAAACGTTCCTTCGAACAGTAATATTCTTTGGTAATATCTACAAATGCTCCCCCTATTTGGACGAGTATGGTATTTTGAGAGCGAGAGGTAGAATCGATTGAAGGGGTGAGTTTTCCAGTAAAGCGACCTATGATAATGCCCCGCCATCACCAGGTGACACGTCTCATAGCTGATTTCTATCATCGTAAATTTGATCACCACCACATCGAAATCGTCGTGAATGAAATGCGTCGAAGGTATTGGATACAAGGCTTGCGAGCAGTAGTAAGAGATACATCGAAAAATTGCCAATTGTGCCGAAATAATCACGCAGCCCCGCATCCTCCAGAAATGGGAAATTTGCCAGTAGAGAGACTTAACGCGTTTACTCGTCCGTTTACAAACACAGGTATCGACTATTTCGGCCCAATTGAAGTTGTAGTTGGACGGCGACGTGAGAAACGGTGGGGAGTTCTCTTCACATGCCTTACAGTGCGCGCAGTTCATATCGAGTTGGCGGCATCACTTTCTACTGATTGCTTTTTGCTTATACTAAAACAATTTGTTTCTCGTCGGGGTGTACCAGCGTGCATATGGTCAGATAATGGCACTAATTTTCGCGGGGCTAGTCGCATATTAGAAGATGAAATAAAAAAATTATCTCCCAAAGAACTCGAAGGCCGTCGTCCGGTCATTAAATGGAAATTTATACCACCAGCGGCTACGCATATGGGAGGTTGTTGGGAATGAATGATTCGTTCTGTGAAGTCTTTACTGATGGATATATTACCCCGAGCTAATTTACGCGAAGAAATACTTAGAGCAGCTTTAGCAGAAGTGGAATTCGTTTTAAACTCCCGACCGCTTACTTACGTCCCGCTTGATTCGCCGGACGCTGATGCGATAACGCCCAATCATATCCTTCTCGGAAGTTCAAGTGGAAAAAATACACTCTGCCTTGAGGAGGCTGATCATTCGGTATTAAATAAGAATCTTCGAGTCTCTGGACAAGTGGCCGATCAGTTTTGGAGAAGATGGTTAAGGAAGTACTTGCCTTGGTTAACTAGGCGCATCAAATGGTTCGACAAAGCTATGAACCCTATACGTATCGGAGATGTTGTGATCATATAAATACTTGGAAGGAATCATTGTAGATATAAAAAAATCGGCGGATGGTGAAGTACGTAGTGCTGTAACTAATGAAGGATAGTTTACCAGGCCGTCCGTTAAGCTTGCAAAGCTTGATGTGCGGAGTGAACCATGCTCAGCGGAGCAGCACGAAGTTCATGGAGGAGGGTATGTTACGCCGCTTATCGTTTAACGCCGTCGTACGAAAGAAATCGGCATTGCCTTTATTGGTCCGCTTTGTGCTTGTTCGTCTCAACTCAGCTGTCAATTAAATATACAATACCTATATTCGCAAATGTAATTCTTTCTTTTGGATTTCGACTTCCTTGAAGAAAGGTGTGCCTTAGCACGAGAAATACAAGGATTAGACAACATTAAAGTCTGTGTGCCCAATCATATCCTTCTCGGAAGTTCAAGTGGAGAAAATACACTCTGCTTTGAGGAGGCTGATCATTCGGTATTAAATAAGAATCCTCGAGTCTCTGGACAAGTGGCCGATCAGTTTTGGAGAAGATGGTTAAGGGAGTACTTGCCTTGGTTAACTAGGCGCACCAAATGGTTCGACAAAGCTATGGACCCTATACGTATCGGAGATGTTGTGATCATATAAATACTTGGAAGGAATCATTGTAGATATAAAAAAATCGGCGGATGGTGAAGTACGTAGTGCAGTAACTAATGAAGGATAGTTTACCAGGCCGTCCGTTAAGCTTGCAAAGCTTGATGTGCGGAGTGAACCATGCTCAGCGGAGCAGCACGAAGTTCATGGAGGAGGGTATGTTACGCCGCTTATCGTTTAACGCCGTCGTACGAAAGAAATCGGCATTGCCTTTATTGGTCCGCTTTGTGCTTGTTCGTCTCAACTCAGCTGTCAATTAAATATACAATACCTATATTCGCAAATGTAATTCTTTCTTTTGGATTTAGACTTCCTTGAAGAAAGGTGTGCCTTAACACGAGAAATACAAGTGTAAGAATAGTTTTTGTTATACATACATAACTACATGTAACATACATTTATTGAATAAATATAGATTTTAGTATTGTTACCAGCAATTGGATTAGCTGAAAATACGTTTTTTGATTCCCTCGCGCTACCACAATATTCTAAAATACTTTGGTTTCCCTTGGGTGCAATCGGACAGACACGCGGGACCATAACCTTAAAATGAGCGTTCGGACGGAACTAGCTTCGGCTGACATTGAGACAGCCACCTGTAACTTGGATGCCCAAATTGTTCAACTGGCGCCACAGCTTTGGCCGCTGGGTGCGCGCCCACGGAAGCACAAGCACCAGCGACAACAGCATCTGTCATTTATGCTGTCCAATACTTTATTTCGTCTACTCCAAGGCCTTTGCCCACAAGTTCGCTTGTAGACCGTCAGGTAGACGGGTCACCACGAGATCCTTCACCACCACGTACTCGATCGGGTATTTTGCGCAACGAAAAACCTAAGAACGTGCCCGAATTGCACGAACAAGCATTGCCAGCGAAACTGCGAATGCCGAAAGCCAACTGCAAGTTAGCTATGTTCATAATTTAATTCCGTTTGCCGGTAATCAGCTAAATGGGTTTCATAACTCCGGAGTTCGTTCTAGCCACCCATTTCCAGTAATGTCACTTCATAATCCAACAAATTATACCACCGCTTCTTGTAATGATCATCTTTATGGGATGAATCGGGAGGACGACATAACCTTTCTACATCTCACATTTCTGCGCGACATGTAATGTCAAAAGATCTACCTATCTTTTCGGGTAATCCAGAAGAATGGCCGGTTTTCATAACCAATTTTCAACAATCAACTGAGGGCTGCGGTTTTACCCACCAGGAGAACCTCATTCGTCTACAAAAGTGCCTGAGAGGACAGGCCTTAGAAGCTGTACGTGGGAAGCTTGTGATGCCAAGCACTGTGCCATTTGCAATTGAAACATTACGCATGTTATATGGTAGGGCAGACATTATACAACAAACACTGCAAATAAAGTTAAGGTAATATCCAGATGTTAGGATGAGTAAAATTGATACTTTAATTAATTTCGCATTAACTGTTCAAAATTACAGAACAACTATGCAAGCTATTGGTTTAGAAAGTTATTTAAATGATCCGATGTTGCTGAATGATCTGCTGACAAAACTGCCTTACGACCTTAAACTTGAATGGGGACGCTATAGGTTAATGCATCAACGGGTTGACATTATCGCCTTTGATGAGTGGTTGTTCGCTCTTGCCACTTGTGCTAGTCAGATTAAGCATTTCGGCCACTCAGTTGTATCTTCGTACCGTATAGAAGAGAGGAAAGGTAGTCGCAAGCAGCAACGCGAATTGCTTATGACACATGATTTTGCTGAGGGCGTCGGAATGCTCCAAATGCCTCGATTCTCAACTGTTTGTAGATGGTAGTGAGTTTTTAGCTATGAAAAGAGAGGCTAGATGGGAATTCGTTCGAGAAAAAAGATTGTGTATCCGCTGTTTCAAACGGCACTTCGTTAGATATTGTAATTCTAAGAAGAAATGCGGGGTTGACGGCTGTCAAATGGCTCACAACCCACTTTTGCATACCACACATAAAATCGGCGTTGACACTCATACAAAAACAGCTAAGAAAATGGACGCTAGGAATGAGACGACCTCATCCGTTTTATGTCACCTAAAGGGTGGTAAACGCACACTGTTTCGTTATATACCTGTGTCGTGTTTCGGTAAACACGGGGTGGTGAATACGTATGCCTTTGCTGATGAAGGGTCGGCGTGTACACTGATTGAGCATAATTCAGCAAAAGAGCTAGGTCTGGATGGTCCTCAGGAAGAGCTTTGTTTACGATGGGCTAGTAATATAACCCAAAATGAAAAAGAATCGAAAACAGTCAGGGTGAAAATATCTTCGCAGGAGAGAGGGCCGCGAGTTTTCTTTCTAGAAAACGCTCGAACAATTGCAAAACTAAACTTGCCACTACAATCTCTTGAACTAAATGATATATCAGATCGGGAACATTTGAAGAATCTACCAGTTTATCCCTATGAAGCAGTGCAGGCGCGAATTCTAATAGGATTAGACAACATTAAAGTCTGTGTGCCTCTAGAGATTCGGCAATCGGATGATGACAATGTAATTGCCACCAGGTGCAAGCTGGGGTTGTCGGTATTTGGTCGAAACAATAATTACGAACAGAATCCGTTGCGGGTGTTGCACATTTGTAACTGCAACGCAAATAGCCGTTTAGAAGAGCTCTTCCAGTCGTATTTTTCATTGGAGTCAGTTGGCATTCGAGCGGTTGAACCCCTTGCCTCCAAGGAAGACGAACGGTCTCTACGAATCATGGAGTCTACAACGAAATGCCTTCCGCAAAAAAAGAGATGGGAGACAGGCCCCGACTTAAAGCAATTTCTCATTAGTACCATCGCAGATTACGAGCGCTAAGGCTACGTAAAAAAGCTTGAAAGTCACGAGGCCTGGCGCAGTAATAAATCTTGGTTTATTCCAATTTTTACTATTACTAATATTAATAAAAATAAAACTAGGCTAGTGTGGGATGCGGCCGCAGCTGTTAATAATGCATCGCTAAATTCTTTTCTCCTGAAGGACCCAGATCTCACAAAGTCTCTTGTGGGTATCCTTATCCGCTTCAGAGAGGAGCCAACAGCCTTATGTGGGGATATTCGTGAGATGTATCACCAGGTACTGGTAAATGAAGAAGATCAAGCCGCGCAGAAGAATTTATGGTGCTGCGGAGACACAACCAGGGATCCTGACATTTACGTTATGCAAGTTATGACATTTGGGGCATCTTGTTCGCCTTCGTTAGCCAACTATGTAACAAACAAGAATGCTGAGTGATTCCGGAGTCAACACCCTACTGCGGTAGATGCCATTATCGACAACACCTTTGTAGACGATTGGCTTCAATGTGCGCAAACAGAAGATGAAATGATACACCTTGCTTCGATTGTACGTATGGTACACGCCGACGGCGGCTTTGAAATGAGAAGTTGGAAATCTAACTCGTCAAATGTCCTAAATGCTTTGAGTGGACAATCTAAGCAGGACGATAAATGTATTGAAACCCCAGGCACAAATCAAGAAAAGGGTCTTGAACTGTAGTCTCCAACTGACGATGTGTTTACATTTTCCGAAAAGTTTTCTAAAGAAATTTTTAATGAAAATAAATTTCCCACCAAGCGAGAGGTAGAATCGATTGAAGGGGTGAGTTTTCCAGTAAAGCGACCTATGATAATGCCCCGCCATCACCAGGTGACACGTCTCATAGCTGATTTCTATCATCGTAAATTTTATCACCACCACATCGAAATCGTCGTGAACGAAATGCGTCGAAGGTATTGGATACAAGGCTTGCGAGCAGTAGTAAGAGATACATCGAAAAATTGCCAATTGTGCCGCATCCTCCAGAAATGGGAAATTTGCCAGTAGAGAGACTTAACGCGTTTACTCGTCCGTTTACAAACACAGGTATCGACTATTTCGGCCCAATTGAAGTTGTAGTTGGACGGCGACGTGAGAAACGGTGGGGAGTTCTCTTCACATGCCTTACAGTGCGCGCAGTTCATATCGAGTTGGCGGCATCACTTTCTACTGATTGCTTTTTGCTTATACTAAAACAATTTGTTTCTCGGCGGGGTGTACCAGCGTGCATATGGCCGCTTGATTCGCCGGACGCTGATGCGATAACGCCCAATCATTTCCTTCTCGGAAGTTCAAGTGGAGAAAAGACACTCTGCTTTGAGGAGGCTGATCATTCGGTATTAAATAAGAATCTTCGAGTCTCTGGACAAGTGGCCGATCAGTTTTGGAGAAGATGGTTAAGGGAGTACTTGCCTTGGTTAACTAGGCGCACCAAATGGTTCGACAAAGCTATGGACAACTTCCACAACAGTCGGTTCTACGCTACCGAAGTGACTCGGATTTCATCCGACCAAGGACTGTTATTTCGGCGACCTAACCCCACTTAGGCTGCCGGACACCCCCAATCTTATCTCCCCTTGGGTGCAATACCTTGCAGCAGGATTGCTACTCATACTTCTGGCCAGGGCGGGCGTCGAGTCTAACCCTGGCCCAGAAACCTACTTCTGCTGCATCTGCCAGAGAAGGCTCCATCCGAATTCCACGTCGGTGAGGTGTAATTCGTGCAACGGATGGTGCCATCTTAAGGTCTGCTCAGGCCTTAAGAAAACTAGGGAGTGGTCCACATCCTATGTGGGCCAGTGTTGCTCGCGCACTCAAGCGCCCCAAACCTCCACGGCATCCCCCCTTGCGCCCCCGCGCCGGTGCCGCAGCGCACCCCTCCTGCCTCTACGGCCCCCCGGAGCTCACAGCAACACCAAACCTCCCCACCGCCCCCTCGCTCTGCCACACGTGGGGCCAACCACCCACTACTGGTTGCCCCCACTATCTGCTGTGTATGCCGGGCCAGAGTGCACCGGAATGCCTGCTCAGTCAAGTGTAATGCCTGCCAGGGCTGGTGCCACTTCCGGGCGTGCTCTGGCCTACGCACCACAAGGGACTGGTCCGTGAGCTTTACCGCCTCCTGCTGCCGCAACAACCCCCCGCCAGTGTCGCCCACGACACCGCCCACAACAACCGCTGGGCCTTTACCACCACTGCGGGATGCACAGCCGGGACGGGCCGGCCCTCGGATCCAGTCCCTCACCCCTCTCAACGCGACAACCTTACCGAGACAGACGAGACTCCTACAGTTTAACTGCAACGGACTCTCGAGCAAGATCTCGGAGGTGGTTGCCTTCATGGCTCGGCACGGGCTGTTAATAGCTGCGGTCCAAGAAACGAAGCTACGTCGCAGCTCAACTTTAACGAGCTGCCACGGTTACAACGTGCTTCGTAGAGATCGCGAGCGAGATAATGGTGGAGGCCTAGCCTTCATCCTACACAACACCGTGCAGTATCGTCTTATCGATGCAGACATCGACCCAAGGGACAGCACCTTAGAATTTCAAGGGATTGCTGTCCGGTCAGGCGATGTCGAGCTCGAAATATTTAACACATATATACCCCCTGTCTCCTGCTGCCCCGCTGGATATCACCCTGACATAGGTGCGCTCCTCAGTGGTGAAAACCGTTTGGTAGTAGGAGACTTTAATGCGCACCACGATCTTTGGTTCTCAAGCCTATCAAATGATCGTAGGGGAAATATTTTGGCAGGGCAGATAGACGATTCGACATTCTGCACCATGAACGACGAAGTCCCCACCAGGATTGTGGGTAGTTGCAGCAGCTCGCCAGATCTAACAATAGCTAGCGCAGGTCTGATAAATAGCATAACGTGGCGACCTATGCTATCGCTCGCATCAGACCACCTACCCATAGTCATCTCGATTGACAGACCTGCCAACTATGTTGCCTCACACCTATTTCAACTTCAAAAAAGCTGACTGGGAGCGGTTTGAGGATTTCACTGAAGACGCCTTCAGTGCTCTCTCAACTCCAACCGACGTTCGCGTAGGCGAGCGCTTGTTCCGCAGGGTGGTGAAGTCCGCTGCAGCCCGTTTCATCCCGGCAGGGAGGATCCCTATGATCCGTCCTGACTTCCCGGGTGAGGCGGTGTCTCTAGCGGATGAACCCGACCACCTCCGGCAGGCGGACCCCGGTAATCCCCGTATTAGGCAACTAAACGGGGAGATCCAACGCCTGGTCAACGTTCACAAGCGGAACAAGTGGAGGGAGCACCTGAAGTCCTGTAACCTCGGTGCCGGAGTGGTCAAACTATGGTCGACCGTGAGGTCCCTGTCCAACCCGACGAGGCGTGATGATCGAACAGAAATCTCCTTTGGAGACCACGCCTCGTCGGACCCGAAGCGATGCGCGAACTATTTTAGTCGACAATTTACGTTGCATCCTTCGGCCGACAGAACCAAACGGTCAGTCACCAGAAGGCTGCGCAAGTCAACACCAAGCGCACCAATTGTCCTCTCTAACACTGAGGTGAAGGAGGCCATCGGGAAGGCGAAAGCCTCCAAATCCATTGGCCCAGACGGGTTAAGCATGTTGATGCTGAAAAAATTGGGCACCGCGGGAGTAGCATATCTCACCAGGGTCCTCAATCTGTCGCTATCCACCACAGTCATTCCAGATATCTGGAAGACCAGTAGGGTGATACCACTGCTGAAACCAGGAAAACCGGCCGGCCAAGGCGAGTCCTATCGGCCGATCTCCCTGCTTTCTCCAGTGGTCAAGACACTTGAGGCCCTGCTGCTCCCGCATTTCAACCACCATCTCAGCCCGGCGAAGCATCAACATGGCTTCCGGAAAGTGCATAGCACCACAACGGCACTTAACGCTATAAACACTCAGGTTAATCGTGGTCTCAACGGCAACCGCCCCTGTGAGAGAACCGTCCTCGTGGCTTTGGACCTGTCGAAGGCCTTCGACACAGTCAGCCACTCCATCTTGTTGAAGGACGTGGAGGCCTCACCTCTCCCAGCGGCGTTGAAGCGATGGACCGCGAACTACCTGTGTGGTCGTCAAGCGTCGGTGTGCTACCGTGACTCAGTGTCAAAAGCGAGAAGAATCAAGCAGGGGGTACCACAGGGTGGCGTCCTATCCCCCCTATTATTTAACTTCTACATCTCGCGACTCCCTTCCCCGCCAGAGGGAGTCACACTGGTCTCGTACGCCGATGACTGCACGATAATGGCTACCGGCAATGGAATTGATGGCCTGTGTTCCAAAGTGAACAGCTACCTCCCTGACCTTGCTCACTACTTTACAGGACGGAATCTGACGCTGTCTCCTGCTAAGTCCACGGCGACCCTTTTCAAATCTTGGACGAAGGAGGTCGGGCTCACCCTCGACATCCACATCGAGGGGACCCCCATTCCGACGGTTAACCACCCGAAGATCCTGGGAGTCACCCTCGACAGCCTGGTCTCCTTCTCAGCGCATACAACCGCAATCGTCAATAAGGTACAGAGCCGCAACAAAGTCCTCAAGTCGCTCGCCGGCAGCACTTGGGGCAAAGACAAAGAAACGTTGTTGGCAACATACAAGGCGATTGGCCGGCCGGTTCTAAATTATGCCGCGCCAATTTGGTCGCCTGGAACTAGCAGGACTCAGTGGTCAAGACTAGAGACCTGTCAGAACGCCGCACTCAGGACAGTGACGGGATGTCTCCTGATGACGCCTGTGGATCACCTCTACCATGAGGCTAACGTGCTCCCAGTGCAAGAGCACAACATTATGCTCACAAAGCAGTTTCTACTGGGATGCCACCGTCCGGGGCATCCCAATAGAGACCTGCTCGCGCTGGAGCCGGCACCCAGGCACATCAGGGGACATCTCTCACAACTGACGGACGAGGTCCAGACATACGTACACCGACCGCTGGACCCAAGGACGTACCGACAGGCTCTGGACAGCATCCACAGGGAGTCGGTGTCCAAACACATCGACACCCGCCCTGTGAGTGCAGTCCTGGGAGTCCAACCACCACCCATTGCAGCTGAGGAGCTCCAGCTGCCTCGTGAGACCCGCGTTACTCTGGCCCAGCTCAGATCTGGATATTGTAGCAGGTTAAACTCCTACCTATCCAGGATCAACCCCGACACCCCCAACACGTGCCCGGCATGTGAAGAGTCTCCGCACGACACCAATCACCTATTCACATGCCCGGCCAAACCTACTCAACTAACACCCCTCTCCCTATTGTCCGACCCTGTTGAAACAGCTCGTTTCCTGGACCTTTCGTTAGTTGAGCTTGACAATAACGATTGAGGGAGTCCGCCAACCCAGTGGGGTGTAGCTAGCCGCTACAACAACAACAACAACAAAGCTATGGACCCTATACGTATCGGAAAGGTTGTGATCATATAAATACTTGGAAGGAATCATTGTAGATATAAAAAAATCGGCGGATGGTGAAGTACGTAGTGCTGTAACTAATGAAGGATAGTTTACCAGGCCGTCCGTTAAGCTTGCAAAGCTTGATGTGCGGAGCAGCACGAAGTTCATGGAGGAGGTTATGTTACGCCGCTTATCGTTTAACGCCGTCGTACGAAAGAAATCGGCATTGCCTTTATTGGTCCGCTTTGTGCTTGTTCGTCTCAACTCAGCTGTCAATTAAATTTACAATACCTATATTCGCAAATGTAATTCTTTCTTTTGGATTTAGACTTCCTTGAAGAAAGGTGTGCCTTAGCACAGGAAATACAAGTGTAAGAATAGTTTTTGTTATACATACATAACTACATGTAACATAAATTTATTAAATAAATATAGATTTTAGCATTGTTACCAGCATTTGGATTAGCTGAAAATACGTTTTTTGATTCGCTTCGCGCCACCACAATAGATAGTACACTGGATCTACACAACCATCGTCAGACCATTATATGGAGTCTAGTCTGGTGGCCCACGCTTAAAAATCAACGACGCTTAAACAACTGCAAATAGTACAAATAAGTGAAGTTTAAGCTTCTCACCCACTGAATGTCTAAATACCATACTACACCAGCCACCTATTGACGTAGTCGCTCAAGAGGTAGCCGAAAAGACTAGGAGTAAATGCACCGGAGGACTGTCGCAGTTGTGACGAAGAAGTAGAGAACGTGGAACACCTACTTTGCCAATGTCCAGCTTTAAGTAGAAGGAGACTTCGCGCTCTACAAAGCCTCGCGGAGATAGCGCTTAATAACCCAAAAGCACTGTAAAAATGTATCAAGTCAACAAAATGGTTTGAGCACGATTCGCAAGAAAATTGAGGAGTGAATTCGCATATGGCAGTACAATGGGTCACGGTAGGCCTAAGTGCAAGGGAGGATTTCTCTTCACAGCCATTCCAACCTAGGTTAGGTTAGGTTAGGTTAGGGTGGCTGCCACCGCACAGGAGCACGGTGGCACACTTAGGCCGTAAGAAGCCCGTTGTGATACCACTGGCATAAGCCATGCATTCCCTCCCTCCCTTCTTTCAAAAATTGAACCATCCTGTGCGCTTAATGTAGAGTAGAAAGTTGGAGATGTTTGCTGAGTTCAAGTCAGCTAGACAGTCCAGAAAGTAACTCTTAAAAGCTTTACTGCGCGTCTTGGCCAAGCCGGGGCAGTGGCAGAGGTTAAGATTTCTCCACGGAAGGATCGCATTTAGCCTGGCCGCACTGCAGGCCGCCAGAAAATTGCCGTAGAGATCCACCGGTGGGAGATTCAACATTATTTTCAGAGATTTGGTGGGTGTAGTGGGCAGTGCTCCCGTGGTGAGCATTGCGGCAGCCCTCTGGACCCGTTCTAGCTTGGCTCTGGTACGAGTCCTGCTCAATGCCGGCCACCATACGACGATCCCGTAGAAGAGAATGGGTCTTATCACAGCTGTGTACATCCAGTGTATAATGTGTGGCTTTATACCCCACTTCTTCCCCACGGCCGTCTTACAGGCGTATAGAGCAACAATAGCTTTCTTGGAGCGGTCTTCAATATTCCGCCTCCAGTCGAGTTTTTTATCTAGTACAATTCCGAGATATTTGACCTCGGTTGAGCGATTGAGAACCACTCCGTTTACGGATGGTAGTTTGAAAACGGGAATTTTGTATTTCCTTGTAAAGAGCACTGCTTCGGTCTTGGCGGGATTGACGTTAAGTCCACATTCCACCGACCAGCGAGCTACGGTATTTACAGCGGTTTGCAGTAAATCGCTTATGACCTGAAGATGTTTGCCCGTTGCTGTGATTGCCAAGTCGTCAGCATATGCCACGACCTTGCAGCCGGTGCTCTTGAGGTTTAAGAGTAAGTCGTTTACAGTAAGGTTCCAGAGTAAAGGTGACAGAACACCTCCCTGGGGTGTGCCTCTAGCCACATGTTTGGATTAAGAGCTGTCCCCTACTGTTGAGAATATCGATCTTTTCCTGAGAAGTAGCCCCACAAAGTCCACCAGTCCCTGCTGTATCCCCACCATACAAAGTGATTTGATAACAGCTTCGGGATAGACATTGTTGAAAGCTCTCTCGATGTCTAGAAAGATCCCCACCGTGAACTCCTTTATGGCCAACCCTTTCTCAATCGTTGAGACGATGTCATGGAGAGCAGTCTCCACGGATTTGCCTTTTGAGTATGCATGCTGGTTGGGGGAGAGTTTGTCTTTCCTTATATTTCGCCGAAAGTGCTCATCTATGAGCCTCTCAATTCCAACCTAACCTAACCTAACCTATAGCTTCAGCTGTTTGAGGCCAAACAAAACGAATATTAAAGAATGTTACTCCATATTTTACTTACAAAAGAATATTTATCTTACATCTATAAAGTTAGTTTTCTATTTTAAATCGCTTATTCTCAGCTGCGCCAAGTTTATTTCAGTTTCAAAATAGGAAAACAAGTGTCGCAGCAAATAGCAAGTAAGAATTAAACAATGGAAAAATAATAATTAAACTCGTGCCCCGTCGGTACACACTATAGCGCCTTCTTCTCTTTTCGTTGCAAAAATCACAACTTTTAAACTAATGCTAATATTTTAAGAATTTTATTTGCATATAAAAGTGATATATGTAAGATTTAAAATAAATAGAGACTTAGGGTGCTTAAGTAACAAAATTGAGATAGTTATGAAATTTGCAAACAACAAAATTTTCCAGTAAATACTGAAGAACAATTACTGGCAGTTGGTTAATAAAATTGCTTTTAAGCTTAAGATACCAAAAGTTAATAAGTTTTATCTCGGTAACCGCTTCACCAATCTCCACCAAACTAGATAGACAAATTGCTTTCGGTAAAGTTTACCCTAAAAAAAAATAAAAATTCCGGGTGCCACAATAACAGAATTATTTAATATTCATGGTCAAATATATGTTTGATGTAATGCAAAAACCTTCTTGACTAAGTAATTTGTTGGTATCCAGGCAGAAGATCATTTTGATTATGTTGTAATAATGATTCCCGTAATATTTATTATATGAATTTGCTTTAGCCTCTGCTGAAGTATAGTTCTAGGCGTTGTCAATGGGTTGACGTAATAGGTTTTTCTTCATCACATAAACTTTTACCCACTAACCAGTTTTAATGCTTCGTTTCAAACTTAATAGTACAATGATTTGCGTCTTGCCATTTTCTTTTATTTTGATGTAAATTAAATGAATTTATTCTTCCATGTCCCCGTCTTCTTCAAATATTTACTCCATAATTACTTCTAAAAGCTGCAACGAGGCCCATTTAGTTTCTGAAGCTTTAAACACTCCATATAGTTTGGAGTTTTCTAGAGACTTTATTACCATTTTTGAGGTACTCACTATAAAATAAATTGTGAATTATATTAAAAATATACTATTCACTGCTAACACTATGCAACGTCAAAAAAATCACCGATATCCCGAGTGGTGATTCGTATTAGGTATACTTAGTAAACAACAAAAAACAAATTCATATTTAGATATCACGTCCCAAAACATAAATAACGGTTATCTTACTTTATTTACTTTTCGTTACACTTAGTTGAGGGTAGCTATAAAATTATATCATTGGTGAGTACAAAAGTTTGTGGTCAATTTACTCCTAAAAAAGCCAATTTCGCCTTTGTTTGAAAAATGTAATGAAGCTTATTTTAAAATTACCATTAGAAATCAAGACAATCCATAGGTGCCGAAGTGTCTTGTTTAAAATGTTCTAAATAGTTGACGTGTTGGTACAAGGCCAATATTAAACCGATGCCCTTTGGTGTGCCAATGCCTATTGAAGAAAAAGATGATGCAGGCCCTTATAATAGCGAAGAGGTTTTTATAGATGAAAAATACACAACCACATTTGATTAGTCAATCAGAAGTTAATGACCTCATTAGAAATTTAAATTTGACCAAAGAAAAATCTGAAATATTAGGCTCGAGATTAAAACAATGGAATCTATTGCAAACTGGAGTTAAAATTACAGCACATCGGAAACGTCAAATGCTACCTTTTATTCAAAAGAAGATGGATTAGTGTGCTGCAATAATATTGATGGATTAATGTCAGCATTAGGTCACAAACATATATCAAAACATAAGCGAAAGATAGAAATGAATTTCCCTACAGGTATATTATAAAGTTTGTAACCAAAAAATATGGGTATATTAGCGAATTACAACAACAAAAGAGGCCAAATCTAACCAAATCCCGCAAAATATATCTCATACTCTCTCTCATTGATTAGCGCGGTTATGGGAGTCTATATGTGCCTAGAGTTTACCATAGGTGTTGCGTGAGGTGATGTCGTATGTCTCAGAAGGCCGGAGAAAAAGGCTATTAACTCAGCTTTCTCCATTAAAAATTATAAATCACGCGAAAAGCAAACGAAGAGCTTCAATTAGTGTACACTACCGTTAACTTGACTTATAACAGAACAAAAATATAATTCAATACTCACAAAGGGAACGCTCGCGTGTTTTTGTCAACATATTTATATCTTAAAGAGTATTTAGTTTGGAATTTAATATAATGTTACTTTGAACTTATGTTTTCCTTGTGTTTCTGTATCTGCGATTCTCACATTTTTCTTCATTTCTTACTTTTTATTTGTTAACTTCTTTCGCTCTCTTAGTATTTTCTTTTCTCAAGTGCTGCAATTTGTTTGGCATATTATGTGGCTTTTTGTTTGACATCAAAGTTAAAAATATGCCATCTTGACGCCCAAAAGCTTACCAGTCAATATAGATAAGCTCAGATATGTACCTTTTTGAATCGTTTGATGTTGTAGTTGTTGTTCATTAAGATAGACTTGGGCAAGGCGATGGTGTAGCAGTGTTGGTTAAGTCTGGATTTGCCCTGAATAATAAAATGTACATCAGGGCCTTACAGTTCAATTGAATACATCTTTGTTGAAATCATGTTTAAACATACAAAAATACTCGTTGGATGTGTTTATAGACCTCACCAACACATTGCTTATGATAACTTTATATACCTTATTGACAGTCTTAGCCTCAACTTGAACGACATTGTAATAGCTGCTGATTTTAACAGTGATTTGCTTACTGAAAACAAGTTTCCACTAGCAATGCAAAATCTGGGTCTTTTTCCAGTAAAAACCTTAACCCGTCACAACTCGAATCTTCGACCAGATGTCAGTCTTAATTTTTTCATATAATTCTGTTTCTTATTCATTCGTGATTTTATGCATATTAATTAACAGCAACTTAAAGAAGCTGTTGATGTCATACCCTGCGGGTATGTTTAAACCTTGGTATCCACTAACGAACAGATTAATTTTCTTCAAACTAAGTTCCCTATTTGAACAGTATGTGCCGCTTGTAACAAACCCAAGCAATATTCATAAAGGACCTTGGTTCAACAAACATGTAAAGGGTTTTATTTAAAACGTAATAAGGCGTACCGACAGTGGACACACTTGAAATATACAGCAACCTATAATGTCTTCAAGAGTCATAGAAGAGAAGTCACCAGAGCCATTGCAAAAACTGAAATACTATGATGAGCAGTTTAGCACATTAATAGGTTCTAAAAAAAACATGGAACAACATTGGTGACATATGGTCCTAAAAAAATATTCATGTAAATGAGCTGGTTGAGAAATTTGTACAATTATCCGGCTAGGCAGTAACATATGTTTTTAAAGTTACAGTTAATGTATGAATAGAACAAAATCTGGTTTTACCTTCTCTAAACCAAGGTTCGGACCATTCCAAAACTTTTGACACTGTTTATAGCCTTGAAACTTAGCAATTTCTTTAACTTCTCATCGACATCATTACATTCACATCGGAAGCTGTTTGTGCCGGTATATTATATCTAACTATTTACCCCAATCTAAAGGAGTTCCCAAAGGTTTGATTCTCGGTGTTATATGTAAACGAACTGCCAAGTGTATTGAAATATTGTGATATTCATGTATACTCAGATGATGTTCAATTATATGACAGCTGCCCTTTTGAATCCGTCAGTTGTATTAATAACCTCAACTGTGACTTAGATCACGCTAGCAAATGGGCCTGTGACAAAGGGGTTCTTTTAAATCCGAGTAAATCACACTGCATCGTTATATACAAGAAGCGTTTTAAACTCGATGGCTACAGTAAAGTGAATTTGAACAACACTTTTATAAAAAATCTTCTTCTATGAATAGTTTTCAATAGAACTCTATCGTGGAATAGCTACTCTTATAGTGCAATAGTCAAGGTCCATGGCATGCTCTGTTCATTATGAGCTATTCAGCACTTTACCCCAGTGAAAATCGAGTGCTGTTATCAACCTTATGGTATATATGTGAACGGTATGCCAATTGCGATAGTTTTTGTCTTGCTAAACTTAATGCCCTTTACAACAATATCGCTAGATGCGTGTATTGTGTACAACGTCGCAATGCCTTAAAAATATTTTCTTTAAAATCGATGATTTTTTAAAAGTAAAATGCCTAATGCTACTTCAAAAGGTTATTAACACTCATGAGCCCAAATCTGTTGTGGACTTCAATTCAGTAGTTCGGCCCGATCTCTTAATCTGCTTAGGATGAAATACAGTTGCCGTATGAGTTTTTCGTTTTTGCTGTTCGTCTTTGGAACGCTCTATCGCAAAAGTTCAAAACCATCCGTGGCCTGACAACGTGTACCTCTTTAGAACGAGGCATCACCATTTATTCTGATAGCCAGGCTGCTATCAAATCTTTAAACTCCTACGGTACAACCTCCAAGGTAGCCATTGAATGCAGAGCGGCTTTAAACCATCTTGCAGATATGTGCTCCGTATGTGTTGTGTGGGTCCCTGGCCATAAAGACATTCCTGGCAACTGCCTGGCCGATGAACTAGCTAGGAAAGGGACGGAACTACCCGTTATAAACTCTGCTGAAGAGGTGGGTTTACCCTTAGCATCATATAAACACAGACTAAGATCTGAGCTTATGGATAAGGTAAATTTAAGGTGGGCATCGGAGCCCACCTGTCTCATTACCAGACAAATCTGGCCGGAAATTGATGGGAAGCGCTCTAAAGCTCTCATTATGCTTGGTCGCTCCTCTCTCAGATTAGTAGTTGGGGTGATAACCGGTCACTGCCTTATGGGCACGCATGGGGAAAGACTAGGTTACCCAACAAATGATTTTTGCCGCAGCTGCCGAAACGAGGAGGAGGTGGAGAGCATTGAGCACTATCTCTCCCACTGCCCCGGCCTGGCCAAGACGCGCAGAAAATTTTTCAAAAGTTACTTTTTGGACTGTCTAGCCGATTTGAACTCGGCAAGCATTTCTAACTTTATACTCTACATCAAACGCACAGGATGGTTCAATTTTTGAGAATAAGGGAGGGAGGGAATGCATGGCCTACGCCATTGGTATCACAATGGGCTTCTTACAGCCTAAGTGTGCCACCGTGCTTTGTGCGGTGGCAGCCACTCTAACCTAACCTAACCTAACCCAACTCCACACGAAAACAACCTCGCGTTAAAAATACGTTTAAAAACAACATCGCCTTAAAACAACTTTTCATGTTTAATTGTTTTTAGAAGTTAAGCTGTTTGGCGTTAAGCTTTAAGCATTAATAAATAAATAACCAAATAAATAAATAACTAAATAAATAACTAAAAAATTAAAAACAAGTGCACTTACCTCAACCCATAAGGGTTCCACAGCTTTTGGGCAACGCTCATAAATACCAATCCCATGAGAGAAGTCTATGACTTCATCATCAGTTCCATGTATTACTAAAACTGGGGATTTCACCTTCGAAACCTTGTCAATGCTGTTCATACAAATTATTTTTAATACAAAATATATTATTTACAATAAATACCTTGGAAATGCATCAAAAAACCACGTTCTCTTTGTGTTTCGGAAAACAACTCTTAGTCCAGACATTAAGGGAGAATGAAGAATGACTGCACCAACTTCATGTTTTGTTGCCAAATCAACTGTAGGGACTGTTCCAATACTTTGTCCATACAAGATAATTGTTTCCGGACTGATATTAAATCTGTAAGCAAGAATTAAAAGCCCAATTAAAATTGTCTTTAACTGTCATGATTCGGGTAATACCATTTGAATTCCTAACTTTACAGTACTACAATTAAAAATTTTTTGTGCGCAAAGCACAAATACACATTGTCCCGTCTGCGCAGTTTATTACAAAACTAGTACCCTTCGTCGTGGTATATGTTGTTGTATCCATTGAAATAAAAAAATCCACTGCTTTGTCATATTTTAAAATACACATGAGTAGATTAAAAAATTATGATCGGGCGCGATTCAGGTGTCTTGTTCGGATCTCTGTATGCTGAACAAGTGTTGATTCTGAATAGGTTGGGGTTCATCCATCTGCAATATCCACATCTCAGTTAAGCCAGAGCGACGCGGGACTCGCGAGAAAACTGGATCTGATTTGCTACTATAGGTGCCGGTTTGACCGCTATGACGACTTTTACAGGTAGGGAGGCTTGGAACACGTGACAGCTGAGGTGCCCAGATCGGTGGCAGCTCAGAAACACACTGATTTCATGATGGAGGTGCTCCTTAGGTGACATCCAGACGAGTGAAACTTTTTCTGGACGAAGAAAGGAGAGGACGATACTCTGTGGTATTCCCTGTTTTAATGTTTTCTTCTTCGCATATGCGTCGCTGAAGCATACCATCGGCTGATGGCTGCCCAGATATTTCGAAAAAAAATTGAACGATCCCTCCAGAGTTCCAATACATTATTCGTCTCTATTTCTGAAGTCATGCAAAATTAATGTAGTGCTTTTAATATATCAGACTGACTTTCTTACGTGCTAGGGTAGGTACCTTGTCGGTGTCCGGCTATCCGCGCGTATCATCGCGTATTCCGCGGGGGTGTGTTGGGGTGGTCAGGCCCGCTCTGGGGGCAATGACCAAGAACAACCACCTCCTAATCCAGGGTGGCAGGCGACAACGTGCCCATTGGACGGTTTGCAGCCAGGAGGTTAAACCGGCTGTATTATAACGGCGCCTTCTCGACCGGCCCGGTGTCGAGTAGTAACCGAGGCCTTACCGCGCTATGGGCCGCTAGCACGGTGGACGACAGAGATCCCCTTATTTAATTTTAGAGCACTGAGCTTTGCTAAAGCCGAGCTGGTGATCGTACGAACAATATGAGCTACTACAACAACAAAACAACAACAACAAAAACAAAAGCAGCAGCGATAGCTACAGGGATCGAAAGAGCATCCATGAGCCGAGCGCACCCGCCCCTGAGCGGAAGAGCGGGCACAGCCACCAACAACATGGCGCCTGCCGCAAGGCAGAGAAGCGGGGAACCAGCAGCCACCAAACAACCGCAGATATGCGGAGAAGCGGGGAACCTGCGATGATGACAAAGCAGGCAACAATAGAGCCGACCACTAAACGTGGCAATGAGCAGATCACTCCACCCGAGCATCCTCTGAGCAAGAGGCAGCGAGAGCAGCCGCCACCCCCAGCTTCTGCGTAAGGAGGTCAGGGAGAGGACGGTAGAGTGGCTCTCCAAGACAGCGGACAAATTAGAGCGATGGAAGAGACCCGCGATGTGTGTTAGGAGGGGGGATAATATCCCTCCTTCCATTCTTTGGTGTGGATAATCATATCCAGCAGCACAGAGGACGGCGCCCTAAGGTTAAACTTGGGTATTGATGAGAGGTCCTACGTGGCAATCAAGAGGGCAGGATTCCTGCTGCACTTCAGGTTCGGCATGGCCGTGGTGAGGCCGTTAAGGCGCGGGCTTGCCGACAACAAAGAGCCATCGGCGCAGTGTCCTTCGGACGCTGGGGTCGCTGTTAAAGCCGATCCTGCCGCGACCAGACCTTCTGCGGAACTGTCGCCGAACCCGCAGACTGGCGCCTGCCCGACTGAGCGAGACAGGTCCTGCAGAAGTCGACAGCCAAATGGACGAGGGTCCCAACACTGAGGAGCTCCTAGGCGAGCTAGACCTGAGGCGGCTTGAGCACGACAGAGAAAGCGAGGGCGATTTATTGCTCTCCGACTTGGAAGAGCCCGAGCTATGAGCTCGCCACGGCTGGCAGTAGCCCAGTTCAACCTTCATCACGCTGTGGCCGCTTCGGCAGCCGTTGCCAGAAGGTTTCCCACGGACGACCTGGGCATAGTACTTATTCAAACGCCGTGGGTGTACAGAGGTCAGGTAAGGGGCCTAAATCACAGCAATAATAAGGTAATTTCGGACCCCTCCTGTGAGATGCCTAGAGCATGTGTAGTATTTAAGAGTAACATTAAACACTTCTGCATTACAGAGTTTCTAACGCAAGATTTATTAGCTGTGCAGGCGACGGTGGTGGTAGACAACGCCAATGTAGAGGCCGTCTTCGCAGCAGTATATTTCCTAGGGGACAACGTCAGCGTACCACCCCTTGAAGTTTAGCAGCTGATGGGGTTCTGCCGATGAACACGGCTTCCCCTTGTCATAAGCTGCGATGCGAATGCCCACAATGAGGAGTTGGGCAGCACAGATACAAACCAAAGAGGTAAGGGTCTCATCCGAACCTTCCCCCTTTGGATCACAGGATTATCCGCTTTGAGTTGGGAGCGACGATCAGAGTGACCGCCTTACCAGGAAAATTGGGATGGGCGCCGAAGATCCGTCAGGCCAGTAAGAAACGCATTGAAGGCACTCTCAGTGAATACCGTGAACCGCGTCCGGGTAACTTTATTCAAGTTGTCGTAGTAAGGAGGTTCGGGGACACATAGTCAAGAGGTCTGTTTACCGAGATGATTATATGCAGGTGGTATTTGAAAGATAGCCTTACTGGAGATTCGAAGAATGCACTCGGTAACATCACCACCACCGATGCTAATTTCCATAAGGCATGGGAGCTGCTTCAGTCGAAGTATGAAAATAAACGGGTCATAATCAACGCTCATTTAGCAGCGATCAACAAACTGTCTGCAACTCCGCCTAAATCCGCCGCTGCGTTGAGGTCATTACTGGATGGGATGACTGCATCGATACGTGCGTTGAAGCAATTGGGCCGACCAATCGAGCATTGGGACCACTGGTTGGTTTTTACCCTAACCAACAAATAGGATGCGATCACCCGCAAAGCTGTCCCTAAAGTCAATTGACCATACAAAACTGCATGACTATTTATCATTAGACGCCACTACTACGACCAAACATTTCGTGACCTCTCATAACGCTGTAGCAACTAACCTTCACACTAACACGCTGCCGCCTATATTGATCGGCACCGCGCTGATTGAGATTAAGTCAGATTCCGGAAATAAGGTCATTGTAGTCAATTTGGTGCACTTGGTGAAGTCAAATGTTAAGGTGCCTATTAATGGTGCTAATGAGGGAGGAGTGGACGGCCAAGGGATTAGTGCGGTTTAACCTGCGTTCCTAGAAGTCTGATTTCGAGTTTTCTTGCATCGCTCTGGTGCTGCCACGAGTTGGCAACGGCACCTCATCGGTAGCTACAGCATTAAACGATGTTCAACACTTTAGCGGATTGGACCTCGCGGATGCCACATGGAATGTGCTTCAACCGATTGATGTCATATTAAATGCAGGAGACTATTCTAATGTTTTGTTAAACGGAATAAAACGCATCGAAATGAGCAGTTTGGTTGCCCAACATACACGTTTGGGATGGGTGATCTTCAGCAACGCTGCTAAGAGTTCATCTGTTCTTGGTACACGAGATGTGATTAAATGTCATCAAGCTCAACTTGATCTCGAACAAACTCTGCGTAGATTTTGGGAAATGGAGGAGCTTGGTTCGTCGTCCACCTTAACGCAAGATGATCAATTCGTCGAGGACTATTTTAAAAGCACTACGCGCCGATTTGCGGACGGCCGCTACACTGTCCGCCTACCAGTCAAACCAGATGTTGACCTGACGAAATCAGCCTCTACCAGACACGATGCAATGGTCTTGCTATATCATCTTCGTCGACGTTTGTCCCGAGATCCGAAAATGCAGGATATGTATGAAGAGTTCATCGACGAATACGAATCACTGCAGCATATGGAGAAAATCATTGCAGAGAACGCCTGTCTGCTATCTTCCACACCACGGTGTCTGGAAAACATCGAGCAGTACTACGCAGCTAAGGGTAGTCTTCAATGCGTCACGGCGTTGCAATGCAGGTGATTCTCTCAATGATTGCCTATTTTCTGGCCCAAAACTTCAGATAGACCTTACAGCTGTTGTACTAAATTGGCGCCGATACCGGGGACATTGCTAAGATGTACCGCAAGATCCTGGTTGACGACAGAGATGCAGATTTGCAGGCGGGAACCACAGCATTTCGGATTAAAAACTGTTACCTATGGC
The DNA here is from genome assembly GCA_963971545.1 of Philophylla caesio. NCBI lineage: Eukaryota > Metazoa > Arthropoda > Insecta > Diptera > Tephritidae > Philophylla > Philophylla caesio. The sequence goes on from OZ020604.1 coordinate 102,952,040, forward strand.
ACCAAATGCGCACCGTATCTGGCCATTAAGGTGATACACACTTTATCTGCTGATGAGCGCTGTCGTTTTCATGACGCTGCTCAGACTGTTCTAGAGGAGTTCTACGTCGATGATGTGCTAACAAGGGCAGATAATGTGACTGATGCTTGCAGACGACGTCGAGAATTGCAAGCCCTTCTCCACTCGGGTGGTTTCACCCTACGAAAGTGGAACTCCAATTCAACCGAAGTACTACGATCCATCGACAACGGGGTCCTCGAAAGAAAAGCTACACACGAGTAGCCAACTGCTGTCAGACGTAGCTAAGCTGTTCAACCCTCTTGGGTTCTTAGTGCCCGTTATTATTCGCGGTAAAATATTTATTCAAAGACTGTGGTTGACAGGTCCAGATTGGAATGATAACCTCCCAGAAAATTTGCAAGCGAACTGAATTTCCTTCCGAAACGAGCTTAAGCCAGTTTTCAAAGTTCATATTACTCGCTAGCTTGATACAACCCAGCAGAAAGAAAGGTATGAGATTCATACATTTGCGGATGCATCTACTCACGCATATGCCGCTGTGGTGTACTTAAAAGTAATGACGGAAACGTCCGTCTACGTTCACCTGCTGATGTCAAAAACACGTGTCGCACCGTTGAAAAGGGTAACAATACCACGACTTGAGTTATGTGCCGCTCTACTAGCAGCGCGTTTGAAGACAAGGGTAAAAGATATGCTTAAACTTGCCACCATACCTTCATATATGTGGTCAGACTCTACAACGACAATCTGGGGGATTCGATCGGACCCAGGATCTCTGAGGGAGTTCGTGTCAAATCGCGTTCGCAAGATACACGAGGTGACTACTGTAAGCAGTTGGAGATATGTAAATACGGCTGACAACCCTGCTGACTGTGCCTCAAGGGGATTGAACATGACACAGCTTTTAGAGCATCGTTTATGGTGGCAACCCCCTACCTGGCTGCGGCAATCAGAAGTTAGTTTGCCCCATATCAAGCTGATGACACCAGAAAACCTAGTCGAGTCCAGGCCGATGCAGGTCAAAACTTGGTGCTTCCGATTCATACACGTGTAGCAATACATCTTGTGTGTACTACTGTATAATTTTTTACTTCTGTATGTTTTTCTGAATTGCATACAGTGTACTGTGTTTCAAAAGATCATAAAAGTTTATTAAGAACATTTTCGTTTCCATTTCCCCTACAAATCTGTACAATATGTATTTTTATTAATGATAGTGCTGTTTTGCTTCAGCTTATGTGACTGTATCTATGAAGATACATTTAGATATAAGTACTTTTTATGTTTACGTATTGTGTGTTGTTTCATTCTGATAAATGTACTGTATTTGAAATGTATTTATGATTTTACTGTTTAGAATAAAATTCTGCATTAAAAAAATCAGACGTGTAAATTTGAACACTTCTAATTTTTGGAGATCCTTACAATTGAGAAGTAGGATTGAGCGTCGGCCATAAAAAATCCGTTTTTTTTTTAATCTATAAAGTTTAAATAAAATTAATGAAAGAAAGAAGCGTGCTGAACAAAAACTTTAAGGACTTATGATAAAAGGATAATTTGCATCCTAGTAGACTGAAGAAACTTAGAGATTTATGATAAATTTATGGAAAGGATAATTTTTATCCTGTGAGAATTTAATGAATTTTATGGAACGAAATTAGTGGAAGATCAAATTAAAGACTGAAAAATTATTTATAATTGCTAAAGAACTGATAAGATAAAACAAAAGTTGTTGAGTGCACCTATTTTAGCTTTATATGATCCTGGTGATGAGACTGAGTTACATTGTGATGCAAGTTGTATAGGTTTTGGAACAATTTTGATGCAAAGGAAAAAAGATGGGAAAATGCATCCAGTATTTTATTTTTCTAAGCGTACTAGTGAAGCAGAGTCAAAGTATCATAGTTTTGAACTTGAAACATTGTCAATAATATATGCACTTCAAAGGTTTAGAGTTTATTTGCAAGGTTTGAAATTCAATATAGTTACGGACTGTAATTCGTTAACTTTGACTTTAAATAAAAAGGAGCTGAATCCGAGAATAGCTAGGTGGGCGTTAGAGCATCAAAATTATGATTATACATTAGAACATCGTCCTGGTAATCGTATGCAGCATGTTGATGCTCTTAGCCGTTGTAGTAATATATTAGTAATAGAATCTAATACGTTTGAGGAAAATTTGCTTATTTGTCAAAACAAGGATCAAAAGCTGAAAGAGTTGCGCGATTTGTTAGAAACAAAAGAGGACGATTTTTATGAAATGCGAAATGGTGTTCTGTATAAGAAAAAGGAAGATGGATCAGTTTTATTTCATGTTCCTGAAGATATGGAAAGTCATGTATTATATAAATATCATGATGAGATGGGACATTTAGGGATAGATAAAACAATGGATAATATTTCCAAAAGTTACTGGTTTCCTTTAATGAAACAAATGATTTCAAGTCATATACAAAATTGTTTGCAGTGTATAATATTTTCAGCTAAGCATGGTCGAAATGAAGGTTTTTTGCATAATATTCCAAAGGGAAGTGTACCTCTTGATGTTATACATATAGATCATTTTGGTCCGGTTGATAAGTCACGATTGCTGAAATATGTGCTTGTTGTTGAGGATGCGTGTACGAAGTTTGTTAGGTTGTTTCCAACTAAAACAACTAAAACTAAGGAAGTAATATGCTCTCTTAAAAATTATTTTCGAGCGTATAGTCGCCCAAAAGTAATAGTGTCTGATAGAGGTAGTTGTTTCACCTCGGTGGAGTTTTTATTATTTTTGAAAGAAGAAAATGTGAAACATGTGAAAATAGCTACAGGTTCGCCACAAGCAAATGGCCAAGTTGAAAGAATAAATCGAAGTAACGGTCCAATGATTGCAAAACTTTTAAGCTCAGATAAAAATGGTTATTGGGAAAATGTGTTAGAAATTGTAGAGTTTTCGTTAAACAACACTTTACATAGGACAATTAAGGAATATCCTAGTGCGATGCTTTTCGGAGTGAACCAAATGGGTAAAGTGTTAGATTTATTAAAAGAAAATTTGATTGAAGAAATTCAGACTAGGGAAGTAAGGCCTCTTGCGGAAATTAGAGAAGGTGCAAGTGAAAATGAAAAGAAATTACAAAGGTACAATGAGGTGTATGTGAATAGCAAACGGAGAGTACCAAATATATTTAAAGAAGGTGATTATGTGATGCTTAAAAATTTTGATTCAAATGTTGGAGTGTTGAAAAAAAATTTAAAGGTCCCTTTATGATAAGTAAAGTTTTGAAAAATGATCGTTATGTGGTAAAAGATGTGGAAGGTTTTCAGCATTCGTCACGACCATATGTTGGGGTTTGGGCGGTGGGAAATTTGAGACCATGGTTAGGGACGTTCGTAAAATCATGAAAAATGTAGAGATCTGGAGATCTCAATTGTCAGGATGGTCGAATTGAAGCAATATATCTTGTGTGTACTACTGTATAATTTTCTACTTCTGTATGTTTTTCTGAATTGCATACAGTGTACTGTGTTTCAAAAGATCATAAAAGTTTATTAAGAACATTCTCGTTTCCGTTTCCCCTACAAAATCTGTACAATATGTATTTTTATTAATGATAGTGCTGTTTTGCTTCAGCTTATGTGACTGTATCTATGAAGATACATTTAGATATAAGTACTATTTATGTTTACGTATTGTGTGTTGTTTCATTCAGATAAGTGTACTGTAGTTTATATGTAATAATCAAGGGGGCGTTTACTTAATGAAAATGTATTTGAAATATATTTATGATTTTACTGTTCAGAATAAAATTGTGCATTAAAAAAAAAAGCCGTGTAAATTTGAACACTTCTAATTTTTGGAGATCCTTACACACGTTTCACTAGGTATGCTACATGAATCTAGCAACATCTGTTTGTGGAAGGAGCGCGAAGCTGCGATGAGATTTTGGGTTCGGTTTGTCCAAGCCATCACATTCAGGAACGACTTAGCAGCCCTCAAAGACGGTAATATAGTTCAGAAGAAAAGTAAACTATTGAAGCTGAAACCTATTTTAGATTTAAATGGGATGTTATGCGTTGGCGGTCGTTTAAACAACGCAAATATGCCATACTCAGAACGACACCCTGCCATCCTACCCCAGGATAATCATCTTACGACGTTGCTCATCAGCGCACGCAGCATGGCGGAACCCAAGCCAAGCTTCACTTCATACGTCAACGATATCGGGTTATCGATGGTCGGCGAGCTATAAAGCGGGTCATACAGAGTTGTGCACGATGTTTTCGCTACAAATGTTCGCCACAGTCGCAAATCATGGGCGATCTCCCTTATGTCCGATACATCATGTCATCGCCATTCATACACAGCGGCGTTGATTTTGCCGGCCCCTTCAACATAAGGACAACGAAAGGGCGAGGCCACCGTAGTTTCAAAGAATATATTTCTCTCTTTGTGTGCTTCGCCACAAGAGCTGTACATCTGGAGAACGTCAACGATATGACAGCGTTAGCTTTTCTTACTGCTCTAACTCATTTCATATCGTCACGTGGACTTTGCTCTGACTTGTACAGCGACAATGGCACAACATTTATAGGAGCGAATGCTCTAATTCACGAAGAAATAGACGCATTCAAGGCTCAATTACACGCCGCCGCTAGTTATGGCTGTAAAGTGGGAGTAACATGGCATTTCATACCTCCCGGTGCACCTAATTTTGGGGGCCTTTGGGAGGCTGGGGTCAAGAGTATGAAACATAACCTAACCGCGCCATCCACACTACAACATTAACATTTGAAGAATTCTATTCCATTTGAAAACAGGTTAATCAAGGGGGCGTTTACTTTAATGAAAATGTATTTGAAATATATTTATGATTTTACTGTTCAGAATAAAATTGTGCATTGAAAAAATCAGACGTGTAAATTTGAACACTTCTAATTTTTGGAGATCCTTACAATTCAGAAAAAGGATCGAGCGCCATAAAAAATCCGTTTTTTTTAAAATCTATAAAGTTTAAATAAAATTAATGAAAGAACAAAGAACGTGCTGAACAAAAAATTTAAGGACTTATGATAAAAGGATAATTTGTATCCTATTCGGCTGAAGAAACTTAAAGATTTATGATAAATTTATGGAAAGGATAATTTTTATCCTGTGAGAATTTAATGAATTTTATGGAACGAAATTACTGGAAGATCAAATTAAAGCCTGAAAAATAATTTATAATTATGGAAGAACTGATAAGATAAATTAAAGCGAATTATTAAAACTAAAATTGTAAAATGGAAGAAGCAATTTGTGCTACGGATTATTCGGTGGTTCAACTTCGTGAAAGGCTTAAACAATTAAATTTGCCTACGTCAGGGTGTAAAGCAGCACTTGCTTTGCGAATTAGTAATATTCCTGTAAATCAACGGGGTATTTGCCCAATTTTTAATGTGGACCAAGATGGTAGTACTGTTCCTAATGATGCAATTTGCAATCTAGAAGATAATGAAAATTCTACAAATATTGATAAGCCGAGAAGAACTGATGCTGATGTTGCTGTTGCTGATGATGCTGTTGCTGATATTGCTGGTGTTGATGCTGCTGATGTTGAAGTTATGTATATACGACGAGAGGCAGAATTGTTAAGGCGTGAAAAGGAATTGTTGGTGAAAGAAAATGAGTTTCTTCGCAAAATGACAAGCATGGGTGTAAATTGTGGTGCAGAATCATCACATCGTGTACAAAATGATGCCTTACGTGTTTCAATTGAGAATTTAAAGGGTTTGTTACCAGAATACAATGCGTATGCTACTGTTCGGGAAGTTAAAAGGAAAAAGCTTTGCAGTGGCTATATTCAAAACCAAATTTTGTGGTGGAAAGCTTTGCACAGTTGGTAGGTGAGTTGAAAGAAATTTTCGGCACTAAAGAAAGCAAACTAGTGTTACGTAGGAAATTTGAGGTGCGTAAATGGCTTCTGAATGAGAGCTTTAGTGAATATTTTAATGATAAAGTTATGCTGGCAAATCAATTGAAGTTGGATTAAGAGGAGTTGGTCGAATATATTGTTGATGGTATTACTGATGAGCAGTTACGTGTGCAAGGGTATTTGCAGTGTTTTGCTAATAAATCTCAGTTGTTGCAAGCATATCGAAAGTTAAGCAGCAAATACCGATGACTAAATCAACAACTGCAGCAGTTTCAAAGAGTACGAATGTAAAATGATACAATTGTAATTTGTTGGGTCACTATGCATCAGAGTGTCGGAAGCCTGTTCGATAAAAAGGATCGTGTTATGCTTGCGGAAGTAAGGCGCATCTAATTAGCGAGTGTCCGGATCGTAAGCAGAAAGTCCATTTTTTGGAAGAAAATGAATATGTAAGAACATTTGTATTTGTTGCTAGATGTTGTGGTAATTTCCGTTTCTCCTTAGACTGCTTGATAGATTCAGGAAGCCCTATCAGCTTTATTCGAAAGTCCCGTGTTCCTAAAGGAATTCATTTTAATTCGTTTTCAAATGTTAATAGTATGTTTTTTTGGATTAAATAAAACAAAAGTCCATACATATGGAAAATTTGTGTGTTCTTTGTTGTTGGTTGCACAAGAATTGGTAATAAATTTCATTGTTGCTGCTGATAGTACCATGAGCTGTGATGCAGTCTTGGGAAGAGATTTTTTAAAAAATTGGTGGATTTATATTGTTAAAAGATGATGATGAAAGTTCTAAATTAAAGACTGTGAATGATTTTGAGTGTAAAAATTGTAAGAATGATAGTACTGGCAAAATGTTTGAAAGTATAACAGTGAAAAACGATATAATTAAAGAATGTAATACAAGGTTAAAAAAACATGTAGGAAATGATAAAATTTTAGTGAAAGGTTCTAATGGAAATGAGAATGGTGTTAATGAAGATAGTTTATATGATTTGGAAAGTAATTACACATTTTTTTTTGATAAGTTGCCTTCATTGGTTTTAACAACTGAAGATGTTAGCTACAATCTTAAATTAGGAGATGAAATTAGTTTTGTAAATAAAATAAAATTTAATAATTTGTTTCAAAAATATTACATTCAATCGCCTCGTCCTTTAGAGCCAAGGTGAAATGTCAAATGAAATTGACGTTAAATAATGTTAAGTCATTTAATTGTCCACCTAGTCGTTTATCATACAGTGGAAAGATAGAACTTCAGAAGTTATTAGATGATTACTTAGAAAAAAACATTATAAGGCAAAGTGAGTCTGAATTTGTATCACCAATAGTTTTGGTTCGAAAAAAAACTGGTGACCTCAGAATGTGTATTGATTTTCGAACTCTTAACAAAGTCACGTTTAATCCTATACCGTTAATAGATGATTTACTCGATAGGTTAGTACATAAAAATATCAAGGGGGCGTTTACTTTAATGAAAATGTATTTGAAATATATTTATGATTTTACTGTTCAGAATAAAATTGTGCATTGAAAAAATCAGACGTGTAAATTTGAACACTTCTAATTTTTGGAGATCCTTACAATTCAGAAAAAGGATCGAGCGCCATAAAAAATCCGTTTTTTTTTAAATCTATAAAGTTTAAATAAAATTAATGAAAGAACAAAGAACGTGCTGAACAAAAAATTTAAGGACTTATGATAAAAGGATAATTTGTATCCTATTCGGCTGAAGAAACTTAAAGATTTATGATAAATTTATGGAAAGGATACTCTTTATCCTGTGAGAATTTAATGAATTTTATGGAACGAAATTACTGGAAGATCAAATTAAAGCCTGAAAAATAATTTATAATTATGGAAGAACTGATAAGATATATTAAAGCGGATTATTAAAACTAAAATTGTAAAATGGAAGAAGCAATTTGTGCTACGGATTATTCGGTGGTTCAACTTCGTGAAAGGCTTAAACAATTAAATTTGCCTACGTCAGGGTGTAAAGCAGCACTTGCTTTGCGAATTAGTAATATTCCTGTAAATCAACGGGGTATTTGCCCAATTTTTAATGTGGACCAAGATGGTAGTACTGTTCCTAATGATGCAATTTGCAATCTAGAAGATAATGAAAATTCTACAAATATTGATAAGCCGAGAAGAACTGATGCTGATGTTGCTGTTGCTGATGATGCTGTTGCTGATATTGCTGGTGTTGATGCTGCTGATGTTGAAGTTATGTATATACGACGAGAGGCAGAATTGTTAAGGCGTGAAAAGGAATTGTTGGTGAAAGAAAATGAGTTTCTTCGCAAAATGACAAGCATGGGTGTAAATTGTGGTGCAGAATCATCACATCGTGTACAAAATGATGCCTTACGTGTTTCAATTGAGAATTTAAAGGGTTTGTTACCAGAATACAATGCGTATGCTACTGTTCGGGAAGTTAAAAGGAAAAAGCTTTGCAGTGGCTATATTCAAAACCAAATTTTGTGGTGGAAAGCTTTGCACAGTTGGTAAGTGAGTTGAAAGAAATTTTCGGCACTAAAGAAAGCAAACTAGTGTTACGTAGGAAATTTGAGGTGCGTAAATGGCTTCTGAATGAGAGCTTTAGTGAATATTTTAATGATAAAGTTATGCTGGCAAATCAATTGAAGTTGGATGAAGAGGAGTTGGTCGAATATATTGTTGATGGTATTACTGATGAGCAGTTACGTGTGCAAGGGTATTTGCAGTGTTTTGCTAATAAATCTCAGTTGTTGCAAGCATATTCGAAAGTTAAGCAGCAAATACCGATGACTAAATCAACAACTGCAGCAGTTTCAAAGAGTACGAATGTAAAATGATACGATTGTAATTTGTTGGGTCACTATGCATCAGAGTGTCGGAAGCCTGTTCGATAAAAAGGATCGTGTTATGCTTGCGGAAGTAAGGCGCATCTAATTAGCGAGTGTCCGGATCGTAAGCAGAAAGTCCATTTTTTGGAAGAAAATGAATATGTAAGAACATTTTTATTTGTTGCTAGATGTTGTGGTAATTTCCGTTTCTCCTTAGACTGCTTGATAGATTCAGGAAGCCCTATCAGCTTTATTCGAAAGTCCCGTGTTCCTAAAGGAATTCATTTTAATTCGTTTTCAAATGTTAATAGTATGTTTTTTGGATTAAATAAAACAAAAGTCCATACATATGGAAAATTTGTGTGTTCTTTGTTGTTGGTTGCACAAGAATTGGTAATAAATTTCATTGTTGCTGCTGATAGTACCATGAGCTGTGATGCAGTCTTGGGAAGAGATTTTTTAAAAAATTGGTGGATTTATATTGTTAAAAGATGATGATGAAAGTTCTAAATTAAAGACTGTGAATGATTTTGAGTGTAAAAATTGTAAGAATGATAGTACTGGCAAAATGTTTGAAAGTATAACAGTGAAAAACGATATAATTAAAGAATGTAATACAAGGTTAAAAAAACATGTAGGAAATGATAAAATTTTAGTGAAAGGTTCTAATGGAAATGAGAATGGTGTTAATGAAGATAGTTTATATGATTTGGAAAGTAATTACACATTTTTTTTTGATAAGTTGCCTTCATTGGTTTTAACAACTGAAGATGTTAGCTACAATCTTAAATTAGGAGATGAAATTAGTTTTGTAAATAAAATAAAATTTAATAATTTGTTTCAAAAATATTACATTCAATCGCCTCGTCCTTTAGAGCCAAAGGTGTGTTGGTCCTAGTGTCTTTATAATTTATGAAACTCCTCTTCATTATTAAGGCAGAGAGGATTCTGCCGTTCAATAGGCAGCCGTTAGGTTGCCGAAATGATTTGAGAAATAAAATGCCAGTTTTTAGCTGTCAAAATAATTCTGATTTTATTTGGTAAAACTTAAGTCTATTTATACTAAAAATGTAACTGAAAATCATTTCCATAACTCCACCTCTTTTTCCAATGGTTTTAGCGTAACCAATTAAAAGAGTGCATGCAGTTAGCTATGCATTATGTGTCACTGAAATATTCTGCTGTCGCATCGATATTCTGCTGTCGCAGCGATAGCGTTGCGCCAGTGCAGCGGTCAATGCGTTAAGCTATGTATTTGTTTACATTGCTGTATTGCACAGTCAGCGATTTAATGTGGGTCACTACACCCTTACCCTTCAGAGGAAAAAATTTATTTCGTTCGCATAATGAAATAAATTTTTTTTTTTGTGTGGAGATATGCAAGTGTTTTACATGTGTATGGATATGATAATATTTTGCTTATTGCTATGATTTTGTTATATATTTAAACTATAATTTATGCTTATTATTTAATTTTGTGTTCTTAATGTAGTTCTTTGTATTTTTTTAATATGTTGTTATGTAGTTCCTTATGTTTACCATTAATATCTAATGTGGAGTTTACTCCTCTTTTATTTACAATTTTATATGGGCCATGGTATGGGCTTTGATTTTTCTTTCTATTTTCTACTTTTACATAAACTAAGTCTCCTATTTCAAAATTACTTATATTTACATTATTGTCATATTTTGTTTTTCTTTTACTTTTAACAATATTTATTATATTTCTGGCATTTTTTATTGAGGTTTGGAGTCTCATTTTCAATTCTTTGGCATAATTATCAATGTCGTAAATTTTGTTTTGTTTATTTATGTTGTCGCTTGGTAGAGTTGGTAGTTTACCAAAAACTAATTCATACGGTGAATACAATGTGTCTACGTGAGGGGTGGTGTTGTATGCGAAAGTGTAATATGAGATCCACTTGTCCCATTCATAGTCGTCGGCAAATGAAAGTAAATACTCGTTAAGCGTTCTGTGGTTTTTCTCAAGTGCGCCTATTGTTTGATGGTGATATGGAGTGGAAAATATTTGTCTTGTGTTGAGTAAATTACATACGTTACTCATTAGCTCGTTTACAAATTCTGTCCCTCTGTCTGATTTTTCCAAATATATCTTTGTTTGAGTTTTAAAATAGTTTTTCGGATTCCTAAGTGACCTGCAATGTTTGAGCAGTGAAATTCATCTATCAATTTATATTTAAGTATCATACTTTCTACTTCTCTTGGAGCTCTATATATTAGTATTTTTATTGGCGCGCGTTTATTCATTTCTAATTCATTGTATTTCTTCTTGAATGCATTCATATCAATGTTTTTAAATATAAAATCTTTGTCACAAAGGGCTAGCTCCTTTATACGTGAACTTCTTAGTGAACCATGTAGTTTCTCCAACAATGAATCTAGATTCAAAGGGTCATCGCTACAGGTTACGTGCACTTCATTATCAATTATTTCAATTGTAGTACTACTTTCTTTTTCAATATAAAATTTCAATTTCTTCATTTTCTTTACGTCATTAAAAGATGTACATTCCCAAATATGAAGTTGATCAGGCTTCTTGAGAGCTGTATTTAATAATAATGCGTGTACCGGTATTTATATTCTTTTGCGCTAATTCTTCTTCTTCAATATTCTTTAATTTTGCGGCCTTGCTCCTTGTTATAACGTTAATGCTTTTATTATCTTCTTTTTCATTTTTACTTGTTGGAATCATTGCTTTAAGTATGTCACTGTTTATCTTGATGTGTGATAATGCATCTGCATTAGTGTTTATCTTGCCTTGCTTGTATATAATTTCAAAGTCATATTCAGATAAATCTATTCTAATTCTTGTCATTTTTGATGATGGGTTTCTGTGCGAAAATAGTGATACTAGTGGTCTGTGGTCAGTTTTGATTCCTTTGTCTGTTATTGTTGTTTTTATTATTGTCTCTGATGAACATAACATTTCTACTATTGTGTTGATTTCCTTGTTCTATTTCTAGAGCAAGTTCAACAGCAGTGTCAAAATATTTAGGTAGAGCAGCAAATACTGTTTGTTTAATATGGTCATTTAGTCCGTTTTTAAATATTGTCAGACTGTATTGTTCATTGAGTTAAGTGATCAATGATTTTTGTTCAGTTGTTGAATTTGTTCCTAGCTGTCCTATTTGCAATACATTTAGTTCTGATATCAACTGTAATATTTTATTTTTGAAATTTGCTATGCTTAGATTTCTTTGGGTGAGATTGGCGAGTTGGTTTTGTATGTGGGGTATAGTTGTTGTGCATTTGTATTTATTTGTCAGTGAATTTTTTAGTTGCTCTAATGTTTGTGGTATTTGTATTGCAGTTACGTTTGTCTTCACCGTTTGACTCAGTTTTACGTAAACCACAAAATCTATTAGTGCTGTTTTGCCTGTTTCGGTAAGCTGTTATAGATTATTTCAATAATTTTTAGAAATGATTCCAAATCTTTGTGATTTCCAGAAAAGCTCGGAATAGCTTTCATAGCTGTTTGTAAACTAAACTCAGACATTGTAATTATTTGTTGGCCGGACTCAATGTTAAAATTTTCAGTTGGGATTATTATTTGTGTGTTGATTGTATGTGGTATGTTTATATCTAAATTGTAATTTGCTAATATTTTAAGTAATTTGTCCCTATGTGACCAAAATTGCAATCTATGCAATTTATACAGTGCATTTTGTGTTTTATTTTATTTTTTTTTTTTTTTTTTTTTTTCATTTTTTTAAGTTTTTTATTTGCATTATTAATTCTATTTTAGTTTTCTTGCTTATTTCTAAATTTAGGTTTTTAAATAAAATAGCTTTTTGTTTTCTTATATTATATTCTTTGCCACCTCTTTTCCTCTTTTGAGGCTTCGCTTCCTTCAGGGGTTTTGGCTCTGTTTTCCTCTGTCTCTGTTTGTATTCTTCAATTGTAATTTTTCTTGGCCCAGCGTTTATCGATGTGGGTGTATATACTGGTGCGTCTACTGGACAACCCTCGGGTGTGTACTCGTATGCCTCAGTTTGAATCGACAGTTTTGAATATCTTAAAAAAATATTATCAAACTCAGCTTTGCTGATTGTTTGATTTTGATCCGTCATTTGGATCAATAAATTATCTTTCCTATGTCAAATATGTGTTTAGGTTCTACTCTTTTCAAGCAGGAGTTTGGCAGGATCGCCATGTGTTGGTCCTAGTGTCTTTATAATTTATGAAACTCCTCTTCATTATTAAGGCAGAGAGGATTCTGCCGTTCAATAGGCAGCCGTTAGGTTGCCGAAATGATTTGAGAAATAAAATGCCAGTTTTTAGCTGTCAAAATAATTCTGATTTTATTTGGTAAAACTTAAGTCTATTTATACTAAAAATGTAACTGAAAATCATTTCCATAACTCCACCTCTTTTTCCAATGGTTTTAGCGTAACCAATTAAAAGAGTGCATGCAGTTAGCTATGCATTATGTGTCACTGAAATATTCTGCTGTCGCATCGATATTCTGCTGTCGCAGCGATAGCGTTGCGCCAGTGCAGCGGTCAATGCGTTAAGCTATGTATTTGTTTACATTGCTGTATTGCACAGTCAGCGATTTAATGTGGGTCACTACAAAGGTGAATTGTCAAATGAAATTGACGTTAAATAATGTTAAGTCATTTAATTGTCCACCTAGTCGTTTATCATACAGTGGAAAGATAGAACTTCAGAAGTTATTAGATGATTACTTAGAAAAAAACATTATAAGGCAAAGTGAGTCTGAATATGTATCACCAATAGTTTTGGTTCGAAAAAAAACTGGTGACCTCAGAATGTGTATTGATTTTCGAACTCTTAACAAAGTCACGTTTAATCCTATACCGTTAATAGATGATTTACTCGATAGGTTAGTACATAAAAATATTTTTCCGAAGTTAGATTTGAAAAATGGATTCAGCTTTATTCGAAAGTCCCGTGTTCCTAAAGGAATTCATTTTAATTCGTTTTCAAATGTTAATAGTATGTTTTTTGGATTAAATAAAACAAAAGTCCATACATATGGAAAATTTGTGTGTTCTTTGTTGTTGGTTGCACAAGAATTGGTAATAAATTTCATTGTTGCTGCTGATAGTACCATGAGCTATGATGCAGTCTTGGGAAGAGATTTTTTAAAAATTGGTGGATTTATATTGTTAAAAGATGATGATGAAAGTTCTAAATTAAAGACTGTGAATGATTTTGAGTGTAAAAATTGTAAGAATGATAGTACTGGCAAAATGTTTGAAAGTATAACAGTGAAAAACGATATAATTAAAGAATGTAATACAAGGTTAAAAAAACATGTAGGAAATGATAAAATTTTAGTGAAAGGTTCTAATGGAAATGAGAATGGTGTTAATGAAGATAGTTTATATGATTTGGAAAGTAATTACACATTTTTTTTTGATAAGTTGCCTTCATTGGTTTTAACAACTGACGATGTTAGCTACAATCTTAAATTAGGAGATGAAATTAGTTTTGTAAATAAAATAAAATTTAATAATTTGTTTCAAAAATTATACATTCAATCGCCTCGTCCTTTAGAGCCAAAGGTGAAATGTCAAATGAAATTGACGTTAAATAATGTTAAGTCATTTAATTGTCCACCTAGTCGTTTATCATACAGTGAAAAGATAGAACTTCAGAAGTTATTAGATGATTACTTAATCCTATACCGTTAATAGATGATTTACTCGATAGGTTAGTACATAAAAATATTTTTACGAAGTTAGATTTGAAAAATGGATTTTTCCATGTTTTTATGGATCCAGATTCGATTAAATTTACTTCTTTTATAACTCCGTTAGGGCAATATGAATTTTTAAGAATGCCGTTTGGATTAAGAAATGCCCCGTCTACATTTCAAAGGTTTGTTAATAACGTATTTTCAGATATGATAAGATTAAATAAGGTCATTATATATTTGGATGATATAATGATAGCATCAGAATGTGTGGAAGAACATTTGAAAGTGTTAACTGAAGTTTTTCAAAGACTAGTAGAAAATAATTTAGAGTTAAGATTAGACAAATGTGAATTTTTAGTAAGCCAGGTTAAATATCTTGGATACACTATTACGGAAGATGGTATTAGAGCAGATGAAAAGGGTCTTGCGGCAATAAAAAATTTTCCAGTTCCTACTAAATTACAGTCAGTACAGAGTTATCTGGGGTTGTGTTCATATTTTCGTAGGTTTGTTAAAGATTTTTCTTTAATTGCAATACCATTATATGATTTAACAAGAAAAGATAAAATCTTTAAGTTTGGTGAAAATGAATTGCTGTGTTTTGAAACTCTAAAACAAAAGTTGTTGAGTGCACCTATTTTAGCTTTATGTGATCCTGGTGATGAGACTGAGTTACATTGTGATGCAAGTTGTATAGGTTTTGGAACAATTTTGATGCAAAGGAAAAAAGATGGGAAAATGCATCCAGTATTTTATTTTTCTAAGCGTACTAGTGAAGCAGAGTCAAAGTATCATAGTTTTGAACTTGAAACATTGTCAATAATATATGCACTTCAAAGGTTTAGAGTTTATTTGCAAGGTTTGAAATTCAATATAGTTACGGACTGTAATTCGTTAACTTTGACTTTAAATAAAAAGGAGCTGAATCCGAGAATAGCTAGGTGGGCGTTAGAGCATCAAAATTATGATTATAATTTGAACATCGTCCTGGTAATCGTATGCAGCATGTTGATGCTCTTAGCCGTTGTAGTAATATATTAGTAATAGAATCTAATACGTTTGAGGAAAATTTGGTTATTTGTCAAAACAAGGATCAAAAGCTGAAAGAGTTGCGCGATTTGTTAGAAACGAAAGAGGACGCTTTTTATGAAATGCGAAATGGTGTTCTGTATAAGAAAAAGGAAGATGGATCAGTTTTATTTCATGTTCCTGAAGATATGGAAAGTCATGTATTATATAAATATCATGATGAGATGGGACATTTAGGGATAGATAAAACAATGGATAATATTTCTAAAAGTTACTGGTTTCCTTTAATGAAACAAAAAATTTCAAGTCATATACAAAATTGTTTGCAGTGTATAATATTTTCAGCTAAGCATGGTCGAAATGAAGGTTTTTTGCATAATATTCCAAAGGGAAGTGTACCTCTTGATGCTATACATATTGATCATTTTGGTCCGGTTGATAAGTCACGATTGCTGAAATATGTGCTTGTTGTTGGGGATGCGTGTACGAAGTTTGTTAGGTTGTTTCCAACTAAAACAACTAAAACTAAGGAAGTAATATGCTCTCTTAAAAATTATTTTCGAGCGTATAGTTGCCCAAAAGTAATAGTGTCAGATAGAGGTAGTTGTTTCACGTCGGTGGAGTTTTTATTATTTTTGAAGGAAGAAAATGTGAAACATGTGAAAATAGCTACAGGTTCGCCACAAGCAAATGGCCAAGTTGAAAGAATAAATCGAAGTATAGGTCCAATGATTGCAAAACTTTCAAGCTCAGATAAAAATGGTTATTGGGACAATGTGTTAGAAATTGTAGAGTTTTCGTTAAACAACACTTTACATAGGACAATTAAGGAATATCCTAGTGCGATGCTTTTCGGAGTGAAACAAAGGGGTAAAGTGTTAGATTTATTAACAGAAAATGATTGAAGAAATTCAGACTAGGGAAGTAAGGCCTCTTGCGGAAATTAGAGAAGGTGCAAGTGAAAATGAAAAGAATTTACAAAGGTACAATGAGGTGTATGTGAATAGCAAACGGAGAGTACCAAATATATTTAAAGAAGATTATGTGATGCTTAAAAATTTTGATTCAAATGTTGGAGTTTTGAAAAAACTTATTCCGAAATTTAAAGGCCCTTTATGATAAGTAAAGTTTTGAAAAATGATCGTTATGTGGTGAAAGATGTGGAAGGTTTTCAGCATTCGTCACGACCATATGTTGGGGTTTGGGCGGTGGGAAATTTGAGACCATGGTTAGGGACGTTCGTAAAATCATGAAAAATGTAGAGATCTGGAGATCTCAATTGTCAGGATGGTCGAATTGTAGCAATATATCTTGTGTGTACTACTGTATAATTTTCTACTTCTGTATGTTTTTCTGAATTGCATACAGTGTACTGTGTTTCAAAAGATCATAAAAGTTTATTAAGAACATTCTCGTTTCCATTTCCCCTACAAAATCTGTACAATATGTATTTTTATTAATGATAGTGCTGTTTTGCTTCAGCTTATGTGACTGTATCTATGAAGATACATTTAGATATAAGTACTTTTATGTTTACGTATTGTGTGTTGTTTCGTTCTGATAAATGTACTGTAGTTTATATGTAATAATCAAGGGGGCGTTTACTTTAATGAAAATGTATTTGATATATATGTTGTTGTTGTTGTTGTTGTTGTAGCGTCTAGCTACACCCCACTGGGTTGGCGGACTCCCTCAATCGTTATCGTCAAGTTCAACTAACGAGAGGTTCAGGAAACGAGCCGTTTCTACAGGGTCGGACCATAGGGAGAGGGGTGTTAGTTGAGTAGGTTTGGCCGGGCATGCGAATAGGTGATTGGTGTCGTGCGGAGACTCTTCACATGCCGGGCACGTGTTGGGGGTGTCGGGGTTGATCCTGGATAGGTAGGAGTTTAACCTGCTACAATATCCAGATCTGAGTTGGGCCAGAGTAACGCGGGTCTCACGAGGCAGCTGGAGCTCCTCAGCTGCTATAGGTGGTGGTTGGACACCCAGGACTGCACTCACAGGGCGGGTGTCGATGTATTTGGACACCGACTCCCTGTGGATGCTGTCCAGAGCCTGTCGGTACGTCCTTGGGTCCAGCGGTAGGTGTACGTATGTCTGGACCTCGTCCGTCAGTTGTGAGAGATATCCCCTGATGTGCCTGGGTGCCGGCTCCAGCGCGAGCAGGTCTCTATTGGGGTGCCCCGAACGGTGGCATCCCAGTGGAAACTGTTTTGTGAGCATAATGTTGTGCTCCTGCACTGGGAGCACGTTAGCCTCATGGTAGCGGTGATCCACAGGCGTCATCAGGGGACATCCCGTCACTGTCCTGAGTGCGGCGTTCTGACAGGTCTCCAGTCTTGACCACTGAGTCCTGCTAGTTCCAGGCGACCAAATTGGCGCGGCATAATTTAGAACCGGCCGGCCAATCGCCTTGTATGTTGCCAACAACGTTTCTTTGTCTTTGCCCCAAGTGCTGCCGGCGAGCGACTTGAGGACTTTGTTGCGGCTCTGTACCTTGTTGACAATTGCGGTTGTATGCGCTGAGAAGGAGACCAGGCTGTCGAGGGTGACTCCCAGGATCTTCGGGAGGTTAACCGTCGGAATGGGGGTCCCCTCGATGTGGATGTCGAGGCTGAGCCCGACCTCCTTCGTCCAAGATGTAAAAAGGGTCGCCGTGGACTTAGCAGGAGACAGCGTCAAATTCCGTCCTGTGAAGTAGTGAGCAAGGTCTGGGAGCTAGCTGTTCACTTTGGAGCACAAGCCATCAATTCCATTGCCGGTAGCCATTATCGTGCAGTCGTCGGCATACGAGACCAGTGTGACTCCCTCTGGCGGGGAAGGGAGTCGCGAGATGTAGAAGTTGAATAATAGGGGTGATAGGACGCCACTTTGTGGTACCCCCTGCTTAAATCTTCTCGCTTTTGACACTGAGTCCCGGTAGCACACCGACGCTTGACGACCACACAGGTAGTTCGCGGTCCATCAACGCCGCTGGGAGAGGTAAGGCCTCCACGTCCTTCAGCAAGATGGAGTGGCTGACTGTGTCGAAGGCCTTCGACAAGTCCAAAGCAACGAGGACGGTTCTCTCGCAGGGGCGGTTGCCGTTGAGACCACGATTAACCTGAGTGTTTATAGCGTTAAGTGCCGTTGTAGTGCTATGCACTTTCCGGAAGCCGTGTTGATGCTTCGCCGGGCTGAGGTGGTGGTTGAAATGCGGGAGCAGCAGGGCCTCAAGTGTCTTGACCACTGGAGAAAGCAGGGAGATCGGCCGATAGGACTCGCCTTGGCCGGCCGGTTTCCCTGGTTTTAGCAGTGGTATCACCCTACTGGTCTTCCAGATATCTGGAATGACCGAGGTGCATAGCTACAGATTGCGGACCTTGGTGAGATATGCTACTCCCGCGGTGCCCAATTTTTTCAGCATCAACATACTTAACCCGTCTGGGCCAATGGATTTGGAGGCTTTCGCCTTCCCGATGGCTTCCTTCACCTCAGTGGTAGAGAGGACAATTGGTGCGCTTTGTGTTGACTTGCGCAGCCTTCTGGTGACTGACCGTTTGGTTCTGTCGGCCGAAGGATGCAGTGTAAATTGTCGACTAAAATAGTTCGCGCATCGCTTCGGGTCCGACGAGGCGTGGTCTCCAAAGGATATTTCTGTTCGATCATCACGCCTCGTCGGGTTGGACAGGGACCTCACGGTCGACCATAATTTGCCCACTCCGGCACCGAGGTTGCAGGAGTTCAGGTGCTCCCTCCACTTGTTCCGCTTATGAACGTTGACCAGGCGTTGGATCTCCCCGTTTAGTTGCCTAATACGGGGATTACCGGGGTCCGCCTGCCGGAGGTGGTCGCGTTCATCCGCTAGAGACACCGCCTCACCCGGGAAGTCAGGACGGATCACAGGGATCCTCCCTGCCGGAATGAAACGGGCTGCAGCGGACTTCACCACCCTGCGGAACAAGCGCTCGCCTACGCGAACGTCGGTTGGAGTTGAGAGAGCACTGAAGGCGTCTTCAGTGAAGTCCTCGAACCGCTCCCAGTCAGCTTTTTTGAAGTTGACATAGGTGTGGCGATCCGAGGCAACATAGTTGGCAGGTCTGTCAATCGAGATGATTATGGGTAGGTGGTCTGATGCAAGCGATAGCATAGGTCGCCACGTTATGCTATTTATCAGACCTGTGCTAGCTATTGTTAGATCTGGCGAGCTGCTGCAACTACCCACAATCCTGGTGGGGGCTTCGTCGTTCATGGTGCAGAATGTCGAATCGTCTATCTGCTCTGCCAAAATATTTCCCCTACGATCATTTGATAGGCTTGAGAACCAAAGATCGTGATGCGCATTAAAGTCTCCAACTGCCAAACGGTTTTCACCACTGAGGAGCGCACCTATATCAGGGTGATATCCAGCGGGGCAGCAGGAGACAGGGGGTATATATATGTTAAATATTTCGAGCTCGACATCGCCTGACCGGACAGCAATCCCTTGACATTCTAAGGTGCTGTCCTTTGGGTCGATGTCTACATCGATGAGACGATACTGCACGGTGTTGTGTAGAATGAAGGCTAGGCCTCCACCATTATCTCGCTCGCGATCTCTACGAAGCACGTTGTAACCGTGGCAGCTCGTTAAAGTTGAGCTGTGACGTAGCTTCGTTTCTTGGACCGCAGCTATTAACAGCCCGTGCCGAGCCATGAAGGCAACCACCTCCGAGATCTTGCTCGAGAGTCCGTTGCAGTTGAACTGTAGGAGTCTCGTCTGTCTCGGTAAGGTTGTCGCGTTGAGGGGGGTGAGGGATTGGATCCGAGGGCCGGCCCGTCCCGGCTGCGCATCCCGCTGTGGTTGTAAGGGCCCAACGGTTGTTGTGGGCGGTGTCGTGGGCGACACTGGCGGGGGGTTGTTGCGGCAGCAGGAAGCGGTAAAGCTCTCGGACCAGTCCCTTGTGGTGCGTAGGCCAGAGCACGCTCGGAAGTGGCACCAGCCCTGGCAGGCGTTACACCTTACGGAGCAGGCATTCCGGTGCACTCTGGCCCGGCATACACAGCAGATGGTGGGGGCAACCAGCAGTTGCTGGTTGGCGCCACGTGTGGTGGAGCGAGGGGGGGGTGGGGAGGTTTGGTGTTGCTGTGAGCTCCGGGGGCCGTAGAGGCAGGAGGGGTGCGCTGCGGCACCGGCGCGGGGGGCGCAAGGGGGGATGCCGTGGAGGCTTGGGGCGCTTGAGTGCGCGAGCAACACTGGCCCACATAGGATGTGGACCACTCCCTGGTTTTCTTAAGGCCTGAGCAGACCTTAAGATGGCACCATCCGTTGCACGAATTACACCTTACCGAAGTGGAATTCGGATGGAGCCTTCTCTGGCAGATGCAGTCAGAAGTATGAGTAGCAATCCTGCTGCAAGGTATTGCACCCAAGGGGAGATAAGATTGGGGGTGTCCGGCAGCCTAAGTGGGGTTTGGTCGCCGAAAGAACAGTCCTTGGTCGGATGAAATCCGAGTCACTTCGGTAGCGTAGAACCGACTGTTGTGGAAGTGTATTTGATATATATTTATGATTTTACTGTTTAGAATAAAATTGTGCATTGAAAAAATCAGAAAAATTTTCCAGTTCCTTCTAAATTACAGTCAGTACAGAGTTATCTGGGGTTGTGTTCATATTTTCGTAGGTTTGTTAAAGATTTTTCTTTAATTGCAAAACCATTATATGATTTAACAAGAAAAGATAAAAACTTTAAGTTTGGTGAAAATGAATTGCTGTGTTTTGAAACTCTTAAACAAAAGTTGTTGAGTGCACCTATTTTAGGGTTATATGATCCTGGTGATGAGACTGAGTTACATTGTGATGCAAGTTGTATAGGTTTTGGAACAATTTTGATGCAAAGGAAAAAAGATGGGAAAATGCATCCAGTATTTTATTTTTCTAAGCGTACTAGTGAAGAAGAGTCAAAGTATCATAGTTTTGAACTAGAAACATTGTCAATAATATATGCACTTCAAAGGTTTAGAGTTTATTTGCAAGGTTTGAAATTCAATATAGTTACGGACTGTAATTCGTTAACTTTGACTTTAAATAAAAAGGAGCTGAATCCGAGAATAGCTAGGTGGGCGTTAGAGCATCAAAATTATGATTATACATTAGAACATCGTCCTGGTAATCGTATGCAGCATGTTGATGCTCTTAGCCGTTGTAGTAATATATTAGTAATAGAATCTAATACGTTTGAGGAAAATTTGGTTATTTGTCGAAACAAGGATCAAAAGCTGAAAGAGTTGCGCGATTTGTTAGAAACAAAAGAGGACGCTTTTTATGAAATGCGAAATGGTGTTCTGTATAAGAAAAAGGAAGATGGATCAGTTTTATTTCATGTTCCTAAAGATATGGAAAGTCATGTATTATATAAATATCATGATGAGATGGGACATTTAGGGATAGATATTTCTAAAAGTTACTGGTTTCCTTTAATGAAACAAAAAATTTCAAGTCATATACAAAATTGTTTGCAGTGTATAATATTTTCAGCTAAGCATGGTCGAAATGAAGGTTTTTTGCATAATATTCCAAAGGGAAGTGTACCTCTTGATGCTATACATATTGATCATTTTGGTCCGGTTGATAAGTCACGATTGCTGAAATATGTGCTTGTTGTTGAGGATGCGTGTACGAAGTTTGTTAGGTTGTTTCCAACTAAAACAACTAAAACTAAGGAAGTAATATGCTCTCTTAAAAATAATTTTCGAGCGTATAGTCGCCCAACAGTAATAGTGTCAGATAGACGTAGTTGTTTCACGTCGGTGGAGTTTTTATTATTTTTGAAAGAAGAAAATGTGAAACATGTGAAAATAGCTACAGGTTCGCCACAAGCAAATGGCCAAGTTGAAAGAATAAATCGAAGTATAGGTCCAATGATTGCAAAACTTTTAAGCTCAGATAAAAATGGTTATTGGGACAATGTGTTAGAAATTGTAGAGTTTTCGTTAAACAACACTTTACATAGGACAATTAAGGAATATCCTAGTGCGATGCTTTTCGGAGTGAAACAAAGGGGTAAAGAGTTAGATTTATTAAAAGAAAATTTGATTGAAGAAATTCAGACTAGGGAAGTAAGGCCTCTTGCGGAAATTAGAGAAGGTGCAAGTGAAAATGAAAAAAAATTACAAAGGTACAATGAGGTGTATGTGAATAGCAAACGGAGAGTACCAAATATATTTAAAGAAGGTGATTATGTGATGCTTAAAAATTTTGATTCAAATGTTGGAGTGTTGAAAAAACTTATTCCGAAATTTAAAGGTCCCTTTATGATAAGTAAAGTTTTGAAAAATGATCGTTATGTGGTGAAAGATGTGGAAGGTTTTCAGCATTCGTCACGACCATATGTTGGGGTTTGGGCGGTAGGAAATTTGAGACCATGGTTAGGGACGTTCGTAAAATCATGAAAAATGTAGAGATCTGGAGATATCAATTGTCAGGATGGGCGAATTGTAGCAATATATCATGTGTGTACGACTGTATATAGTTTTCTACTTCTGTATGTTTTTCTGAATTGCATACAGTGTACTGTGTTTCAAAAGATCATAAAAGTTTATTAAGAACATTCTCGTTTCCATTTCCCCTACAAAATCTGTACAATATGTATTTTTATTAATGATAGTGCTGTTTTGCTTCAGCTTATGTGACTGTATCTATGAAGATACATTTAGATATAAGTACTATTTATGTTTACGTATTGTGTGTTGTTTCATTCAGATAAATGTACTGTAGTTTATATGTAATAATCAAGGGGGCGTTTACTTTAATGAAAATGTATTTGAAATATATTTATGATTTTACTGTTCAGAATAAAATTGTGCAGGAACGACTTAGCATCCCTCAAAGACGGTAATATAGTTCAGAAGAAAAGTAAACTATTGAAGCTGAACCCTATTTTAGATTTAAATGGGATGTTATGCGTTGGCGGTCGTTTAAACAACGCAAATATGCCATACTTAGAACGACACTCTGCCATCCTACCCCAGGATAATCATCTTACGACGTTGCTCATCAGCGCACGCAGCACGGCGGAACCCAAGCCACGCTTCACTTCATACGTCAACGATATCGGGTTATCGATGGTCGGCGAGCTATAAAGCGGGTCATACAGAGTTGTGCACGATGTTTTCGCTACAAATGTTCGCCACAGTCGCAAATCATGGGCGATCTCCCTTATGTCCGATACATCATGTCATCGCCATTCATGCACAGCGGCGTTGATTTTGCCGGCCCCTTCAACATAAGGACAACGAAAGGGCGAGGCCACCGTAGTTTCAAAGAATATATTTCTCTCTTTGTGTGCTTCGCCACAAGAGCTGTACATCTGGAGAACGTCAACGATATGACAGCGTTAGCTTTTCTTACTGCTCTAACTCATTTCATATCGTCACGTGGACTTTGCTCTGACTTGTACAGCGACAATGGCACAACATTTATAGGAGCGAATGCTCTAATTCACGAAGAAATAGACGCATTCAAGGCTCAATTACACGCCGCCGCTAGTTATGGCTGTAAAGTGGGAGTAACATGGCATTTCATACCTCCCGGTGCACCTAATTTTGGGAGCCTTTGGGAGGCTGGGGTCAAGAGTATGAAACATAACCTAACCGCGCCATCCACACTACAACATTAACATTTGAAGAATTCTATTCCATTTGAAAACAGGTTAATCAAGAGGGCGTTTACTTTAATGAAAATGTATTTGAAATATATTTATGATTTTACTGTTCAGAATAAAATTGTGCATTGAAAAAATCAGACGTGTAAATTTGAACACTTCTAATTTTTGGAGATCCTTACAATTCAGAAGTAGGATCGAGCGCCATAAAAAATCCGTTTTTTTTTTTAAATCTATAAAGTTTAAATAAAATTAATGAAAGAAAGAAGCGTGCTGAACAAAAAATTTAAGGACTTATGATAAAAGGATAATTTGTATCCTATTCGGCTGAAGAAACTTAAAGATTTATGATAAATTTATGGAAAGGATAATTTTTACCCTGTGAGAATTTAATGAATTTTATGGAACGAAATTAGTGGAAGATCAAATTAAAGACTGAAAAATAATTTATAATTATGGAAGAACTGATAAGATAAATTAAAGCGAATTATTAAAACTAAAATTGTAAAATGGAAGAAGCAATTTGTGCTACGGGTTATTCGGTGGTTCAACTTCGTGAATGGCTTAAACAATTAAATTTGCCTACGTCAGGGTGTAAAGCAGCACTTGCTTTGCGAATTAGTAATATTCCTGTAAATCAACGGGGTATTTGCCCAATTTTTTATGTGGACCAAGATGGTAGTACTGTTCCTAATGATGCAATTTGCAATCTAGAAGATAATGAAAATTCTACAAATATTGATAAGCCGAGAAGAACTGATGCTGATGTTGCTGTTGCTGATGATGCTGTTGCTGATATTGCTGGTGTTGATGCTGCTGATGTTGAAGTTATGTATATACGACGAGAGGCAGAATTGTTAAGGCGTGAAAAGAATTGTTGGTGAAAGAAAATGAGTTTCTTCGCAAAATGACAAGCATGGGTGAGAATTTAAAGGGTTTGTTACCAGAATACAATGGCGACGAAAATGTTGAAGTTTGGGTGAGGCAGCTTGAAAACGTTCGATTAATGTATAGGGTTGCTGATGATGCAATGCGTATGCTACTGTTCGGGAAGTTAAAAGGAAAAGCTTTGCAGCTCTATATTTAAAAACAAATTTTGTGGTGGAAAGCTTTGCACAGTTGGTAAGTGAGTTGAAAGAAATTTTCGGCACTAAAGAAAGCAAACTAGTGTTACGTAGGAAATTTGAGGTGCGTAAATGGCTTCTGAATGAGAGCTTTAGTGAATATTTTAATGATAAAGTTATGCTGGCAAATCAATTGAAGTTGGATGAAGAGGAGTTGGTCGAATATATTGTTGATGGTATTACTGATGATCAGTTACGTGTGCAAGGGTATTTGCAGTGTTTTGCTAATAAATCTCAGTTGTTGCAAGCATATTCGAAAGTTAAGCAGCAAATACCGATGACTAAATCAACAAATGCAGCAGTTTCAAAGAGTACGAATGTAAAATGTTACAATTGTAATTTGTTGGGTCACTATGCATCAGAGTGTCGGAAGCCTGTTCGAGAAAAAGGATCGTGTTATGCTTGCGGAAGTAAGGCGCATCTAATTAGCGAGTGTCCGGATCGTAAGCAGAAAGTACATTTTTTGGAAGAAAATGAATATGTAAGAACATTTTCATTGGTTGCTAGATGTTGTGGTAATTTCCGTTTCTCCTTAGACTGCTTGATAGATTCAGGAAGCCCTATCAGCTTTATTCGAAAGTCCCGTGTTCCTAAAGGAATTCATTTTAATTCGTTTTCAAATGTTAATAGTGAGTTTTTTGGATTAAATAAAGCAAAAGTCCATACATATGGAAAATTTGTGTGTTCTTTGTTGTTGGTTGCACAAGAATTGGTAATAAATTTCATTCTTGTTGCTGATAGTACCATGAGCTATGATGCAGTCTTGGGAAGAGATTTTTTAAAAATTGGTGGATTTATATTGTTAAAAGATGATGATGAAAGTTCTAAATTAAAGACAGTGAATGATTTTGAGTGTAAAAATTGTAAGAATGATAGTACTGGCAAAATTTTTGAAAGTATAACAGTGAAAAACGATATAATTAAAGAATGTAATACAAGGTTAAAAAAAACATGTAGGAAATGATAAAATTTTAGTGAAAGGTTCTAATGGAAATGAGAATGGTGTTAATGAAGATAGTTTATATGATTTGGAAAGTAATTACAATTTTTTTTTTGATAAGTTGCCTTCATTGGTTTTAACAACTGAAGATGTTAGCTACAATCTTAAATTAGGAGATGAAATTAGTTTTGTAAATAAAATAAAATTTAATAATTTGTTTCAAAAATTATACATTCAATCGCCTCGTCCTTTAGAGCCAAAGGTGAAATGTCAAATGAAATTGACGTTAAATAATGTTAAGTCATTTAATTGTCCACCTAGTCGTTTATCATACAGTGAAAAGATAGAACTTCAGAAGTTATTAGATGATTACTTAATCCTATACCGTTAATAGATGATTTACTCGATAGGTTAGTACATAAAAATATTTTTACGAAGTTAGATTTGAAAAATGGATTTTTCCATGTTTTTATGGATCCAGATTCGATTAAATTTACTTCTTTTATAACTCCGCTAGGGCAATATGAATTTTTAAGAATGCCGTTTGGATTAAGAAATGCCCCGTCTACATTTCAAAGGTTTGTTAATAAGGTATTTTCAGATATGATAAGATTAAATAAGGTCATTATATATTTGGATGATATAATGATAGCATCAGAATGTGTGGAAGAACATTTGAAAGTGTTAACTGAAGTTTTTCAAAGACTAGTAGAAAATAATTTAGAGTTAAGATTAGACAAATGTGAATTTTTAGTAAGCCAGGTTAAATATCTTGGATACACTATTACGGAAGATGGTATTAGAGCAGATGAAAAGGGTCTTGCGGCAATAAAAAATTTTCCAGTTCCTACTAAATTACAGTCAGTACAGAGTTATCTGGGGTTGTGTTCATATTTTCGTAGGTTTGTTAAAGATTTTTCTTTAATTGCAATACCATTATATGATTTAACAAGAAAAGATAAAATCTTTAAGTTTGGTGAAAATGAATTGCTGTGTTTTGAAACTCTAAAACAAAAGTTGTTGAGTGCACCTATTTTAGCTTTATGTGATCCTGGTGATGAGACTGAGTTACATTGTGATGCAAATTGTATAGGTTTTGGAACAATTTTGATGCAAAGGAAAAAAGATGGGAAAATGCATCCAGTATTTTATTTTTCTAAGCGTACTAGTGAAGCAGAGTCAAAGTATCATAGTTTTGAACTTGAAACATTGTCAATAATATATGCACTTCAAAGGTTTAGAGTTTATTTGCAAGGTTTGAAATTCAATATAGTTACGGACTGTAATTCGTTAACTTTGACTTTAAATAAAAAGGAGCTGAATCCGAGAATAGCTAGGTGGGCGTTAGAGCATCAAAATTATGATTATAATTTGAACATCGTCCTGGTAATCGTATGCAGCATGTTGATGCTCTTAGCCGTTGTAGTAATATATTAGTAATAGAATCTAATACGTTTGAGGAAAATTTGGTTATTTGTCAAAACAAGGATCAAAAGCTGAAAGAGTTGCGCGATTTGTTAGAAACGAAAGAGGACGCTTTTTATGAAATGCGAAATGGTGTTCTGTATAAGAAAAAGGAAGATGGATCAGTTTTATTTCATGTTCCTGAAGATATGGAAAGTCATGTATTATATAAATATCATGATGAGATGGGACATTTAGGGATAGATAAAACAATGGATAATATTTCTAAAAGTTACTGGTTTCCTTTAATGAAACAAAAAATTTCAAGTCATATACAAAATTGTTTGCAGTGTATAATATTTTCAGCTAAGCATGGTCGAAATGAAGGTTTTTTGCATAATATTCCAAAGGGAAGTGTACCTCTTGATGCTATACATATTGATCATTTTGGTCCGGTTGATAAGTCACGATTGCTGAAATATGTGCTTGTTGTTGAGGATGCGTGTACGAAGTTTGTTAGGTTGTTTCCAACTAAAACAACTAAAACTAAGGAAGTAATATGCTCTCTTAAAAATAATTTTCGAGCGTATAGTCGCCCAAAAGTAATAGTGTCAGATAGAGGTAGTTGTTTCACGTCGGTGGAGTTTTTATTATTTTTGAAGGAAGAAAATGTGAAACATGTGAAAATAGCTACAGGTTCGCCACAAGCAAATGGCCAAGTTGAAAGAATAAATCGAAGTATAGGTCCAATGATTGCAAAACTTTCAAGCTCAGATAAAAATGGTTATTGGGACAATGTGTTAGAAATTGTAGAGTTTTCGTTAAACAACACTTTACATAGGACAATTAAGGAATATCCTAGTGCGATGCTTTTCGGAGTGAAACAAAGGGGTAAAGTGTTAGATTTATTAACAGAAAATTTGATTGAAGAAATTCAGACTAGGGAAGTAAGGCCTCTTGCGGAAATTAGAGAAGGTGCAAGTGAAAATGAAAAAAAATTACAAAGGTACAATGAGGTGTATGTGAATAGCAAACGGAGAGTACCAAATATATTTAAAGAAGGTGATTATGTGATGCTTAAAAATTTTGATTCAAATGTTGGAGTGTTGAAAAAACTTATTCCGAAATTTAAAGGTCCCTTTATGATAAGTAAAGTTTTGAAAAATGATCGTTATGTGGTGAAAGATGTGGAAGGTTTTCAGCATTCGTCACGACCATATGTTGGGGTTTGGGCGGTAGGAAATTTGAGACCATGGTTAGGGACGTTCGTAAAATCATGAAAAATGTAGAGATCTGGAGATATCAATTGTCAGGATGGTCGAATTGTAGCAATATATCATGTGTGTACGACTGTATATAGTTTTCTACTTCTGTATGTTTTTCTGAATTGCATACAGTGTACTGTGTTTCAAAAGATCATAAAAGTTTATTAAGAACATTCTCGTTTCCATTTCCCCTACAAAATCTGTACAATATGTATTTTTATTAATGATAGTGCTGTTTTGCTTCAGCTTATGTGACTGTATCTATGAAGATACATTTAGATATAAGTACTATTTATGTTTACGTATTGTGTGTTGTTTCATTCAGATAAATGTACTGTAGTTTATATGTAATAATCAAGGGGGCGTTTACTTTAATGAAAATGTATTTGAAATATATTTATGATTTTACTGTTCAGAATAAAATTGTGCATTGAAAAAATCAGACGTGTAAATTTAAACACTTCTAATTTTTGGAGATCCTTACAATTCAGAAGTAGGATCGAGCGCCATAAAAAATCCGTTTTTTATTTTAAATCTATAAAGTTTATATAAAATTAATGAAAGAAAGAAGCGTGCTGAACAAAAAATGTAAGGACTTATGATAAAAGGATAATTTGTATCCTATTCGGCTGAAGAAACTTAAAGATTTATGATAAATTTATGGAAAGGATAATTTTTACCCTGTGAGAATTTAATGAATTTTATGGAACGAAATTAGTGGAAGATCAAATTAAAGACTGAAAAATAATTTATAATTATGGAAGAACTGATAAGATAAATTGAAGCGAATTATTAAAACTAAAATTGTAAAATGGAAGAAGCAATTTGTGCTACGGATTATTCGGTGGTTCAACTTCGTGAATGGCTTAAACAATTAAATTTGCCTACGTCAGGCTGTAAAGCAGCACTTGCTTTGCGAATTAGTAATATTCCTGTAAATCAACGGGGTATTTGCCCAATTTTTTATGTGGACCAAGATGGTAGTACTGTTCCTAATGATGCAATTTGCAATCTAGAAGATAATGAAAATTCTACAAATATTGATAAGCCGAGAAGAACTGATGCTGATGTTGCTGTTGCTGATGATGCTGTTGCTGATATTGCTGGTGTTGATGCTGCTGATGTTGAAGTTATGTATATACGACGAGAGGCAGAATTGTTAAGGCGTGAAAAGAATTGTTGGTGAAAGAAAATGAGTTTCTTCGCAAAATGACAAGCATGGGTGTAAATTGTGGTGCAGAATCATCACATCTTATACAAAATGATGTCTTACGTGTTTCAATTGAGAATTTAAAGGGTTTGTTACCAGAATACAATGGCGACGAAAATGTTGAAGTTTGGGTGAGGCAGCTTGAAAACGTTCGATTAATGTATAGGGTTGCTGATGATGCAATGCGTATGCTACTGTTCGGGAAGTTAAAAGGAAAAGCTTTGCAGCTCTATATTTAAAAACAAATTTTGTGGTGGAAAGCTTTGCACAGTTGGTAAGTGAGTTGAAAGAAATTTTCGGCACTAAAGAAAGCAAACTAGTGTTACGTAGGAAATTTGAGGTGCGTAAATGGCTTCTGAATGAGAGCTTTAGTGAATATTTTAATGATAAAGTTATGCTGGCAAATCAATTGAAGTTGGATTAAGAGGAGTTGGTCGAATATATTGTTGATGGTATTACTGATGATCAGTTACGTGTGCAAGGGTATTTGCAGTGTTTTGCTAATAAATCTCAGTTGTTGCAAGCATATTCGAAAGTTAAGCAGCAAATACCGATGACTAAATCAACAAATGCAGCAGTTTCAAAGAGTACGAATGTAAAATGTTACAATTGTAATTTGTTGGGTCACTATGCATCAGAGTGTCGGAAGCCTGTTCGAGAAAAAGGATCGTGTTATGCTTGCGGAAGTAAGGCGCATCTAATTAGCGAGTGTCCGGATCGTAAGCAGAAAGTACATTTTTTGGAAGAAAATGAATATGTAAGAACATTTTC
Organism: Philophylla caesio; assembly: GCA_963971545.1. Taxonomy (NCBI): domain Eukaryota; kingdom Metazoa; phylum Arthropoda; class Insecta; order Diptera; family Tephritidae; genus Philophylla; species Philophylla caesio. Next base: position 102,982,844 of record OZ020604.1, read on the forward strand.
ATTGGTTGCTAGATGTTGTGGTAATTTCCGTTTCTCCTTAGACTGCTTGATAGATTCAGGAAGCCCTATCAGCTTTATTCGAAAGTCCCGTGTTCCTAAAGGAATTCATTTTAATTCGTTTTCAAATGTTAATAGTGAGTTTTTTGGATTAAATAAAGCAAAAGTCCATACATATGGAAAATTTGTGTGTTCTTTGTTGTTGGTTGCACAAGAATTGGTAATAAATTTCATTCTTGTTGCTGATAGTACCATGAGCTATGATGCAGTCTTGGAAAGAGATTTTTTAAAAATTGGTGGATTTATATTGTTAAAAGATGATGATGAAAGTTCTAAATTAAAGACAGTGAATGATTTTGAGTGTAAAAATTGTAAGAATGATAGTACTGGCAAAATTTTTGAAAGTATAACAGTGAAAAACGATATAATTAAAGAATGTAATACAAGGTTAAAAAAAACATGTAGGAAATGATAAAATTTTAGTGAAAGGTTCTAATGGAAATGAGAATGGTGTTAATGAAGATAGTTTATATGATTTGGAAAGTAATTACAATTTTTTTTTTGATAAGTTGCCTTCATTGGTTTTAACAACTGAAGATGTTAGCTACAATCTTAAATTAGGAGATGAAATTAGTTTTGTAAATAAAATAAAATTTAATAATTTGTTTCAAAAATTATACATTCAATCGCCTCGTCCTTTAGAGCCAAAGGTGAAATGTCAAATGAAATTGACGTTAAATAATGTTAAGTCATTTAATTGTCCACCTAGTCGTTTATCATACAGTGAAAAGATAGAACTTCAGAAGTTATTAGATGATTACTTAATCCTATACCGTTAATAGATGATTTACTCGATAGGTTAGTACATAAAAATATTTTTACGAAGTTAGATTTGAAAAATGGATTTTTCCATGTTTTTATGGATCCAGATTCGATTAAATTTACTTCTTTTATAACTCCGCTAGGGCAATATGAATTTTTAAGAATGCCGTTTGGATTAAGAAATGCCCCGTCTACATTTCAAAGGTTTGTTAATAAGGTATTTTCAGATATGATAAGATTAAATAAGGTCATTATATATTTGGATGATATAATGATAGCATCAGAATGTGTGGAAGAACATTTGAAAGTGTTAACTGAAGTTTTTCAAAGACTAGTAGAAAATAATTTAGAGTTAAGATTAGACAAATGTGAATTTTTAGTAAGCCAGGTTAAATATCTTGGATACACTATTACGGAAGATGGTATTAGAGCAGATGAAAAGGGTCTTGCGGCAATAAAAAATTTTCCAGTTCCTACTAAATTACAGTCAGTACAGAGTTATCTGGGGTTGTGTTCATATTTTCGTAGGTTTGTTAAAGATTTTTCTTTAATTGCAATACCATTATATGATTTAACAAGAAAAGATAAAATCTTTAAGTTTGGTGAAAATGAATTGCTGTGTTTTGAAACTCTAAAACAAAAGTTGTTGAGTGCACCTATTTTAGCTTTATGTGATCCTGGTGATGAGACTGAGTTACATTGTGATGCAAGTTGTATAGGTTTTGGAACAATTTTGATGCAAAGGAAAAAAGATGGGAAAATGCATCCAGTATTTTATTTTTCTAAGCGTACTAGTGAAGCAGAGTCAAAGTATCATAGTTTTGAACTTGAAACATTGTCAATAATATATGCACTTCAAAGGTTTAGAGTTTATTTGCAAGGTTTGAAATTCAATATAGTTACGGACTGTAATTCGTTAACTTTGACTTTAAATAAAAAGGAGCTGAATCCGAGAATAGCTAGGTGGGCGTTAGAGCATCAAAATTATGATTATAATTTGAACATCGTCCTGGTAATCGTATGCAGCATGTTGATGCTCTTAGCCGTTGTAGTAATATATTAGTAATAGAATCTAATACGTTTGAGGAAAATTTGGTTATTTGTCAAAACAAGGATCAAAAGCTGAAAGAGTTGCGCGATTTGTTAGAAACGAAAGAGGACGCTTTTTATGAAATGCGAAATGGTGTTCTGTATAAGAAAAAGGAAGATGGATCAGTTTTATTTCATGTTCCTGAAGATATGGAAAGTCATGTATTATATAAATATCATGATGAGATGGGACATTTAGGGATAGATAAAACAATGGATAATATTTCTAAAAGTTACTGGTTTCCTTTAATGAAACAAAAAATTTCAAGTCATATACAAAATTGTTTGCAGTGTATAATATTTTCAGCTAAGCATGGTCGAAATGAAGGTTTTTTGCATAATATTCCAAAGGGAAGTGTACCTCTTGATGCTATACATATTGATCATTTTGGTCCGGTTGATAAGTCACGATTGCTGAAATATGTGCTTGTTGTTGAGGATGCGTGTACGAAGTTTGTTAGGTTGTTTCCAACTAAAACAACTAAAACTAAGGAAGTAATATGCTCTCTTAAAAATAATTTTCGAGCGTATAGTCGCCCAAAAGTAATAGTGTCAGATAGAGGTAGTTGTTTCACGTCGGTGGAGTTTTTATTATTTTTGAAGGAAGAAAATGTGAAACATGTGAAAATAGCTACAGGTTCGCCACAAGCAAATGGCCAAGTTGAAAGAATAAATCGAAGTATAGGTCCAATGATTGCAAAACTTTCAAGCTCAGATAAAAATGGTTATTGGGACAAAGTGTTAGAAATTGTAGAGTTTTCGTTAAACAACACTTTACATAGGACAATTAAGGAATATCCTAGTGCGATGCTTTTCGGAGTGAAACAAAGGGGTAAAGTGTAAGGTAAGTAAAGAAGTAAGGCCTCTTGCGGAAATTAGAGAAGGTGCAAGTGAAAATGAAAAAAAATTACAAAGGTACAATGAGGTGTATGTGAATAGCAAACGGAGAGTACCAAATATATTTAAAGAAGGTGATTATGTGATGCTTAAAAATTTTGATTCAAATGTTGGAGTGTTGAAAAAACTTATTCCGAAATTTAAAGGTCCCTTTATGATAAGTAAAGTTTTGAAAAATGATCGTTATGTGGTGAAAGATGTGGAAGGTTTTCAGCATTCGTCACGACCATATGTTGGGGTTTGGGCGGTAGGAAATTTGAGACCATGGTTAGGGACGTTCGTAAAATCATGAAAAATGTAGAGATCTGGAGATATCAATTGTCAGGATGGTCGAATTGTAGCAATATATCATGTGTGTACGACTGTATATAGTTTTCTACTTCTGTATGTTTTTCTGAATTGCATACAGTGTACTGTGTTTCAAAAGATCATAAAAGTTTATTAAGAACATTCTCGTTTCCATTTCCCCTACAAAATCTGTACAATATGTATTTTTATTAATGATAGTGCTGTTTTGCTTCAGCTTATGTGACTGTATCTATGAAGATACATTTAGATATAAGTACTATTTATGTTTACGTATTGTGTGTTGTTTCATTCAGATAAATGTACTGTAGTTTATATGTAATAATCAAGGGGGCGTTTACTTTAATGAAAATGTATTTGAAATATATTTATGATTTTACTGTTCAGAATAAAATTGTGCATTGAAAAAATCAGACGTGTAAATTTAAACACTTCTAATTTTTGGAGATCCTTACAATTCAGAAGTAGGATCGAGCGCCATAAAAAATCCGTTTTTTATTTTAAATCTATAAAGTTTATATAAAATTAATGAAAGAAAGAAGCGTGCTGAACAAAAAATTTAAGGACTTATGATAAAAGGATAATTTGTATCCTATTCGGCTGAAGAAACTTAAAGATTTATGATAAATTTATGGAAAGGATAATTTTTACCCTGTGAGAATTTAATGAATTTTATGGAACGAAATTAGTGGAAGATCAAATTAAAGACTGAAAAATAATTTATAATTATGGAAGAACTGATAAGATAAATTGAAGCGAATTATTAAAACTAAAATTGTAAAATGGAAGAAGCAATTTGTGCTACGGATTATTCGGTGGTTCAACTTCGTGAATGGCTTAAACAATTAAATTTGCCTACGTCAGGCTGTAAAGCAGCACTTGCTTTGCGAATTAGTAATATTCCTGTAAATCAACGGGGTATTTGCCCAATTTTTTATGTGGACCAAGATGGTAGTACTGTTCCTAATGATGCAATTTGCAATCTAGAAGATAATGAAAATTCTACAAATATTGATAAGCCGAGAAGAACTGATGCTGATGTTGCTGTTGCTGATGATGCTGTTGCTGATATTGCTGGTGTTGATGCTGCTGATGTTGAAGTTATGTATATACGACGAGAGGCAGAATTGTTAAGGCGTGAAAAGAATTGTTGGTGAAAGAAAATGAGTTTCTTCGCAAAATGACAAGCATGGGTGTAAATTGTGGTGCAGAATCATCACATCTTATACAAAATGATGTCTTACGTGTTTCAATTGAGAATTTAAAGGGTTTGTTACCAGAATACAATGGCGACGAAAATGTTGAAGTTTGGGTGAGGCAGCTTGAAAACGTTCGATTAATGTATAGGGTTGCTGATGATGCAATGCGTATGCTACTGTTCGGGAAGTTAAAAGGAAAAGCTTTGCAGCTCTATATTTAAAAACAAATTTTGTGGTGGAAAGCTTTGCACAGTTGGTAAGTGAGTTGAAAGAAATTTTCGGCACTAAAGAAAGCAAACTAGTGTTACGTAGGAAATTTGAGGTGCGTAAATGGCTTCTGAATGAGAGCTTTAGTGAATATTTTAATGATAAAGTTATGCTGGCAAATCAATTGAAGTTGGATGAAGAGGAGTTGGTCGAATATATTGTTGATGGTATTACTGATGATCAGTTACGTGTGCAAGGGTATTTGCAGTGTTTTGCTAATAAATCTCAGTTGTTGCAAGCATATTCGAAAGTTAAGCAGCAAATACCGATGACTAAATCAACAAATGCAGCAGTTTCAAAGAGTACGAATGTAAAATGTTACAATTGTAATTTGTTGGGTCACTATGCATCAGAGTGTCGGAAGCCTGTTCGAGAAAAAGGATCGTGTTATGCTTGCGGAAGTAAGGCGCATCTAATTAGCGAGTGTGTTTGTGTGTTCTTTGTTGTTGGTTGCACAAGAATTGGTAATAAATTTCATTCTTGTTGCTGATAGTACCATGAGCTATGATGCAGTCTTGGGAAGAGATTTTTTAAAAATTGGTGGATTTATATTGTTAAAAGATGATGATGAAAGTTCTAAATTAAAGACAGTGAATGATTTTGAGTGTAAAAATTGTAAGAATGATAGTACTGGCAAAATTTTTGAAAGTATAACAGTGAAAAACGATATAATTAAAGAATGTAATACAAGGTTAAAAAAAACATGTAGGAAATGATAAAATTTTAGTGAAAGGTTCTAATGGAAATGAGAATGGTGTTAATGAAGATAGTTTATATGATTTGGAAAGTAATTACAATTTTTTTTTTGATAAGTTGCCTTCATTGGTTTTAACAACTGAAGATGTTAGCTACAATCTTAAATTAGGAGATGAAATTAGTTTTGTAAATAAAATAAAATTTAATAATTTGTTTCAAAAATTATACATTCAATCGCCTCGTCCTTTAGAGCCAAAGGTGAAATGTCAAATGAAATTGACGTTAAATAATGTTAAGTCATTTAATTGTCCACCTAGTCGTTTATCATACAGTGAAAAGATAGAACTTCAGAAGTTATTAGATGATTACTTAATCCTATACCGTTAATAGATGATTTACTCGATAGGTTAGTACATAAAAATATTTTTACGAAGTTAGATTTGAAAAATGGATTTTTCCATGTTTTTATGGATCCAGATTCGATTAAATTTACTTCTTTTATAACTCCGCTAGGGCAATATGAATATTTAAGAATGCCGTTTGGATTAAGAAATGCCCCGTCTACATTTCAAAGGTTTGTTAATAAGGTATTTTCAGATATGATAAGATTAAATAAGGTCATTATATATTTGGATGATATAATGATAGCATCAGAATGTGTGGAAGAACATTTGAAAGTGTTAACTGAAGTTTTTCAAAGACTAGTAGAAAATAATTTAGAGTTAAGATTAGACAAATGTGAATTTTTAGTAAGCCAGGTTAAATATCTTGGATACACTATTACGGAAGATGGTATTAGAGCAGATGAAAAGGGTCTTGCGGCAATAAAAAATTTTCCAGTTCCTACTAAATTACAGTCAGTACAGAGTTATCTGGGGTTGTGTTCATATTTTCGTAGGTTTGTTAAAGATTTTTCTTTAATTGCAATACCATTATATGATTTAACAAGAAAAGATAAAATCTTTAAGTTTGGTGAAAATGAATTGCTGTGTTTTGAAACTATTGTAAAATATTATAAATCTGGCAACTCTAGTTATCACTTTTCCTCATTCCTTTGATTCCATTGTATTATATGTTTCTTATACTTTGAATAAAGTTAGTCGCCATCTTACATTGAAACTGCGCGTATCTTTCTTTGCTCAACAGGTTATGGGCTCTTCCATTAATCGTAGAAATATTTAAAAAAGTTTTAAATTAATCAAAAATGGCAACAGGCGTACTTAACTTTCCTTTTGAAAAATTGCGAGGACGGGAAAACTTCGACGTATGGCGGAGGAATGCCAAGTCATACTTGGTATTGAAAAATTCGTGGAAAATTACGGAGAAGGGTTTGTCTGAGAATTCTTCGGAAGCCGAACGTGACGCAAATGAACGGGCATTGGCAGAGATTACGCTCATGGTGGAGCCGAGTAATTTCTCGCACATAGCAAATGCCAAAAGCGCAAAAGACGCTTGGGACTCGATAATAACCGCATATGAAGACAGTGGTTTAACTCGCAAGGTTGAGCTTTTAAAAAAGCTGGTGCAGTTGAAACTAGAGCAGTTCCAATCCATACAGGATTTCGTGAACGAAGTGGTAATGACTTCAATCAAGTTACAAACTGCAGGTCTAAATATGGGTGACGAAGTTGTCGCTTCATTATTGCTTGCTGGGTTGCCTAATGAGTATCAACCACTCGTAATGGCAGTCGAGAATTCAAAATCGAAATTAACCGTCGACAGCGTTCGGAGTTTGTTGTTGCAAGACGTTAAATTTGACTGCAGCAAAGATTTCACGGACAACGCTTTGTATTCGAAGAACTATCAACAGAAAAAGAGCGACAAAAATTATAATAAGAAAAAGTTTCGATGTTATAATTGTGGTCAAGAAGGCCATATGCGTAAAGAGTGCCGCAAGACTATGCAGTCGAAGAAAGCTAACGAGAGCGAAGGTAAAAATAGGACAGCGATGGTTTCTAACTCGCTGTTAGCAAACTCGTGTTTTCACTCTCAGAGCGGCGTGAGCGGCGAAAATTTGTGGTATGTTGACTCAGGTGCAACATCGCATATGACAAATGATCAGCAGTTGCTTTCGAAAGAGAGAGCGGCAGAGCATAGTGAAGTGATTTTGGCAAACAAAGAACGAGTGACTGTCAAAAGCGTTGGCGATGTCAGTCTAGTACTGAAAGTGAACAAAAGAAAAATTCTAACGAATGTTCGAAATGTAGAGTACGTACCCAGCCTTTGCGCAAACCTTTTGTCAGTTCGGCAAATAACGAAGCAAAACAAAAAGGTAGTGTTCGAAGGCGATGTGTGTAAGATTTTCGATTCGAAAGGCGAATTGGTAGCAACAGCGCATGTGGATAACGATTTGTATAAATTGGATTGCGAAAAAATTGCAGTTGGCAAGGCGATGACAACAATTGACAGCTTTGAGCTTTGGCATCGCAGATTGGCACATATTTGTAAACAGAGCATGAAGCAGGTGCAAAATTCAACAGTAGGAGTTAATTACAGCGGCGCAAATGATAAAGCATGTATTATTTGCTGTAAGGGAAAGCAAACTAGAACAATTGATAAATCTGCTGGTTCACGTGCACAAAATTTATTGGATGTAGTACACTCCGACGTTCTTGGTCCAATAAGCACAAAGTCGTTCAGCGGTGCAAGATTTTTGTTGGTGTTTGTTGATGATTTTTCTCGAAAGGTTTTTGCTATACCAATTGTGCGCAAGTCCGACGTATTTGAGAAATTCAAGCAATTCAAGAGCGAAGTTGAGACACAGTGCGGCCGTAAAATTAAAGTACTGAGGACTGATAATGGCACTGAATATTGCAATGAGATGTTTATAAAGTTTATGCGCGATTGTGGTATTGTTCATCAAAAGACTGCTCCATACACGCCCGAGCAGAACAGCGTTGCTGAGCGGATGAACCGTACGTTGATTGAACGTGTCAGGTGTATGTTATTAGATTCTGGTCTGGGAAATATATTCTGGGCAGAGGTTGCAAATACAGCGGCCTACTTGGTGAATCGCATTCCTTGTAGAGGCAACAGTAAAAGTCCGGAAGAAATATGGTCTGGTGTTAAACCGAATTTAAAGCATTTACGTATATTTGGTTGCACGGCGATGGTTCATATACCGAAACAGAAACGTCTGAAGCTTGATTCAAAATCAGATGAATGTATTTTTGTAGGATATTGCACTGTTTCTAAAGCATATCGACTTTACCGAAAATCTGACTACAAGTTTATTGTTAGCCGTGATGTTACGTTTTTAGAAAACAAAAGAAGCGCAACACAGCATTCAGAACCGAATTTATTTTTTGATGTTTGTGATGCAAGGGAAGCTTGCGACATTAACAATTCAGCGGAGAGTAATGATAAAGAATTGTTAGATGTCAACAACAAATCTTCTGACAGTGAATACGATACTCCTGATGAAAGTGAAGCAGCTATTCAGCATAATATGAATGACAACAAAGTATGTCCAGTTCGTCGTTCGGAGCGTATTGCAAGCAAGGCAAAAAAGAATTTGTTGTTTAGTGCAGTGTCAAATACTGATGATCCTGTTAGTGTTAGCGAAGCTTTAAGTAGTTCTGAAGCATGCGCTTGGAAGCGTGCGATGGAAGAAGAGATCGATGCACTTAAATCAAGCAACACTTGGGTACTTACGAAATTACCTGCGGGTAAAAAAGCTATACAATCGAAATGGGTTTTTAAAGTAAAACGCAATGCTGACGGTGCGCTTGTTCGTTACAAAGCAAGGCTAGTCGTAAAAGGCTGCTCGCAGAAACAGGGCGTTGACTATTCGGAAACCTTTTCACCTGTAGTGAGATACAATTCACTTCGGTTTTTGTTTGCAATGGCAGCGAAGCATGACTTGTCAATGCATCAACTAGATGCGGTGACTGCATTTTTGAACGGAGAACTTCAAGAGGAAGTGTATGTAAATCAACCTGAAGGTTACGATGACGGGTCAGGTAGAGTTTGTCGGCTGATAAAGGCTTTGTACGGCTTGAAGCAAGCGAGTAAGGTTTGGAACGATACACTAAACACGGTGCTTATCAGTATAGGGCTAATAAGAAGTGAAGTCGATCAATGCATTTACTATAGCGTGAACGAATGCAGCATGGTGTACGTTGCAATTTATGTCGACGACGTCTTGGTGTTTTCCAATGACAAAAAGGCTACGCAGCGTATTAAGAACGAGTTGTCTTCTCGGTTTCAAATGAAAGACATGGGTTCAGCTTCATCGGTGCTTGGCATGCGTGTTCAGCGTGACGAAAAAAAAAAACGTATTAAACTGGATCAGTCTGAATATATTTCCAGTGTTTTAAAACGTTTTGGAATGGACGATTGCAATGCGGTCTCAACGCCACTGGACTTGTCTCAAAAGCTAACAGCAGAAATGTGTCCACAAAATGAAGACGCGAAGAAAGAAATGGAAAACGTTCCATATATGGAAGCAATTGGTTGTCTTCTGTATGCAGCGCAAAATACTCGCCCTGACATAAGCTTTGCAGTCAATTTGCTTAGTCGTTTTTCGCAAAACCCCGGCAAAGGTCACTGGCTTGCTGTGAAGCGTGTGTTGCGGTATTTGAAGGGTACTGTTGACAAGGGTATTGTTTACGAAAAAGCAGCTGAAGGTCTTTCTGGTTTTTGCGATGCTGACTGGGCAGGCGATCTTGATGAAAGACGGTCAACGTCTGGTTACGTGTTTGTTATGCAGGGTGGAGCAATTTCTTGGGCTACGCATAGGCAGCGAACGGTTGCATTGTCATCTACTGAAGCAGAGCTAATGTCAGTAGTGGGTGCGATGCAAGAAGTCAGTTGGTTAAATCGGCTAGAATCAGAGTTGATTCCTGGCATTAAAAATGCAACAACACTTTATTGTGACAACAAGAGCGCAATCCATATTGTTCGCAACAACAATTTTTCACCACGAACTAAACATGTGGACATAAAATTGAAGTTCATACGAGAGATGATTGAGAATAAATTCGTTAAGCTGGAGTACATTTCTACAAAAGACATGATGGCAGATGGTTTAACAAAAGCGGTTCCAGCAGTTAAGAATGAATATATTAATGCTAATATTGGCTTACAGTAAAGCTTTGAATTTATTAACGTAACTTTCAAATTAAAATTGTTTCAGCCTGAAGTAATATTTGTAAACTTTTAATTAAATATGTTTTTGCAACGTTGCCAGATGTTCTATTAAAGGGAAGTATTGTAAAATATTATAAATCTGGCAACTCTAGTTATCACTTTTCCTCATTCCTTTGATTCCATTGTATTATATGTTTCTTATACTTTGAATAAAGTTAGTCGCCATCTTACATTGAAACTGCGCGTATCTTTCTTTGCTCAACAGAAACTCTAAAACAAAAGTTGTTGAGTGCACCTATTTTAGCTTTATGTGATCCTGGTGATGAGACTGAGTTACATTGTGATGCAAGTTGTATAGGTTTTGGAACAATTTTGATGCAAAGGAAAAAAGATGGGAAAATGCATCCAGTATTTTATTTTTCTAAGCGTACTAGTGAAGCAGAGTCAAAGTATCATAGTTTTGAACTTGAAACATTGTCAATAATATATGCACTTCAAAGGTTTAGAGTTTATTTGCAAGGTTTGAAATTCAATATAGTTACGGACTGTAATTCGTTAACTTTGACTTTAAATAAAAAGGAGCTGAATCCGAGAATAGCTAGGTGGGCGTTAGAGCATCAAAATTATGATTATAATTTGAACATCGTCCTGGTAATCGTATGCAGCATGTTGATGCTCTTAGCCGTTGTAGTAATATATTAGTAATAGAATCTAATACGTTTGAGGAAAATTTGGTTATTTGTCAAAACAAGGATCAAAAGCTGAAAGAGTTACGCGATTTGTTAGAAACGAAAGAGGACGCTTTTTATGAAATGCGAAATGGTGTTCTGTATAAGAAAAAGGAAGATGGATCAGTTTTATTTCATGTTCCTGAAGATATGGAAAGTCATGTATTATATAAATATCATGATGAGATGGGACATTTAGGGATAGATAAAACAATGGATAATATTTCTAAAAGTTACTGGTTTCCTTTAATGAAACAAAAAATTTCAAGTCATATACAAAATTGTTTGCAGTGTATAATATTTTCAGCTAAGCATGGTCGAAATGAAGGTTTTTTGCATAATATTCCAAAGGGAAGTGTACCTCTTGATGCTATACATATTGATCATTTTGGTCCGGTTGATAAGTCACGATTGCTGAAATATGTGCTTGTTGTTGAGGATGCGTGTACGAAGTTTGTTAGGTTGTTTCGAACTAAAACAACTAAAACTAAGGAAGTAATATGCTCTCTTAAAAATAATTTTCGAGCGTATAGTCGCCCAAAAGTAATAGTGTCAGATAGAGGTAGTTGTTTCACGTCGGTGGAGTTTTTATTATTTTTGAAGGAAGAAAATGTGAAACATGTGAAAATAGCTACAGGTTCGCCACAAGCAAATGGCCAAGTTGAAAGAATAAATCGAAGTATAGGTCCAATGATTGCAAAACTTTCAAGCTCAGATAAAAATGGTTATTGGGACAAAGTGTTAGAAATTGTAGAGTTTTCGTTAAACAACACTTTACATAGGACAATTAAGGAATATCCTAGTGCGATGCTTTTCGGAGTGAAACAAAGGGGTAAAGTGTTAGATTTATTAACAGAAAATTTGATTGAAGAAATTCAGACTAGGGAAGTAAGGCCTCTTGCGGAAGAGAAGGTGCAAGTGAAAATGAAAAAAAATTACAAAGGTACAATGAGGTGTATGTGAATAGCAAACGGAGAGTACCAAATATATTTAAAGAAGGTGATTATGTGATGCTTAAAAATTTTGATTCAAATGTTGGAGTGTTGAAAAAACTTATTCCGAAATTTAAAGGTCCCTTTATGATAAGTAAAGTTTTGAAAAATGATCGTTATGTGGTGAAAGATGTGGAAGGTTTTCAGCATTCGTCACGACCATATGTTGGGGTTTGGGCGGTAGGAAATTTGAGACCATGGTTAGGGACGTTCGTAAAATCATGAAAAATGTAGAGATCTGGAGATATCAATTGTCAGGATGGTCGAATTGTAGCAATATATCATGTGTGTACGACTGTATATAGTTTTCTACTTCTGTATGTTTTTCTGAATTGCATACAGTGTACTGTGTTTCAAAAGATCATAAAAGTTTATTAAGAACATTCTCGTTTCCATTTCCCCTACAAAATCTGTACAATATGTATTTTTATTAATGATAGTGCTGTTTTGCTTCAGCTTATGTGACTGTATCTATGAAGATACATTTAGATATAAGTACTATTTATGTTTACGTATTGTGTGTTGTTTCATTCAGATAAATGTACTGTAGTTTATATGTAATAATCAAGGGGGCGTTTACTTTAATGAAAATGTATTTGAAATATATTTATGATTTTACTGTTCAGAATAAAATTGTGCATTGAAAAAATCAGACGTGTAAATTTAAACACTTCTAATTTTTGGAGATCCTTACAATTCAGAAGTAGGATCGAGCGCCATAAAAAATCCGTTTTTTATTTTAAATCTATAAAGTTTATATAAAATTAATGAAAGAAAGAAGCGTGCTGAACAAAAAATTTAAGGACTTATGATAAAAGGATAATTTGTATCCTATTCGGCTGAAGAAACTTAAAGATTTATGATAAATTTATGGAAAGGATAATTTTTACCCTGTGAGAATTTAATGAATTTTATGGAACGAAATTAGTGGAAGATCAAATTAAAGACTGAAAAATAATTTATAATTATGGAAGAACTGATAAGATAAATTGAAGCGAATTATTAAAACTAAAATTGTAAAATGGAAGAAGCAATTTGTGCTACGGATTATTCGGTGGTTCAACTTCGTGAATGGCTTAAACAATTAAATTTGCCTACGTCAGGCTGTAAAGCAGCACTTGCTTTGCGAATTAGTAATATTCCTGTAAATCAACGGGGTATTTGCCCAATTTTTTATGTGGACCAAGATGGTAGTACTGTTCCTAATGATGCAATTTGCAATCTAGAAGATAATGAAAATTCTACAAATATTGATAAGCCGAGAAGAACTGATGCTGATGTTGCTGTTGCTGATGATGCTGTTGCTGATATTGCTGGTGTTGATGCTGCTGATGTTGAAGTTATGTATATACGACGAGAGGCAGAATTGTTAAGGCGTGAAAAGAATTGTTGGTGAAAGAAAATGAGTTTCTTCGCAAAATGACAAGCATGGGTGTAAATTGTGGTGCAGAATCATCACATCTTATACAAAATGATGTCTTACGTGTTTCAATTGAGAATTTAAAGGGTTTGTTACCAGAATACAATGGCGACGAAAATGTTGAAGTTTGGGTGAGGCAGCTTGAAAACGTTCGATTAATGTATAGGGTTGCTGATGATGCAATGCGTATGCTACTGTTCGGGAAGTTAAAAGGAAAAGCTTTGCAGCTCTATATTTAAAAACAAATTTTGTGGTGGAAAGCTTTGCACAGTTGGTAAGTGAGTTGAAAGAAATTTTCGGCACTAAAGAAAGCAAACTAGTGTTACGTAGGAAATTTGAGGTGCGTAAATGGCTTCTGAATGAGAGCTTTAGTGAATATTTTAATGATAAAGTTATGCTGGCAAATCAATTGAAGTTGGATGAAGAGGAGTTGGTCGAATATATTGTTGATGGTATTACTGATGATCAGTTACGTGTGCAAGGGTATTTGCAGTGTTTTGCTAATAAATCTCAGTTGTTGCAAGCATATTCGAAAGTTAAGCAGCAAATACCGATGACTAAATCAACAAATGCAGCAGTTTCAAAGAGTACGAATGTAAAATGTTACAATTGTAATTTGTTGGGTCACTATGCATCAGAGTGTCGGAAGCCTGTTCGAGAAAAAGGATCGTGTTATGCTTGCGGAAGTAAGGCGCATCTAATTAGCGAGTGTCCGGATCGTAAGCAGAAAGTACATTTTTTGGAAGAAAATGAATATGTAAGAACATTTTCATTGGTTGCTAGATGTTGTGGTAATTTCCGTTTCTCCTTAGACTGCTTGATAGATTCAGGAAGCCCTATCAGCTTTATTCGAAAGTCCCGTGTTCCTAAAGGAATTCATTTTAATTCGTTTTCAAATGTTAATAGTGAGTTTTTTGGATTAAATAAAGCAAAAGTCCATACATATGGAAAATTTGTGTGTTCTTTGTTGTTGGTTGCACAAGAATTGGTAATAAATTTCATTCTTGTTGCTGATAGTACCATGAGCTATGATGCAGTCTTGGGAAGAGATTTTTTAAAAATTGGTGGATTTATATTGTTAAAAGATGATGATGAAAGTTCTAAATTAAAGACAGTGAATGATTTTGAGTGTAAAAATTGTAAGAATGATAGTACTGGCAAAATTTTTGAAAGTATAACAGTGAAAAACGATATAATTAAAGAATGTAATACAAGGTTAAAAAAAACATGTAGGAAATGATAAAATTTTAGTGAAAGGTTCTAATGGAAATGAGAATGGTGTTAATGAAGATAGTTTATATGATTTGGAAAGTAATTACAATTTTTTTTTTGATAAGTTGCCTTCATTGGTTTTAACAACTGAAGATGTTAGCTACAATCTTAAATTAGGAGATGAAATTAGTTTTGTAAATAAAATAAAATTTAATAATTTGTTTCAAAAATTATACATTCAATCGCCTCGTCCTTTAGAGCCAAAGGTGAAATGTCAAATGAAATTGACGTTAAATAATGTTAAGTCATTTAATTGTCCACCTAGTCGTTTATCATACAGTGAAAAGATAGAACTTCAGAAGTTATTAGATGATTACTTAATCCTATACCGTTAATAGATGATTTACTCGATAGGTTAGTACATAAAAATATTTTTACGAAGTTAGATTTGAAAAATGGATTTTTCCATGTTTTTATGGATCCAGATTCGATTAAATTTACTTCTTTTATAACTCCGCTAGGGCAATATGAATTTTTAAGAATGCCGTTTGGATTAAGAAATGCCCCGTCTACATTTCAAAGGTTTGTTAATAAGGTATTTTCAGATATGATAAGATTAAATAAGGTCATTATATATTTGGATGATATAATGATAGCATCAGAATGTGTGGAAGAACATTTGAAAGTGTTAACTGAAGTTTTTCAAAGACTAGTAGAAAATAATTTAGAGTTAAGATTAGACAAATGTGAATTTTTAGTAAGCCAGGTTAAATATCTTGGATACACTATTACGGAAGATGGTATTAGAGCAGATGAAAAGGGTCTTGCGGCAATAAAAAATTTTCCAGTTCCTACTAAATTACAGTCAGTACAGAGTTATCTGGGGTTGTGTTCATATTTTCGTAGGTTTGTTAAAGATTTTTCTTTAATTGCAATACCATTATATGATTTAACAAGAAAAGATAAAATCTTTAAGTTTGGTGAAAATGAATTGCTGTGTTTTGAAACTCTAAAACAAAAGTTGTTGAGTGCACCTATTTTAGCTTTATGTGATCCTGGTGATGAGACTGAGTTACATTGTGATGCAAGTTGTATAGGTTTTGGAACAATTTTGATGCAAAGGAAAAAAGATGGGAAAATGCATCCAGTATTTTATTTTTCTAAGCGTACTAGTGAAGCAGAGTCAAAGTATCATAGTTTTGAACTTGAAACATTGTCAATAATATATGCACTTCAAAGGTTTAGAGTTTATTTGCAAGGTTTGAAATTCAATATAGTTACGGACTGTAATTCGTTAACTTTGACTTTAAATAAAAAGGAGCTGAATCCGAGAATAGCTAGGTGGGCGTTAGAGCATCAAAATTATGATTATAATTTGAACATCGTCCTGGTAATCGTATGCAGCATGTTGATGCTCTTAGCCGTTGTAGTAATATATTAGTAATAGAATCTAATACGTTTGAGGAAAATTTGGTTATTTGTCAAAACAAGGATCAAAAGCTGAAAGAGTTGCGCGATTTGTTAGAAACGAAAGAGGACGCTTTTTATGAAATGCGAAATGGTGTTCTGTATAAGAAAAAGGAAGATGGATCAGTTTTATTTCATGTTCCTGAAGATATGGAAAGTCATGTATTATATAAATATCATGATGAGATGGGACATTTAGGGATAGATAAAACAATGGATAATATTTCTAAAAGTTACTGGTTTCCTTTAATGAAACAAAAAATTTCAAGTCATATACAAAATTGTTTGCAGTGTATAATATTTTCAGCTAAGCATGGTCGAAATGAAGGTTTTTTGCATAATATTCCAAAGGGAAGTGTACCTCTTGATGCTATACATATTGATCATTTTGGTCCGGTTGATAAGTCACGATTGCTGAAATATGTGCTTGTTGTTGAGGATGCGTGTACGAAGTTTGTTAGGTTGTTTCCAACTAAAACAACTAAAACTAAGGAAGTAATATGCTCTCTTAAAAATAATTTTCGAGCGTATAGTCGCCCAAAAGTAATAGTGTCAGATAGAGGTAGTTGTTTCACGTCGGTGGAGTTTTTATTATTTTTGAAGGAAGAAAATGTGAAACATGTGAAAATAGCTACAGGTTCGCCACAAGCAAATGGCCAAGTTGAAAGAATAAATCGAAGTATAGGTCCAATGATTGCAAAACTTTCAAGCTCAGATAAAAATGGTTATTGGGACAATGTGTTAGAAATTGTAGAGTTTTCGTTAAACAACACTTTACATAGGACAATTAAGGAATATCCTAGTGCGATGCTTTTCGGAGTGAAACAAAGGGGTAAAGTGTTAGATTTATTAAAAGAAAATTTGATTGAAGAAATTCAGACTAGGGAAGTAAGGCCTCTTGCGGAAATTAGAGAAGGTGCAAGTGAAAATGAAAAAAAATTACAAAGGTACAATGAGGTGTATGTGAATAGCAAACGGAGAGTACCAAATATATTTAAAGAAGGTGATTATGTGATGCTTAAAAATTTTGATTCAAATGTTGGAGTGTTGAAAAAACTTATTCCGAAATTTAAAGGTCCCTTTATGATAAGTAAAGTTTTGAAAAATGATCGTTATGTGGTGAAAGATGTGGAAGGTTTTCAGCATTCGTCACGACCATATGTTGGGGTTTGGGCGGTAGGAAATTTGAGACCATGGTTAGGGACGTTCGTAAAATCATGAAAAATGTAGAGATCTGGAGATATCAATTGTCAGGATGGTCGAATTGTAGCAATATATCATGTGTGTACGACTGTATATAGTTTTCTACTTCTGTATGTTTTTCTGAATTGCATACAGTGTACTGTGTTTCAAAAGATCATAAAAGTTTATTAAGAACATTCTCGTTTCCATTTCCCCTACAAAATCTGTACAATATGTATTTTTATTAATGATAGTGCTGTTTTGCTTCAGCTTATGTGACTGTATCTATGAAGATACATTTAGATATAAGTACTATTTATGTTTACGTATTGTGTGTTGTTTCATTCAGATAAATGTACTGTAGTTTATATGTAATAATCAAGGGGGCGTTTACTTTAATGAAAATGTATTTGAAATATATTTATGATTTTACTGTTCAGAATAAAATTGTGCAGGAACGACTTAGCATCCCTCAAAGACGGTAATATAGTTCAGAAGAAAAGTAAACTATTGAAGCTGAACCCTATTTTAGATTTAAATGGGATGTTATGCGTTGGCGGTCGTTTAAACAACGCAAATATGCCATACTTAGAACGACACTCTGCCATCCTACCCCAGGATAATCATCTTACGACGTTGCTCATCAGCGCACGCAGCACGGCGGAACCCAAGCCACGCTTCACTTCATACGTCAACGATATCGGGTTATCGATGGTCGGCGAGCTATAAAGCGGGTCATACAGAGTTGTGCACGATGTTTTCGCTACAAATGTTCGCCACAGTCGCAAATCATGGGCGATCTCCCTTATGTCCGATACATCATGTCATCGCCATTCATGCACAGCGGCGTTGATTTTGCCGGCCCCTTCAACATAAGGACAACGAAAGGGCGAGGCCACCGTAGTTTCAAAGAATATATTTCTCTCTTTGTGTGCTTCGCCACAAGAGCTGTACATCTGGAGAACGTCAACGATATGACAGCGTTAGCTTTTCTTACTGCTCTAACTCATTTCATATCGTCACGTGGACTTTGCTCTGACTTGTACAGCGACAATGGCACAACATTTATAGGAGCGAATGCTCTAATTCACGAAGAAATAGACGCATTCAAGGCTCAATTACACGCCGCCGCTAGTTATGGCTGTAAAGTGGGAGTAACATGGCATTTCATACCTCCCGGTGCACCTAATTTTGGGGGCCTTTGGGAGGCTGGGGTCAAGAGTATGAAACATAACCTAACCGCGCCATCCACACTACAACATTAACATTTGAAGAATTCTATTCCATTTGAAAACAGGTTAATCAAGGGGGCGTTTACTTTAATGAAAATGTATTTGAAATATATTTATGATTTTACTGTTCAGAATAAAATTGTGCATTGAAAAAATCAGACGTGTAAATTTGAACACTTCTAATTTTTGGAGATCCTTACAATTCAGAAGTAGGATCGAGCGCCATAAAAAA
Source organism: Philophylla caesio (assembly GCA_963971545.1). Taxonomy (NCBI): domain Eukaryota; kingdom Metazoa; phylum Arthropoda; class Insecta; order Diptera; family Tephritidae; genus Philophylla; species Philophylla caesio. The sequence goes on from OZ020604.1 coordinate 103,001,673, forward strand.
TCCGTTTTTTTTTTTAAATCTATAAAGTTTAAATAAAATTAATGAAAGAAAGAAGCGTGCTGAACAAAAAATTTAAGGACATATGATAAAAGGATAATTTGTATCCTATTCGGCTGAAGAAACTTAAAGATTTATGATAAATTTATGGAAAGGATAATTTTTACCCTGTGAGAATTTAATGAATTTTATGGAACGAAATTAGTGGAAGATCAAATTAAAGACTGAAAAATAATTTATAATTATGGAAGAACTGATAAGATAAATTAAAGCGAATTATTAAAACTAAAATTGTAAAATAAAAGAAGCAATTTGTGCTACGGGTTATTCGGTGGTTCAACTTCGTGAATGGCTTAAACAATTAAATTTGCCTACGTCAGGGTGTAAAGCAGCTCTTGCTTTGCGAATTAGTAATATTCTTGTAAATCAACGGGGTATTTGCCCAATTTTTTATGTGGACCAAGATGGTAGTACTGTTCCTAATGATGCAATTTGCAATCTAGAAGATAATGAAAATTCTACAAATATTGATAAGCCGAGAAGAACTGATGCTGATGTTGCTGTTGCTGATGATGCTGTTGCTGATATTGCTGGTGTTGATGCTGCTGATGTTGAAGTTATGTATATACGACGAGAGGCAGAATTGTTAAGGCGTGAAAAGAATTGTTGGTGAAAGAAAATGAGTTTCTTCGCAAAATGACAAGCATGGGTGTAAATTGTGGTGCAGAATCATCACATCTTATACAAAATGATGTCTTACGTGTTTCAATTGAGAATTTAAAAGGTTTGTTACCAGAATACAATGGCGACGAAAATGTTGAAGTTTGGGTGAGGCAGCTTGAAAACGTTCGATTAATGTATAGGGTTGCTGATGATGCAATGCGTATGCTACTGTTCGGGATGTTAAAAGGAAAAGCTTTGCAGTGGCTATATTCAAAACCAAATTTTGTGGTGGAAAGCTTTGCACAGTTGGTAAGTGAGTTGAAAGAAATTTTCGGCACTAAAGAAAGCAAACTAGTGTTACGTAGGAAATTTGAGGTGCGTAAATGGCTTCTGAATGAGAGCTTTAGTGAATATTTTAATAATAAAGTTATGCTGGCACATCAATTGAAGTTGGATGAAGAGGAGTTGGTCGAATATATTGTTGATGGTATTACTGATGATCAGTTACGTGTGCAAGGGTATTTGCAGTGTTTTGCTAATAAATCTCAGTTGTTGCAAGCATATTCGAAAGTTAAGCAGCAAATACCGATGACTAAATCAACAAATGCAGCAGTTTCAAAGAGTACGAATGTAAAATGTTACAATTGTTATTTGTTGGGTCACTATGCATCAGAGTGTCGGAAGCCTATTCGAGAAAAAGGATCGTGTTATGCTTGCGGAAGTAAGGCGCATCTAATTAGCGAGTGTCCGGATCGTAAGCAGAAAGTACATTTTTTGGAAGAAAATGAATATGTAAGAACATTTTCATTTGTTGCTAGATGTTGTGGTAATTTCCGTTTCTCCTTAGACTGCTTGATAGATTCAGGAAGCCCTATCCGCTTTATTCGAAAGTCCCGTGTTCCTAAAGGAATTCATTTTAATTCGTTTTCAAATGTTAATAGTGAGTTTTTTGGATTAAATAAAGCAAAAGTCCATACATATGGAAAATTGATGTGTTCTTTGTTGTTGGTTGCACAAGAATTGGTAATAAATTTCATTGTTGTTGCTGATAGTACCATGAGCTATGATGCAGTCTTGGGAAGAGATTTTTTAAAAATTGGTGGATTTATATTGTTAAAAGATGATGATGAAAGTTCTAAATTAAAGACAGTGAATGATTTTGAGTGTAAAAATTGTAAGAATGATAGTACTGGCAAAATTTTTGAAAGTATAACAGTGAAAAAGGATATAATTAAAGAATGTAATACAAGGTTAAAAAAAACATGTAGGAAATGATAAAATTTTAGTGAAAGGTTCTAATGGAAATGAGAATGGTGTTAATGAAGATAGTTTATATGATTTGGAAAGTAATTACAACTTTTTTTTTGATAAGTTGCCTTCATTGGTTTTAACAACTAAAGATGTTAGCTACAATCTTAAATTAGGAGATGAAATTAGTTTTGTAAATAAAATAAAATTTAATAATTTGTTTCAAAAATATTACATTCAATCGCCTCGTCCTTTAGAGCCAAAGGTGAAATGTCAAATGAAATTGACGTTAAATAATGTTAAGTCATTTAATTGTCCACCTCGTCGTTTATCATACAGTGAAAAGATAAAACTTCAGAAGTTATTAGATGATTACTTAGAAAAAAACATTATAAGGCAAATTTGTATCACCAATAGTTTTGGTTCGAAAAAAAACTGGTGACCTTAGAATGTGTATTGATTTTCGGACTCTTAACAAAGTCACGGTTATTCCTATACCGTTAATAGATGATTTACTCGATAGGTTAGTACATAAAAATATTTTTACGAAGTTAGATTTGAAAAATGGATTTTTCCATGTTTTTATGGATCCAGATTCGATTAAATTTACTTCTTTTATAACTCCGTTAGGGCAATATGAATTTTTAAAAATGCCGTTTGGATTAAGAAATGCTCCGTCTACATTTCAAAGGTTTGTTAATAAGGTATTTTCAGATATGATAAGATTAAATAAGGTCATTATATATTTGGATGATATAATGATAGCATCAGAATGTGTGGAAGAACATTTTAAAGTGTTAACTGAAGTTTTTCAAAGACTAGTAGAAAATAATTTAGAGTTAAGATTAGACAAATGTGAATTTTTAGTAAGCCAGGTTAAATATCTTGGATACACTATTACGGAAGATGGTATTAGAGCAGATGAAAAGGGTCTTGCGGCAATAAAAAATTTTCCAGTTCCTACTAAATTACAGTCAGTACAGAGTTATCTGGGGTTGTGTTCATATTTTCGTAGGTTTGTTAAAGATTTTTCTTTAATTGCAAAACCATTATATGATTTAACAAGAAAAGATAAAATCTTTAAGTTTGGTGAAAATGAATTGCTGTGTTTTGAAACTCTAAAACAAAAGTTGTTGAGTGCACCTATTTTAGCTTTATATGATCCTAGTGATGAGACTGAGTTACATTGTGATGCAAGTTGTATAGGTTTTGGAACAATTTTGATGCAAAGGAAAAAAGATGGGGAAAATGCATCCAGTATTTTATTTTTCTAAGCGTACTAGTGAAGCAGAGTAAAAGTATCATAGTTTTGAACTTGAAACATTGTCAATAATATATGCACTTCAAAGGTTTAGAGTTTATTTGCAAGGTTTGAAATTCAATATAGTTACGGACTGTAATTCGTTAACTTTGACTTTTAATAAAAAGGAGCTGAATCCGAGAATAGCTAGGTGGGCGTTAGAGCTTCAAAATTATGATTATACATTAGAACATCGTCCTAATAATCGTATGCAGCATGTTGATGCTCTTAGCCGTTGTAGTAATATAGTATTAGTAATAGAATCTAATACGTTTGAGGAGAATTTGGTTATTTGTCAAAACAAGGATCAAAAGCTGAAAGAGTTGCGCGATTTGTTAGAAACAAAAGAGGACGCTTTTTATGAAATGCGAAATGGTGTTCTGTATAAGAAAAAGGAAGATGGATCAGTTTTGTTTTATGTTCCTGAAGATATGGAAAGTCATGCATTATATAAATATCATGATGAGATGGGACATTTAGGGATAGATAAAACAATGGATAATATTTCTAAAAGTAACTGGTTTCCTTTAAAGAAACAAAAAATTTCAAGTCATATACAAAATTGTTTGCAGTGTATAATATTTTCAGCTAAGTATGGTCGAAATGAAGGTTTTTTTACAACTAAAACTAAGGAAGTAATATGCTCTCTTAAAAATTATTTTCGAGCGTATAGTCGCCCAAAAGTAATAGTGTCAGATAGAGGTAGTTGTTTCACGTCGGTGGAGTTTTTATTATTTTTGAAAGAAGAAAATGTGAAACATGTGAAAATAGCTACAGGTTCGCCACAAGCAAATGGCCAAGTTGAAAGAATAAATCGAAGTATAGGTCCAATGATTGCAAAACTTTCAAGCTCAGATAAAAATTGTTATTGGGACAATGTGTTAGAAATTGTAGAGTTTTCGTTAAACAACACTTTACATAGGACAATTAAGGAATATCCTAGTGCGATGCTTTTCGGAGTGAAACAAAGGGGTAAAGTGTTAGATTTATTAAAAGAAAATTTGATTGAAGAAATTCAGACTAGGGAAGTAAGGCCTCTTGCGGAAATTAGAGAAGGTGCAAGTAAAAATGAAAAGAAATTACAAAGGTACAATGAAGTGTATGTGATTAGCAAACGGAGAGTACCAAATATATTTAAAGAAGGTGATTATGTGATGCTTAAAAATTTTGATTCAAATGTTGGAGTGTTGAAAAAACTTATTCCGAAATTTAAAGGTCCCTTTATGATAAGTAAAGTTTTGAAAAATTATCGTTATGTGGTGAAAGATGTGGAAGGTTTTCAGCATTCGTCACGACCATATGTTGGGGTTTGGGCGGTGGGAAATTTGAGACCATGGTTAGGGACGTTCGTAAAATCATGAAAAATGTAGAGATTTGGAGATATCAATTGTCAGGATGGTCGAATTGTAGCAATATATCTTGTGTGTACTACTGTATATAGTTTTCTACTTCTGTATGTTTTTCTGACTTGCATACAGTGTACTGTGTTTCAAAAGATCATAAAAGTTTATTAAGAACATTCTCGTTTCCATTTCCCCTACAAAATCTGTACAATATGTATTTTTATTAATGATAGTGCTGTTTTGCTTCAGCTTATGTGACTGTATCTATGAAGATACATTTAGATATAAGTACTATTTATGTTTACGTATTGTGTGTTGTTTCATTCAGATAAATGTACTGTAGTTTATATGTAATAATCAAGGGGGCGTTTACTTTAATGAAAATGTATTTGAAATATATTTATGATTTTACTGTTCAGAATAAAATTGTGCATTAAAAAAAACAAGCCGTGTAAATTTGAACACTTCTAATTTTTGGAGATCCTTACACACGTTTCACTAGGTACGCTGCATGAATCTAGCAACATCTGTTTGTGGAAGGAGCGCGAATAATATAGTTCAGAGAAAAGTAAACTATTGAAGCTGAACCCTATTTTAGATTTAAATGGGATGTTATGCGTTGGCGGTCGTTTAAACAACGCAAATATGCCATACTCAGAACAACACCCTGCCATCCTACCCCAGGATAATCATCTTACGACGTTGCTCATCAGCGCACGCAGCACGGCGGAACCCAAGCCACGCTTCACTTCATACGTCAACGATATCGGGTTATCGATGGTCGGCGAGCTATAAAGCGGGTCATACAGAGTTGTGCACGATGTTTTCACTACAAATGTTCGCCACAGTCGCAAATCATGGGCGATCTCCCTTATGTCCGATACATCATGTCATCGCCATTCATGCACAGCGGCGTTGATTTTGCCGGCCCCTTCAACATAAGGACAACGAAAGGGCGAGGCCACCGTAGTTTCAAAGAATATATTTCTCTCTTTGTGTGCTTCGCCACAAGAGCTGTACATCTGGAGAACGTCAACGATATGACAGCGTTAGCTTTTCTTACTGCTCTAACTCATTTCATATCGTCACGTGGACTTTGCTCTGACTTGTACAGCGACAATGGCACAACATTTATAGGAGCGAATGCTCTAATTCACGAAGAAATAGACGCATTCAAGGCTCAATTACACGCCGCCGCTAGTTATGGCTGTAAAGTGGGAGTAACATGGCATTTCATACCTCCCGGTGCACCTAATTTTGGGGGCCTTTGGGAGGCTGGGGTCAAGAGTATGAAACATAACCTAACCGCGCCATCCACACTACAACATTAACATTTGAAGAATTCTATTCCATTTGAAAACAGGTTAATCAAGGGGGCGTTTACTTTAATGAAAATGTATTTGAAATATATTTGTGATTTTACTGTTCAGAATAAAATTGTGCATTGAAAAAATCAGACGTGTAAATTTAAACACTTCTAATTTTTGGAGATCCTTACAATTCAGAAGTAGGATCGAGCGCCATAAAAAATCCGTTTTTTATTTTAAATCTATAAAGTTTATATAAAATTAATGAAAGAAAGAAGCGTGCTGAACAAAAAATTTAAGGACTTATGATAAAAGGATAATTTGTATCCTATTCGGCTGAAGAAACTTAAAGATTTATGATAAATTTATGGAAAGGATAATTTTTACCCTGTGAGAATTTAATGAATTTTATGGAACGAAATTAGTGGAAGATCAAATTAAAGACTGAAAAATAATTTATAATTATGGAAGAACTGATAAGATAAATTGAAGCGAATTATTAAAACTAAAATTGTAAAATGGAAGAAGCAATTTGTGCTACGGATTATTCGGTGGTTCAACTTCGTGAATGGCTTAAACAATTAAATTTGCCTACGTCAGGGTGTAAAGCAGCACTTGCTTTGCGAATTAGTAATATTCCTGTAAATCAACGGGGTATTTGCCCAATTTTTTATGTGGACCAAGATGGTAGTACTGTTCCTAATGATGCAATTTGCAATCTAGAAGATAATGAAAATTCTACAAATATTGATAAGCCGAGAAGAACTGATGCTGATGTTGCTGTTGCTGATGATGCTGTTGCTGATATTGCTGGTGTTGATGCTGCTGATGTTGAAGTTATGTATATACGACGAGAGGCAGAATTGTTAAGGCGTGAAAAGAATTGTTGGTGAAAGAAAATGAGTTTCTTCGCAAAATGACAAGCATGGGTGTAAATTGTGGTGCAGAATCATCACATCTTATACAAAATGATGTCTTACGTGTTTCAATTGAGAATTTAAAGGGTTTGTTACCAGAATACAATGGCGACGAAAATGTTGAAGTTTGGGTGAGGCAGCTTGAAAACGTTCGATTAATGTATAGGGTTGCTGATGATGCAATGCGTATGCTACCGTTCGGGATGTTAAAAGGAAAAGCTTTGCAGTGGCTATATTCAAAACCAAATTTTGTGATGGAAAGCTTTGCACAGTTGGTAAGTGAGTTGAAAGAAATTTTCGGCACTAAAGAAAGCAAACTAGTGTTACGTAGGAAATTTGAGGTGCGTAAATGGCTTCTGAATGAGAGCTTTAGTGAATATTTTAATAATAAAGTTATGCTGGCACATCAATTGAAGTTGGATGAAGAGGAGTTGGTCGAATATATTGTTGATGGTATTACTGATGATCAGTTACGTGTGCAAGGGTATTTGCAGTGTTTTGCTAATAAATCTCAGTTGTTGCAAGCATATTCGAAAGTTAAGCAGCAAATACCGATGACTAAATCAACAAATGCAGCAGTTTCAAAGAGTACGAATGTAAAATGTTACAATTGTAATTTGTTGGGTCACTATGCATCAGAGTGTCGGAAGCCTGTTCGAGAAAAAGGATCGTGTTATGCTTGCGGAAGTAAGGCGCATCTAATTAGCGAGTGTCCGGATCGTAAGCAGAAAGTACATTTTTTGAAAGAAAATGAATATGTAAGAACATTTTCATTTGTTGCTAGATGTTGTGGTAATTTCCGTTTCTCCTTAGACTGCTTGATAGATTCAGGAAGCCCTATCCGCTTTATTCGAAAGTCCCGTGTTCCTAAAGGAATTCATTTTAATTCGTTTTCAAATGTTAATAGTGAGTTTTTTGGATTAAATAAAGCAAAAGTCCATACATATGGAAAATTTATGTGTTCTTTGTTGTTGGTTGCACAAGAATTGGTAATAAATTTCATTGTTGTTGCTGATAGTACCATGAGCTATGATGCAGTCTTGGGAAGAGATTTTTTAAAAATTGGTGGATTTATATTGTTAAAAGATGATGATGAAAGTTCTAAATTAAAGACAGTGAATGATTTTGAGTGTAAAAATTGTAAGAATGATAGTACTGGCAAAATTTTTGAAAGTATAACAGTGAAAAAGGATATAATTAAAGAATGTAATACAAGGTTAAAAAAAACATGTAGGAAATGATAAAATTTTAGTGAAAGGTTCTAATGGAAATGAGAATGGTGTTAATGAAGATAGTTTATATGATTTGGAAAGTAATTACAACTTTTTTTTTGATAAGTTGCCTTCATTGGTTTTAACAACTGAAGATGTTAGCTACAATCTTAAATTAGGAGATGAAATTAGTTTTGTAAATAAAATAAAATTTAATAATTTGTTTCAAAAATATTACATTCAATCGCCTCGTCCTTTAGAGCCAAAGGTGAAATGTCAAATGAAATTGACGTTAAATAATGTTAAGTCATTTAATTGTCCACCTCGTCGTTTATCATACAGTGAAAAGATAAAACTTCAGAAGTTATTAGATGATTACTTAGAAAAAAACATTATAAGGCAAAGTGAGTCTGAATTTGTATCACCAATAGTTTTGGTTCGAAAAAAAACTGGTGACCTCAGAATGTGTATTGATTTTCGGACTCTTAACAAAGTCACGGTTAATCCTATACCGTTAATAGATGATTTACTCGATAGGTTAGTACATAAAAATATTTTTACGAAGTTAGATTTGAAAAATGGATTTTTCCATGTTTTTATGGATCCAGATTCGATCAAATTTACTTCTTTTATAACTCCGTTAGGGCAATATGAATTTTTAAGAATGCCGTTTGGATTAAGAAATGCTCCGTCTACATTTCAAAGGTTTGTTAATAAGGTATTTTCAGATATGATAAGATTAAATAAGGTCATTATATATTTGGATGATATAATGATAGCATCAGAATGTGTGGAAGAACATTTTAAAGTGTTAACTGAAGTTTTTCAAAGACTAGTAGAAAATAATTTAGAGTTAAGATTAGACAAATGTGAATTTTTAGTAAGCCAGGTTAAATATCTTGGATACACTATTACGGAAGATGGTATTAGAGCAGATGAAAAGGGTCTTGCGGCAATAAAAAATTTTCCAGTTCCTACTAAATTACAGTCAGTACAGAGTTATCTGGGGTTGTGTTCATATTTTCGTAGGTTTGTTAAAGATTTTTCTTCAATTGCAAAACCATTATATGATTTAACAAGAAAAGATAAAATCTTTAAGTTTGGTGAAAATTAATTGCTGTGTTTTCAAACTCTAAAACAAAAGTTGTTGAGTGCACCTATTTTAGCTTTATATGATCCTGGTGATGAGACTGAGTTACATTGTGATGCAAGTTGTATAGGTTTTGGAACAATTTTGATGCAAAGGAAAAAAGATGGGAAAATGCATCCAGTATTTTATTTTTCTAAGCGTACTAGTGAAGCAGAGTAAAAGTATCATAGTTTTGAACTTGAAACATTGTCAATAATATATGCACTTCAAAGGTTTAGAGTTTATTTGCAAGGTTTGAAATTCAATATAGTTACGGACTGTAATTCGTTAACTTTGACTTTTAATAAAAAGGAGCTGAATCCGAGAATAGCTAGGTGGGCGTTAGAGCTTCAAAATTATGATTATACATTAGAACATCGTCCTAATAATCGTATGCAGCATGTTGATGCTCTTAGCCGTTGTAGTAATATAGTATTAGTAATAGAATCTAATACGTTTGAGGAGAATTTGGTTATTTGTCAAAACAAGGATCAAAAGCTGAAAGAGTTGCGCGATTTGTTAGAAACAAAAGAGGACGCTTTTTATGAAATGCGAAATGGTGTTCTGTATAAGAAAAAGGAAGATGGATCAGTTTTGTTTTATGTTCCTGAAGATATGGAAAGTCATGCATTATATAAATATCATGATGAGATGGGACATTTAGGGATAGATAAAACAATGGATAATATTTCTAAAAGTAACTGGTTTCCTTTAAAGAAACAAAAAATTTCAAGTCATATACAAAATTGTTTGCAGTGTATAATATTTTCAGCTAAGTATGGTCGAAATGAAGGTTTTTTTACAACTAAAACTAAGGAAGTAATATGCTCTCTTAAAAATTATTTTCGAGCGTATAGTCGCCCAAAAGTAATAGTGTCAGATAGAGGTAGTTGTTTCACGTCGGTGGAGTTTTTATTATTTTTGAAAGAAGAAAATGTGAAACATGTGAAAATAGCTACAGGTTCGCCACAAGCAAATGGCCAAGTTGAAAGAATAAATCGAAGTATAGGTCCAATGATTGCAAAACTTTCAAGCTCAGATAAAAATGGTTATTGGGACAATGTGTTAGAAATTGTAGAGTTTTCGTTAAACAACACTTTACATAGGACAATTAAGGAATATCCTAGTGCGAAGCTTTTCGGAGTGAAACAAAGGGGTAAAGTGTTAGATTTATTAAAAGAAAATTTGAATGAAGAAATTCAGACTAGGGAAGTAAGGCCTCTTGCGGAAATTAGAGAAGGTGCAAGTAAAAATGAAAAGAAATTACAAAGGTACAATGAAGTGTATGTGATTAGCAAACGGAGAGTACCAAATATATTTAAAGAAGGTGATTATGTGATGCTTAAAAATTTTGATTCAAATGTTGGAGTGTTGAAAAAACTTATTCCGAAATTTAAAGGTCCCTTTATGATAAGTAAAGTTTTGAAAAATTATCGTTATGTGGTGAAAGATGTGGAAGGTTTTCAGCATTCGTCACGACCATATGTTGGGGTTTGGGCGGTGGGAAATTTGAGACCATGGTTAGGGACGTTCGTAAAATCATGAAAAATGTAGAGATTTGGAGATATCAATTGTCAGGATGGTCGAATTGTAGCAATATATCTTGTGTGTACTACTGTATATAGTTTTCTACTTCTGTATGTTTTTCTGAATTGCATACAGTGTACTGTGTTTCAAAAGATCATAAAAGTTTATTAAGAGCATTCTCTTTTCCATTTCCCCTACAAAATCTGTACAATATGTATTTCTATTGAAGCTGAACCCTATTTTAGATTTAAATGGGATGTTATGCGTTGGCGGTCGTTTAAACAACGCAAATATGCCATACTCAGAACGACACCCTGCCATCCTACCCCAGGATAATCATCTTAAGACGTTGCCAACGACAACGGCAATAATTACAGGTCAAACAACAATACTAGGTACAATAACAACAGTACTCGGGGTAACGCAAACAATTTTAACAACAATACGCAAAACAGAAACAACAATACCAACGGAACTAACAATAATAGTGGAAATTATTCAAATGTGCGGACTTTAAACGCTCTGGCCCCTCAGGAGCGAACACTGGGGGAGCAAGAAACGGACATCTAACCGATCTATCTACAACAATAGGCATTTACTGTGTTAACTTAAATTATTCTGACTTTATCCAATTAAACTTTACCGGATCTAACAAATTACGTACGTTTTTAGTCGATACGCAAGCCGACATTTCTTTAATCAAAATTTCAAGTTTAAACAATCATTTTTCCATCAATACAGACGATGATATCCGCATTACTGGTGTCACTTCTAATAGTGTTTCTACTTTAGGTAAAATAACCGCAAATTTAAATTTTTCGAACTTTTCTATAAGACATAATTTACATGTGGTGAATGACGATTTTAATATTCCTTCTGATGGCATACTGGGTAAAGACTTTTTAAAAACAAACAAGTGTGTAATTAGCTATGCAAACAACTGCATCTCCTTCTGGGTAGGCAACGAAAAAGTCGCGATTCCGATTCTTCACGGGACAGAAAGCGATAACTGTGTAATACCTCCCAGATGCGAAGTTTTTCGACTCTTTGATTTAGGCAAGCAACCGGAGTCACTCTTCGTAGACTCACAAGAAATTGATAACGGTGTATTTACAGCTAGATGCATTGTTAATGCCAGCAACCCAATCATCAAGATTATAAATACCACAGACCATGTAAAATACGTAAAGAACTGTAACATTCGGACAGATAAACTTTCTAATTATCATATTTATTCCATCAAAAAGACGACGAAAGACGATAACCGGACAAAAGAACTTAGTAAAATTTTAAAGAAACAAATTCAAAGCAATAACGCAAGCAAATTACTCGACTTATGTCTAGAATATGCAGATATATTCGCTCTGCCTGACGACAAAATGACATTAAATAACTTTTACGAACAAAAATTAAGACTGACAGACACAAACCCCGTTTATATTAAAAATTACAGATTACCATATTCTCAGCGTGAGGAAATAAATAGCCAAGTGAATAAATTGCTAAACAATGACCTTGTCGAACCAAGTTACTCAAATTATAACAGTCCTTTAATTATAGTTCCAAAAAAAAACAATGATGGGCGAAAAGCATATCGTATGTGCGTAGATTTTCGTGCAGTCAATAAAAGACTAATTGCAGACAAGTTCCCTTTGGCACGCGTTGATGACATTTTAGACAACCTTGGTCGAGCAAAGTATTTTTCGACACTAGACCTTTTCTCTGGATTTCATCAAATCCCCTTGCATACAGATTCACGCGATATAACTTCTTTTAGCACCGAACGTGGAGCATTTAGATGGAAAGTTTTGCCTTTTGGTTTAAATATAGCACCGAATTCGTTTACACGAATGATGACAATCGCTTTTTCTGGTATTCCGGCTAATGTAGCATTTTTGTACGTCGACGATATCATCGTCATAGGCTGTAGTGAAGCACATCACATTAAAAACCTTTCAAAAGTATGTATCGATCTTTTAACCTAAAACTTAATCCAAATAAGTGCAATTTTCTAAGGCCAGAAGTAACATTTTTAGGCCACAGATGTTCGGCAACGGGTTTGTTGCCAGACGATTCCAAAATTAACGCAATTAAAAAATATACAAAACCGACTGACAAAGACGCAGTACGACGATGCGTTGCATTTGCAAATTACTACCGAAGGTTTATACCTAACTTTGCGTCTCTAGCCGCACCCTTGAATCGTTTAAACAGAAAAAAAGTAGAATTTATTTGGGACAGCGAGTGCGAGAAAGCTTTCGAATCACTAAAATCAGCGTTAATGTCACCTAAATTGCTACAATATCCAGACTTTTCCAAACAATTTATTATTACAGTTGATGCTTCAAAAACCGGATGTGGCGCTATTCTTAGCCAAGAACAGCAAGGTAGCGATCTGCCTATTTGTTTCGCTTCTAAAGCATTTAATAAAGCGGAACAGAAAAAACCAATTATAGAGTTGGAACTTTTAGCCATTTACTTTGCCATAAAACAATTTCGTCCATACATTTACGGAACTAACTTCCTTGTTAAATCAGATCACAGACCACTAGTTTTTCTTTTCAATATGAAGGATCCATCTTCAAAACTTGCGAGAATTCGTCTCGAATTAGCCGAATATAATTTCATTATAGAGTACATTAAAGGTAAATCAAACGTCAGTGCCGACGCACTTTCACGCATTTCCATTGACGAGATTAGGGAATCAACGAAACACGTTCTTGCAATTAAAACTAGAGCGATGACTAAGAAATGTAACGAAACAGAAATACAAAACAGTGACATAGACGATTCAACGCAGACTTTAAACGTTTATGACAAATTTGCATTTAATTTTTCAAAAAAAATACCGCGTATTAGATCAACAATGAATCACGATAAAAATTACAAAATTTCAAATTTACAAATATGTGCACATATAAAACACAAAAAAATCGAGTTGCTTAATGTCAAGGTTGTTAACGAAATAACGAATTTAGATGACTTACTTTCGAGGCTCGAAAACGAAGCCGGCAATCGCAACATTAAACATTTTGAATGGCCAAAAAACGATACATTTTTCAAATATTTTTCTATAGCAGAATTAAAAAACAGCGGAAACAAAATTTTAAAGAATTTACAAATTATACTAACAGATCCAGTAGAGACTGTAGACAACGACGATCAGAAACAAAAACTAATGACAATTTACCACACTGACCCGCTTGCAGGAGGACATTACGGAAACAAAAAACTTTATGCAAAAATACGTACAAAATACTATTGGAAAAACATGACTCGTGACATTGCTAAATTTGTAAAAAGTTGCGAAAAATGTTTATTAAACAAAGTTAAGCCTAAAACTAAAGAAAATCTTGTTCTTACACCAACACCTTGCAAACCATTCGACATTGCAGTTATTGATACAATAGGACCCTTACCTGAGTCGAATAATGGTAATAAGTTCGCACTTACCATTATATGCGACTTAACTAAATATTTAGTAACAATTGCTATTCCAGACAAAAGTGCTAAAACAATTGCATCTGCCATTTTTGAGAGTTTCGTGTTAACATATGGTATTATGAATTCTATTAAATCCGATTTAGGTACAGAATTCAAAAACGATATTTTTCAAGAATTAACGAAAATTTTAAAAATCGAACATCATTTTTCAACCGCATACCATCATGAAACCGTTGGTACAATTGAACGGAACCATAGGGTATTTAACGAATATTTGCGTGCGTACTTAGAAGAAACATATTCCGATTGGGACGTATATATAAAATATTTTACATTTTTGCATAACACAACAACAAACACAGTTTTTGATTACAAATTTACTCCATTCGAATTAGTATTTGGAAGAAAAGTTATTTTGCCAAATGAATTACAAAAAAAAAATCGATCCAATATATAACGTTGAAAATTATGCAAAGGAAATAAAATATAGAATGCAAAAATCACACGTACTCGCAAAAGAACTTATTAACAAACATAAAACGCGAAATAAAAATCTATATGATAAAACCGCGCGTCCTTTATCAGTTAACATAAATAATTTGGTTTTAATTCAAAAAGAACCACGAGATAAACATGCAACCATATACAAGTTTAGGATCTAAGTGAAAAAATAAAGAACGCGTCACTCTTTTGCGCGCACTAAAACAGTTCGGACTTAATTTAATTTACCGGCAACTGGCCGAGGTACCAGTAGCATATTTATTTAAAAAAGCAGCAGCGAGTGTCAGCGGAGCCTTGGCGCTCCACATGGCGGCAGTGGCCGTAGCAGCAGCAGCTGCAGCAACAGCACCAGCGAGCGATAGCGGAGCCCTGGCGCTCCACATGGCGACCGTGACAGCGAAGCCGGCAGGAGCCAGGCGATTGCGTGGCCCTCGAGCAAAATCCAAGGGCAGAGCCAATTAAACAAAAAAATGTGAAAAAAAAATTAAAATTATAAAATCCAAAAATATATGTACATATACATATAAAAATTACATAAAAAAAAAAAAAAATCTGAACTGAACTAAAACTTTTTTTTTCAAAAAAATTTCAATGGAACTTTCCTGCACAAAAATAAGCGCATAGTGGCTGTAGCTAGGTGGTGGTGTTAAAAAAAAAAAAAAAAAAAAGCCCTAAAATCATTTGACATTTTGAAACTAAAATTTAATGATTTTTAAATTGAAACCAAATTCAAAAAAAATTTAAATTTTTGAATAAAATTACTTTAAAATGAACTAACAAAATTTTAAACATACAAACATGAACTGAATTTAAAAGAAAAAAAAAATTTTTTTTCCAAAATTAATAAAAATGAACAATTTTTAAACGGTAAATATAAAACCAAAAAAAATATACAAAAAAAGCGGTGGTACCAAATTTTCAAACGAACACATTTACAATTTTCCACAAAACTACAAAAAAAAACATTTAAAATACAAAAAAAAGCGGTGGTACCAAATTTTCAAACAAAGAAATTTACAATTTTCGAAATAACAAAAAAAAAAAACATTAAAAAAAAAGCGGTGGTACCAAATTTTCAAAAAAAAAAAAACAGTTAAATAAATTGCCAAACAATAACAAATTTTACATATGGCAAACCACGCCATAACAAAGCGCCGTTAGTAACCGACAAACCGATTTACTGTTTTCGGTACAGCCCACATCGAGGGAATACCAGCACAACAACACCAATAGAGGACAACGCAGCGGTCAGAAGCAACGAGTAGCGGTTTTTGCAGCGTTGGGTATGGCGCACAGTGTGCGGAAATTATATAACGACATATGTATGTACATCTTTTTCATTAAAATTAAATTTTTTCAATTTTGCGTACTACTGTACAATTTGCATTATATACCGTAACTTTTAACTTTTTAACCTACTGTACTTGTGATCAAATACCTTTATATTATATCCATACATATATGCCAATACCTTTTCACTTTTGCGTACAACTGTACAATTTGCATTATATACCGTAACTTTTTAGTTTATCAACTACTGTACTTTTGATTATATACCTTTACATTATATACTACATACATACAGGTATTCTTACTGTTTTTTTGCACTTTTGCTTACTGTATTTTTTATCTAATCATACGTTTGTATTACTTACATAGCCAATCCAATACATGCTCAATTACCTATGTATATACATTTGTGTTACTGTTTTTTCATCGGAATTTCAGCTTTACATACAGAAGTGTGCAAACACTTACTAATATTTCTTCAAATATTACTTTTTGCAATAATTTAAAAATATTTTCTCAAAAAAAACTTTTCGGTGGTGCCTTCCAGTGTTAGTCGTAAGTCAGACTTTAAAACAATTTTTTTTTTTTTTTCGAAAATACAAATAATTAGTTTGCAACCTTAATACGATTTTTGATCTGTGCATTGTCGTACTATGCCTACGTTGAACTTTATAACATTTTCCAAATAAATATTTCACATTAAGTCGAAATTTCAAAATTACTTTTTTTCATAAATTCTGCCATACAGTGTTAGTTAAACTAAGAATTTGCAACACGATGCAATAGCACTTAGCAACAATTCAACGTTCAGATAAATAAATTGATTTTTATTAGATTTTTAAAGCTTCATCAAATGTCAGATACTGACACAGGTTATCCAGATTTTTCAATCAGTGAAGACCTATTAGGATTCGAATCATTAGCAAATATAAATTTAACCTTGAGTACTGACGATACAAAACTGGCAACTCCGGAACAGAAAAAATCTTTCATTACCCTTTTGCATCAATCATTAGGGAAAATTACAACGGTGATCCGCTAGCACTTAAATATAGATAAAATTAATTTAATTGAAGATCTCTCAGAAGAAAACCTACAAAGTACATTTATAGCATTTCTAAAATCAAAGCTTGAAGGCAAGGCACGCGAGGCAATTCCAACTGATATTAGTTCCATTGTTCAGATTAAAGACGCGTTACGTAGTAGAATAAAACCGGACAACTCAAAAGTTGTAGCTGGAAAAATTGCATCTTTGCACATAGTAAACAACAACTATACAGAATTTGCCAAACGTGTCGAGGAGCTATCTGATGCACTACGACGTTCTTTAATCACTGAAGGTATGACACAAGCTAAAGCCCAAGAAATGGCAGTTGAACAAACTATAAATGTATGCAGATTAAATACACGTTCTGACTTAGTTAAGTAAATTTTGGCATCAACAACCTTCAATGATTCAAAGGACGTAGTAGCAAAAATGATCGTAGAACAAAATAACCAAGCAAAAGAGAGACAAGTATTAGCGTTCCAATTAAACAATAACAGAGCAAATAATTTTCGAAGTAATTTTCAAAATTTTAATAGATACAACAATAATGGCAACAACTTTAGGTACAACAATAACGCAAACAACTTTAGGTACAACAATAACGCAAACAACTTTAGGTACAACAATAATGGCAACAACTTTAGGTACAACAATAATGGCAACAACTATAGGAACAACGACAACGGCAATAATTACAGGTCAAACAACAATGGCAACAATACTAGGTACAATAACAACAGTACTCGGGGTAACGCAAACAATTTTAACAACAATACGCAAAACAGAAACAACAATACCAACGGAACTAACAATAATAGTGGAAATTATTCAAATGTGCGGACTTTAAACGCTCTGGCCCCTCAGGAGCGAACACTGGGGGAGCAAGAAACGGACATCTAACCGATCTATCTACAACAATAGGCATTTACTGTGTTAACTTAAATTATTCTGACTTTATCCAATTAAACTTTACCGGATCTAACAAATTACGTACGTTTTTAGTCGATACGCAAGCCGACATTTCTTTAATCAAAATTTCAAGTTTAAACAATAATTTTTCCATCAATACAGACGATGATATCCGCATTACTGGTGTCACTTCTAATAGTGTTTCTACTTTAGGTAAAATAACCGCAAATTTAAATTTTTCGAACTTTTCTATAAGACATAATTTACATGTGGTGAATGACGATTTTAATATTCCTTCTGATGGCATACTGGGTAAAGACTTTTTAAAAACAAACAAGTGTGTAATTAGCTATGCAAACAACTGCAGCTCCTTCTGGGTAGGCAACGAAAAAGTCGCGATTCCGATTCTTCACGGGACAGAAAGCGATAACTGTGTAATACCTCCCAGATGCGAAGTTTTTCGACTCTTTGATTTAGGCAAGCAACCGGAGTCACTCTTCGTAGACTCACAAAAAATTGATAACGGTGTATTTACAGCTAGATGCATTGTTAATGCCAGCAACCCAATCATCAAGATTATAAATACCACAGACCATGTAAAATACGTAAAGAACTGTAACATTCGGACAGATAAACTTTCTAATTATCATATTTATTCCATCAAAAAGACGACGAAAGACGATAACCGGACAAAAGAACTTAGTAAAATTTTAAAGAAACAAATTCAAAGCAATAACGCAAGCAAATTACTCGACTTATGTCTAGAATATGCAGATATATTCGCTCTGCCTGACGACAAAATGACATTAAATAACTACCGAAGGTTTATACCTAACTTTGCGTCTCTAGCCTCACCCTTGAATCGTTTAAACAGAAAAAAAGTATAATTTATTTGGGACAGCGAGTGCGAGAAAGCTTTCGAATCACTAAAATCAGCGTTAATGTCACCTAAATTGCTACAATATCCAGACTTTTCCAAACAACTTATTATTACAGTTGATGCTTCAAAAACCGGATGTGGCGCTATTCTTAGCCAAGAACAGAAAGGTAGCGATCTGCCTATTTGTTTCGCTTCTAAAGCATTTAATAAAGCGGAACAGAAAAAACCAATTATAGAGTTTGAACTTTTAGCCATTTACTTTGCCAAAAAACAATTTCGTCCATACATTTACGGAACTAACTTCCTTGTTAAATCAGATCACAGACCACTAGTATTTCTTTTCAATATGAAGGATCCATCTTCAAAACTTGCGAGAATTCGTCTCGAATTAGCCGAATATAATTTCATTATAGAGTACATTAAAGGTAAATCAAACGTCAGTGCCGACGCACTTTCTCGCATTTCCATTGACGAGATTAGGGAATCAACGAAACACGTTCTTGCAATTAAAACTAGAGCGATGACTAAGAAATGTAACGAAACAGAAATACAAAACAGTGACATAGACGATTCAACGCAGACTTTAAACGTTTATGACAAATTTGCATTTAATTTTTCAAAAAAAATACCGCGTATTAGATCAACAATGAATCACGATAAATATTACAAAATTTCAAATTTACAAATATGTGCACATATAAAACACAAAAAAATCGAGTTGCTTAATGTCAAGGTTGTTAACGAAATAACGAATTTAGATGACTTACTTTCGAGGCTCGAAAACGAAGCCGGCAATCGCAACATTAAACATTTTGAATGGCCAAAAAACGATACATTTTTCAAATATTTTTCTATAGCAGAATTAAAAAACAGCGGAAACAAAATTTTAAAGAATTTACAAATTATACTAACAGATCCAGTAGAGACTGTAGACAACGACGATCAGAAACAAAAACTAATGACAATTTACCACACTGACCCGCTTGCAGGAGGACATTACGGAAACAAAAAACTTTATGCAAAAATACGTACAAAATACTATTGGAAAAACATGACTCGTGACATTGCTAAATTTGTAAAAAGTTGCGAAAAATGTTTATTAAACAAAGTTAAGCCTAAAACTAAAGAAAATCTTGTTCTTACACCAACACCTTGCAAACCATTCGACATTGTAGTTATTGATACAATAGGACCCTTACCTGAGTCGAATAATGGTAATAAGTTCGCACTTACCATTATATGCGACTTAACTAAATATTTAGTAACAATTGCTATTCCAGACAAAAGTGCTAAAACAATTGCATCTGCCATTTTTGAGAGTTTCGTGTTAACATATGGTATTATGAATTCTATTAAATCCGATTTAGGTACAGAATTCAAAAACGATATTTTTCAAGAATTAACGAAAATTTTAAAAATCGAACATAATTTTTCAACCGCATACCATCATGAAACCGTTGGTACAATTGAACGGAACCATAGGGTATTTAACGAATATTTGCGTGCGTACTTAGAAGAAACATATTCCGATTGGGACGTATATATAAAATATTTTACATTTTTGCATAACACAACAACAAACACAGTTTTTGATTACAAATTTACTCCATTCGAATTAGTATTTGGAAGAAAAGTTATTTTGCCAAATGAATTACAAAAAAAAAATCGATCCAATATATAACGTTGAAAATTATGCAAAGGAAATAAAATATAGAATGCAAAAATCACACGTACTCGCAAAAGAACTTATTAACAAACATAAAACGCGAAATAAAAATCTATATGATAAAACCGCGCGTCCTTTATCAGTTAACATAAATAATTTGGTTTTAATTCAAAAAGAACCACGAGATAAACATGCAACCATATACAAGTTTAGGATCTAAGTGAAAAAATAAAGAACGCGTCACTCTTTTGCGCGCACTAAAACAGTTCGGACTTAATTTAATTTACCGGCAACTGGCCGAGGTACCAGTAGCATATTTATTTAAAAAAGCAGCAGCGAGTGTCAGCGGAGCCTTGGCGCTCCACATGGCGGCAGTGGCCGTAGCAGCAGCAGCTGCAGCAACAGCACCAGCGAGCGATAGCGGAGCCCTGGCGCTCCACATGGCGACCGTGACAGCGAAGCCGGCAGGAGCCAGGCGATTGCGTGGCCCTCGAGCAAAATCCAAGGGCAGAGCCAATTAAACAAAAAAATGTGAAAAAAAATCAAAATTATAAAATCCAAAAATATATGTATATAAAAATTACAAAAAAAAAAAAAAAATCTGAACTGAACTAAAACTTTTTTTTTCAAAAAAAACCCTTTCAAATGTAAACTAAAAAAAAAAAAAAATTTCAATGGAACTTTCCTGCACAAAAATAAGCGCATAGTGGCTGTAGCTAGGTGGTGGTGTTAAAAAAAAAAAAAAAAGCCCTAAAATCATTTGACATTTTGAAACTAAAATTTAATGATTTTTAAATTGAAACCAAATTCAAAAAAAATTAAAATTTTTGAATAAAATTACTTTAAAATGAACTAACAAAATTTTAAACATACAAACATGAACTGAATTTAAAAGAAAAAAAATTTTTTTTCCCAAAATTAATAAAAATGAACAATTTTTAAACGGTAAATATAAAACCAAAAAAAATATACAAAAAAAGCGGTGGTACCAAATTTTCAAACGAACACATTTACAATTTTCTACAAAACTACAAAAAAAAAACATTTAAAATACAAAAAAAAGCGGTGGTACCAAATTTTCAAACAAAGAAATTTACAATTTTCGAAATAACAAAAAAAAAACATTAAAAAAAAGCGGTGGTACCAAATTTTCAAAAAAAAAACAGTTAAATAAATTGCCAAACAATAACAAATTTTACATATGGCAAACCACGCCATAACAAAGCGCCGTTAGTAACCGACAAACCGATTTACTGTTTTCGGTACAGCCCACATCGAGGGAATACCAGCACAACAACACCAATAGAGGACAACGCAGCGGTCAGAAGCAACGAGTAGCGGTTTTTGCAGCGTTGGGTATGGCGCACAGTGTGCGGAAATTATATAACGACATATGTATGTACATCTTTTTCATTAAAATTAAATTTTTTCAATTTTGCGTACTACTGTACAATTTGCATTATATACCGTAACTTTTAACTTTTTAAACTACTGTACTTTTGATCAAATACCTTTATATTATATCCATACATATATGCCAATACCTTTTCACTTTTGCGTACAACTGTACAATTTGCATTATATACCGTAACTTTTTAGTTTATCAACTACTGTACTTTTGATTATATACCTTTACATTATATACTACATACATACAGGTATTCTTACTGTTTTTTTGCACTTTTGCTTACTGTATTTTTTATCTAATCATACGTTTATATTACTTACATAGCCAATCCAATACATGCTCAATTACCTATGTATATACATTTGTGTTACTGTTTTTTCATCGGAATTTCAGCTTTACATACAGAAGTGTGCAAACACTTACTAATATTTCTTCAAATATTACTTTTTGCAATAATTTAAAAATATTTTCTCAAAAAAAACTTTTCGGTGGTGCCTTCCAGTGTTAGTCGTAAGTCAGACTTTAAAACAATTTTTTTTTTTTTTTCGAAAATACAAATAATTAATTTGCAACCTTAATACGATTTTTGATCTGTGGATTGTCGTACTATGCCTACGTTGAACTTTATAACATTTTCCAAATAAATATTTCACATTAAGTCGAAATTTCAAAATTACTTTTTTTCATAAATTCTGCCATACAGTGTTAGTTAAA
Source organism: Philophylla caesio (assembly GCA_963971545.1). Classification (NCBI taxonomy): domain Eukaryota; kingdom Metazoa; phylum Arthropoda; class Insecta; order Diptera; family Tephritidae; genus Philophylla; species Philophylla caesio. The sequence continues at coordinate 103,024,175 of OZ020604.1, forward strand.
CTAAGAATTTGCAACACGATGCAATAGCACTTAGCAACAATTCAACGTTCAGATAAATAAATTGATTTTTATTAGATTTTTAAAGCTTCATCAAATGTCAGATACTGACACAGGTTATCCAGATTTTTCAATCAGTGAAGACCTATTAGTATTCGAATCATTAGCAAATATAAATTTAACCTTGAGTACTGACGATACAAAAATGGCAACTCCGGAACAGAAAAAATCTTTCATTAGCCTTTGTGCATCAATCATTAGGGAAAATTACAACGGTGATCCGCTAGCACTTGAATCATTTATAGATAAAATTAATTTAATTGAAGATCTCTCAGAAGAAAACCTACAAAGTACATTTATAGCATTTCTAAAATCAAAGCTTGAAGGCAAGGCACGCGAGGCAATTCCAACTGATATTAGTTCCATTGTTCAGATTAAAGACGCGTTACGTAGTAGAATAAAACCGGACAACTCAAAAGTTGTAGCTGGAAAAATTGCATCTTTGCACATAGTAAACAACAACTATACAGAATTTGCCAAACGTGTCGAGGAGCTATCTGATGCACTACGACGTTCTTTAATCACTGAAGGTATGACACAAGCTAAAGCCCAAGAAATGGCAGTTGAACAAACTATAAATGTATGCAGATTAAATACACGTTCTGACTTAGTTAAGTAAATTTTGGCATCAACAACCTTCAATGATTCAAAGGACGTAGTAGCAAAAATGATCGTAGAACAAAATAACCAAGCAAAAGAGAGACAAGTATTAGCGTTCCAATTAAACAATAACAGAGCAAATAATTTTCGAAGTAATTTTCAAAATTTTAATAGATACAACAATAACGCAAACAACTTTAGGTACAACAATAATGGCAACAACTTTAGGTACAACAATAATGGCAACAACTATAGGAACAACGACAACGGCAATAATTACAGGTCAAACAACAATGGCAACAATACTAGGTACAATAACAACAGTACTCGGGGTAACGCAAACAATTTTAACAACAATACGCAAAACAGAAACAACAATACCAACGGAACTAACAATAATAGTGGAAATTATTCAAATGTGCGGACTTTAAACGCTCTGGCCCCTCAGGAGCGAACACTGGGGGAGCAAGAAACGGACATCTAACCGATCTATCTACAACAATAGGCATTTACTGTCTTAACTTAAATTATTCTGACTTTATCCAATTAAACTTTACCGGATCTAACAAATTACGTACGTTTTTAGTCGATACGCAAGCCGACATTTCTTTAATCAAAATTTCAAGTTTAAACAATCATTTTTCCATCAATACAGACGATGATATCCGCATTACTGGTGTCACTTCTAATAGTGTTTCTACTTTAGGTAAAATAACCGCAAATTTAAATTTTTCGAACTTTTCTATAAGACATAATTTACATGTGGTGAATGACGATTTTAATATTCCTTCTGATGGCATACTGGGTAAAGACTTTTTAAAAACAAACAAGTGTGTAATTAGCTATGCAAACAACTGCATCTCCTTCTGGGTAGGCAACGAAAAAGTCGCGATTCCGATTCTTCACGGGACAGAAAGCGATAACTGTGTAATACCTCCCAGATGCGAAGTTTTTCGACTCTTTGATTTAGGCAAGCAACCGGAGTCACTCTTCGTAGACTCACAAGAAATTGATAACGGTGTATTTACAGCTAGATGCATTGTTAATGCCAGCAACCCAATCATCAAGATTATAAATACCACAGACCATGTAAAATACGTAAAGAACTGTAACATTCGGACAGATAAACTTTCTAATTATCATATTTATTCCATCAAAAAGACGACGAAAGACGATAACCGGACAAAAGAACTTAGTAAAATTTTAAAGAAACAAATTCAAAGCAATAACGCAAGCAAATTACTCGACTTTTGTCTAGAATATATTCGCTCTGCCTGACGACAAAATGACATTAAATAACTTTTACGAACAAAAATTAAGACTGACAGACACAAACCCCGTTTATATTAAAAATTACAGATTACCATATTCTCAGCGTGAGGAAATAAATAGCCAAGTGAATAAATTGCTAAACAATGACCTTGTCGAACCAAGTTACTCAAATTATAACAGTCCTTTAATTATAGTTCCAAAAAAAAACAATGATGGGCGAAAAGCATATCATATGTGCGTAGATTTTCGTGCAGTCAATAAAAGACTAATTGCAGACAAGTTCCCTTTGGCACGCGTTGATGACATTTTAGACAACCTTGGTCGAGCAAAGTATTTTTCGACACTAGACCTTTTCTCTGGATTTCATCAAATCCCCTTGCATACAGATTCACGCGATATAACTTCTTTTAGCACCGAACGTGGAGCATTTAGATGGAAAGTTTTGCCTTTTGGTTTAAATATAGCACCGAATTCGTTTACACGAATGATGACAATCGCTTTTTCTGGTATTCCGGCTAATGTAGCATTTTTGTACGTCGACGATATCATCGTCATAGGCTGTAGTGAAGCACATCACATTAAAAACCTTTCAAAAGTTTTCGATACATGTCGATCTTTTAACCTGAAACTTAATCCAAATAAGTGCAATTTTCTAAGGCCAGAAGTAACATTTTTAGGCCACAAATGTTCGGCAACGGGTTTGTTGCCAGACGATTCCAAAATTAACGCAATTAAAAAATATACAAAACCGACTGACAAAGACGCAGTACGACGATTCGTTGCATTTGCAAATTACTACCGAAGGTTTATACCTAACTTTGCGTCTCTAGCCTCACCCTTGAATCGTTTAAACAGAAAAAAAGTAGAATTTATTTGGGACAGCGAGTGCGAGAAAGCTTTCGAATCACTAAAATCAGCGTTAATGTCACCTAAATTGCTACAATATCCAGACTTTTCCAAACAACTTATTATTACAGTTGATGCTTCAAAAACCGGATGTAGCGCTATTCTTAGCCAAGAACAGCAAGGTAGCGATCTGCCTATTTGTTTCGCTTCTAAAGCATTTAATAAAGCGGAACAGAAAAAACCAATTATAGAGTTGGAACTTTTAGCCATTTACTTTGCCATAAAACAATTTCGTCCATACATTTACGGAACTAACTTCCTTGTTAAATCAGATCACAGACCACTAGTATTTCTTTTCAATATGAAGGATCCATCTTCAAAACTTGCGAGAATTCGTCTCGAATTAGCCGAATATAATTTCATTATAGAGTACATTAAAGGTAAATCAAACGTCAGTGCCGACGCACTTTCACGCATTTCCATTGACGAGATTAGGGAATCAACGAAACACGTTCTTGCAATTAAAACTAGAGCGATGACTAAGAAATGTAACGAAACAGAAATACAAAACAGTGTCATAGACGATTCAACGCAGACTTTAAACGTTTATGACAAATTTGCATTTAATTTTTCAAAAAAAATACCGCGTATTAGATCAACAATGAATCACGATAAAAATTACAAAATTTCAAATTTACAAATATGTGCACATATAAAACACAAAAAAATCGAGTTGCTTAATGTCAAGGTTGTTAACGAAATAACGAATTTAGATGACTTACTTTCGAGGCTCGAAAACGAAGCCGGCAATCGCAACATTAAACATTTTGAATGGCCAAAAAACGATACATTTTTCAAATATTTTTCTATAGCAGAATTAAAAAACAGCGGAAACAAAATTTTAAAGAATTTACAAATTATACTAACAGATCCAGTAGAGACTGTAGACAACGACGATCAGAAACAAAAACTAATGACAATTTACCACACTGACCCGCTTGCAGGAGGACATTACGGAAACAAAAAACTTTATGCAAAAATACGTACAAAATACTATTGGAAAAACATGACTCGTGACATTGCTAAATTTGTAAAAAGTTGCGAAAAATGTTTATTAAACAAAGTTAAGCCTAAAACTAAAGAAAATCTTGTTCTTACACCAACACCTTGCAAACCATTCGACATTGCAGTTATTGATACAATAGGACCCTTACCTGAGTCGAATAATGGTAATAAGTTCGCACTTACCATTATATGCGACTTAACTAAATATTTAGTAACAATTGCTATTCCAGACAAAAGTGCTAAAACAATTGCATCTGCCATTTTTGAGAGTTTCGTGTTAACATATGGTATTATGAATTCTATTAAATCCGATTTAGGTACAGAATTCAAAAACGATATTTTTCAAGAATTAACGAAAATTTTAAAAATCGAACATCATTTTTCAACCGCATACCATCATGAAACCGTTGGTACAATTGAACGGAACCATAGGGTATTTAACGAATATTTGCGTGCGTACTTAGAAGAAACATATTCCGATTGGGACGTATATATAAAATATTTTACATTTTTGCATAACACAACAACAAACACAGTTTTTGATTACAAATTTACTCCATTCGAATTAGTATTTGGAAGAAAAGTTATTTTGCCAAATGAATTACAAAAAAAAAATCGATCCAATATATAACGTTGAAAATTATGCAAAGGAAATAAAATATAGAATGCAAAAATCACACGTACTCGCAAAAGAACTTATTAACAAACATAAAACGCGAAATAAAAATCTATATGATAAAACCGCGCGTCCTTTATCAGTTAACATAAATAATTTGGTTTTAATTCAAAAAGAACCACGAGATAAACATGCAACCATATACAAGTTTAGGATCTAAGTGAAAAAATAAAGAACGCGTCACTCTTTTGCGCGCACTAAAACAGTTCGGACTTAATTTAATTTACCGGCAACTGGCCGAGGTACCAGTAGCATATTTATTTAAAAAAGCAGCAGCGAGTGTCAGCGGAGCCTTGGCGCTCCACATGGCGGCAGTGGCCGTAGCAGCAACAGCACCAGCGAGCGATAGCGGAGCCCTGGCGCTCCACATGGCGACCGTGACAGCGAAGCCGGCAGGAGCCAGGCGATTGCGTGGCCCTCGAGCAAAATCCAAGGGCAGAGCCAATTAAACAAAAAAATGTGAAAAAAAAATTAAAATTATAAAATCCAAAAATATACATATGTACATACATATATAAAAATTACAAAAAAAAAAAAAAAATCTGAACTGAACTAAAACTTTTTTTTTCAAAAAAAACCCTTTCAAATGTAAACTAAAAAAAAAAAAAAAATTTCAATGGAACTTTCCTGCACAAAAATAAGCGCATAGTGGCTGTAGCTAGGTGGTGGTGTTAAAAAAAAAAAAAAAAAACAGCCCTAAAATCATTTGACATTTTGAAACTAAAATTTAATGATTTTTAAATTGAAACCAAATTCAAAAAAAATTTAAATTTTTGAATAAAATTACTTTAAAATGAACTAACAAAATTTTAAACATACAAACATGAACTGAATTTAACAGAAAAAAAATTTCCCAAAATTAATAAAAATGAACAATTTTTAAACGGTAAATATAAAACCAAAAAAAATATACAAAAAAAAGCGGTGGTACCAAATTTTCAAACGAACACATTTACAATTTTCCACAAAACTACAAAAAAAAACATTTAAAATACAAAAAAAAGCGGTGGTACCAAATTTTCAAACAAAGAAATTTACAATTTTCGAAATAACAAAAAAAAAAACATTAAAAAAAAAGCGGTGGTACCAAATTTTCAAAAAAAAACAGTTAAATAAATTGCCAAACAATAACAAATTTTACATATGGCAAACCACGCCATAACAAAGCGCCGTTAGTAACCGACAAACCGATTTACTGTTTTCGGTACAGCCCACATCGAGGGAATACCAGCACAACAACACCAATAGAGGACAACGCAGCGGTCAGAAGCAACGAGTAGCGGTTTTTGCAGCGTTGGGTATGGCGCACAGTGTGCGGAAATTATATAACGACATATGTATGTACATCTTTTTCATTAAAATTAAATTTTTTCAATTTTGCGTACTACTGTACAATTTGCATTATATACCGTAACTTTTAACTTTTTAAACTACTGTACTTGTGATCAAATACCTTTATATTATATCCATACATATATGCCAATACCTTTTCACTTTTGCGTACAACTGTACAATTTGCATTATATACCGTAACTTTTTAGTTTATCAACTACTGTACTTTTGATTATATACCTTTACATTATATACTACATACATACAGGTATTCTTACTGTTTTTTTGCACTTTTGCTTACTGTATTTTTTATCTAATCATACGTTTGTATTACTTACATAGCCAATCCAATACATGCTCAATTACCTATGTATATACATTTGTGTTACTGTTTTTTCATCGGAATTTCAGCTTTACATACAGAAGTGTGCAAACACTTACTAATATTTCTTCAAATATTACTTTTTGCAATAATTTAAAAATATTTTCCCAAAAAAAACTTTTCGGTGGTGCCTTCCAGTGTTAGTCGTGAGTCAGACTTTAAAACAATTTTTTTTTTTTTTTTTCGAAAATACAAATAATTAATTTGCAACCTTAATACGATTTTTGATCTGTGCATTGTCGTACTATGCCTACGTTGAACTTTATAACATTTTCCAAATAAATATTTCACATTAAGTCGAAATTTCAAAATTACTTTTTTTCATAAATTCTGCCATACAGTGTTAGTTAAACTAAGAATTTGCAACACGATGCAATAGCACTTAGCAACAATTCAACGTTCAGATAAATAAACTGATTTTTATTAGATTTTTAAAGCTTCATCAAATGTCAGATACTGACACAGGTTATCCAGATTTTTCAATCAGTGAAGACCTGTTAGGATTCGAATCATTAGCAAATATAAATTTAACCTTGAGTACTGACGATACAAAACTGGCAACTCCGGAACAGAAAAAATCTTTCATTAGCCTTTGTGCATCAATCATTAGGGAAAATTACAACGGTGATCCGCTAGCACTTAAATATAGATAAAATTAATTTAATTGAAGATCTCTCAGAAGAAAACCTACAAAGTACATTTATAGCATTTCTAAAATCAAAGCTTGAAGGCAAGGCACGCGAGGCAATTCCAACTGATATTAGTTCCATTGTTCAGATTAAAGACGCGTTACGTAGTAGAATAAAACCGGACAACTCAAAAGTTGTAGCTGGAAAAATTGCATCTTTGCACATAGTAAACAACAACTATACAGAATTTGCCAAACGTGTCGAGGAGCTATCTGATGCACTACGACGTTCTTTAATCACTGAAGGTATGACACAAGCTAAAGCCCAAGAAATGGCAGTTGAACAAACTATAAATGTATGCAGATTAAATACACGTTCTGACTTAGTTAAGTAAATTTTGGCATCAACAACCTTCAATGATTCAAAGGACGTAGTAGCAAAAATGATCGTAGAACAAAATAACCAAGCAAAAGAGAGACAAGTATTAGCGTTCCAATTAAACAATAACAGAGCAAATAATTTTCGAAGTAATTTTCAAAATTTTAATAGATACAACAATAATGGCAACAACTTTAGGTACAACAATAACGCAAACAACTTTAGGTACAACAATAATGGCAACAACTTTAGGTACAACAATAATGGCAACAACTATAGGAACAACGACAACGGCAATAATTACAGGTCAAACAACAATGGCAACAATACTAGGTACAATAACAACAGTACTCGGGGTAACGCAAACAATTTTAACAACAATACGCAAAACAGAAACAACAATACCAACGGAACTAACAATAATAGTGGAAATTATTCAAATGTGCGGACTTTAAACGCTCTGGCCCCTCAGGAGCGAACACTGGGGGAGCAAGAAACGGACATCTAACCGATCTATCTACAACAATAGGCATTTACTGTGTTAACTTAAATTATTCTGACTTTATCCAATTAAACTTTACCGGATCTAACAAATTACGTACGTTTTTAGTCGATACGCAAGCCGACATTTCTTTAATCAAAATTTCAAGTTTAAACAATCATTTTTCCATCAATACAGACGATGATATCCGCATTACTGGTGTCACTTCTAATAGTGTTTCTACTTTAGGTAAAATAACCGCAAATTTAAATTTTTCGAACTTTTCTATAAGACATAATTTACATGTGGTGAATGACGATTTTAATATTCCTTCTGATGGCATACTGGGTAAAGACTTTTTAAAAACAAACAAGTGTGTAATTAGCTATGCAAACAACTGCATCTCCTTCTGGGTAGGCAACGAAAAAGTCGCGATTCCGATTCTTCACGGGACAGAAAGCGATAACTGTGTAATACCTCCCAGATGCGAAGTTTTTCGACTCTTTGATTTAGGCAAGCAACCGGAGTCACTCTTCGTAGACTCACAAGAAATTGATAACGGTGTATTTACAGCTAGATGCATTGTTAATGCCAGCAACCCAATCATCAAGATTATAAATACCACAGACCATGTAAAATACGTAAAGAACTGTAACATTCGGACAGATAAACTTTCTAATTATCATATTTATTCCATCAAAAAGACGACGAAAGACGATAACCGGACAAAAGAACTTAGTAAAATTTTAAAGAAACAAATTCAAAGCAATAACGCAAGCAAATTACTCGACTTATGTCTAGAATATGCAGATATATTCGCTCTGCCTGACGACAAAATGACATTAAATAACTTTTACGAACAAAAATTAAGACTGACAGACACAAACCCCGTTTATAATAAAAATTACAGATTACCATATTCTCAGCGTGAGGAAATAAATAGCCAAGTGAATAAATTGCTAAACAATGACCTTGTCGAACCAAGTTACTCAAATTATAACAGTCCTTTAATTATAGTTCCAAAAAAAAACAATGATGGGCGAAAAGCATATCGTATGTGCGTAGATTTTCGTGCAGTCAATAAAAGACTAATTGCAGACAAGTTCCCTTTGGCACGCGTTGATGACATTTTAGACAACCTTGGTCGAGCAAAGTATTTTTCGACACTAGACCTTTTCTCTGGATTTCATCAAATCCCCTTGCATACAGATTCACGCGATATAACTTCTTTTAGCACCGAACGTGGAGCATTTAGATGGAAAGTTTTGCCTTTTGGTTTAAATATAGCACCGAATTCGTTTACACGAATGATGACAATCGCTTTTTCTGGTATTCCGGCTAATGTAGCATTTTTGTACGTCGACGATATCATCGTCATAGGCTGTAGTGAAGCACATCACATTAAAAACCTTTCAAAAGTTTTCGATACATGTCGATCTTTTAACCTAAAACTTAATCCAAATAAGTGCAATTTTCTAAGGCCAGAAGTAACATTTTTAGGCCACAGATGTTCGGCAACGGGTTTGTTGCCAGACGATTCCAAAATTAACGCAATTAAAAAATATACAAAACCGACTGACAAAGACGCAGTACGACGATGCGTTGCATTTGCAAATTACTACCGAAGGTTTATACCTAACTTTGCGTCTCTAGCCGCACCCTTGAATCGTTTAAACAGAAAAAAAGTATAATTTATTTGGGACAGCGAGTGCGAGAAAGCTTTCGAATCACTAAAATCAGCGTTAATGTCACCTAAATTGCTACAATATCCAGACTTTTCCAAACAATTTATTATTACAGTTGATGCTTCAAAAACCGGATGTGGCGCTATTCTTAGCCAAGAACAGCAAGGTAGCGATCTGCCTATTTGTTTCGCTTCTAAAGCATTTAATAAAGCGGAACAGAAAAAACCAATTATAGAGTTGGAACTTTTAGCCATTTACTTTGCCATAAAACAATTTCGTCCATACATTTACGGAACTAACTTCCTTGTTAAATCAGATCACAGACCACTAGTTTTTCTTTTCAATATGAAGGATCCATCTTCAAAACTTGCGAGAATTCGTCTCGAATTAGCCGAATATAATTTCATTATAGAGTACATTAAAGGTAAATCAAACGTCAGTGCCGACGCACTTTCACGCATTTCCATTGACGAGATTAGGGAATCAACGAAACACGTTCTTGCAATTAAAACTAGAGCGATGACTAAGAAATGTAACGAAACAGAAATACAAAACAGTGACATAGACGATTCAACGCAGACTTTAAACGTTTATGACAAATTTGCATTTAATTTTTTAAAAAAAAATACCGCGTATTAGATCAACAATGAATCACGATAAAAATTACAAAATTTCAAATTTACAAATATGTGCACATATAAAACACAAAAAAATCGAGTTGCTTAATGTCAAGGTTGTTAACGAAATAACGAATTTAGATGACTTACTTTCGAGGCTCGAAAACGAAGCCGGCAATCGCAACATTAAACATTTTGAATGGCCAAAAAACGATACATTTTTCAAATATTTTTCTATAGCAGAATTAAAAAACAGCGGAAACAAAATTTTAAAGAATTTACAAATTATACTAACAGATCCAGTAGAGACTGTAGACAACGACGATCAGAAACAAAAACTAATGACAATTTACCACACTGACCCGCTTGCAGGAGGACATTGCGGAAACAAAAACTTTATGCAAAAATACGTACAAAATACTATTGGAAAAACATGACTCGTGACATTGCTAAATTTGTAAAAAGTTGCGAAAAATGTTTATTAAACAAAGTTAAGCCTAAAACTAAAGAAAATCTTGTTCTTACACCAACACCTTGCAAACCATTCGACATTGCAGTTATTGATACAATAGGACCCTTACCTGAGTCGAATAATGGTAATAAGTTCGCACTTACCATTATATGCGACTTAACTAAATATTTAGTAACAATTGCTATTCCAGACAAAAGTGCTAAAACAATTGCATCTGCCATTTTTGAGAGTTTCGTGTTAACATATGGTATTATGAATTCTATTAAATCCGATTTAGGTACAGAATTCAAAAACGATATTTTTCAAGAATTAACGAAAATTTTAAAAATCGAACATCATTTTTCAACCGCATACCACCATGAAACCGTTGGTACAATTGAACGGAACCATAGGGTATTTAACGAATATTTGCGTGCGTACTTAGAAGAAACATATTCCGATTGGGACGTATATATAAAATATTTTACATTTTTGCATAACACAACAACAAACACAGTTTTTGATTACAAATTTACTCCATTCGAATTAGTATTTGGAAGAAAAGTTATTTTGCCAAATGAATTACAAAAAAAAAATCGATCCAATATATAACGTTGAAAATTATGCAAAGGAAATAAAATATAGAATGCAAAAATCACACGTACTCGCAAAAGAACTTATTAACAAACATAAAACGCGAAATAAAAATCTATATGATAAAACCGCGCGTCCTTTATCAGTTAACATAAATAATTTGGTTTTAATTCAAAAAGAACCACGAGATAAACATGCAACCATATACAAGTTTAGGATCTAAGTGAAAAAATAAAGAACGCGTCACTCTTTTGCGCGCACTAAAACAGTTCGGACTTAATTTAATTTACCGGCAACTGGCCGAGGTACCAGTAGCATATTTATTTAAAAAAGCAGCAGCGAGTGTCAGCGGAGCCTTGGCGCTCCACATGGCGGCAGTGGCCGTAGCAGCAGCAGCTGCAGCAACAGCACCAGCGAGCGATAGCGGAGCCCTGGCGCTCCACATGGCGACCGTGACAGCGAAGCCGGCAGGAGCCAGGCGATTGCGTGGCCCTCGAGCAAAATCCAAGGGCAGAGCCAATTAAACAAAAAAATGTGAAAAAAAAATTAAAATTATAAAATCCAAAAATATATGTACATATACATATAAAAATTACAAAAAAAAAAAAAAAAATCTGAACTGAACTAAAACTTTTTTTTTCAAAAAAAAACCCTTTCAAATGTAAACTAAAAAAAAAAAAAATTTCAATGGAACTTTCCTGCACAAAAATAAGCGCATAGTGGCTGTAGCTAGGTGGTGGTGTTAAAAAAAAAAAAAAAAAAAGCCCTAAAATCATTTGACATTTTGAAACTAAACTTTAATGATTTTTAAATTGAAACCAAATTCAAAAAAAATTTAAATTTTTGAATAAAATTACTTTAAAAATGAACTAACAAAATTTTAAACATACAAACATGAACTGAATTTAAAAGAAAAAAAAAATTTTTTTCCAAAATTAATAAAAATGAACAATTTTTAAACGGTAAATATAAAACCAAAAAAAATATACAAAAAAAGCGGTGGTACCAAATTTTCAAACGAACACATTTACAATTTTCCACAAAACTACAAAAAAAAAACATTTAAAATACAAAAAAAAGCGGTGGTACCAAATTTTCAAACAAAGAAATTTACAATTTTCGAAATAACAAAAAAAAAAACATTAAAAAAAAGCGGTGGTACCAAATTTTCAAAAAAAAAACAGTTAAATAAATTGCCAAACAATAACAAATTTTACATATGGCAAACCACGCCATAACAAAGCGCCGTTAGTAACCGACAAACCGATTTACTGTTTTCGGTACAGCCCACATCGAGGGAATACCAGCACAACAACACCAATAGAGGACAACGCAGCGGTCAGAAGCAACGAGTAGCGGTTTTTGCAGCGTTGGGTATGGCGCACAGTGTGCGGAAATTATATAACGACATATGTATGTACATCTTTTTCATTAAAATTAAATTTTTTCAATTTTGCGTACTACTGTACAATTTGCATTATATACCGTAACTTTTAACTTTTTAAACTACTGTACTTGTGATCAAATACCTTTATATTATATCCATACATATGTATATGCCAATACCTTTTCACTTTTGCGTACAACTGTACAATTTGCATTATATACCGTAACTTTTTAGTTTATCAACTACTGTACTTTTGATTATATACCTTTACATTATATACTACATACATACAGGTATTCTTACTGTTTTTTTGCACTTTTGCTTGCTGTATTTTTTATCTAATCATACGTTTGTATTACTTACATAGCCAATCCAATACATGCTCAATTACCTATGTATATACATTTGTGTTACTGTTTTTTCATCGGAATTTCAGCTTTACATACAGAAGTGTGCAAACACTTACTAATATTTCTTCAAATATTACTTTTTGCAATAATTTAAAAATATTTTCCCAAAAAAAACTTTTCGGTGGTGCCTTCCAGTGTTAGTCGTGAGTCAGACTTTAAAACAATTTTTTTTTTTTTTTTCGAAAATACAAATAATTAATTTGCAACCTTAATACGATTTTTGATCTGTGCATTGTCGTACTATGCCTACGTTGAACTTTATAACATTTTCCAAATAAATATTTCACATTAAGTCGAAATTTCAAAATTACTTTTTTTCATAAATTCTGCCATACAGTGTTAGTTAAACTAAGAATTTGCAACACGATGCAATAGCACTTAGCAACAATTCAACGTTCAGATAAATAAACTGATTTTTATTAGATTTTTAAAGCTTCATCAAATGTCAGATACTGACACAGGTTATCCAGATTTTTCAATCAGTGAAGACCTATTAGGATTCGAATCATTAGCAAATATAAATTTAACCTTGAGTACTGACGATACAAAAATGGCAACTCCGGAACAGAAAAAATCTTTCATTAGCCTTTGTGCATCAATCATTAGGGAAAATTACAACGGTGATCCGCTAGCACTTAAATATAGATAAAATTAATTTAATTGAAGATCTCTCAGAAGAAAACCTACAAAGTACATTTATAGCATTTCTAAAATCAAAGCTTGAAGGCAAGGCACGCGAGGCAATTCCAACTGATATTAGTTCCATTGTTCAGATTAAAGACGCGTTACGTAGTAGAATAAAACCGGACAACTCAAAAGTTGTAGCTGGAAAAATTGCATCTTTGCACATAGTAAACAACAACTATACAGAATTTGCCAAACGTGTCGAGGAGCTATCTGATGCACTACGACGTTCTTTAATCACTGAAGGTATGACACAAGCTAAAGCCCAAGAAATGGCAGTTGAACAAACTATAAATGTATGCAGATTAAATACACGTTCTGACTTAGTTAAGTAAATTTTGGCATCAACAACCTTCAATGATTCAAAGGACGTAGTAGCAAAAATTATCGTAGAACAAAATAACCAAGCAAAAGAGAGACAAGTATTAGCGTTCCAATTAAACAATAACAGAGCAAATAATTTTCGAAGTAATTTTCAAAATTTTAATAGATACAACAATAATGGCAACAACTTTAGGTACAACAATAATGGCAACAACTATAGGAACAACGACAACGGCAATAATTACAGGTCAAACAACAATGGCAACAATACTAGGTACAATAACAACAGTACTCGCGGTAAGGCAAACAATTTTAACAACAATACGCAAAACAGAAACAACAATACCAACGGAACTAACAATAATAGTGGAAATTATTCAAATGTGCGGACTTTAAACGATCTGGCCCCTCAGGAGCGAACACTGGGGGAGCAAGAAACGGACATCTAACCGATCTATCTACAACAATAGGCATTTACTGTCTTAACTTAAATTATTCTGACTTTATCCAATTGAACTTTACCGGATCTAACAAATTACGTACGTTTTTAGTCGATACGCAAGCCGACATTTCTTTAATCAAAATTTCAAGTTTAAACAATCATTTTTCCATCAATACAGACGATGATATCCGCATTACTGGTGTCACTTCTAATAGTGTTTCTACTTTAGGTAAAATAACCGCAAATTTAAATTTTTCGAACTTTTCTATAAGACATAATTTACATGTGGTGAATGACGATTTTAATATTCCTTCTGATGGCATACTGGGTAAAGACTTTTTAAAAACAAACAAGTGTGTAATTAGCTATGCAAACAACTGCATCTCCTTCTGGGTAGGCAACGAAAAAGTCGCGATTCCGATTCTTCACGGGACAGAAAGCGATAACTGTGTAATACCTCCCAGATGCGAAGTTTTTCGACTCTTTGATTTAGGCAAGCAACCGGAGTCACTCTTCGTAGACTCACAAGAAATTGATAACGGTGTATTTACAGCTAGATGCATTGTTAATGCCAGCAACCCAATCATCAAGATTATAAATACCACAGACCACGTAAAATACGTAAAGAACTGTAACATTCGGACAGATAAACTTTCTAATTATCATATTTATTCCATCAAAAAGACGACGAAAGACGATAACCGGACAAAAGAACTTAGTAAAATTTTAAAGAAACAAATTCAAAGCAATAACGCAAGCAAATTACTCGACTTATGTCTAGAATATGCAGATATATTCGCTCTGCCTGACGACAAAATGACATTAAATAACTTTTACGAACAAAAATTAAGACTGACAGACACAAACCCCGTTTATATTAAAAATTACAGATTACCATATTCTCAGCGTGAGGAAATAAATAGCCAAGTGAATAAATTGCTAAACAATGACCTTGTCGAACCAAGTTACTCAAATTATAACAGTCCTTTAATTATAGTTCCAAAAAAAAACAATGATGGGCGAAAAGCATATCGTATGTGCGTAGATTTTCGAGCAGTTAATAAAAGACTAATTGCAGACAAGTTCCCTTTGGCACGCGTTGATGACATTTTAGACAACCTTGGTCGAGCAAAGTATTTTTCGACACTAGACCTTTTCTCTGGATTTCATCAAATCCCCTTGCATACAGATTCACGCGATATAACTTCTTTTAGCACAGAACGTGGAGCATTTAGATGGAAAGTTTTGCCTTTTGGTTTGAATATAGCACCGAATTCGTTTACACGAATGATGACAATCGCTTTTTCAGGTATTCCGGCTAATGTAGCATTTTTGTACGTCGACGATATCATCGTCATAGGCTGTAGTGAAGCACATCACATTAAAAACCTTTCAAAAGTTTTCGATACATGTGGATCTTTTAACCTAAAACTTAATCCAAATAAGTGCAATTTTCTAAGGCCAGAAGTAACATTTTTAGGCCACAAATGTTCGGCAACGGGTTTGTTGCCAGACGATTCCAAAATTAACGCAATTAAAAAATATACAAAACCGACTGACAAAGACGCAGTACGACGATGCGTTGCATTTGCAAATTACTACCGAAGGTTTATACCTAACTTTGCGTCTCTAGCCGCACCCTTGAATCGTTTAAACAGAAAAAAAGTATAATTTATTTGGGACAGCGAGTGCGAGAAAGCTTTCGAATCACTAAAATCAGCGTTAATGTCACCTAAATTGCTACAATATCCAGACTTTTCCAAACAATTTATTATTACAGTTGATGCTTCAAAAACCGGATGTGGCGCTATTCTTAGCCAAGAACAGCAAGGTAGCGATCTGCCTATTTGTTTCGCTTCTAAAGCATTTAATAAAGCGGAACAGAAAAAACCAATTATAGAGTTGGAACTTTTAGCCATTTACTTTGCCATAAAACAATTTCGTCCATACATTTACGGAACTAACTTCCTTGTTAAATCAGATCACAGACCACTAGTTTTTCTTTTCAATATGAAGGATCCATCTTCAAAACTTGCGAGAATTCGTCTCGAATTAGCCGAATATAATTTCATTATAGAGTACATTAAAGGTAAATCAAACGTCAGTGCCGACGCACTTTCACGCATTTCCATTGACGAGATTAGGGAATCAACGAAACACGTTCTTGCAATTAAAACTAGAGCGATGACTAAGAAATGTAACGAAACAGAAATACAAAACAGTGACATAGACGATTCAACGCAGACTTTAAACGTTTATGACAAATTTGCATTTAATTTTTTAAAAAAAAATACCGCGTATTAGATCAACAATGAATCACGATAAAAATTACAAAATTTCAAATTTACAAATATGTGCACATATAAAACACAAAAAAATCGAGTTGCTTAATGTCAAGGTTGTTAACGAAATAACGAATTTAGATGACTTACTTTCGAGGCTCGAAAACGAAGCCGGCAATCGCAACATTAAACATTTTGAATGGCCAAAAAACGATACATTTTTCAAATATTTTTCTATAGCAGAATTAAAAAACAGCGGAAACAAAATTTTAAAGAATTTACAAATTATACTAACAGATCCAGTAGAGACTGTAGACAACGACGATCAGAAACAAAAACTAATGACAATTTACCACACTGACCCGCTTGCAGGAGGACATTGCGGAAACAAAAACTTTATGCAAAAATACGTACAAAATACTATTGGAAAAACATGACTCGTGACATTGCTAAATTTGTAAAAAGTTGCGAAAAATGTTTATTAAACAAAGTTAAGCCTAAAACTAAAGAAAATCTTGTTCTTACACCAACACCTTGCAAACCATTCGACATTGCAGTTATTGATACAATAGGACCCTTACCTGAGTCGAATAATGGTAATAAGTTCGCACTTACCATTATATGCGACTTAACTAAATATTTAGTAACAATTGCTATTCCAGACAAAAGTGCTAAAACAATTGCATCTGCCATTTTTGAGAGTTTCGTGTTAACATATGGTATTATGAATTCTATTAAATCCGATTTAGGTACAGAATTCAAAAACGATATTTTTCAAGAATTAACGAAAATTTTAAAAATCGAACATCATTTTTCAACCGCATACCACCATGAAACCGTTGGTACAATTGAACGGAACCATAGGGTATTTAACGAATATTTGCGTGCGTACTTAGAAGAAACATATTCCGATTGGGACGTATATATAAAATATTTTACATTTTTGCATAACACAACAACAAACACAGTTTTTGATTACAAATTTACTCCATTCGAATTAGTATTTGGAAGAAAAGTTATTTTGCCAAATGAATTACAAAAAAAAAATCGATCCAATATATAACGTTGAAAATTATGCAAAGGAAATAAAATATAGAATGCAAAAATCACACGTACTCGCAAAAGAACTTATTAACAAACATAAAACGCGAAATAAAAATCTATATGATAAAACCGCGCGTCCTTTATCAGTTAACATAAATAATTTGGTTTTAATTCAAAAAGAACCACGAGATAAACATGCAACCATATACAAGTTTAGGATCTAAGTGAAAAAATAAAGAACGCGTCACTCTTTTGCGCGCACTAAAACAGTTCGGACTTAATTTAATTTACCGGCAACTGGCCGAGGTACCAGTAGCATATTTATTTAAAAAAGCAGCAGCGAGTGTCAGCGGAGCCTTGGCGCTCCACATGGCGGCAGTGGCCGTAGCAGCAGCAGCTGCAGCAACAGCACCAGCGAGCGATAGCGGAGCCCTGGCGCTCCACATGGCGACCGTGACAGCGAAGCCGGCAGGAGCCAGGCGATTGCGTGGCCCTCGAGCAAAATCCAAGGGCAGAGCCAATTAAACAAAAAAATGTGAAAAAAAAATTAAAATTATAAAATCCAAAAATATATGTACATATACATATAAAAATTACAAAAAAAAAAAAAAAAATCTGAACTGAACTAAAACTTTTTTTTTCAAAAAAAAACCCTTTCAAATGTAAACTAAAAAAAAAAAAAATTTCAATGGAACTTTCCTGCACAAAAATAAGCGCATAGTGGCTGTAGCTAGGTGGTGGTGTTAAAAAAAAAAAAAAAAAAAGCCCTAAAATCATTTGACATTTTGAAACAAAACTTTAATGATTTTTAAATTGAAACCAAATTCAAAAAAAATTTAAATTTTTGAATAAAATTACTTTAAAAATGAACTAACAAAATTTTAAACATACAAACATGAACTGAATTTAAAAGAAAAAAAAAATTTTTTTCCAAATTTAATAAAAATGAACAATTTTTAAACGGTAAATATAAAACCAAAAAAAATATACAAAAAAAGCGGTGGTACCAAATTTTCAAACGAACACATTTACAATTTTCCACAAAACTACAAAAAAAAAACATTTAAAATACAAAAAAAAGCGGTGGTACCAAATTTTCAAACAAAGAAATTTACAATTTTCGAAATAACAAAAAAAAAAACATTAAAAAAAAGCGGTGGTACCAAATTTTCAAAAAAAAAACAGTTAAATAAATTGCCAAACAATAACAAATTTTACATATGGCAAACCACGCCATAACAAAGCGCCGTTAGTAACCGACAAACCGATTTACTGTTTTCGGTACAGCCCACATCGAGGGAATACCAGCACAACAACACCAATAGAGGACAACGCAGCGGTCAGAAGCAACGAGTAGCGGTTTTTGCAGCGTTGGGTATGGCGCACAGTGTGCGGAAATTATATAACGACATATGTATGTACATCTTTTTCATTAAAATTAAATTTTTTCAATTTTGCGTACTACTGTACAATTTGCATTATATACCGTAACTTTTAACTTTTTAAACTACTGTACTTGTGATCAAATACCTTTATATTATATCCATACATATGTATATGCCAATACCTTTTCACTTTTGCGTACAACTGTACAATTTGCATTATATACCGTAACTTTTTAGTTTATCAACTACTGTACTTTTGATTATATACCTTTACATTATATACTACATACATACAGGTATTCTTACTGTTTTTTTGCACTTTTGCTTGCTGTATTTTTTATCTAATCATACGTTTGTATTACTTACATAGCCAATCCAATACATGCTCAATTACCTATGTATATACATTTGTGTTACTGTTTTTTCATCGGAATTTCAGCTTTACATACAGAAGTGTGCAAACACTTACTAATATTTCTTCAAATATTACTTTTTGCAATAATTTAAAAATATTTTCCCAAAAAAAACTTTTCGGTGGTGCCTTCCAGTGTTAGTCGTGAGTCAGACTTTAAAACAATTTTTTTTTTTTTTTTCGAAAATACAAATAATTAATTTGCAACCTTAATACGATTTTTGATCTGTGCATTGTCGTACTATGCCTACGTTGAACTTTATAACATTTTCCAAATAAATATTTCACATTAAGTCGAAATTTCAAAATTACTTTTTTTCATAAATTCTGCCATACAGTGTTAGTTAAACTAAGAATTTGCAACACGATGCAATAGCACTTAGCAACAATTCACCGTTCAGATAAATAAACTGATTTTTATTAGATTTTTAAAGCTTCATCAAATGTCAGATACTGACACAGGTTATCCAGATTTTTCAATCAGTGAAGACCTATTAGGATTCGAATCATTAGCAAATATAAATTTAACCTTGAGTACTGACGATACAAAAATGGCAACTCCGGAACAGAAAAAATCTTTCATTAGCCTTTGTGCATCAATCATTAGGGAAAATTACAACGGTGATCCGCTAGCACTTAAATATAGATAAAATTAATTTAATTGAAGATCTCTCAGAAGAAAACCTACAAAGTACATTTATAGCATTTCTAAAATCAAAGCTTGAAGGCAAGGCACGCGAGGCAATTCCAACTGATATTAGTTCCATTGTTCAGATTAAAGACGCGTTACGTAGTAGAATAAAACCGGACAACTCAAAAGTTGTAGCTGGAAAAATTGCATCTTTGCACATAGTAAACAACAACTATACAGAATTTGCCAAACGTGTCGAGGAGCTATCTGATGCACTACGACGTTCTTTAATCACTGAAGGTATGACACAAGCTAAAGCCCAAGAAATGGCAGTTGAACAAACTATAAATGTATGCAGATTAAATACACGTTCTGACTTAGTTAAGTAAATTTTGGCATCAACAACCTTCAATGATTCAAAGGACGTAGTAGCAAAAATTATCGTAGAACAAAATAACCAAGCAAAAGAGAGACAAGTATTAGCGTTCCAATTAAACAATAACAGAGCAAATAATTTTCGAAGTAATTTTCAAAATTTTAATAGATACAACAATAATGGCAACAACTTTAGGTACAACAATAATGGCAACAACTATAGGAACAACGACAACGGCAATAATTACAGGTCAAACAACAATGGCAACAATACTAGGTACAATAACAACAGTACTCGCGGTAAGGCAAACAATTTTAACAACAATACGCAAAACAGAAACAACAATACCAACGGAACTAACAATAATAGTGGAAATTATTCAAATGTGCGGACTTTAAACGATCTGGCCCCTCAGGAGCGAACACTGGGGGAGCAAGAAACGGACATCTAACCGATCTATCTACAACAATAGGCATTTACTGTCTTAACTTAAATTATTCTGACTTTATCCAATTGAACTTTACCGGATCTAACAAATTACGTACGTTTTTAGTCGATACGCAAGCCGACATTTCTTTAATCAAAATTTCAAGTTTAAACAATCATTTTTCCATCAATACAGACGATGATATCCGCATTACTGGTGTCACTTCTAATAGTGTTTCTACTTTAGGTAAAATAACCGCAAATTTAAATTTTTCGAACTTTTCTATAAGACATAATTTACATGTGGTGAATGACGATTTTAATATTCCTTCTGATGGCATACTGGGTAAAGACTTTTTAAAAACAAACAAGTGTGTAATTAGCTATGCAAACAACTGCATCTCCTTCTGGGTAGGCAACGAAAAAGTCGCGATTCCGATTCTTCACGGGACAGAAAGCGATAACTGTGTAATACCTCCCAGATGCGAAGTTTTTCGACTCTTTGATTTAGGCAAGCAACCGGAGTCACTCTTCGTAGACTCACAAGAAATTGATAACGGTGTATTTACAGCTAGATGCATTGTTAATGCCAGCAACCCAATCATCAAGATTATAAATACCACAGACCACGTAAAATACGTAAAGAACTGTAACATTCGGACAGATAAACTTTCTAATTATCATATTTATTCCATCAAAAAGACGACGAAAGACGATAACCGGACAAAAGAACTTAGTAAAATTTTAAAGAAACAAATTCAAAGCAATAACGCAAGCAAATTACTCGACTTATGTCTAGAATATGCAGATATATTCGCTCTGCCTGACGACAAAATGACATTAAATAACTTTTACGAACAAAAATTAAGACTGACAGACACAAACCCCGTTTATATTAAAAATTACAGATTACCATATTCTCAGCGTGAGGAAATAAATAGCCAAGTGAATAAATTGCTAAACAATGACCTTGTCGAACCAAGTTACTCAAATTATAACAGTCCTTTAATTATAGTTCCAAAAAAAAACAATGATGGGCGAAAAGCATATCGTATGTGCGTAGATTTTCGAGCAGTTAATAAAAGACTAATTGCAGACAAGTTCCCTTTGGCACGCGTTGATGACATTTTAGACAACCTTGGTCGAGCAAAGTATTTTTCGACACTAGACCTTTTCTCTGGATTTCATCAAATCCCCTTGCATACAGATTCACGCGATATAACTTCTTTTAGCACAGAACGTGGAGCATTTAGATGGAAAGTTTTGCCTTTTGGTTTGAATATAGCACCGAATTCGTTTACACGAATGATGACAATCGCTTTTTCAGGTATTCCGGCTAATGTAGCATTTTTGTACGTCGACGATATCATCGTCATAGGCTGTAGTGAAGCACATCACATTAAAAACCTTTCAAAAGTTTTCGATACATGTGGATCTTTTAACCTAAAACTTAATCCAAATAAGTGCAATTTTCTAAGGCCAGAAGTAACATTTTTAGGCCACAGATGTTCGGCAACGGGTTTGTTGCCAGACGATTCCAAAATTAACGCAATTAAAAAATATACAAAACCGACTGACAAAGACGCAGTACGACGATGCGTTGCATTTGCAAATTACTACCGAAGGTTTATACCTAACTTTGCGTCTCTAGCCGCACCCTTGAATCGTTTAAACAGAAAAAAAGTATAATTTATTTGGGACAGCGAGTGCGAGAAAGCTTTCGAATCACTAAAATCAGCGTTAATGTCACCTAAATTGCTACAATATCCAGACTTTTCCAAACAATTTATTATTACAGTTGATGCTTCAAAAACCGGATGTGGCGCTATTCTTAGCCAAGAACAGCAAGGTAGCGATCTGCCTATTTGTTTCGCTTCTAAAGCATTTAATAAAGCGGAACAGAAAAAACCAATTATAGAGTTGGAACTTTTAGCCATTTACTTTGCCATAAAACAATTTCGTCCATACATTTACGGAACTAACTTCCTTGTTAAATCAGATCACAGACCACTAGTTTTTCTTTTCAATATGAAGGATCCATCTTCAAAACTTGCGAGAATTCGTCTCGAATTAGCCGAATATAATTTCATTATAGAGTACATTAAAGGTAAATCAAACGTCAGTGCCGACGCACTTTCACGCATTTCCATTGACGAGATTAGGGAATCAACGAAACACGTTCTTGCAATTAAAACTAGAGCGATGACTAAGAAATGTAACGAAACAGAAATACAAAACAGTGACATAGACGATTCAACGCAGACTTTAAACGTTTATGACAAATTTGCATTTAATTTTTCAAAAAAAATACCGCGTATTAGATCAACAATGAATCACGATAAAAATTACAAAATTTCAAATTTACAAATATGTGCACATATAAAACACAAAAAAATCGAGTTGCTTAATGTCAAGGTTGTTAACGAAATAACGAATTTAGATGACTTACTTTCGAGGCTCGAAAACGAAGCCGGCAATCGCAACATTAAACATTTTGA
The DNA here is from genome assembly GCA_963971545.1 of Philophylla caesio. Lineage (NCBI taxonomy): Eukaryota > Metazoa > Arthropoda > Insecta > Diptera > Tephritidae > Philophylla > Philophylla caesio. Next base: position 103,047,541 of record OZ020604.1, read on the forward strand.
ATGGCCAAAAAACGATACATTTTTCAAATATTTTTCTATAGCAGAATTAAAAAACAGCGGAAACAAAATTTTAAAGAATTTACAAATTATACTAACAGATCCAGTAGAGACTGTAGACAACGACGATCAGAAACAAAAACTAATGACAATTTACCACACTGACCCGCTTGCAGGAGGACATTACGGAAACAAAAAACTTTATGCAAAAATACGTACAAAATACTATTGGAAAAACATGACTCGTGACATTGCTAAATTTGTAAAAAGTTGCGAAAAATGTTTATTAAACAAAGTTAAGCCTAAAACTAAAGAAAATCTTGTTCTTACACCAACACCTTGCAAACCATTCGACATTGCAGTTATTGATACAATAGGACCCTTACCTGAGTCGAATAATGGTAATAAGTTCGCACTTACCATTATATGCGACTTAACTAAATATTTAGTAACAATTGCTATTCCAGACAAAAGTGCTAAAACAATTGCATCTGCCATTTTTGAGAGTTTCGTGTTAACATATGGTATTATGAATTCTATTAAATCCGATTTAGGTACAGAATTCAAAAACGATATTTTTCAAGAATTAACGAAAATTTTAAAAATCGAACATCATTTTTCAACCGCATACCACCATGAAACCGTTGGTACAATTGAACGGAACCATAGGGTATTTAACGAATATTTGCGTGCGTACTTAGAAGAAACATATTCCGATTGGGACGTATATCTAAAATATTTTACATTTTTGCATAACACAACAACAAACACAGTTTTTGATTACAAATTTACTCCATTCGAATTAGTATTTGGAAGAAAAGTTATTTTGCCAAATGATAAACATGCAACCATATACAAGTTTAGGATCTAAGTGAAAAAATAAAGAACGCGTCACTCTTTTGCGCGCACTAAAACAGTTCGGACTTAATTTAATTTACCGGCAACTGGCCGAGGTACCAGTAGCATATTTATTTAAAAAAGCAGCAGCGAGTGTCAGCGGAGCCTTGGCGCTCCACATGGCGGCAGTGGCCGTAGCAGCAGCAGCTGCAGCAACAGCACCAGCGAGCGATAGCGGAGCCCTGGCGCTCCACATGGCGACCGTGACAGCGAAGCCGGCAGGAGCCAGGCGATTGCGTGGCCCTCGAGCAAAATCCAAGGGCAGAGCCAATTAAACAAAAAAATGTGAAAAAAAATCAAAATTATAAAATCCAAAAATATTTGTATATAAAAATTACAAAAAAAAAAAAAAAAATCTGAACTGAACTAAAACTTTTTTTTTAAAAAAAAACCCTTTCAAATGTAAACTAAAAAAAAAAAAAAAATTACTATGGAACTTTCCTGCACAAAAATAAGCGCATAGTGGCTGTAGCTAGGTGGTGGTGTTAAAAAAAAAAAAAAAAAAAAAGCCCTAAAATCATTTGACATTTTGAAACTAAAATTTAATGATTTTTAAATTGAAACCAAATTCAAAAAAAATTTAAATTTTTGAATAAAATTACTTTAAAAATGAACTAACAAAATTTTAAACATACAAACATGAACTGAATTTAAAAGAAAAAAAAATTTTTTTTCCAAAATTAATAAAAATGAACAATTTTTAAACGGTAAATATAAAACCAAAAAAAATATACAAAAAAAGCGGTGGTACCAAATTTTCAAACGAACACATTTACAATTTTCCACAAAACTACAAAAAAAAACATTTAAAATACATAAAAAAGCGGTGGTACCAAATTTTCAAACAAAGAAATTTACAATTTTCGAAATAACAAAAAAAAAAACATTAAAAAAAAAGCGGTGGTACCAAATTTTCAAAAAAAAACAGTTAAATAAATTGCCAAACAATAACAAATTTTACATATGGCAAACCACGCCATAACAAAGCGCCGTTAGTAACCGACAAACCGATTTACTGTTTTCGGTACAGCCCACATCGAGGGAATACCAGCACAACAACACCAATAGAGGACAACGCAGCGGTCAGAAGCAACGAGTAGCGGTTTTTGCAGCGTTGGGTATGGCGCACAGTGTGCGGAAATTATATAACGACATATGTATGTACATCTTTTTCATTAAAATTAAATTTTTTCAATTTTGCGTACTACTGTACAATTTGCATTATATACCGTAACTTTTAACTTTTTAAACTACTGTACTTTTGATCAAATACCTTTATATTATATACATACATATATGCCAATACCTTTTCACTTTTGCGTACAACTGTACAATTTGCATTATATACCGTAACTTTTTAGTTTATCAACTACTGTACTTTTGATTATATACCTTTACATTATATACTACATACATACAGGTATTCTTACTGTTTTTTTGCACTTTTGCTTACTGTATTTTTTATCTAATCATACGTTTATATTACTTACATAGCCCATCCAATACATGCTCAATTACCTATGTATATACATACATTTGTGTTACTGTTTTTTCATCGGAATTTCAGCTTTACATACAGAAGTGTGCAAACACTTACTAATATTTCTTCAAATATTACTTTTTGCAATAATTTAAAAATATTTTCTCAAAAAAAACTTTTCGGTGGTGCCTTCCAGTGTTAGTCGTGAGTCAGACTTTAAAACAATTTTTTTTTTTTTTTTTCGAAAATACAAATAATTAATTTGCAACCTTAATACGATTTTTGATCTGTGCATTGTCGTACTATGCCTACGTTGAACTTTATAACATTTTCCAAATAAATATTTCACATTAAGTCGAAATTTCAAAATTACTTTTTTTCATAAATTCTGCCATACAGTGTTAGTTAAACTAAGAATTTGCAACACGATGCAATAGCACTTAGCAACAATTCAACGTTCAGATAAATAAATTGATTTTTATTAGATTTTTAAAGCTTCATCAAATGTCAGATACTGACACAGGTTATCCAGATTTTTCAATCAGTGAAGACCTATTAGGATTCGAATCATTAGCAAATATAAATTTAACCTTGAGTACTGACGATACAAAAATGGCAACTCCGGAACAGAAAAAATCTTTCATTAGCCTTTGTGCATCAATCATTAGGGAAAATTACAACGGTGATCCGCTAGCACTTGAATCATTTATAGATAAAATTAATTTAATTGAAGATCTCTCAGAAGAAAACCTACAAAGTACATTTATAGCATTTCTAAAATCAAAGCTTGAAGGCAAGGCACGCGAGGCAATTCCAACTGATATTAGTTCCATTGTTCAGATTAAAGACGCGTTACGTAGTAGAATAAAACCGGACAACTCAAAAGTTGTAGCTGGAAAAATTGCATCTTTGCACATAGTAAACAACAACTATACAGAATTTGCCAAACGTGTCGAGGAGTTATCTGATGCACTACGACGTTCTTTAATCACTGAAGGTATGACACAAGCTAAAGCCCAAGAAATGGCAGTTGAACAAACTATAAATGTATGCAGATTAAATACACGTTCTGACTTAGTTAAGTAAATTTTGGCATCAACAACCTTCAATGATTCAAAGGACGTAGTAGCAAAAATGATCGTAGAACAAAATAACCAAGCAAAAGAGAGACAAGTATTAGCGTTCCAATTAAACAATAACAGAGCAAATAATTTTCGAAGTAATTTTCAAAATTTTAATAGATACAACAATAATGGCAACAACTTTAGGTACAACAATAATGGCAACAACTATAGGAACAACGACAACGGCAATAATTACAGGTCAAACAACAATGGCAACAATACTAGGTACAATAACAACAGTACTCGGGGTAACGCAAACAATTTTAACAACAATACGCAAAACAGAAACAACAATACCAACGGAACTAACAATAATAGTGGAAATTATTCAAATGTGCGGACTTTAAACGCTCTGGCCCCTCAGGAGCGAACACTGGGGGAGCAAGAAACGGACATCTAACCGATCTATCTACAACAATAGGCATTTACTGTCTTAACTTAAATTATTCTGACTTTATCCAATTAAACTTTACCGGATCTAACAAATTACGTACGTTTTTAGTCGATACGCAAGCCGACATTTCTTTAATCAAAATTTCAAGTTTAAACAATCATTTTTCCATCAATACAGACGCTGTTATCCGCATTACTGGTGTCACTTCTAATAGTGTTTCTACTTTAGGTAAAATAACCGCAAATTTAAATTTTTCGAACTTTTCTATAAGACATGATTTACATGTGGTGAATGACGATTTTAATATTCCTTCTGATGGCATACTGGGTAAAGACTTTTTAAAAACAAACAAGTGTGTAATTAGCTATGCAAACAACTGCATCTCCTTCTGGGTAGGCAACGAAAAAGTCGCGATTCCGATTCTTCACGGGACAGAAAGCGATAACTGTGTAATACCTCCCAGATGCGAAGTTTTTCGACTCTTTGATTTAGGCAAGCAACCGGAGTCACTCTTCGTAGACTCACAAGAAATTGATAACGGTGTATTTACAGCTAGATGCATTGTTAATGCCAGCAACCCAATCATCAAGATTATAAATACCACAGACCATGTAAAATACGTAAAGAACTGTAACATTCGGACAGATAAACTTTCTAATTATCATATTTATTCCATCAAAAATACGACGAAAGACGATAACCGGACAAAAGAACTTAGTAAAATTTTAAAGAAACAAATTCAAAGCAATAACGCAAGCAAATTACTCGACTTACGTCTAGAATATGCAGATATATGCGCTCTGCCTGACGACAAAATGACATTAAATAACTTTTACGAACAAAAATTAAGACTGACAGACACAAACTCCGTTTATATTAAAAATTACAGATTACCATATTCTCAGCGTGAGGAAATAAATAGCCAAGTGAATAAATTGCTAAACAATGACCTTGTCGAACCAAGTTACTCAAATTATAACAGTCCTTTAATTATAGTTCCAAAAAAAAACAATGATGGGCGAAAAGCATATCGTATGTGCGTAGATTTTCGTGCAGTCAATAAAAGACTAATTGCAGACAAGTTCCCTTTGGCACGCGTTGATGACATTTTAGACAACCTTGGTCGAGCAAAGTATTTTTCGACACTAGACCTTTTCTCTGGATTTCATCAAATCCCCTTGCATACAGATTCACGCGATATAACTTCTTTTAGCACCGAACGTGGAGCATTTAGATGGAAAGTTTTGCCTTTTGGTTTGAATATAGCACCGAATTCGTTTACACGAATGATGACAATCGCTTTTTCTGGTATTCCGGCTAATGTAGCATATTTGTACGTCGACGATATCATCGTCATAGGCTGTAGTGAAGCACATCACATTAAAAACCTTTCAAAAGTTTTCGATACATGTCGATCTTTTAACCTAAAACTTAATCCAAATAAGTGCAATTTTTTAAGGCCAGAAGTAACATTTTTAGGCCACAAATGTTCGGCAACGGGTTTGTTGCCAGACGATTCCAAAATTAACGCAATTGAAAAATATACAAAACCGACTGACAAAGACGCAGTACGACGATTCGTTGCATTTGCAAATTACTACCGAAGGTTTATACCTAACTTTGCGTCTCTAGCCGCACCCTTGAAGCGTTTAAACAGAAAAAAAGTAGAATTTATTTGGGACAGCGAGTGCGAGAAAGCTTTCGAATCACTAAAATAAGCGTTAATGTCACCTAAATTGCTACAATATCCAGACTTTTCCAAACAATTTATTATTACAGTTGATGCTTCAAAAACCGGATGTGGCGCTATTCTTAGCCAAGAACAGCAAGGTAGCGATCTGCCTATTTGTTTCGCTTCTAAAGCATTTAATAAAGCGGAACAGAAAAAACCAATTATAGAGTTGGAACTTTTAGCCATTTACTTTGCCATAAAACAATTTCGTCCATACATTTACGGAACTAACTTCCTTGTTAAATCAGATCACAGACCACTAGTTTTTCTTTTCAATATGAAGGATCCATCTTCAAAACTTGCGAGAATTCGTCTCGAATTAGCCGAATATAATTTCATTATAGAGTACATTAAACGTAAATCAAACGTCAGTGCCGACGCATTTCCATTGACGAGATTAGGGAATCAACGAAACACGTTCTTGCATTTAAAACTAGAGCGATGACTAAGAAATGTAACGAAACAGAAATACAAAACAGTGACATAGACGATTCAACGCAGACTTTAAACGTTTATGACAAATTTGCATTTAATTTTTCAAAAAAAATACCGCGTATTAGATCAACAATGAATCACGATAAAAATTACAAAATTTCAAATTTACAAATATGTGCACATATAAAACACAAAAAAATCGAGTTGCTTAATGTCAAGGTTGTTAACGAAATAACGAATTTAGATGACTTACTTTCGAGGCTCGAAAACGAAGCCGGCAATCGCAACATTAAACATTTTGAATGGCCAAAAAACGATACATTTTTCAAATATTTTTCTATAGCAGAATTAAAAAACAGCGGAAACAAAATTTTAAAGAATTTACAAATTATACTAACAGATCCAGTAGAGACTGTAGACAACGACGATCAGAAACAAAAACTAATGACAATTTACCACACTGACCCGCTTGCAGGAGGACATTGCGGAAACAAAAACTTTATGCAAAAATACGTACAAAATACTATTGGAAAAACATGACTCGTGACATTGCTAAATTTGTAAAAAGTTGCGAAAAATGTTTATTAAACAAAGTTAAGCCTAAAACTAAAGAAAATCTTGTTCTTACACCAACACCTTGCAAACCATTCGACATTGTAGTTATTGATACAATAGGACCCTTACCAGAGTCGAATAATGGTAATAAGTTCGCACTTACCATTATATGCGACTTAACTAAATATTTAGTAACAATTGCTATTCCAGACAAAAGTGCTAAAACAATTGCATCTGCCATTTTTGAGAGTTTCGTGTTAACATATGGTATTATGAATTCTATTAAATCCGATTTAGGTACAGAATTCAAAAACGATATTTTTCAAGAATTAACGAAAATTTTAAAAATCGAACATAATTTTTCAACCGCATACCATCATGAAACCGTTGGTACAATTGAACGGAACCATAGGGTATTTAACGAATATTTGCGTGCGTACTTAGAAGAAACATATTCCGATTGGGACGTATATCTAAAATATTTTACATTTTTGCATAACACAACAACAAACACAGTTTTTGATTACAAATTTACTCCATTCGAATTAGTATTTGGAAGAAAAGTTATTTTGCCAAATGAATTACAAAAAAAAAATCGATCCAATATATAACGTTGAAAATTATGCAAAGGAAGTAAAATATAGAATGCAAAAATCACACGTACTCGCAAAAGAACTTATTAACAAACATAAAACGCGAAATAAAAATCTATATGATAAAACCGCGCGTCCTTTATCAGTTAACATAAATAATTTGGTTTTAATTCACAAAGAACCACGAGATAAACATGCAACCATATACAAGTTTAGGATCTAAGTGAAAAAATAAAGAACGCGTCACTCTTTTGCGCGCACTAAAACAGTTCGGACTTAATTTAATTTACCGGCAACTGGCCGAGGTACCAGTAGCATATTTATTTAAAAAAAGCAGCAGCGAGTGTCATCGGAGCCTTGGGGCTCCACATGGCGGCAGTGGCCGTAGCAGCAGCAGCTGCAGCAACAGCACCAGCGAGCGATAGCGGAGCCCTGGCGCTCCACATCATAATGCAACGGTAGTTTTTATTCTTCTCTTTGATTTCTCTTTATTCAAATGCAAATTTTAAATGCGTAACGTTGCTTTTTTTGAGTGTTTAAAAATTAAAGTGGAAAAGTTCCCAAAAAAAAATTAAAAATGAGTGAAAGTGATAATGGTAATTACAATTTTGAGTATTTTTATTTGCATTTATTTGAAACGATCATTTTTACAGATTCCGAGGTGCCGACCACAAGTTGCAGGGCAACAAATAAAAATTCCATAAAATCCACAGAGCTTCAAAGTATGTGGAATTTGCGTAAAGTTGGCGATAGGTTGGGCACCATTGAACAGTGTGTTCGGTTCTCGGAGGAGAACGGACTACTCCTAAAAATAAAATTGTGCTCTACACACAGAACGCCTATGCCACTTTACGCAAAAGGCAACGCGGATTTGGGAAGCCTTGTTTGCCGCAAAGGAAGATGTCGTGGCAAATCAAGCATTTCTCGGGCCAAGGGTACTTGGTTCGAGAACCCAAAGTTATCGCTGCCACAGATATTTTACATAACATATTGCTTTGCGCATAGATTTAACTATGATTTTGTGCGTCGAGAGGACTACCTGTGTGGCCCCTTGTCCTGCCGAACAATTGCTGACTGGTTCAGTTATTGTCGCGAGACAGTGGTTCTGTTCCCTCTGGACGAGCAGCAAAGTGCAGGGCAAATTGGCGGCCCCGGAAAAGTACTACAAATAGACGAAAGCAAGTTGGGGAAGCGGAAGTATAACAAAGGTAATATAGATGGAAATAACGTAAGATTTTTTTTTAAGTTTGTTTTGTTTTTTTTTATCTTTTTTTAGGGAGAAGAGTTGAGGGTCACTGGGTCCTTGGAATGATTGAAGATGGAGAAGAGGATCTTCGGCTGGAGGTGTGTCCGGAGAATGTGCGGTCTGCTGAGGTGCTCATACCTCTGATCCAAAAGCACGTCGCTGTCGGATCCATTAGTCGCACCGATTTTCGGAAGGCGTACGACTGCCTTTCGGATTATGGGTATGAGCACCGAAAAGTGAACCATAGTGATCCGGACAACTCCTTTGTGGCGCCAGATGGGACCCATACCCAAAGGATCGAGGCACAGTGGCGCGTTGTTGAACGCTTCTTTATAAAGGAAAACTATAATAACAGAGCCTGCTTTGAGGATTCTGTAGTAGAATATTTGTGGCGGAAATCTGTTGAAAAAAATAGGAAAGATCCATTTGAAAAAATGTTAGAAGCAATAAAACATGTATTTAAACCGTATTACGAGCGTTTTTATTGTTTATTTCTATTTTTATAGATCAGTTTCTTTTCTCGAATAAGTAAATATCTCGTAAAATATTGAGCATTTTAATAAAAAATGGACCGATATAATCGCCCGAATAAAACAATATTTCGCGCCGCTTTTCTAGAATAAATCAGTATCTCGTATAAATTTTCACAAAACATGTATTTTAACCGTATTACAAGCATTGTTATGTTTATTTCGATTTTTATAGATCAGTTTATTTTCTCGAATAAGTCAATATCACGTAAAATATTGAACATTTTTAATAAAAAATGGCCCTATATAATCGCCCGAATAAACCAATATCGGCGGCGCTTTTCTAGAATAATTCAATATCTCGTTAAATTTTCATCCGCGGCCCTTTTCTCATAAAAATCAAAATCTCGAAAAATATTGAGTATTTTTAATAAAAAATGGCCCGATATAATCGCCCGAATAAACCAATATTTCGCGGCGCTTTTCTAGAATAAATCAGTATCTCGTATAAATTTTCACAAAACATGTACATATTTAAACCGTATTACAAGCATTGTTATGTTTATTTCGATTTTTATAGATCAGTTTATTTTCTCGAATAAGTCAATATCACGTAAAATATTGAACATTTTTAATAAAAAATGGTCCGATATAATTGCCCGAATAAACCAATATCGGCGGCGCTTTTCTAGAATAAATCAATATCTCGTTAAATTTTCACCCGCGGCCCTTTTCTCATAAAAATCAAAATCTCGTAAAATATTGAAAATTTTCTCGAATGAATCAAAATCTTATACAAATTTTTCCCAGCAGCGTTTTTGTCGAATTGATCAATATCTCGTAAAATATAGGATATCTTTAATAAAAAATCGCGCCGTTTTTCTCGAATAGAACAATATCTTGTAAAATATTGAAACTTTTTAATAAATCGCTCGATTCTATCATATTTCCAAATATATTCGTCTGTGGTGCTTTTCTCAAATAAAACAATATCTCGTAGTATATTGAACATTTTTATTAAAAATCGCCGATTTTCTATTAAAAATTCTCGCCTTCGTCGCTTTTCTTAAATAAATCAATATCTAATAATACATTGAAACTTTGTAATTAAATATCTCGTGTTATGCCTGCGTCGCTTTTATTAAATAAATCAATATCTAGTAATAAATTGAACATTTGTAATTAAATATCTCGTAATATACGGTTAATCTTTATTATTTTCATTTTTTTCGACATATTTTCATCATGTGTCGCGGCACGGTATTTTCATTTCATTGCTGCACAAAGGAGAAAGTGTGGTTAAAATAGATATTTTTCGCAACTTTAACAGCAAATAACTTAAAAACTATAAGTCTCCGGAGGTTTGGACTTTCAGATTCAGAATCAGATTACCCTCCTCTACCTCCACCTCCTCTACCTCCACAAACACAGTTTTTGATTACAAATTTACTCCATTCGAATTAGTATTTGGAAGAAAAGTTATTTTGCCAAATGAATTACAAAAAAAAAATCGATCCAATATATAACGTTGAAAATTATGCAAAGGAAGTAAAATATAGAATGCAAAAATCACACGTACTCGCAAAAGAACTTATTAACAAACATAAAACGCGAAATAAAAATCTATATGATAAAACCGCGCGTCCTTTATCAGTTAACATAAATAATTTGGTTTTAATTCACACAGAACCACGAGATAAACATGCAACCATATACAAGTTTAGGATTAAGTGAAAAAATAAAGAACGCGTCACTCTTTTGCGCGCACTAAAACAGTTCGGACTTAATTTAATTTACCGGCAACTGGCCGAGGTACCAGTAGCATATTTATTTAAAAAAGCAGCAGCGAGTGTCATCGGAGCCTTGGGGCTCCACATGGCGGCAGTGGCCGTAGCAGCAGCAGCTGCAGCAACAGCACCAGCGAGCGATAGCGGAGCCCTGGCGCTCCACATCATAATGCAACGTTAGTTTTTATTCTTTTCTTTGATTTCTCTTTATTCAAATGCAAATTTTAAATGCGTAACGTTGCTTTTTTTGAGTGTTTAAAAATTAAAGTGGAAAAGTTCCCAAAAAAAAATTAAAAATGAGTGAAAGTGATAATGGTAATTGCAATTTTGAGTATTTTTATTTGCATTTATTTGAAACGATCATTTTTACAGATTCCGAGGTGCCGACCACAAGTTGCAGGGCAATAAATAAAAATTCCATAAAATCCACAGAGCTTCAAAGTATGTGGAATTTGCGTAAAGTTGGCGATAGGTTGGGCACCATTGAACAGTGTGTTCGGTTCTCGGAGGAGAACGGACTACTCCTAAAAATAAAATTGTGCTCTACACACAGAACGCCTATGCCACTTTACGCAAAAGGCAACGCGGATTTGGGAAGCCTTGTTTGCCGCAAAGGAAGATGTCGTGGCAAATCAAGCATTTCTCGGGCCAAGGGTACTTGGTTCGAGAACCCAAAGTTATCGCTGCCACAGATATTTTACATAACATATTGCTTTGCGCATAGATTTAACTATGATTTTGTGCGTCGAGAGGACCACCTGTGTGGCCCCTTGTCCTGCCGAACAATTGCTGACTGGTTCAGTTATTGTCGCGAGACAGTGGTTCTGTTCCCTCTGGACGAGCAGCAAAGTGCAGGGCAAATTGGCGGCCCCGGAAAAGTACTACAAATAGACGAAAGCAAGTTGGGGAAGCGGAAGTATAACAAAGGTAATATAGATGGAAATAACGTAAGATTTTTTTTTAAGTTTGTTTTGTTTTTTTTATCTTTTTTTAGGGAGAAGAGTTGAGGGTCACTGGGTCCTTGGAATGATTGAAGATGGAGAAGAGGATCTTCGGCTGGAGGTGTGTCCGGAGAATGTGCGGTCTGCTGAGGTGCTCATACCTCTGATCCAAAAGCACGTCGCTGTCGGATCCATTAGTCGCACCGATTTTCGGAAGGCGTACGACTGCCTTTCGGATTATGGGTATGAGCACCGAAAAGTGAACCATAGCGATCCGGACAACCCCTTTGTGGCGCCAGATGGGACCCATACCCAAAGGATCGAGGCACAGTGGCGCGTTGTTGAACGCTTCTTTATAAAGGAAAACTATAATAACAGAGCCTGCTTTGAGGATTCTGTAGTAGAATATTTGTGGCGGAAATCTGTTGAAAAAAATAGGAAAGATCCATTTGAAAAAATGTTAGAAGCAATAAAACATGTATTTAAACCGTATTACGAGCGTTTTTATTGTTTATTTCTATTTTTATAGATCAGTTTCTTTTCTCGAATAAGTAAATATCTCGTAAAATATTGAGCATTTTAATAAAAAATGGACCGATATAATCGCCCGAATAAAACAATATTTCGCGCCGCTTTTCTAGAATAAATCAGTATCTCGTATAAATTTTCACAAAACATGTATTTTAACCGTATTACAAGCATTGTTATGTTTATTTCGATTTTTATAGATCAGTTTATTTTCTCGAATAAGTCAATATCACGTAAAATATTGAACATTTTTAATAAAAAATGGCCCTATATAATCGCCCGAATAAACCAATATCGGCGGCGCTTTTCTAGAATAATTCAATATCTCGTTAAATTTTCACCCGCGGCCCTTTTCTCATAAAAATCAAAAGCTCGAAAAATATTGAGTATTTTTAATAAAAAATGGCCCGATATAATCGCCCGAATAAACCAATATTTCGCGGCGCTTTTCTAGAATAAATCAGTATCTCGTATAAATTTTCACAAAACATGTACATATTTAAACCGTATTACAAGCATTGTTATGTTTATTTCGATTTTTATAGATCAGTTTATTTTCTCGAATAAGTCAATATCACGTAAAATATTGAACATTTTTAATAAAAAATGGTCCGATATAATTGCCCGAATAAACCAATGTCGGCGGCGCTTTTCTAGAATAAATCAATATCTCGTTAAATTTTCACCCGCGGCCCTTTTCTCATAAAAATCAAAATCTCGTAAAATATTGAAAATTTTCTCGAATGAATCAAAATCTTATACAAATTTTTCCCAGCAGCGTTTTTCTCGAATTGATCAATATCTCGTAAAATATAGGATATCTTTAATAAAAAATCGCGCCGTTTTTCTCGAATAGAACAATATCTTGTAAAATATTGAAACTTTTTAATAAATCGCTCGATTCTATCATATTTCCAAATATATTCGTCTGTGGTGCTTTTCTCAAATAAAACAATATCTCGTAGTATATTGAACATTTTTATTAAAAATCGCCGATTTTCTATTAAAAATTCTCGCCTTCGTCGCTTTTCTTAAATAAATCAATATCTAATAATACATTGAAACTTTGTAATTAAATATCTCGTGTTATGCCTGCGTCGCTTTTATTAAATAAATCAATATCTAGTAATAAATTGAACATTTGTAATTAAATATCTCGTAATATACGGTTAATCTTTATTATTTTCATTTTTTTCGACATATTTTCATCATGTGTCGCGGCACGGTATTTTCATTTCATTGCTGCACAAAGGAGAAAGTGTGGTTAAAATAGATATTTTTCGCAACTTTAACAGCAAATAACTTAAAAACTATAAGTCTCCGGAGGTTTGGACTTTCAGATTCAGAATCAGATTACCCTCCTCTACCTCCACCTCCTCTACCTCCACAAACACAGTTTTTGATTACAAATTTACTCCATTCGAATTAGTATTTGGAAGAAAAGTTATTTTGCCAAATGAATTACAAAAAAAAAATCGATCCAATATATAACGTTGAAAATTATGCAAAGGAAGTAAAATATAGAATGCAAAAATCACACGTACTCGCAAAAGAACTTATTAACAAACATAAAACGCGAAATAAAAATCTATATGATAAAACCGCGCGTCCTTTATCAGTTAACATAAATAATTTGGTTTTAATTCACAAAGAACCACGAGATAAACATGCAACCATATACAAGTTTAGGATCTAAGTGAAAAAATAAAGAACGCGTCACTCTTTTGCGCGCACTAAAACAGTTCGGACTTAATTTAATTTACCGGCAACTGGCCGAGGTACCAGTAGCATATTTATTTAAAAAAAGCAGCAGCGAGTGTCATCGGAGCCTTGGGGCTCCACATGGCGGCAGTGGCCGTAGCAGCAGCAGCTGCAGCAACAGCACCAGCGAGCGATAGCGGAGCCCTGGCGCTCCACATCATAATGCAACGGTAGTTTTTATTCTTCTCTTTGATTTCTCTTTATTCAAATGCAAATTTTAAATGCGTAACGTTGCTTTTTTTGAGTGTTTAAAAATTAAAGTGGAAAAGTTCCCAAAAAAAAATTAAAAATGAGTGAAAGTGATAATGGTAATTACAATTTTGAGTATTTTTATTTGCATTTATTTGAAACGATCATTTTTACAGATTCCGAGGTGCCGACCACAAGTTGCAGGGCAACAAATAAAAATTCCATAAAATCCACAGAGCTTCAAAGTATGTGGAATTTGCGTAAAGTTGGCGATAGGTTGGGCACCATTGAACAGTGTGTTCGGTTCTCGGAGGAGAACGGACTACTCCTAAAAATAAAATTGTGCTCTACACACAGAACGCCTATGCCACTTTACGCAAAAGGCAACGCGGATTTGGGAAGCCTTGTTTGCCGCAAAGGAAGATGTCGTGGCAAATCAAGCATTTCTCGGGCCAAGGGTACTTGGTTCGAGAACCCAAAGTTATCGCTGCCACAGATATTTTACATAACATATTGCTTTGCGCATAGATTTAACTATGATTTTGTGCGTCGAGAGGACTACCTGTGTGGCCCCTTGTCCTGCCGAACAATTGCTGACTGGTTCAGTTATTGTCGCGAGACAGTGGTTCTGTTCCCTCTGGACGAGCAGCAAAGTGCAGGGCAAATTGGCGGCCCCGGAAAAGTACTACAAATAGACGAAAGCAAGTTGGGGAAGCGGAAGTATAACAAAGGTAATATAGATGGAAATAACGTAAGATTTTTTTTTAAGTTTGTTTTGTTTTTTTTTATCTTTTTTTAGGGAGAAGAGTTGAGGGTCACTGGGTCCTTGGAATGATTGAAGATGGAGAAGAGGATCTTCGGCTGGAGGTGTGTCCGGAGAATGTGCGGTCTGCTGAGGTGCTCATACCTCTGATCCAAAAGCACGTCGCTGTCGGATCCATTAGTCGCACCGATTTTCGGAAGGCGTACGACTGCCTTTCGGATTATGGGTATGAGCACCGAAAAGTGAACCATAGTGATCCGGACAACTCCTTTGTGGCGCCAGATGGGACCCATACCCAAAGGATCGAGGCACAGTGGCGCGTTGTTGAACGCTTCTTTATAAAGGAAAACTATAATAACAGAGCCTGCTTTGAGGATTCTGTAGTAGAATATTTGTGGCGGAAATCTGTTGAAAAAAATAGGAAAGATCCATTTGAAAAAATGTTAGAAGCAATAAAACATGTATTTAAACCGTATTACGAGCGTTTTTATTGTTTATTTCTATTTTTATAGATCAGTTTCTTTTCTCGAATAAGTAAATATCTCGTAAAATATTGAGCATTTTAATAAAAAATGGACCGATATAATCGCCCGAATAAAACAATATTTCGCGCCGCTTTTCTAGAATAAATCAGTATCTCGTATAAATTTTCACAAAACATGTATTTTAACCGTATTACAAGCATTGTTATGTTTATTTCGATTTTTATAGATCAGTTTATTTTCTCGAATAAGTCAATATCACGTAAAATATTGAACATTTTTAATAAAAAATGGCCCTATATAATCGCCCGAATAAACCAATATCGGCGGCGCTTTTCTAGAATAATTCAATATCTCGTTAAATTTTCATCCGCGGCCCTTTTCTCATAAAAATCAAAATCTCGAAAAATATTGAGTATTTTTAATAAAAAATGGCCCGATATAATCGCCCGAATAAACCAATATTTCGCGGCGCTTTTCTAGAATAAATCAGTATCTCGTATAAATTTTCACAAAACATGTACATATTTAAACCGTATTACAAGCATTGTTATGTTTATTTCGATTTTTATAGATCAGTTTATTTTCTCGAATAAGTCAATATCACGTAAAATATTGAACATTTTTAATAAAAAATGGTCCGATATAATTGCCCGAATAAACCAATATCGGCGGCGCTTTTCTAGAATAAATCAATATCTCGTTAAATTTTCACCCGCGGCCCTTTTCTCATAAAAATCAAAATCTCGTAAAATATTGAAAATTTTCTCGAATGAATCAAAATCTTATACAAATTTTTCCCAGCAGCGTTTTTGTCGAATTGATCAATATCTCGTAAAATATAGGATATCTTTAATAAAAAATCGCGCCGTTTTTCTCGAATAGAACAATATCTTGTAAAATATTGAAACTTTTTAATAAATCGCTCGATTCTATCATATTTCCAAATATATTCGTCTGTGGTGCTTTTCTCAAATAAAACAATATCTCGTAGTATATTGAACATTTTTATTAAAAATCGCCGATTTTCTATTAAAAATTCTCGCCTTCGTCGCTTTTCTTAAATAAATCAATATCTAATAATACATTGAAACTTTGTAATTAAATATCTCGTGTTATGCCTGCGTCGCTTTTATTAAATAAATCAATATCTAGTAATAAATTGAACATTTGTAATTAAATATCTCGTAATATACGGTTAATCTTTATTATTTTCATTTTTTTCGACATATTTTCATCATGTGTCGCGGCACGGTATTTTCATTTCATTGCTGCACAAAGGAGAAAGTGTGGTTAAAATAGATATTTTTCGCAACTTTAACAGCAAATAACTTAAAAACTATAAGTCTCCGGAGGTTTGGACTTTCAGATTCAGAATCAGATTACCCTCCTCTACCTCCACCTCCTCTACCTCCACAAACACAGTTTTTGATTACAAATTTACTCCATTCGAATTAGTATTTGGAAGAAAAGTTATTTTGCCAAATGAATTACAAAAAAAAAATCGATCCAATATATAACGTTGAAAATTATGCAAAGGAAGTAAAATATAGAATGCAAAAATCACACGTACTCGCAAAAGAACTTATTAACAAACATAAAACGCGAAATAAAAATCTATATGATAAAACCGCGCGTCCTTTATCAGTTAACATAAATAATTTGGTTTTAATTCACACAGAACCACGAGATAAACATGCAACCATATACAAGTTTAGGATTAAGTGAAAAAATAAAGAACGCGTCACTCTTTTGCGCGCACTAAAACAGTTCGGACTTAATTTAATTTACCGGCAACTGGCCGAGGTACCAGTAGCATATTTATTTAAAAAAGCAGCAGCGAGTGTCATCGGAGCCTTGGGGCTCCACATGGCGGCAGTGGCCGTAGCAGCAGCAGCTGCAGCAACAGCACCAGCGAGCGATAGCGGAGCCCTGGCGCTCCACATCATAATGCAACGTTAGTTTTTATTCTTTTCTTTGATTTCTCTTTATTCAAATGCAAATTTTAAATGCGTAACGTTGCTTTTTTTGAGTGTTTAAAAATTAAAGTGGAAAAGTTCCCAAAAAAAAATTAAAAATGAGTGAAAGTGATAATGGTAATTGCAATTTTGAGTATTTTTATTTGCATTTATTTGAAACGATCATTTTTACAGATTCCGAGGTGCCGACCACAAGTTGCAGGGCAATAAATAAAAATTCCATAAAATCCACAGAGCTTCAAAGTATGTGGAATTTGCGTAAAGTTGGCGATAGGTTGGGCACCATTGAACAGTGTGTTCGGTTCTCGGAGGAGAACGGACTACTCCTAAAAATAAAATTGTGCTCTACACACAGAACGCCTATGCCACTTTACGCAAAAGGCAACGCGGATTTGGGAAGCCTTGTTTGCCGCAAAGGAAGATGTCGTGGCAAATCAAGCATTTCTCGGGCCAAGGGTACTTGGTTCGAGAACCCAAAGTTATCGCTGCCACAGATATTTTACATAACATATTGCTTTGCGCATAGATTTAACTATGATTTTGTGCGTCGAGAGGACCACCTGTGTGGCCCCTTGTCCTGCCGAACAATTGCTGACTGGTTCAGTTATTGTCGCGAGACAGTGGTTCTGTTCCCTCTGGACGAGCAGCAAAGTGCAGGGCAAATTGGCGGCCCCGGAAAAGTACTACAAATAGACGAAAGCAAGTTGGGGAAGCGGAAGTATAACAAAGGTAATATAGATGGAAATAACGTAAGATTTTTTTTTAAGTTTGTTTTGTTTTTTTTATCTTTTTTTAGGGAGAAGAGTTGAGGGTCACTGGGTCCTTGGAATGATTGAAGATGGAGAAGAGGATCTTCGGCTGGAGGTGTGTCCGGAGAATGTGCGGTCTGCTGAGGTGCTCATACCTCTGATCCAAAAGCACGTCGCTGTCGGATCCATTAGTCGCACCGATTTTCGGAAGGCGTACGACTGCCTTTCGGATTATGGGTATGAGCACCGAAAAGTGAACCATAGCGATCCGGACAACCCCTTTGTGGCGCCAGATGGGACCCATACCCAAAGGATCGAGGCACAGTGGCGCGTTGTTGAACGCTTCTTTATAAAGGAAAACTATAATAACAGAGCCTGCTTTGAGGATTCTGTAGTAGAATATTTGTGGCGGAAATCTGTTGAAAAAAATAGGAAAGATCCATTTGAAAAAATGTTAGAAGCAATAAAACATGTATTTAAACCGTATTACGAGCGTTTTTATTGTTTATTTCTATTTTTATAGATCAGTTTCTTTTCTCGAATAAGTAAATATCTCGTAAAATATTGAGCATTTTAATAAAAAATGGACCGATATAATCGCCCGAATAAAACAATATTTCGCGCCGCTTTTCTAGAATAAATCAGTATCTCGTATAAATTTTCACAAAACATGTATTTTAACCGTATTACAAGCATTGTTATGTTTATTTCGATTTTTATAGATCAGTTTATTTTCTCGAATAAGTCAATATCACGTAAAATATTGAACATTTTTAATAAAAAATGGCCCTATATAATCGCCCGAATAAACCAATATCGGCGGCGCTTTTCTAGAATAATTCAATATCTCGTTAAATTTTCACCCGCGGCCCTTTTCTCATAAAAATCAAAAGCTCGAAAAATATTGAGTATTTTTAATAAAAAATGGCCCGATATAATCGCCCGAATAAACCAATATTTCGCGGCGCTTTTCTAGAATAAATCAGTATCTCGTATAAATTTTCACAAAACATGTACATATTTAAACCGTATTACAAGCATTGTTATGTTTATTTCGATTTTTATAGATCAGTTTATTTTCTCGAATAAGTCAATATCACGTAAAATATTGAACATTTTTAATAAAAAATGGTCCGATATAATTGCCCGAATAAACCAATGTCGGCGGCGCTTTTCTAGAATAAATCAATATCTCGTTAAATTTTCACCCGCGGCCCTTTTCTCATAAAAATCAAAATCTCGTAAAATATTGAAAATTTTCTCGAATGAATCAAAATCTTATACAAATTTTTCCCAGCAGCGTTTTTCTCGAATTGATCAATATCTCGTAAAATATAGGATATCTTTAATAAAAAATCGCGCCGTTTTTCTCGAATAGAACAATATCTTGTAAAATATTGAAACTTTTTAATAAATCGCTCGATTCTATCATATTTCCAAATATATTCGTCTGTGGTGCTTTTCTCAAATAAAACAATATCTCGTAGTATATTGAACATTTTTATTAAAAATCGCCGATTTTCTATTAAAAATTCTCGCCTTCGTCGCTTTTCTTAAATAAATCAATATCTAATAATACATTGAAACTTTGTAATTAAATATCTCGTGTTATGCCTGCGTCGCTTTTATTAAATAAATCAATATCTAGTAATAAATTGAACATTTGTAATTAAATATCTCGTAATATACGGTTAATCTTTATTATTTTCATTTTTTTCGACATATTTTCATCATGTGTCGCGGCACGGTATTTTCATTTCATTGCTGCACAAAGGAGAAAGTGTGGTTAAAATAGATATTTTTCGCAACTTTAACAGCAAATAACTTAAAAACTATAAGTCTCCGGAGGTTTGGACTTTCAGATTCAGAATCAGATTACCCTCCTCTACCTCCACCTCCTCTACCTCCACAAACACAGTTTTTGATTACAAATTTACTCCATTCGAATTAGTATTTGGAAGAAAAGTTATTTTGCCAAATGAATTACAAAAAAAAAATCGATCCAATATATAACGTTGAAAATTATGCAAAGGAAGTAAAATATAGAATGCAAAAATCACACGTACTCGCAAAAGAACTTATTAACAAACATAAAACGCGAAATAAAAATCTATATGATAAAACCGCGCGTCCTTTATCAGTTAACATAAATAATTTGGTTTTAATTCACAAAGAACCACGAGATAAACATGCAACCATATACAAGTTTAGGATCTAAGTGAAAAAATAAAGAACGCGTCACTCTTTTGCGCGCACTAAAACAGTTCGGACTTAATTTAATTTACCGGCAACTGGCCGAGGTACCAGTAGCATATTTATTTAAAAAAGCAGCAGCGAGTGTCATCGGAGCCTTGGGGCTCCACATGGCGGCAGTGGCCGTAGCAGCAGCAGCTGCAGCAACAGCACCAGCGAGCGATAGCGGAGCCCTGGCGCTCCACATCATAATGCAACGTTAGTTTTTATTCTTTTCTTTGATTTCTCTTTATTCAAATGCAAATTTTAAATGCGTAACGTTGCTTTTTTTGAGTGTTTAAAAATTAAAGTGGAAAAGTTCCCAAAAAAAAATTAAAAATGAGTGAAAGTGATAATGGTAATTGCAATTTTGAGTATTTTTATTTGCATTTATTTGAAACGATCATTTTTACAGATTCCGAGGTGCCGACCACAAGTTGCAGGGCAATAAATAAAAATTCCATAAAATCCACAGAGCTTCAAAGTATGTGGAATTTGCGTAAAGTTGGCGATAGGTTGGGCACCATTGAACAGTGTGTTCGGTTCTCGGAGGAGAACGGACTACTCCTAAAAATAAAATTGTGCTCTACACACAGAACGCCTATGCCACTTTACGCAAAAGGCAACGCGGATTTGGGAAGCCTTGTTTGCCGCAAAGGAAGATGTCGTGGCAAATCAAGCATTTCTCGGGCCAAGGGTACTTGGTTCGAGAACCCAAAGTTATCGCTGCCACAGATATTTTACATAACATATTGCTTTGCGCATAGATTTAACTATGATTTTGTGCGTCGAGAGGACCACCTGTGTGGCCCCTTGTCCTGCCGAACAATTGCTGACTGGTTCAGTTATTGTCGCGAGACAGTGGTTCTGTTCCCTCTGGACGAGCAGCAAAGTGCAGGGCAAATTGGCGGCCCCGGAAAAGTACTACAAATAGACGAAAGCAAGTTGGGGAAGCGGAAGTATAACAAAGGTAATATAGATGGAAATAACGTAAGATTTTTTTTTAAGTTTGTTTTGTTTTTTTTATCTTTTTTTAGGGAGAAGAGTTGAGGGTCACTGGGTCCTTGGAATGATTGAAGATGGAGAAGAGGATCTTCGGCTGGAGGTGTGTCCGGAGAATGTGCGGTCTGCTGAGGTGCTCATACCTCTGATCCAAAAGCACGTCGCTGTCGGATCCATTAGTCGCACCGATTTTCGGAAGGCGTACGACTGCCTTTCGGATTATGGGTATGAGCACCGAAAAGTGAACCATAGCGATCCGGACAACCCCTTTGTGGCGCCAGATGGGACCCATACCCAAAGGATCGAGGCACAGTGGCGCGTTGTTGAACGCTTCTTTATAAAGGAAAACTATAATAACAGAGCCTGCTTTGAGGATTCTGTAGTAGAATATTTGTGGCGGAAATCTGTTGAAAAAAATAGGAAAGATCCATTTGAAAAAATGTTAGAAGCAATAAAACATGTATTTAAACCGTATTACGAGCGTTTTTATTGTTTATTTCTATTTTTATAGATCAGTTTCTTTTCTCGAATAAGTAAATATCTCGTAAAATATTGAGCATTTTAATAAAAAATGGACCGATATAATCGCCCGAATAAAACAATATTTCGCGCCGCTTTTCTAGAATAAATCAGTATCTCGTATAAATTTTCACAAAACATGTATTTTAACCGTATTACAAGCATTGTTATGTTTATTTCGATTTTTATAGATCAGTTTATTTTCTCGAATAAGTCAATATCACGTAAAATATTGAACATTTTTAATAAAAAATGGCCCTATATAATCGCCCGAATAAACCAATATCGGCGGCGCTTTTCTAGAATAATTCAATATCTCGTTAAATTTTCACCCGCGGCCCTTTTCTCATAAAAATCAAAAGCTCGAAAAATATTGAGTATTTTTAATAAAAAATGGCCCGATATAATCGCCCGAATAAACCAATATTTCGCGGCGCTTTTCTAGAATAAATCAGTATCTCGTATAAATTTTCACAAAACATGTACATATTTAAACCGTATTACAAGCATTGTTATGTTTATTTCGATTTTTATAGATCAGTTTATTTTCTCGAATAAGTCAATATCACGTAAAATATTGAACATTTTTAATAAAAAATGGTCCGATATAATTGCCCGAATAAACCAATGTCGGCGGCGCTTTTCTAGAATAAATCAATATCTCGTTAAATTTTCACCCGCGGCCCTTTTCTCATAAAAATCAAAATCTCGTAAAATATTGAAAATTTTCTCGAATGAATCAAAATCTTATACAAATTTTTCCCAGCAGCGTTTTTCTCGAATTGATCAATATCTCGTAAAATATAGGATATCTTTAATAAAAAATCGCGCCGTTTTTCTCGAATAGAACAATATCTTGTAAAATATTGAAACTTTTTAATAAATCGCTCGATTCTATCATATTTCCAAATATATTCGTCTGTGGTGCTTTTCTCAAATAAAACAATATCTCGTAGTATATTGAACATTTTTATTAAAAATCGCCGATTTTCTATTAAAAATTCTCGCCTTCGTCGCTTTTCTTAAATAAATCAATATCTAATAATACATTGAAACTTTGTAATTAAATATCTCGTGTTATGCCTGCGTCGCTTTTATTAAATAAATCAATATCTAGTAATAAATTGAACATTTGTAATTAAATATCTCGTAATATACGGTTAATCTTTATTATTTTCATTTTTTTCGACATATTTTCATCATGTGTCGCGGCACGGTATTTTCATTTCATTGCTGCACAAAGGAGAAAGTGTGGTTAAAATAGATATTTTTCGCAACTTTAACAGCAAATAACTTAAAAACTATAAGTCTCCGGAGGTTTGGACTTTCAGATTCAGAATCAGATTACCCTCCTCTACCTCCACCTCCTCTACCTCCACAAACACAGTTTTTGATTACAAATTTACTCCATTCGAATTAGTATTTGGAAGAAAAGTTATTTTGCCAAATGAATTACAAAAAAAAAATCGATCCAATATATAACGTTGAAAATTATGCAAAGGAAGTAAAATATAGAATGCAAAAATCACACGTACTCGCAAAAGAACTTATTAACAAACATAAAACGCGAAATAAAAATCTATATGATAAAACCGCGCGTCCTTTATCAGTTAACATAAATAATTTGGTTTTAATTCACAAAGAACCACGAGATAAACATGCAACCATATACAAGTTTAGGATCTAAGTGAAAAAATAAAGAACGCGTCACTCTTTTGCGCGCACTAAAACAGTTCGGACTTAATTTAATTTACCGGCAACTGGCCGAGGTACCAGTAGCATATTTATTTAAAAAAGCAGCAGCGAGTGTCATCGGAGCCTTGGGGCTCCACATGGCGGCAGTGGCCGTAGCAGCAGCAGCTGCAGCAACAGCACCAGCGAGCGATAGCGGAGCCCTGGCGCTCCACATCATAATGCAACGTTAGTTTTTATTCTTTTCTTTGATTTCTCTTTATTCAAATGCAAATTTTAAATGCGTAACGTTGCTTTTTTTGAGTGTTTAAAAATTAAAGTGGAAAAGTTCCCAAAAAAAAATTAAAAATGAGTGAAAGTGATAATGGTAATTGCAATTTTGAGTATTTTTATTTGCATTTATTTGAAACGATCATTTTTACAGATTCCGAGGTGCCGACCACAAGTTGCAGGGCAATAAATAAAAATTCCATAAAATCCACAGAGCTTCAAAGTATGTGGAATTTGCGTAAAGTTGGCGATAGGTTGGGCACCATTGAACAGTGTGTTCGGTTCTCGGAGGAGAACGGACTACTCCTAAAAATAAAATTGTGCTCTACACACAGAACGCCTATGCCACTTTACGCAAAAGGCAACGCGGATTTGGGAAGCCTTGTTTGCCGCAAAGGAAGATGTCGTGGCAAATCAAGCATTTCTCGGGCCAAGGGTACTTGGTTCGAGAACCCAAAGTTATCGCTGCCACAGATATTTTACATAACATATTGCTTTGCGCATAGATTTAACTATGATTTTGTGCGTCGAGAGGACCACCTGTGTGGCCCCTTGTCCTGCCGAACAATTGCTGACTGGTTCAGTTATTGTCGCGAGACAGTGGTTCTGTTCCCTCTGGACGAGCAGCAAAGTGCAGGGCAAATTGGCGGCCCCGGAAAAGTACTACAAATAGACGAAAGCAAGTTGGGGAAGCGGAAGTATAACAAAGGTAATATAGATGGAAATAACGTAAGATTTTTTTTTAAGTTTGTTTTGTTTTTTTTATCTTTTTTTAGGGAGAAGAGTTGAGGGTCACTGGGTCCTTGGAATGATTGAAGATGGAGAAGAGGATCTTCGGCTGGAGGTGTGTCCGGAGAATGTGCGGTCTGCTGAGGTGCTCATACCTCTGATCCAAAAGCACGTCGCTGTCGGATCCATTAGTCGCACCGATTTTCGGAAGGCGTACGACTGCCTTTCGGATTATGGGTATGAGCACCGAAAAGTGAACCATAGCGATCCGGACAACCCCTTTGTGGCGCCAGATGGGACCCATACCCAAAGGATCGAGGCACAGTGGCGCGTTGTTGAACGCTTCTTTATAAAGGAAAACTATAATAACAGAGCCTGCTTTGAGGATTCTGTAGTAGAATATTTGTGGCGGAAATCTGTTGAAAAAAATAGGAAAGATCCATTTGAAAAAATGTTAGAAGCAATAAAACATGTATTTAAACCGTATTACGAGCGTTTTTATTGTTTATTTCTATTTTTATAGATCAGTTTCTTTTCTCGAATAAGTAAATATCTCGTAAAATATTGAGCATTTTAATAAAAAATGGACCGATATAATCGCCCGAATAAAACAATATTTCGCGCCGCTTTTCTAGAATAAATCAGTATCTCGTATAAATTTTCACAAAACATGTATTTTAACCGTATTACAAGCATTGTTATGTTTATTTCGATTTTTATAGATCAGTTTATTTTCTCGAATAAGTCAATATCACGTAAAATATTGAACATTTTTAATAAAAAATGGCCCTATATAATCGCCCGAATAAACCAATATCGGCGGCGCTTTTCTAGAATAATTCAATATCTCGTTAAATTTTCACCCGCGGCCCTTTTCTCATAAAAATCAAAAGCTCGAAAAATATTGAGTATTTTTAATAAAAAATGGCCCGATATAATCGCCCGAATAAACCAATATTTCGCGGCGCTTTTCTAGAATAAATCAGTATCTCGTATAAATTTTCACAAAACATGTACATATTTAAACCGTATTACAAGCATTGTTATGTTTATTTCGATTTTTATAGATCAGTTTATTTTCTCGAATAAGTCAATATCACGTAAAATATTGAACATTTTTAATAAAAAATGGTCCGATATAATTGCCCGAATAAACCAATGTCGGCGGCGCTTTTCTAGAATAAATCAATATCTCGTTAAATTTTCACCCGCGGCCCTTTTCTCATAAAAATCAAAATCTCGTAAAATATTGAAAATTTTCTCGAATGAATCAAAATCTTATACAAATTTTTCCCAGCAGCGTTTTTCTCGAATTGATCAATATCTCGTAAAATATAGGATATCTTTAATAAAAAATCGCGCCGTTTTTCTCGAATAGAACAATATCTTGTAAAATATTGAAACTTTTTAATAAATCGCTCGATTCTATCATATTTCCAAATATATTCGTCTGTGGTGCTTTTCTCAAATAAAACAATATCTCGTAGTATATTGAACATTTTTATTAAAAATCGCCGATTTTCTATTAAAAATTCTCGCCTTCGTCGCTTTTCTTAAATAAATCAATATCTAATAATACATTGAAACTTTGTAATTAAATATCTCGTGTTATGCCTGCGTCGCTTTTATTAAATAAATCAATATCTAGTAATAAATTGAACATTTGTAATTAAATATCTCGTAATATACGGTTAATCTTTATTATTTTCATTTTTTTCGACATATTTTCATCATGTGTCGCGGCACGGTATTTTCATTTCATTGCTGCACAAAGGAGAAAGTGTGGTTAAAATAGATATTTTTCGCAACTTTAACAGCAAATAACTTAAAAACTATAAGTCTCCGGAGGTTTGGACTTTCAGATTCAGAATCAGATTACCCTCCTCTACCTCCACCTCCTCTACCTCCACAAACACAGTTTTTGATTACAAATTTACTCCATTCGAATTAGTATTTGGAAGAAAAGTTATTTTGCCAAATGAATTACAAAAAAAAAATCGATCCAATATATAACGTTGAAAATTATGCAAAGGAAGTAAAATATAGAATGCAAAAATCACACGTACTCGCAAAAGAACTTATTAACAAACATAAAACGCGAAATAAAAATCTATATGATAAAACCGCGCGTCCTTTATCAGTTAACATAAATAATTTGGTTTTAATTCACAAAGAACCACGAGATAAACATGCAACCATATACAAGTTTAGGATCTAAGTGAAAAAATAAAGAACGCGTCACTCTTTTGCGCGCACTAAAACAGTTCGGACTTAATTTAATTTACCGGCAACTGGCCGAGGTACCAGTAGCATATTTATTTAAAAAAGCAGCAGCGAGTGTCATCGGAGCCTTGGGGCTCCACATGGCGGCAGTGGCCGTAGCAGCAGCAGCTGCAGCAACAGCACCAGCGAGCGATAGCGGAGCCCTGGCGCTCCACATCATAATGCAACGTTAGTTTTTATTCTTTTCTTTGATTTCTCTTTATTCAAATGCAAATTTTAAATGCGTAACGTTGCTTTTTTTGAGTGTTTAAAAATTAAAGTGGAAAAGTTCCCAAAAAAAAATTAAAAATGAGTGAAAGTGATAATGGTAATTACAATTTTGAGTATTTTTATTTGCATTTATTTGAAACGATCATTTTTACAGATTCCGAGGTGCCGACCACAAGTTGCAGGGCAATAAATAAAAATTCCATAAAATCCACAGAGCTTCAAAGTATGTGGAATTTGCGTAAAGTTGGCGATAGGTTGGGCACCATTGAACAGTGTGTTCGGTTCTCGGAGGAGAACGGACTACTCCTAAAAATAAAATTGTGCTCTACACACAGAACGCCTATGCCACTTTACGCAAAAGGCAACGCGGATTTGGGAAGCCTTGTTTGCCGCAAAGGAAGATGTCGTGGCAAATCAAGCATTTCTCGGGCCAAGGGTACTTGGTTCGAGAACCCAAAGTTATCGCTGCCACAGATATTTTACATAACATATTGCTTTGCGCATAGATTTAACTATGATTTTGTGCGTCGAGAGGACCACCTGTGTGGCCCCTTGTCCTGCCGAACAATTGCTGACTGGTTCAGTTATTGTCGCGAGACAGTGGTTCTGTTCCCTCTGGACGAGCAGCAAAGTGCAGGGCAAATTGGCGGCCCCGGAAAAGTACTACAAATAGACGAAAGCAAGTTGGGGAAGCGGAAGTATAACAAAGGTAATATAGATGGAAATAACGTAAGATTTTTTTTTAAGTTTGTTTTGTTTTTTTTATCTTTTTTTAGGGAGAAGAGTTGAGGGTCACTGGGTCCTTGGAATGATTGAAGATGGAGAAGAGGATCTTCGGCTGGAGGTGTGTCCGGAGAATGTGCGGTCTGCTGAGGTGCTCATACCTCTGATCCAAAAGCACGTCGCTGTCGGATCCATTAGTCGCACCGATTTTCGGAAGGCGTACGACTGCCTTTCGGATTATGGGTATGAGCACCGAAAAGTGAACCATAGTGATCCGGACAACTCCTTTGTGGCGCCAGATGGGACCCATACCCAAAGGATCGAGGCACAGTGGCGCGTTGTTGAACGCTTCTTTATAAAGGAAAACTATAATAACAGAGCCTGCTTTGAGGATTCTGTAGTAGAATATTTGTGGCGGAAATCTGTTGAAAAAAATAGGAAAGATCCATTTGAAAAAATGTTAGAAGCAATAAAACATGTATTTAAACCGTATTACGAGCGTTTTTATTGTTTATTTCTATTTTTATAGATCAGTTTCTTTTCTCGAATAAGTAAATATCTCGTAAAATATTGAGCATTTTAATAAAAAATGGACCGATATAATCGCCCGAATAAACCAATATTTCGCGCCGCTTTTCTAGAATAAATCAGTATCTCGTATAAATTTTCACAAAACATGTACATATTTAAACCGTATTACAAGCATTGTTATGTTTATTTCGATTTTTATAGATCAGTTTATTTTCTCGAATAAGTCAATATCACGTAAAATATTGAACATTTTTAATAAAAAATGGTCCGATATAATTGCCCGAATAAACCAATATCGGCGGCGCTTTTCTAGAATAAATCAATATCTCGTTAAATTTTCACCCGCGGCCCTTTTCTCATAAAAATCAAAATCTCGTAAAATATTGAAAATTTTCTCGAATGAATCAAAATCTTATACAAATTTTTCCCAGCAGCGTTTTTCTCGAATTGATCAATATCTCGTAAAATATAGGATATCTTTAATAAAAAATCGCGCCGTTTTTCTCGAATAGAACAATATCTTGTAAAATATTGAAACTTTTTAATAAATCGCTCGATTCTATCATATTTCCAAATATATTCGTCTGTGGTGCTTTTCTCAAATAAAACAATATCTCGTAGTATATTGAACATTTTTATTAAAAATCGCCGATTTTCTATTAAAAATTCTCGCCTTCGTCGCTTTTCTTAAATAAATCAATATCTAATAATACATTGAAACTTTGTAATTAAATATCTCGTGTTATGCCTGCGTCGCTTTTATTAAATAAATCAATATCTAGTAATAAATTGAACATTTGTAATTAAATATCTCGTAATATACGGTTAATCTTTATTATTTTCATTTTTTTCGACATATTTTCATCATGTGTCGCGGCACGGTATTTTCATTTCATTGCTGCACAAAGGAGAAAGTGTGGTTAAAATAGATATTTTTCGCAACTTTAACAGCAAATAACTTAAAAACTATAAGTCTCCGGAGGTTTGGACTTTCAGATTCAGAATCAGATTACCCTCCTCTACCTCCACCTCCTCTACCTCCACAAACACAGTTTTTGATTACAAATTTACTCCATTCGAATTAGTATTTGGAAGAAAAGTTATTTTGCCAAATGAATTACAAAAAAAAAATCGATCCAATATATAACGTTGAAAATTATGCAAAGGAAGTAAAATATAGAATGCAAAAATCACACGTACTCGCAAAAGAACTTATTAACAAACATAAAACGCGAAATAAAAATCTATATGATAAAACCGCGCGTCCTTTATCAGTTAACATAAATAATTTGGTTTTAATTCACAAAGAACCACGAGATAAACATGCAACCATATACAAGTTTAGGATCTAAGTGAAAAAATAAAGAACGCGTCACTCTTTTGCGCGCACTAAAACAGTTCGGACTTAATTTAATTTACCGGCAACTGGCCGAGGTACCAGTAGCATATTTATTTAAAAAAGCAGCAGCGAGTGTCATCGGAGCCTTGGGGCTCCACATGGCGGCAGTGGCCGTAGTATTTAAACCGTATTACGAGCGTTTTTATTGTTTATTTCTATTTTTATAGATCAGTTTCTTTTCTCGAATAAGTAAATATCTCGTAAAATATTGAGCATTTTAATAAAAAATGGACCGATATAATCGCCCGAATAAAACAATATTTCGCGCCGCTTTTCTAGAATAAATCAGTATCTCGTATAAATTTTCACAAAACATGTATTTTAACCGTATTACAAGCATTGTTATGTTTATTTCGATTTTTATAGATCAGTTTATTTTCTCGAATAAGTCAATATCACGTAAAATATTGAACATTTTTAATAAAAAATGGCCCTATATAATCGCCCGAATAAACCAATATCGGCGGCGCTTTTCTAGAATAATTCAATATCTCGTTAAATTTTCATCCGCGGCCCTTTTCTCATAAAAATCAAAATCTCGAAAAATATTGAGTATTTTTAATAAAAAATGGCCCGATATAATCGCCCGAATAAACCAATATTTCGCGGCGCTTTTCTAGAATAAATCAGTATCTCGTATAAATTTTCACAAAACATGTACATATTTAAACCGTATTACAAGCATTGTTATGTTTATTTCGATTTTTATAGATCAGTTTATTTTCTCGAATAAGTCAATATCACGTAAAATATTGAACATTTTTAATAAAAAATGGTCCGATATAATTGCCCGAATAAACCAATATCGGCGGCGCTTTTCTAGAATAAATCAATATCTCGTTAAATTTTCACCCGCGGCCCTTTTCTCATAAAAATCAAAATCTCGTAAAATATTGAAAATTTTCTCGAATGAATCAAAATCTTATACAAATTTTTCCCAGCAGCGTTTTTCTCGAATTGATCAATATCTCGTAAAATATAGGATATCTTTAATAAAAAATCGCGCCGTTTTTCTCGAATAGAACAATATCTTGTAAAATATTGAAACTTTTTAATAAATCGCTCGATTCTATCATATTTCCAAATATATTCGTCTGTGGTGCTTTTCTCAAATAAAACAATATCTCGTAGTATATTGAACATTTTTATTAAAAATCGCCGATTTTCTATTAAAAATTCTCGCCTTCGTCGCTTTTCTTAAATAAATCAATATCTAATAATACATTGAAACTTTGTAATTAAATATCTCGTGTTATGCCTGCGTCGCTTTTATTAAATAAATCAATATCTAGTAATAAATTGAACATTTGTAATTAAATATCTCGTAATATACGGTTAATCTTTATTATTTTCATTTTTTTCGACATATTTTCATCATGTGTCGCGGCACGGTATTTTCATTTCATTGCTGCACAAAGGAGAAAGTGTGGTTAAAATAGATATTTTTCGCAACTTTAACAGCAAATAACTTAAAAACTATAAGTCTCCGGAGGTTTGGACTTTCAGATTCAGAATCAGATTACCCTCCTCTACCTCCACCTCCTCTACCTCCACAAACACAGTTTTTGATTACAAATTTACTCCATTCGAATTAGTATTTGGAAGAAAAGTTATTTTGCCAAATGAATTACAAAAAAAAAATCGATCCAATATATAACGTTGAAAATTATGCAAAGGAAGTAAAATATAGAATGCAAAAATCACACGTACTCGCAAAAGAACTTATTAACAAACATAAAACGCGAAATAAAAATCTATATGATAAAACCGCGCGTCCTTTATCAGTTAACATAAATAATTTGGTTTTAATTCACAAAGAACCACGAGATAACGTCCTTTATCAGTTAACATAAATAATTTGGTTTTAATTCACAAAGAACCACGAGATAAACATGCAACCATATACAAGTTTAGGATCTAAGTGAAAAAATAAAGAACGCGTCACTCTTTTGCGCGCACTAAAACAGTTCGGACTTAATTTAATTTACCGGCAACTGGCCGAGGTACCAGTAGCATATTTATTTAAAAAAGCAGCAGCGAGTGTCATCGGAGCCTTGGGGCTCCACATGGCGGCAGTGGCCGTAGCAGCAGCAGCTGCAGCAACAGCACCAGCGAGCGATAGCGGAGCCCTGGCGCTCCACATCATAATGCAACGTTAGTTTTTATTCTTTTCTTTGATTTCTCTTTATTCAAATGCAAATTTTAAATGCGTAACGTTGCTTTTTTTGAGTGTTTAAAAATTAAAGTGGAAAAGTTCCCAAAAAAAAATTAAAAATGAGTCAAAGTGATAATGGTAATTACAATTTTGAGTATTTTTATTTGCATTTATTTGAAACGATCATTTTTACAGATTCCGAGGTGCCGACCACAAGTTGCAGGGCAATAAATAAAAATTCCATAAAATCCACAGAGCTTCAAAGTATGTGGAATTTGCGTAAAGTTGGCGATAGGTTGGGCACCATTGAACAGTGTGTTCGGTTCTCGGAGGAGAACGGACTACTCCTAAAAATAAAATTGTGCTCTACACACAGAACGCCTATGCCACTTTACGCAAAAGGCAACGCGGATTTGGGAAGCCTTGTTTGCCGCAAAGGAAGATGTCGTGGCAAATCAAGCATTTCTCGGGCCAAGGGTACTTGGTTCGAGAACCCAAAGTTATCGCTGCCACAGATATTTTACATAACATATTGCTTTGCGCATAGATTTAACTATGATTTTGTGCGTCGAGAGGACCACCTGTGTGGCCCCTTGTCCTGCCGAACAATTGCTGACTGGTTCAGTTATTGTCGCGAGACAGTGGTTCTGTTCCCTCTGGACGAGCAGCAAAGTGCAGGGCGAATTGGCGGCCCCGGAAAAGTACTACAAATAGACGAAAGCAAGTTGGGGAAGCGGAAGTATAACAAAGGTAATATAGATGGAAATAACGTAAGATTTTTTTTTTAATTTTAAGTTTGTTTTGTTTTTTTTATCTTATTTTAGGGAGAAGAGTTGAGGGTCACTGGGTCCTTGGAATGATTGAAGATGGAGAAGAGGATCTTCGGCTGGAGGTGTGTCCGGAGAATGTGCGGTCTGCTGAGGTGCTCATACCTCTGATCCAAAAGCACGTCGCTGTCGGATCCATTAGTCGCACCGATTTTCGGAAGGCGTACGACTGCCTTTCGGATTATGGGTATGAGCACCGAAAAGTGAACCATAGCGATCCGGACAACCCCTTTGTGGCGCCAGATGGGACCCATACCCAAAGGATCGAGGCACAGTGGCGCGTTGTTGAACGCTTCTTTATAAAGGAAAACTATAATAACAGAGCCTGCTTTGAGGATTCTGTAGTAGAATATTTGTGGCGGAAATCTGTTGAAAAAAATAGGAAAGATCCATTTGAAAAAATGTTAGAAGCAATAAAACATGTATTTAAACCGTATTACGAGCGTTTTTATTGTTTATTTCTATTTTTATAGATCAGTTTCTTTTCTCGAATAAGTAAATATCTCGTAAAATATTGAGCATTTTAATAAAAAATGGACCGATATAATCGCCCGAATAAAACAATATTTCGCGCCGCTTTTCTAGAATAAATCAGTATCTCGTATAAATTTTCACAAAACATGTATTTTAACCGTATTACAAGCATTGTTATGTTTATTTCGATTTTTATAGATCAGTTTATTTTCTCGAATAAGTCAATATCACGTAAAATATTGAACATTTTTAATAAAAAATGGCCCTATATAATCGCCCGAATAAACCAATATCGGCGGCGCTTTTCTAGAATAATTCAATATCTCGTTAAATTTTCACCCGCGGCCCTTTTCTCATAAAAATCAAAATCTCGAAAAATATTGAGTATTTTTAATAAAAAATGGCCCGATATAATCGCCCGAATAAACCAATATTTCGCGGCGCTTTTCTAGAATAAATCAGTATCTCGTATAAATTTTCACAAAACATGTACATATTTAAACCGTATTACAAGCATTGTTATGTTTATTTCGATTTTTATAGATCAGTTTATTTTCTCGAATAAGTCAATATCACGTAAAATATTGAACATTTTTAATAAAAAATGGTCCGATATAATTGCCCGAATAAACCAATATCGGCGGCGCTTTTCTAGAATAAATCAATATCTCGTTAAATTTTCACCCGCGGCCCTTTTCTCATAAAAATCAAAATCTCGTAAAATATTGAAAATTTTCTCGAATGAATCAAAATCTTATACAAATTTTTCCCAGCAGCGTTTTTCTCGAATTGATCAATATCTCGTAAAATATAGGATATCTTTAATAAAAAATCGCGCCGTTTTTCTCGAATAGAACAATATCTTGTAAAATATTGAAACTTTTTAATAAATCGCTCGATTCTATCATATTTCCAAATATATTCGTCTGTGGTGCTTTTCTCAAATAAAACAATATCTCGTAGTATATTGAACATTTTTATTAAAAATCGCCGATTTTCTATTAAAAATTCTCGCCTTCGTCGCTTTTCTTAAATAAATCAATATCTAATAATACATTGAAACTTTGTAATTAAATATCTCGTGTTATGCCTGCGTCGCTTTTATTAAATAAATCAATATCTAGTAATAAATTGAACATTTGTAATTAAATATCTCGTAATATACGGTTAATCTTTATTATTTTCATTTTTTTCGACATATTTTCATCATGTGTCGCGGCACGGTATTTTCATTTCATTGCTGCACAAAGGAGAAAGTGTGGTTAAAATAGATATTTTTCGCAACTTTAACAGCAAATAACTTAAAAACTATAAGTCTCCGGAGGTTTGGACTTTCAGATTCAGAATCAGATTACCCTCCTCTACCTCCACCTCCTCTACCTCCACAAACACAGTTTTTGATTACAAATTTACTCCATTCGAATTAGTATTTGGAAGAAAAGTTATTTTGCCAAATGAATTACAAAAAAAAAATCGATCCAATATATAACGTTGAAAATTATGCAAAGGAAGTAAAATATAGAATGCAAAAATCACACGTACTCGCAAAAGAACTTATTAACAAACATAAAACGCGAAATAAAAATCTATATGATAAAACCGCGCGTCCTTTATCAGTTAACATAAATAATTTGGTTTTAATTCACAAAGAACCACGAGATAAACATGCAACCATATACAAGTTTAGGATCTAAGTGAAAAAATAAAGAACGCGTCACTCTTTTGCGCGCACTAAAACAGTTCGGACTTAATTTAATTTACCGGCAACTGGCCGAGGTACCAGTAGCATATTTATTTAAAAAAGCAGCAGCGAGTGTCATCGGAGCCTTGGGGCTCCACATCATAATGCAACGTTAGTTTTTATTCTTTTCTTTGATTTCTCTTTATTCAAATGCAAATTTTAAATGCGTAACGTTGCTTTTTTTGAGTGTTTAAAAATTAAAGTGGAAAAGTTCCCAAAAAAAAATTAAAAATGAGTGAAAGTGATAATGGTAATTACAATTTTGAGTATTTTTATTTGCATTTATTTGAAACGATCATTTTTACAGATTCCGAGGTGCCGACCACAAGTTGCAGGGCAATAAATAAAAATTCCATAAAATCCACAGAGCTTCAAAGTATGTGGAATTTGCGTAAAGTTGGCGATAGGTTGGGCACCATTGAACAGTGTGTTCGGTTCTCGGAGGAGAACGGACTACTCCTAAAAATAAAATTGTGCTCTACACACAGAACGCCTATGCCACTTTACGCAAAAGGCAACGCGGATTTGGGAAGCCTTGTTTGCCGCAAAGGAAGATGTCGTGGCAAATCAAGCATTTCTCGGGCCAAGGGTACTTGGTTCGAGAACCCAAAGTTATCGCTGCCACAGATATTTTACATAACATATTGCTTTGCGCATAGATTTAACTATGATTTTGTGCGTCGAGAAGACCACCTGTGTGGCCCCTTGTCCTGCCGAACAATTGCTGACTGGTTCAGTTATTGTCGCGAGACAGTGGTTCTGTTCCCTCTGGACGAGCAGCAAAGTGCAGGGCAAATTGGCGGCCCCGGAAAAGTACTACAAATAGACGAAAGCAAGTTGGGGAAGCGGAAGTATAACAAAGGTAATATAGATGGAAATAACGTAAGATTTTTTTTTTAATTTTAAGTTTGTTTTGTTTTTTTTATCTTTTTTTAGGGAGAAGAGTTGAGGGTCACTGGGTCCTTGGAATGATTGAAGATGGAGAAGAGGATCTTCGGCTGGAGGTGTGTCCGGAGAATGTGCGGTCTGCTGAGGTGCTCATACCTCTGATCCAAAAGCACGTCGCTGTCGGATCCATTAGTCGCACCGATTTTCGGAAGGCGTACGACTGCCTTTCGGATTATGGGTATGAGCACCGAAAAGTGAACCATAGCGATCCGGACAACCCCTTTGTGGCGCCAGATGGGACCCATACCCAAAGGATCGAGGCACAGTGGCGCGTTGTTGAACGCTTCTTTATAAAGGAAAACTATAATAACAGAGCCTGCTTTGAGGATTCTGTAGTAGAATATTTGTGGCGGAAATCTGTTGAAAAAAATAGGAAAGATCCATTTGAAAAAATGTTAGAAGCAATAAAACATGTATTTAAACCGTATTACGAGCGTTTTTATTGTTTATTTCTATTTTTATAGATCAGTTTCTTTTCTCGAATAAGTAAATATCTCGTAAAATATTGAGCATTTTAATAAAAAATGGACCGATATAATCGCCCGAATAAAACAATATTTCGCGCCGCTTTTCTAGAATAAATCAGTATCTCGTATAAATTTTCACAAAACATGTATTTTAACCGTATTACAAGCATTGTTATGTTTATTTCGATTTTTATAGATCAGTTTATTTTCTCGAATAAGTCAATATCACGTAAAATATTGAACATTTTTAATAAAAAATGGCCCTATATA
This sequence comes from Philophylla caesio, assembly GCA_963971545.1. NCBI lineage: Eukaryota > Metazoa > Arthropoda > Insecta > Diptera > Tephritidae > Philophylla > Philophylla caesio. Next base: position 103,084,115 of record OZ020604.1, read on the forward strand.
ATCGCCCGAATAAACCAATATCGGCGGCGCTTTTCTAGAATAATTCAATATCTCGTTAAATTTTCACCCGCGGCCCTTTTCTCATAAAAATCAAAATCTCGAAAAATATTGAGTATTTTTAATAAAAAATGGCCCGATATAATCGCCCGAATAAACCAATATTTCGCGGCGCTTTTCTAGAATAAATCAGTATCTCGTATAAATTTTCACAAAACATGTACATATTTAAACCGTATTACAAGCATTGTTATGTTTATTTCGATTTTTATAGATCAGTTTATTTTCTCGAATAAGTCAATATCACGTAAAATATTGAACATTTTTAATAAAAAATGGTCCGATATAATAGCCCGAATAAACCAATATCGGCGGCGCTTTTCTAGAATAAATCAATATCTCGTTAAATTTTCACCCGCGGCCCTTTTCTCATAAAAATCAAAATCTCGTAAAATATTGAAAATTTTCTCGAATGAATCAAAATCTTATACAAATTTTTCCCAGCAGCGTTTTTCTCGAATTGATCAATATCTCGTAAAATATAGGATATCTTTAATAAAAAATCGCGCCGCTTTTCTCGAATAGAACAATATCTTGTAAAATATTGAAACTTTTTAATAAATCGCTCGATTCTATCATATTTCCAAATATATTCGTCTGTGGTGCTTTTCTCAAATAAAACAATATCTCGTAGTATATTGAACATTTTTATTAAAAATCGCCGATTTTCTATTAAAAATTCTCGCCTGCGTCGCTTTTCTTAAATAAATCAATATCTAATAATACATTGAAACTTTGTAATTAAATATCTCGTGTTATGCCTGCGTCGCTTTTATTAAATAAATCAATATCTAGTAATAAATTGAACTTTTGTAATTAAATATCTCGTAATATACGGTTAATCTTTATTATTTTCATTTTTTTCGACATATTTTCATCATGTGTCGCGGCACGGTATTTTCATTTCATTGCTGCACAAAGGAGAAAGTGTGGTTAAAATAGATATTTTTCGCAACTTTAACAGCAAATAACTTAAAAACTATAAGTCTCCGGAGGTTTGGACTTTCAGATTCAGAATCAGATTACCCTCCTCTACCTCCACAAACACAGTTTTTGATTACAAATTTACTCCATTCGAATTAGTATTTGGAAGAAAAGTTATTTTGCCAAATGAATTACAAAAAAAAAATCGATCCAATATATAACGTTGAAAATTATGCAAAGGAAGTAAAATATAGAATGCAAAAATCACACGTACTCGCAAAAGAACTTATTAACAAACATAAAACGCGAAATAAAAATCTATATGATAAAACCGCGCGTCCTTTATCAGTTAACATAAATAATTTGGTTTTAATTCACAAAGAACCACGAGATAAACATGCAACCATATACAAGTTTAGGATCTAAGTGAAAAAATAAAGAACGCGTCACTCTTTTGCGCGCACTAAAACAGTTCGGACTTAATTTAATTTACCGGCAACTGGCCGAGGTACCAGTAGCATATTTATTTAAAAAAGCAGCAGCGAGTGTCATCGGAGCCTTGGGGCTCCACATGGCGGCAGTGGCCGTAGCAGCAGCAGCTGCAGCAACAGCACCAGCGAGCGATAGCGGAGCCCTGGCGCTCCACATGGCGACCGTGACAGCGAAGCCGGCAGGAGCCAGGCGATTGCGTGGCCCTCGAGCAAAATCCAAGGGCAGAGCCAATTAAACAAAAAAATGTGAAAAAAAAATTAAAATTATAAAATCCAAAAATATATGTATATAAAAATTACAAAAAAAAAAAAAAAATCTGAACTGAACTAAAACTTTTTTTTTTCAAAAAAAAAACCCTTTCAAATGTAAACTAAAAAAAAAAAAAAATTTCAATGGAACTTTCCTGCACAAAAATAAGCGCATAGTGGCTGTAGCTAGGTGGTGGTGTTAAAAAAAAAAAAAAAAAAGCCCTAAAATCATTTGACATTTTGAAACTAAAATTTAATGATTTTTAAATTGAAACCAAATTCAAAAAAAATTTTAATTTTTGAATAAAATTACTTTAAAATGAACTAACAAAATTTTAAACATACAAACATGAACTGAATTTAAAAGAAAAAAAAAATTTTTTTTCCAAAATTAATAAAAATGAACAATTTTTAAACGGTAAATATAAAACCAAAAAAAATATACAAAAAAAGCGGTGGTACCAAATTTTCAAACGAACACATTTACAATTTTCCACAAAACTACAAAAAAAAACATTTAAAATACAAAAAAAAGCGGTGGTACCAAATTTTCAAACAAAGAAATTTACAATTTTCGAAATAACAAAAAAAAAAACATTAAAAAAAAAGCGGTGGTACCAAATTTTCAAAAAAAAACAGTTAAATAAATTGCCAAACAATAACAAATTTAAATATGGCAAACCACGCCATAACAAAGCGCCGTTAGTAACCGACAAACCGATTTACTGTTTTCGGTACAGCCCACATCGAGGGAATACCAGCACAACAACACCAATAGAGGACAACGCAGCGGTCAGAAGCAACGAGTAGCGGTTTTTGCAGCGTTGGGTATGGCGCACAGTGTGCGGAAATTATATAACGACATATGTATGTACATCTTTTTCATTAAAATTAAATTTTTTCAATTTTGCGTACTACTGTACAATTTGCATTATATACCGTAACTTTTAACTTTTTAAACTACTGTACTTTTGATCAAATACCTTTATATTATATCCATACATATATGCCAATACCTTTTCACTTTTGCGTACAACTGTACAATTTGCATTATATACCGTAACTTTTTAGTTTATCAACTACTGTACTTTTGATTATATACCTTTACATTATATACTACATACATACAGGTATTCTTACTGTTTTTTTGCACTTTTGCTTACTGTATTTTTTATCTAATCATACGTTTATATTACTTACATAGCCAATCCAATACATGCTCAATTACCTATGTATATACATTTGTGTTACTGTTTTTTCATCGGAATTTCAGCTTTACATACAGAAGTGTGCAAACACTTACTAATATTTCTTCAAATATTACTTTTTGCAATAATTTAAAAATATTTTCTCAAAAAAAACTTTTCGGTGGTGCCTTCCAGTGTTAGTCGTAAGTCAGACTTTAAAACAATTTTTTTTTTTTTTTCGAAAATACAAATAATTAATTTGCAACCTTAATACGATTTTTGATCTGTGGATTGTCGTACTATGCCTACGTTGAACTTTATAACATTTTCCAAATAAATATTTCACATTAAGTCGAAATTTCAAAATTACTTTTTTTCATAAATTCTGCCATACAGTGTTAGTTAAACTAAGAATTTGCAACACGATGCAATAGCACTTAGCAACAATTCAACGTTCAGATAAATAAATTGATTTTTATTAGATTTTTAAAGCTTCATCAAATGTCAGATACTGACACAGGTTATCCAGATTTTTCAATCAGTGAAGACCTATTAGTATTCGAATCATTAGCAAATATAAATTTAACCTTGAGTACTGACGATACAAAAATGGCAACTCCGGAACAGAAAAAATCTTTCATTAGCCTTTGTGCATCAATCATTAGGGAAAATTACAACGGTGATCCGCTAGCACTTGAATCATTTATAGATAAAATTAATTTAATTGAAGATCTCTCAGAAGAAAACCTACAAAGTACATTTATAGCATTTCTAAAATCAAAGCTTGAAGGCAAGGCACGCGAGGCAATTCCAACTGATATTAGTTCCATTGTTCAGATTAAAGACGCGTTACGTAGTAGAATAAAACCGGACAACTCAAAAGTTGTAGCTGGAAAAATTGCATCTTTGCACATAGTAAACAACAACTATACAGAATTTGCCAAACGTGTCGAGGAGCTATCTGATGCACTACGACGTTCTTTAATCACTGAAGGTATGACACAAGCTAAAGCCCAAGAAATGGCAGTTGAACAAACTATAAATGTATGCAGATTAAATACACGTTCTGACTTAGTTAAGTAAATTTTGGCATCAACAACCTTCAATGATTCAAAGGACGTAGTAGCAAAAATGATCGTAGAACAAAATAACCAAGCAAAAGAGAGACAAGTATTAGCGTTCCAATTAAACAATAACAGAGCAAATAATTTTCGAAGTAATTTTCAAAATTTTAATAGATACAACAATAATGGCAACAACTTTATGTACAACAATAACGCAAACAACTTTAGGTACAACAATAACGCAAACAACTTTAGGTACAACAATAATGGCAACAACTTTAGGTACAACAATAATGGCAACAACTATAAGAACAACGACAACGGCAATAATTACAGGTCAAACAACAATGGCAACAATACTAGGTACAATAACAACAGTACTCGGGGTAACGCAAACAATTTTAACAATACGCAAAACAGAAACAACAATACCAACGGAACTAACAATAATAGTGGAAATTATTCAAATGTGCGGACTTTAAACGCTCTGGCCCCTCAGGAGCGAACACTGGGGGAGCAAGAAACGGACATCTAACCGATCTATCTACAACAATAGGCATTTACTGTCTTAACTTAAATTATTCTGACTTTATCCAATTAAACTTTACCGGATCTAACAAATTACGTACGTTTTTAGTCGATACGCAAGCCGACATTTCTTTAATCAAAATTTCAAGTTTAAACAATCATTTTTCCATCAATACAGACGATGTTATCCGCATTACTGGTGTCACTTCTAATAGTGTTTCTACTTTAGGTAAAATAACCGCAAATTTAAATTTTTCGAACTTTTCTATAAGACATAATTTACATGTGGTGAATGACGATTTTAATATTCCTTCTGATGGCATACTGGGTAAAGACTTTTTAAAAACAAACAAGTGTGTAATTAGCTATGCAAACAACTGCATCTCCTTCTGGGCAGGCAACGAAAAAGTCGCGATTCCGATTCTTCACGGGACAGAAAGCGATAACTGTGTAATACCTCCCAGATGCGAAGTTTTTCGACTCTTTGATTTAGGCAAGCAACCGGAGTCACTCTTCGTAGACTCACAAGAAATTGATAACGGTGTATTTACAGCTAGATGCATTGTTAATGCCAGCAACCCAATCATCAAGATTATAAATACCACAGACCATGTAAAATACGTAAAGAACTGTAAAATTCGGACAGATAAACTTTCTAATTATCATATTTATTCCATCAAAAAGACGACGAAAGACGATAACCGGACAAAAGAACTTAGTAAAATTTTAAAGAAACAAATTCAAAGCAATAACGCAAGCAAATTACTCGACTTATGTCTAGAATATGCAGATATATTCGCTCTGCCTGACGACAAAATGACATTAAATAACTTTTACGAACAAAAATTAAGACTGACAGACACAAACCCCGTTTATATTAAAAATTACAGATTACCATATTCTCAGCGTGAGGAAATAAATAGCCAAGTGAATAAATTGCTAAACAATGACCTTGTCGAACCAAGTTACTCAAATTATAACAGTCCTTTAATTATAGTTCCAAAAAAAAACAATGATGGGCGAAAAGCATATCGTATGTGCGTAGAATTTCGTGCAGTCAATAAAAGACTAATTGCAGACAAGTTCCCTTTGGCACGCGTTGATGACATTTTAGACAACCTTGGTCGAGCAAAGTATTTTTCGACACTAGACCTTTTCTCTGGATTTCATCAAATCCCCTTGCATACAGATTCACGCGATATAACTTCTTTTAGCACCGAACGTGGAGCATTTAGATGGAAAGTTTTGCCTTTTGGTTTGAATATAGCACCGAATTCGTTTACACGAATGATGACAATCGCTTTTTCTGGTATTCCGGCTAATGTAGTATTTTTGTACGTCGACGATATCATCGTCATAGGCTGTAGTGAAGCACATCACATTAAAAACCTTTCAAAAGTTTTCGATACATGTCGATCTTTTAACCTAAAACTTAATCCAAATAAGTGCAATTTTCTAAGGCCAGAAGTAACATTTTTAGGCCACAAATGTTCGGCAACGGGTTTGTTGCCAAACGATTCCAAAATTAACGCAATTGAAAAATATACAAAACCGACTGACAAAGACGCAGTACGACGATTCGTTGCATTTGCAAATTACTACCGAAGGTTTATACCTATGTAACTTTGCGTCTCTAGCCGCACCCTTGAATCGTTTAAACAGAAAAAAAGTAGAATTTATTTGGGACAGCGAGTGCGAGAAAGCTTTCGAATCACTAAAATAAGCGTTAATGTCACCTAAATTGCTACAATATCCAGACTTTTCCAAACAATTTATTATTACAGTTGATGCTTCAAAAACCGGATGTGGCGCTATTCTTAGCCAAGAACAGCAAGGTAGCGATCTGCCTATTTGTTTCGCTTCTAAAGCATTTAATAAAGCGGAACAGAAAAAACCAATTATAGAGTTGGAACTTTTAGCCATTTACTTTGCCATAAAACAATTTCGTCCATACATTTACGGAACTAACTTCCTTGTTAAATCAGATCACAGACCACTAGTTTTTCTTTTCAATATGAAGGATCCATCTTCAAAACTTGCGAGAATTCGTCTCGAATTAGCCGAATATAATTTCATTATAGAGTACATTAAACGTAAATCAAACGTCAGTGCCGACGCATTTCCATTGACGAGATTAGGGAATCAACGAAACACGTTCTTGCATTTAAAACTAGAGCGATGACTAAGAAATGTAACGAAACAGAAATACAAAACAGTGACATAGACGATTCAACGCAGACTTTAAACGTTTATGACAAATTTGCATTTAATTTTTCAAAAAAAATACCGCGTATTAGATCAACAATGAATCACGATAAAAATTACAAAATTTCAAATTTACAAATATGTGCACATATAAAACACAAAAAAATCGAGTTGCTTAATGTCAAGGTTGTTAACGAAATAACGAATTTAGATGACTTACTTTCGAGGCTCGAAAACGAAGCCGGCAATCGCAACATTAAACATTTTGAATGGCCCAAAAACGATACATTTTTCAAATATTTTTCTATAGCAGAATTAAAAAACATCGGAAACAAAATTTTAAAGAATTTACAAATTATACTAACAAATCCAGTAGAGACTGTAGACAACGACGATCAGAAACAAAAACTAATGACAATTTACCACACTGACCCGCTTGCAGGAGGACATTGCGGAAACAAAAACTTTATGCAAAAATACGTACAAAATACTATTGGAAAAACATGACTCGTGACATTGCTAAATTTGTAAAAAGTTGCGAAAAATGTTTATTAAACAAAGTTAAGCCTAAAACTAAAGAAAATCTTGTTCTTACACCAACACCTTGCAAACCATTCGACATTGTAGTTATTGATACAATAGGACCCTTACCTGAGTCGAATAATGGTAATAAGTTCGCACTTACCATTATATGCGACTTAACTAAATATTTAGTAACAATTGCTATTCCAGACAAAAGTGCTAAAACAATTGCATCTGCCATTTTTGAGAGTTTCGTGTTAACATATGGTATTATGAATTCTATTAAATCCGATTTAGGTACAGAATTCAAAAACGATATTTTTAAAGAATTAACGAAAATTTTAAAAATCGAACATAATTTTTCAACCGCATACCATCATGAAACCGTTGGTACAATTGAACGGAACCATAGGGTATTTAACGAATATTTGCGTGCGTACTTAGAAGAAACATATTCCGATTGGGACGTATATCTAAAATATTTTACATTTTTGCATAACACAACAACAAACACAGTTTTTGATTACAAATTTACTCCATTCGAATTAGTATTTGGAAGAAAAGTTATTTTGCCAAATGAATTACAAAAAAAAAATCGATCCAATATATAACGTTGAAAATTATGCAAAGGAAGTAAGATATAGAATGCAAAAATCACACGTACTCGCAAAAGAACTTATTAACAAACATAAAACGCGAAATAAAAATCTATATGATAAAACCGCGCGTCCTTTATCAGTTAACATAAATAATTTGGTTTTAATTCACAAAGAACCACGAGATAAACATGCAACCATATACAAGTTTAGGATCTAAGTGAAAAAATAAAGAACGCGTCACTCTTTTGCGCGCACTAAAACAGTTCGGACTTAATTTAATTTACCGGCAACTGACCGAGGTACCAGTAGCATATTTATTAAAAAAAGCAGCAGCGAGTGTCATCGGAGCCTTGGGGCTCCACATGGCGGCAGTGGCCGTAGCAGCAGCAGCTGCAGCAACAGCACCAGCGAGCGATAGCGGAGCCCTGGCGCTCCACATCATAATGCAACGTTAGTTTTTATTCTTTTCTTTGATTTCTCTTTATTCAAATGCAAATTTTAAATGCGTAACGTTGCTTTTTTTGAGTGTTTAAAAATTAGTGGAAAAGTTCCCAAAAAAAAATTAATAATGAGTGAAAGTGATAATGGTAATTACAATTTTGAGTATTTTTATTTGCATTTATTTGAAACGATCATTTTTACAGATTCCGAGGTGCCGACCACAAGTTGCAGGGCAACAAATAAAAATTCCATAAAATCCACAGAGCTTCAAAGTATGTGGAATTTGCGTAAAGTTGGCGATAGGTTGGGCACCATTGAACAGTGTGTTCGGTTCTCGGAGGAGAACGGACTACTCCTAAAAATAAAATTGTGCTCTACACACAGAACGCCTATGCCACTTTACGCAAAAGGCAACGCGGATTTGGGAAGCCTTGTTTGCCGCAAAGGAAGATGTCGTGGCAAATCAAGCATTTCTCGGGCCAAGGGTACTTGGTTCGAGAACCCAAAGTTATCGCTGCCACAGATATTTTACATAACATATTGTCGCGAGACAGTGGTTCTGTTCCCTCTGGACGAGCAGCAAAGTGCAGGGCAAATTGGCGGCCCCGGAAAAGTACTACAAATAGACGAAAGCAAGTTGGGGAAGCGGAAGTATAACAAAGGTAATAATAGATGGAAATAACGTAAGATTTTTTTTTAAATTTTAAGTTTGTTTTGTTTTTTTTATCTTTTTTTAGGGAGAAGAGTTGAGGGTCACTGGGTCCTTGGAATGATTGAAGATGGAGAAGAGGATCTTCGGCTGGAGGTGTGTCCGGAGAATGTGCGGTCTGCTGAGGTGCTCATACCTCTGATCCAAAAGCACGTCGCTGTCGGATCCATTAGTCGCACCGATTTTCGGAAGGCGTACGACTGCCTTTCGGATTATGGGTATGAGCACCGAAAAGTGAACCATAGCGATCCGGACAACCCCTTTGTGGCGCCAGATGGGACCCATACCCAAAGGATCGAGGCACAGTGGCGCGTTGTTGAACGCTTCTTTATAAAGGAAAACTATAATAACAGAGCCTGCTTTGAGGATTCTGTAGTAGAATATTTGTGGCGGAAATCTGTTGAAAAAAATAGGAAAGATCCATTTGAAAAAATGTTAGAAGCAATAAAACATGTATTTAAACCGTATTACGAGCGTTTTTATTGTTTATTTCTATTTTTATAGATCAGTTTCTTTTCTCGAATAAGTAAATATCTCGTAAAATATTGAGCATTTTAATAAAAAATGGACCGATATAATCGCCCGAATAAAACAATATTTCGCGCCGCTTTTCTAGAATAAATCAGTATCTCGTATAAATTTTCACAAAACATGTATTTTAACCGTATTACAAGCATTGTTATGTTTATTTCGATTTTTATAGATCAGTTTATTTTCTCGAATAAGTCAATATCACGTAAAATATTGAACATTTTTAATAAAAAATGGCCCTATATAATCGCCCGAATAAACCAATATCGGCGGCGCTTTTCTAGAATAATTCAATATCTCGTTAAATTTTCACCCGCGGCCCTTTTCTAATAAAAATCAAAATTTCGAAAAATATTGAGTATTTTTAATAAAAAATGGCCCGATATAATCGCCCGAATAAACCAATATTTCGCGGCGCTTTTCTAGAATAAATCAGTATCTCGTATAAATTTTCACAAAACATGTACTATTTAAACCGTATTACAAGCATTGTTATGTTTATTTCGATTTTTATAGATCAGTTTATTTTCTCGAATAAGTCAATATCACGTAAAATATTGAACATTTTTAATAAAAAATGGTCCGATATAATGCCCGAATAAACCAATATCGGCGGCGCTTTTCTAGAATAAATCAATATCTCGTTAAATTTTCACCCGCGGCCCTTTTCTCATAAAAATCAAAATCTCGTAAAATATTGAAAATTTTCTCGAATGAATCAAAATCTTATACAAATTTTTCCCAGCAGCGTTTTTCTCGAATTGATCAATATCTCGTAAAATATAGGATATCTTTAATAAAAAATCGCGCCGCTTTTCTCGAATAGAACAATATCTTGTAAAATATTGAAACTTTTTAATAAATCGCTCGATTCTATCATATTTCCAAATATATTCGTCTGTGGTGCTTTTCTCAAATAAAACAATATCTCGTAGTATATTGAACATTTTTATTAAAAATCGCCGATTTTCTATTAAAAATTCTCGCCTGCGTCGCTTTTCTTAAATAAATCAATATCTAATAATACATTGAAACTTTGTAATTAAATATCTCGTGTTATGCCTGCGTCGCTTTTATTAAATAAATCAATATCTAGTAATAAATTGAACATTTGTAATTAAATATCTCGTAATATACGGTTAATCTTTATTATTTTCATTTTTTTCGACATATTTTCATCATGTGTCGCGGCACGGTATTTTCATTTCATTGCTGCACAAAGGAGAAAGTGTGGTTAAAATAGATATTTTTCGCAACTTTAACAGCAAATAACTTAAAAACTATAAGTCTCCGGAGGTTTGGACTTTCAGATTCAGAATCAGATTACCCTCCTCTACCTCCACAAACACAGTTTTTGATTACAAATTTACTCCATTCGAATTAGTATTTGGAAGAAAAGTTATTTTGCCAAATGAATTACAAAAAAAAAATCGATCCAATATATAACGTTGAAAATTATGCAAAGGAAGTAAAATATAGAATGCAAAAATCACACGTACTCGCAAAAGAACTTATTAACAAACATAAAACGCGAAATAAAAATCTATATGATAAAACCGCGCGTCCTTTATCAGTTAACATAAATAATTTGGTTTTAATTCACAAAGAACCACGAGATAAACATGCAACCATATACAAGTTTAGGATCTAAGTGAAAAAATAAAGAACGCGTCACTCTTTTGCGCGCACTAAAACAGTTCGGACTTAATTTAATTTACCGGCAACTGGCCGAGGTACCAGTAGCATATTTATTTAAAAAAGCAGCAGCGAGTGTCATCGGAGCCTTGGGGCTCCACATGGCGGCAGTGGCCGTAGCAGCAGCAGCTGCAGCAACAGCACCAGCGAGCGATAGCGGAGCCCTGGCGCTCCACATCATAATGCAACGTTAGTTTTTATTCTTTTCTTTGATTTCTCTTTATTCAAATGCAAATTTTAAATGCGTAACGTTGCTTTTTTTGAGTGTTTAAAAATTAAAGTGGAAAAGTTCCCAAAAAAAAATTAATAATGAGTGAAAGTGATAATGGTAATTACAATTTTGAGTATTTTTATTTGCATTTATTTGAAACGATCATTTTTACAGATTCCGAGGTGCCCACCACAAGTTGCAGGGCAACAAATAAAAATTCCATAAAATCCACAGAGCTTCAAAGTATGTGGAATTTGCGTAAAGTTGGCGATAGGTTGGGCACCATTGAACAGTGTGTTCGGTTCTCGGAGGAGAACGGACTACTCCTAAAAATAAAATTGTGCTCTACACACAGAACGCCTATGCCACTTTACGCAAAAGGCAACGCGGATTTGGGAAGCCTTGTTTGCCGCAAAGGAAGATGTCGTGGCAAATCAAGCATTTCTCGGGCCAAGGGTACTTGGTTCGAGAACCCAAAGTTATCGCTGCCACAGATATTTTACATAACATATTGTCGCGAGACAGTGGTTCTGTTCCCTCTGGACGAGCAGCAAAGTGCAGGGCAAATTGGCGGCCCCGGAAAAGTACTACAAATAGACGAAAGCAAGTTGGGGAAGCGGAAGTATAACAAAGGTAATAATAGATGGAAATAACGTAAGATTTTTTTTTAAATTTGAAGTTTGTTTTGTTTTTTTTATCTTTTTTTAGGGAGAAGAGTTGAGGGTCACTGGGTCCTTGGAATGATTGAAGATGGAGAAGAGGATCTTCGGCTGGAGGTGTGTCCGGAGAATGTGCGGTCTGCTGAGGTGCTCATACCTCTGATCCAAAAGCACGTCGCTGTCGGATCCATTAGTCGCACCGATTTTCGGAAGGCGTACGACTGCCTTTCGGATTATGGGTATGAGCACCGAAAAGTGAACCATAGCGATCCGGACAACCCCTTTGTGGCGCCAGATGGGACCCATACCCAAAGGATCGAGGCACAGTGGCGCGTTGTTGAACGCTTCTTTATAAAGGAAAACTATAATAACAGAGCCTGCTTTGAGGATTCTGTAGTAGAATATTTGTGGCGGAAATCTGTTGAAAAAAATAGGAAAGATCCATTTGAAAAAATGTTAGAAGCAATAAAACATGTATTTAAACCGTATTACGAGCGTTTTTATTGTTTATTTCTATTTTTATAGATCAGTTTCTTTTCTCGAATAAGTAAATATCTCGTAAAATATTGAGCATTTTAATAAAAAATGGACCGATATAATCGCCCGAATAAAACAATATTTCGCGCCGCTTTTCTAGAATAAATCAGTATCTCGTATAAATTTTCACAAAACATGTATTTTAACCGTATTACAAGCATTGTTATGTTTATTTCGATTTTTATAGATCAGTTTATTTTCTCGAATAAGTCAATATCACGTAAAATATTGAACATTTTTAATAAAAAATGGCCCTATATAATCGCCCGAATAAACCAATATCGGCGGCGCTTTTCTAGAATAATTCAATATCTCGTTAAATTTTCACCCGCGGCCCTTTTCTAATAAAAATCAAAATCTCGAAAAATATTGAGTATTTTTAATAAAAAATGGCCCGATATAATCGCCCGAATAAACCAATATTTCGCGGCGCTTTTCTAGAATAAATCAGTATCTCGTATAAATTTTCACAAAACATGTACTATTTAAACCGTATTACAAGCATTGTTATGTTTATTTCGATTTTTATAGATCAGTTTATTTTCTCGAATAAGTCAATATCACGTAAAATATTGAACATTTTTAATAAAAAATGGTCCGATATAATGCCCGAATAAACCAATATCGGCGGCGCTTTTCTAGAATAAATCAATATCTCGTTAAATTTTCACCCGCGGCCCTTTTCTCATAAAAATCAAAATCTCGTAAAATATTGAAAATTTTCTCGAATGAATCAAAATCTTATACAAATTTTTCCCAGCAGCGTTTTTCTCGAATTGATCAATATCTCGTAAAATATAGGATATCTTTAATAAAAAATCGCGCCGCTTTTCTCGAATAGAACAATATCTTGTAAAATATTGAAACTTTTTAATAAATCGCTCGATTCTATCATATTTCCAAATATATTCGTCTGTGGTGCTTTTCTCAAATAAAACAATATCTCGTAGTATATTGAACATTTTTATTAAAAATCGCCGATTTTCTATTAAAAATTCTCGCCTGCGTCGCTTTTCTTAAATAAATCAATATATAATAATACATTGAAACTTTGTAATTAAATATCTCGTGTTATGCCTGCGTCGCTTTTATTAAATAAATCAATATCTAGTAATAAATTGAACATTTGTAATTAAATATCTCGTAATATACGGTTAATCTTTATTATTTTCATTTTTTTCGACATATTTTCATCATGTGTCGCGGCACGGTATTTTCATTTCATTGCTGCACAAAGGAGAAAGTGTGGTTAAAATAGATATTTTTCGCAACTTTAACAGCAAATAACTTAAAAACTATAAGTCTCCGGAGGTTTGGACTTTCAGATTCAGAATCAGATTACCCTCCTCTACCTCCACAAACACAGTTTTTGATTACAAATTTACTCCATTCGAATTAGTATTTGGAAGAAAAGTTATTTTGCCAAATGAATTACAAAAAAAAAATCGATCCAATATATAACGTTGAAAATTATGCAAAGGAAGTAAAATATAGAATGCAAAAATCACACGTACTCGCAAAAGAACTTATTAACAAACATAAAACGCGAAATAAAAATCTATATGATAAAACCGCGCGTCCTTTATCAGTTAACATAAATAATTTGGTTTTAATTCACAAAGAACCACGAGATAAACATGCAACCATATACAAGTTTAGGATCTAAGTGAAAAAATAAAGAACGCGTCACTCTTTTGCGCGCACTAAAACAGTTCGGACTTAATTTAATTTACCGGCAACTGGCCGAGGTACCAGTAGCATATTTATTTAAAAAAGCAGCAGCGAGTGTCATCGGAGCCTTGGGGCTCCACATGGCGGCAGTGGCCGTAGCAGCAGCAGCTGCAGCAACAGCACCAGCGAGCGATAGCGGAGCCCTGGCGCTCCACATCATAATGCAACGTTAGTTTTTATTCTTTTCTTTGATTTCTCTTTATTCAAATGCAAATTTTAAATGCGTAACGTTGCTTTTTTTGAGTGTTTAAAAATTAAAGTGGAAAACATCCCAAAAAAAAATTAAAAATTAGTGAAAGTGATAATGGTAATTACAATTTTGAGTATTTTTATTTGCATTTATTTGAAACGATCATTTTTACAGATTCCGAGGTGCCGACCACAAGTTGCAGGGCAACAAATAAAAATTCCATAAAATCCACAGAGCTTCAAAGTATGTGGAATTTGCGTAAAGTTGGCGATAGGTTGGGCACCATTGAACAGTGTGTTCGGTTCTCGGAGGAGAACGGACTACTCCTAAAAGTAAAATTGTGCTCTACACACAGAACGCCTATGCCACTTTACGCAAAAGGCAACGCGGATTTGGGAAGCCTTGTTTGCCGCAAAGGAAGATGTCGTGGCAAATCAAGCATTTCTCGGGCCAAGGGTACTTGGTTCGAGAACCCAAAGTTATCGCTGCCACAGATATTTTACATAACATATTGCTTTGCGCATAGATTTAACTATGATTTTGTGCGTCGAGAGGACTACCTGTGTGGCCCCTTGTCCTGCCGAACAATTGCTGACTGGTTCAGTTATTGTCGCGAGACAGTGGTTCTGTTCCCTCTGGACGAGCAGCAAAGTGCAGGGCAAATTGGCGGCCCCGGAAAAGTACTACAAATAGACGAAAGCAAGTTGGGGAAGCGGAAGTATAACAAAGGTAATATAGATGGAAATAACGTAAGATTTTTTTTTAAATTTTAAGTTTGTTTTGTTTTTTTTATCTTTTTTTAGGGAGAAGAGTTGAGGGTCACTGGGTCCTTGGAATGATTGAAGATGGAGAAGAGGATCTTCGGCTGGAGGTGTGTCCGGAGAATGTGCGGTCTGCGGAGGTGCTCATACCTCTGATCCAAAAGCACGTCGCTGTCGGATCCATTAGTCGCACCGATTTTCGGAAGGCGTACGACTGCCTTTCGGATTATGGGTATGAGCACCGAAAAGTGAACCATAGCGATCCGGACAACCCCTTTGTGGCGCCAGATGGGACCCATACCCAAAGGATCGAGGCACAGTGGCGCGTTGTTGAACGCTTCTTTATAAAGGAAAACTATAATAACAGAGCCTGCTTTGAGGATTCTGTAGTAGAATATTTGTGGCGGAAATCTGTTGAAAAAAATAGGAAAGATCCATTTGAAAAAATGTTAGAAGCAATAAAACATGTATTTAAACCGTATTACGAGCGTTTTTATTGTTTATTTCTATTTTTATAGATCAGTTTCTTTTCTCGAATAAGTAAATATCTCGTAAAATATTGAGCATTTTAATAAAAAATGGACCGATATAATCGCCCGAATAAAACAATATTTCGCGCCGCTTTTCTAGAATAAATCAGTATCTCGTATAAATTTTCACAAAACATGTATTTTAACCGTATTACAAGCATTGTTATGTTTATTTCGATTTTTATAGATCAGTTTATTTTCTCGAATAAGTCAATATCACGTAAAATATTGAACATTTTTAATAAAAAATGGCCCTATATAATCGCCCGAATAAACCAATATCGGCGGCGCTTTTCTAGAATAATTCAATATCTCGTTAAATTTTCACCCGCGGCCCTTTTCTAATAAAAATCAAAATTTCGAAAAATATTGAGTATTTTTAATAAAAAATGGCCCGATATAATCGCCCGAATAAACCAATATTTCGCGGCGCTTTTCTAGAATAAATCAGTATCTCGTATAAATTTTCACAAAACATGTACTATTTAAACCGTATTACAAGCATTGTTATGTTTATTTCGATTTTTATAGATCAGTTTATTTTCTCGAATAAGTCAATATCACGTAAAATATTGAACATTTTTAATAAAAAATGGTCCGATATAATGCCCGAATAAACCAATATCGGCGGCGCTTTTCTAGAATAAATCAATATCTCGTTAAATTTTCACCCGCGGCCCTTTTCTCATAAAAATCAAAATCTCGTAAAATATTGAAAATTTTCTCGAATGAATCAAAATCTTATACAAATTTTTCCCAGCAGCGTTTTTCTCGAATTGATCAATATCTCGTAAAATATAGGATATCTTTAATAAAAAATCGCGCCGCTTTTCTCGAATAGAACAATATCTTGTAAAATATTGAAACTTTTTAATAAATCGCTCGATTCTATCATATTTCCAAATATATTCGTCTGTGGTGCTTTTCTCAAATAAAACAATATCTCGTAGTATATTGAACATTTTTATTAAAAATCGCCGATTTTCTATTAAAAATTCTCGCCTGCGTCGCTTTTCTTAAATAAATCAATATCTAATAATACATTGAAACTTTGTAATTAAATATCTCGTGTTATGCCTGCGTCGCTTTTATTAAATAAATCAATATCTAGTAATAAATTGAACATTTGTAATTAAATATCTCGTAATATACGGTTAATCTTTATTATTTTCATTTTTTTCGACATATTTTCATCATGTGTCGCGGCACGGTATTTTCATTTCATTGCTGCACAAAGGAGAAAGTGTGGTTAAAATAGATATTTTTCGCAACTTTAACAGCAAATAACTTAAAAACTATAAGTCTCCGGAGGTTTGGACTTTCAGATTCAGAATCAGATTACCCTCCTCTACCTCCACAAACACAGTTTTTGATTACAAATTTACTCCATTCGAATTAGTATTTGGAAGAAAAGTTATTTTGCCAAATGAATTACAAAAAAAAAATCGATCCAATATATAACGTTGAAAATTATGCAAAGGAAGTAAAATATAGAATGCAAAAATCACACGTACTCGCAAAAGAACTTATTAACAAACATAAAACGCGAAATAAAAATCTATATGATAAAACCGCGCGTCCTTTATCAGTTAACATAAATAATTTGGTTTTAATTCACAAAGAACCACGAGATAAACATGCAACCATATACAAGTTTAGGATCTAAGTGAAAAAATAAAGAACGCGTCACTCTTTTGCGCGCACTAAAACAGTTCGGACTTAATTTAATTTACCGGCAACTGGCCGAGGTACCAGTAGCATATTTATTTAAAAAAGCAGCAGCGAGTGTCATCGGAGCCTTGGGGCTCCACATGGCGGCAGTGGCCGTAGCAGCAGCAGCTGCAGCAACAGCACCAGCGAGCGATAGCGGAGCCCTGGCGCTCCACATCATAATGCAACGTTAGTTTTTATTCTTTTCTTTGATTTCTCTTTATTCAAATGCAAATTTTAAATGCGTAACGTTGCTTTTTTTGAGTGTTTAAAAATTAAAGTGGAAAAGTTCCCAAAAAAAAATTAATAATGAGTGAAAGTGATAATGGTAATTACAATTTTGAGTATTTTTATTTGCATTTATTTGAAACGATCATTTTTACAGATTCCGAGGTGCCGACCACAAGTTGCAGGGCAACAAATAAAAATTCCATAAAATCCACAGAGCTTCAAAGTATGTGGAATTTGCGTAAAGTTGGCGATAGGTTGGGCACCATTGAACAGTGTGTTCGGTTCTCGGAGGAGAACGGACTACTCCTAAAAATAAAATTGTGCTCTACACACAGAACGCCTATGCCACTTTACGCAAAAGGCAACGCGGATTTGGGAAGCCTTGTTTGCCGCAAAGGAAGATGTCGTGGCAAATCAAGCATTTCTCGGGCCAAGGGTACTTGGTTCGAGAACCCAAAGTTATCGCTGCCACAGATATTTTACATAACATATTGTCGCGAGACAGTGGTTCTGTTCCCTCTGGACGAGCAGCAAAGTGCAGGGCAAATTGGCGGCCCCGGAAAAGTACTACAAATAGACGAAAGCAAGTTGGGGAAGCGGAAGTATAACAAAGGTAATAATAGATGGAAATAACGTAAGATTTTTTTTTAAATTTGAAGTTTGTTTTGTTTTTTTTATCTTTTTTTAGGGAGAAGAGTTGAGGGTCACTGGGTCCTTGGAATGATTGAAGATGGAGAAGAGGATCTTCGGCTGGAGGTGTGTCCGGAGAATGTGCGGTCTGCTGAGGTGCTCATACCTCTGATCCAAAAGCACGTCGCTGTCGGATCCATTAGTCGCACCGATTTTCGGAAGGCGTACGACTGCCTTTCGGATTATGGGTATGAGCACCGAAAAGTGAACCATAGCGATCCGGACAACCCCTTTGTGGCGCCAGATGGGACCCATACCCAAAGGATCGAGGCACAGTGGCGCGTTGTTGAACGCTTCTTTATAAAGGAAAACTATAATAACAGAGCCTGCTTTGAGGATTCTGTAGTAGAATATTTGTGGCGGAAATCTGTTGAAAAAAATAGGAAAGATCCATTTGAAAAAATGTTAGAAGCAATAAAACATGTATTTAAACCGTATTACGAGCGTTTTTATTGTTTATTTCTATTTTTATAGATCAGTTTCTTTTCTCGAATAAGTAAATATCTCGTAAAATATTGAGCATTTTAATAAAAAATGGACCGATATAATCGCCCGAATAAAACAATATTTCGCGCCGCTTTTCTAGAATAAATCAGTATCTCGTATAAATTTTCACAAAACATGTATTTTAACCGTATTACAAGCATTGTTATGTTTATTTCGATTTTTATAGATCAGTTTATTTTCTCGAATAAGTCAATATCACGTAAAATATTGAACATTTTTAATAAAAAATGGCCCTATATAATCGCCCGAATAAACCAATATCGGCGGCGCTTTTCTAGAATAATTCAATATCTCGTTAAATTTTCACCCGCGGCCCTTTTCTAATAAAAATCAAAATCTCGAAAAATATTGAGTATTTTTAATAAAAAATGGCCCGATATAATCGCCCGAATAAACCAATATTTCGCGGCGCTTTTCTAGAATAAATCAGTATCTCGTATAAATTTTCACAAAACATGTACTATTTAAACCGTATTACAAGCATTGTTATGTTTATTTCGATTTTTATAGATCAGTTTATTTTCTCGAATAAGTCAATATCACGTAAAATATTGAACATTTTTAATAAAAAATGGTCCGATATAATGCCCGAATAAACCAATATCGGCGGCGCTTTTCTAGAATAAATCAATATCTCGTTAAATTTTCACCCGCGGCCCTTTTCTCATAAAAATCAAAATCTCGTAAAATATTGAAAATTTTCTCGAATGAATCAAAATCTTATACAAATTTTTCCCAGCAGCGTTTTTCTCGAATTGATCAATATCTCGTAAAATATAGGATATCTTTAATAAAAAATCGCGCCGCTTTTCTCGAATAGAACAATATCTTGTAAAATATTGAAACTTTTTAATAAATCGCTCGATTCTATCATATTTCCAAATATATTCGTCTGTGGTGCTTTTCTCAAATAAAACAATATCTCGTAGTATATTGAACATTTTTATTAAAAATCGCCGATTTTCTATTAAAAATTCTCGCCTGCGTCGCTTTTCTTAAATAAATCAATATATAATAATACATTGAAACTTTGTAATTAAATATCTCGTGTTATGCCTGCGTCGCTTTTATTAAATAAATCAATATCTAGTAATAAATTGAACATTTGTAATTAAATATCTCGTAATATACGGTTAATCTTTATTATTTTCATTTTTTTCGACATATTTTCATCATGTGTCGCGGCACGGTATTTTCATTTCATTGCTGCACAAAGGAGAAAGTGTGGTTAAAATAGATATTTTTCGCAACTTTAACAGCAAATAACTTAAAAACTATAAGTCTCCGGAGGTTTGGACTTTCAGATTCAGAATCAGATTACCCTCCTCTACCTCCACAAACACAGTTTTTGATTACAAATTTACTCCATTCGAATTAGTATTTGGAAGAAAAGTTATTTTGCCAAATGAATTACAAAAAAAAAATCGATCCAATATATAACGTTGAAAATTATGCAAAGGAAGTAAAATATAGAATGCAAAAATCACACGTACTCGCAAAAGAACTTATTAACAAACATAAAACGCGAAATAAAAATCTATATGATAAAACCGCGCGTCCTTTATCAGTTAACATAAATAATTTGGTTTTAATTCACAAAGAACCACGAGATAAACATGCAACCATATACAAGTTTAGGATCTAAGTGAAAAAATAAAGAACGCGTCACTCTTTTGCGCGCACTAAAACAGTTCGGACTTAATTTAATTTACCGGCAACTGGCCGAGGTACCAGTAGCATATTTATTTAAAAAAGCAGCAGCGAGTGTCATCGGAGCCTTGGGGCTCCACATGGCGGCAGTGGCCGTAGCAGCAGCAGCTGCAGCAACAGCACCAGCGAGCGATAGCGGAGCCCTGGCGCTCCACATCATAATGCAACGTTAGTTTTTATTCTTTTCTTTGATTTCTCTTTATTCAAATGCAAATTTTAAATGCGTAACGTTGCTTTTTTTGAGTGTTTAAAAATTAAAGTGGAAAAGTTCCCAAAAAAAAATTAAAAATTAGTGAAAGTGATAATGGTAATTACAATTTTGAGTATTTTTATTTGCATTTATTTGAAACGATCATTTTTACAGATTCCGAGGTGCCGACCACAAGTTGCAGGGCAACAAATAAAAATTCCATAAAATCCACAGAGCTTCAAAGTATGTGGAATTTGCGTAAAGTTGGCGATAGGTTGGGCACCATTGAACAGTGTGTTCGGTTCTCGGAGGAGAACGGACTACTCCTAAAAGTAAAATTGTGCTCTACACACAGAACGCCTATGCCACTTTACGCAAAAGGCAACGCGGATTTGGGAAGCCTTGTTTGCCGCAAAGGAAGATGTCGTGGCAAATCAAGCATTTCTCGGGCCAAGGGTACTTGGTTCGAGAACCCAAAGTTATCGCTGCCACAGATATTTTACATAACATATTGCTTTGCGCATAGATTTAACTATGATTTTGTGCGTCGAGAGGACTACCTGTGTGGCCCCTTGTCCTGCCGAACAATTGCTGACTGGTTCAGTTATTGTCGCGAGACAGTGGTTCTGTTCCCTCTGGACGAGCAGCAAAGTGCAGGGCAAATTGGCGGCCCCGGAAAAGTACTACAAATAGACGAAAGCAAGTTGGGGAAGCGGAAGTATAACAAAGGTAATATAGATGGAAATAACGTAAGATTTTTTTTTAAATTTTAAGTTTGTTTTGTTTTTTTTATCTTTTTTTAGGGAGAAGAGTTGAGGGTCACTGGGTCCTTGGAATGATTGAAGATGGAGAAGAGGATCTTCGGCTGGAGGTGTGTCCGGAGAATGTGCGGTCTGCGGAGGTGCTCATACCTCTGATCCAAAAGCACGTCGCTGTCGGATCCATTAGTCGCACCGATTTTCGGAAGGCGTACGACTGCCTTTCGGATTATGGGTATGAGCACCGAAAAGTGAACCATAGCGATCCGGACAACCCCTTTGTGGCGCCAGATGGGACCCATACCCAAAGGATCGAGGCACAGTGGCGCGTTGTTGAACGCTTCTTTATAAAGGAAAACTATAATAACAGAGCCTGCTTTGAGGATTCTGTAGTAGAATATTTGTGGCGGAAATCTGTTGAAAAAAATAGGAAAGATCCATTTGAAAAAATGTTAGAAGCAATAAAACATGTATTTAAACCGTATTACGAGCGTTTTTATTGTTTATTTCTATTTTTATAGATCAGTTTCTTTTCTCGAATAAGTAAATATCTCGTAAAATATTGAGCATTTTAATAAAAAATGGACCGATATAATCGCCCGAATAAAACAATATTTCGCGCCGCTTTTCTAGAATCAATCAGTATCTCGTATAAATTTTCACAAAACATGTATTTTAACCGTATTACAAGCATTGTTATGTTTATTTCGATTTTTATAGATCAGTTTATTTTCTCGAATAAGTCAATATCACGTAAAATATTGAACATTTTTAATAAAAAATGGCCCTATATAATCGCCCGAATAAACCAATATCGGCGGCGCTTTTCTAGAATAATTCAATATCTCGTTAAATTTTCACCCGCGGCCCTTTTCTCATAAAAATCAAAATCTCGAAAAATATTGAGTATTTTTAATAAAAAATGGCCTGATATAATCGCCCGAATAAACCAATATTTCGCGGCGCTTTTCTAGAATAAATCAGTATCTCGTATAAATTTTCACAAAACATGTACTATTTAAACCGTATTACAAGCTTTATGTTTATTTCGATTTTTATAGATCAGTTTATTTTCTCGAATAAGTCAATATCACGTAAAATATTGAACATTTTTAATAAAAAATGGTCCGATATAATAGCCCGAATAAACCAATATCGGCGGCGCTTTTCTAGAATAAATCAATATCTCGTTAAATTTTCACCCGCGGCCCTTTTCTCATAAAAATCAAACTGTAAAATATTGAAAATTTTCTCGAATGAATCAAAATCTTATACAAATTTTTCCCAGCAGCGTTTTTCTCGAATTGATCAATATCTCGTAAAATATAGGATATCTTTAATAAAAAATCGCGCCGCTTTTCTCGAATAGAACAATATCTTGTAAAATATTGAAACTTTTTAATAAATCGCTCGATTCTATCATATTTCCAAATATATTCGTCTGTGGTGCTTTTCTCAAATAAAACAATATCTCGTAGTATATTGAACATTTTTATTAAAAATCGCCGATTTTCTATTAAAAATTCTCGCCTGCGTCGCTTTTCTTAAATAAATCAATATCTAATAATACATTGAAACTTTGTAATTAAATATCTCGTGTTATGCCTGCGTCGCTTTTATTAAATAAATCAATATCTAGTAATAAATTGAACATTTGTAATTAAATATCTCGTAATATACGGTTAATCTTTATTATTTTCATTTTTATCGACATATTTTCATCATGTGTCGCGGCACGGTATTTTCATTTCATTGCTGCACAAAGGAGAAAGTGTGGTTAAAATAGATATTTTTCGCAACTTTAACAGCAAATAACTTAAAAACTATAAGTCTCCGGAGGTTTGGACTTTCAGATTCAGAATCAGATTACCCTCCTCTACCTCCACCTCCTCTACCTCCACAAACACAGTTTTTGATTACAAATTTACTCCATTCGAATTAGTATTTGGAAGAAAAGTTATTTTGCCAAATGAATTACAAAAAAAAAATCGATCCAATATATAACGTTGAAAATTATGCAAAGGAAGTAAAATATAGAATGCAAAAATCACACGTACTCGCAAAAGAACTTATTAACAAACATAAAACGCGAAATAAAATCTATATGATAAAACCGCGCGTCCTTTATCAGTTAACATAAATAATTTGGTTTTAATTCACAAAGAACCACGAGATAAACATGCAACCATATACAAGTTTAGGATCTAAGTGAAAAAATAAAGAACGCGTCACTCTTTTGCGCGCACTAAAACAGTTCGGACTTAATTTAATTTACCGGCAACTGGCCGAGGTACCAGTAGCATATTTATTTAAAAAAGCAGCAGCGAGTGTCATCGGAGCCTTGGGGCTCCACATGGCGGCAGTGGCCGTAGCAGCAGCAGCTGCAGCAACAGCACCAGCGAGCGATAGCGGAGCCCTGGCGCTCCACATCATAATGCAACGTTAGTTTTTATTCTCTTCTTTGATTTCTCTTTATTCAAATGCAAATTTTAAATGCGTAACGTTGCTTTTTTTGAGTGTTTAAAAATTAAAGTGGAAAAGTTCCCAAAAAAAAATTAAAAATGAGTGAAAGTGATAATGGTAATTACAATTTTGAGTATTTTTATTTGCATTTATTTGAAACGATCATTTTTACAGATTCCGAGGTGCCGACCACAAGTTGCAGGGCAACAAATAAAAATTCCATAAAATCCACAGAGCTTCAAAGTATGTGGAATTTGCGTAAAGTTGGCGATAGGTTGGGCACCATTGAACAGTGTGTTCGGTTCTCGGAGGAGAACGGACTACTCCTAAAAATAAAATTGTGCTCTACACACAGAACGCCTATGCCACTTTACGCAAAAGGCAACGCGGATTTGGGAAGCCTTGTTTGCCGCAAAGGAAGATGTCGTGGCAACGGGCCAAGGGTACTTGGTTCGAGAACCCAAAGTTATCGCAGCCACAGATATTTTACATAACATATTGCTTTGCGCATAGATTTAACTATGATTTTGTGCGTCGAGAGGACTACCTGTGTGGCCCCTTGTCCTGCCGAACAATTGCTGACTGGTTCAGTTATTGTCGCGAGACAGTGGTTCTGTTCCCTCTGGACGAGCAGCAAAGTGCAGGGCAAATTGGCGGCCCCGGAAAAGTACTACAAATAGACGAAAGCAAGTTGGGGAAGCGGAAGTATAACAAAGGTAATATAGATGGAAATAACGTAAGATTTTTTTTTAAGTTTTAAGTTTGTTTTGTTTTTTTTATTTTTTTTTAGGGAGAAGAGTTGAGGGTCACTGGGTCCTTGGAATGATTGAAGATGGAGAAGAGGATCTTCGGCTGGAGGTGTGTCCGGAGAATGTGCGGTCTGCGGAGGTGCTCATACCTCTGATCCAAAAGCACGTCGCTGTCGGATCCATTAGTCGCGCCGATTTTCGGAAGGCGTACGACTGCCTTTCGGATTATGGGTATGAGCACCGAAAAGTGAACCATAGCGATCCGGACAACCCCTTTGTGGCGCCAGATGGGACCCATACCCAAAGGATCGAGGCACAGTGGCGCGTTGTTGAACGCTTCTTTATAAAGGAAAACTATAATAACAGAGCCTGCTTTGAGGATTCTGTAGTAGAATATTTGTGGCGGAAATCTGTTGAAAAAAATAGGAA
Organism: Philophylla caesio; assembly: GCA_963971545.1. Classification (NCBI taxonomy): domain Eukaryota; kingdom Metazoa; phylum Arthropoda; class Insecta; order Diptera; family Tephritidae; genus Philophylla; species Philophylla caesio. The sequence continues at coordinate 103,109,373 of OZ020604.1, forward strand.
AGATCCATTTGAAAAAATGTTAGAAGCAATAAAACACGTATTTAAACCGTATTACGAGCGTTTTTATTGTTTATTTCTATTTTTATAGATCAGTTTCTTTTCTCGAATAAGTAAATATCTCGTAAAATATTGAGCATTTTAATAAAAAATGGACCGATATAATCGCCCGAATAAAACAATATTTCGCGCCGCTTTTCTAGAATAAATCAGTATCTCGTATAAATTTTCACAAAACATGTATTTTAACCGTATTACAAGCATTGTTATGTTTATTTCGATTTTTATAGATCAGTTTATTTTCTCGAATAAGTCAATATCACGTAAAATATTGAACATTTTTAATAAAAAATGGCCCTATATAATCGCCCGAATAAACCAATATCGGCGGCGCTTTTCTAGAATAATTCAATATCTCGTTAAATTTTCACCCGCGACCCTTTTCTCATAAAAATCAAAATCTCGAAAAATATTGAGTATTTTTAATAAAAAATGGCCCGATATAATCGCCCGAATAAACCAATATTTCGCGGCGCTTTTCTAGAATAAATCAGTATCTCGTATAAATTTTCACAAAACATGTACTATTTAAACCGTATTACAAGCATTGTTATGTTTATTTCGATTTTTATAGATCAGTTTATTTTCTCGAATAAGTCAATATCACGCTTTTCTAGAATAAATCAATATCTCGTTAAATTTTCACCCGCGGCCCTTTTCTCATAAAAATCAAAATCTCGTAAAATATTGAAAATTTTCTCGAATGAATCAAAATCTTATACAAATTTTTCCCAGCAGCGTTTTTCTCGAATTGATCAATATCTCGTAAAATATAGGATATCTTTAATAAAAAATCGCGCCGCTTTTCTCGAATAGAACAATATCTTGTAAAATATTGAAACTTTTTAATAAATCGCTCGATTCTATCATATTTCCAAATATATTCGTCTGTGGTGCTTTTCTCAAATAAAACAATATCTCGTAGTATATTGAACATTTTTATTAAAAATCGCTGATTTTCTATTAAAAATTCTCGCCTGCGTCGCTTTTCTTAAATAAATCAATATCTAATAATACATTGAAACTTTGTAATTAAATATCTCGTTTTATGCCTGCGTCGCTTTTATTAAATAAATCAATATCTAGTAATAAATTGAACATTTGTAATTAAATATCTCGTAATATACGGTTAATCTTTATTATTTTCATTTTTTTCGACATATTTTCATCATGTGTCGCGGCACGGTATTTTCATTTCATTGCTGCACAAAGGAGAAAGTGTGGTTAAAATAGATATTTTTCGCAACTTTAACAGCAAATAACTTAAAAACTATAAGTCTCCGGAGGTTTGGACTTTCAGATTCAGAATCAGATTACCCTCCTCTACCTCGACCTCCTCTACCACCACAAACACAGTTTTTGATTACAAATTTACTCCATTCGAATTAGTATTTGGAAGAAAAGTTATTTTGCCAAATGAATTACAAAACAAAAATCGATCCAATATATAACGTTGAAAATTATGCAAAGGAAGTAAAATATAGAATGCAAAAATCACACGTACTCGCAAAAGAACTTATTAACAAACATAAAACGCGAAATAAAAATCTATATGATAAAACCGCGCGTCCTTTATCAGTTAACATAAATAATTTGGTTTTAATTCACAAAGAACCACGAGATAAACATGCAACCATATACAAGTTTAGGATCTAAGTGAGAAAATAAAGAACGCGTCACTCTTTTGCGCGCACTAAAACAGTTCGGACTTAATTTAATTTACCGGCAACTGGCCGAGCTACCAGTAGCATATTTATTTAAAAAAGCAGCAGCGAGTGTCATCGGAGCCTTGGGGCTCCACATGGCGGCAGTGGCCGTAGCAGCAGCAGCTGCAGCAACAGCACCAGCGAGCGATAGCGGAGCCCTGGCGCTCCACATCATAATGCAACGTTAGTTTTTATTCTTTTCTTTGATTTCTCTTTATTCAAATGCAAATTTTAAATGCGTAACGTTGCTTTTTTTGAGTGTTTAAAAATTAAAGTGGAAAAGTTCCCAAAAAAAAATTAAAAATTAGTGAAAGTGATAATGGTAATTACAATTTTGAGTATTTTTATTTGCATTTATTTGAAACGATCATTTTTACAGATTCCGAGGTGCCGACCACAAGTTGCAGGGCAACAAATAAAAATTCCATAAAATCCACAGAGCTTCAAAGTATGTGGAATTTGCGTAAAGTTGGCGATAGGTTGGGCACCATTGAACAGTGTGTTCGGTTCTCGGAGGAGAACGGACTACTCCTAAAAATAAAATTGTGCTCTACACACAGAACACCTATGCCACTTTACGCAAAAGGCAACGCGGATTTGGGAAGCCTTGTTTGCCGCAAAGGAAGATGTCGTGGCAAATCAAGCATTTCTCGGGCCAAGGGTACTTGGTTCGAGAACCCAAAGTTATCGCTGCCACAGATAGTTTACATAACATATTGCTTTGCGCATAGATTTAACTATGATTTTGTGCGTCGAGAGGACTACCTGTGTGGCCCCTTGTCCTGCCGAACAATTGCTGACTGGTTCAGTTATTGTCGCGAGACAGTGGTTCTGTTCCCTCTGGACGAGCAGCAAAGTGCAGGGCAAATTGGCGGCCCCGGAAAAGTACTACAAATAGACGAAAGCAAGTTGGGGAAGCGGAAGTATAACAAAGGTAATATAGATGGAAATAACGTAAGATTTTTTTTTAAATTTTAAGTTTGTTTTGTTTTTTTTATCTTTTTTTAGGGAGAAGAGTTGAGGGTCACTGGGTCCTTGGAATGATTGAAGATGGAGAAGAGGATCTTCGGCTGGAGGTGTGTCCGGAGAATGTGCGGTCTGCGGAGGTGCTCATACCTCTGATCCAAAAGCACGTCGCTGTCGGATCCATTAGTCGCACCGATTTTCGGAAGGCGTACGACTGCCTTTCGGATTATGGGTATGAGCACCGAAAAGTGAACCATAGCGATCCGGACAACCCCTTTGTGGCGCCAGATGGGACCCATACCCAAAGGATCGAGGCACAGTGGCGCGTTGTTGAACGCTTCTTTATAAAGGAAAACTATAATAACAGAGCCTGCTTTGAGGATTCTGTAGTAGAATATTTGTGGCGGAAATCTGTTGAAAAAAATAGGAAAGATCCATTTGAAAAAATGTTAGAAGCAATAAAACACGTATTTAAACCGTATTACGAGCGTTTTTATTGTTTATTTCTATTTTTATAGATCAGTTTCTTTTCTCGAATAAGTAAATATCTCGTAAAATATTGAGCATTTTAATAAAAAATGGACCGATATAATCGCCCGAATAAAACAATATTTCGCGCCGCTTTTCTAGAATAAATCAGTATCTCGTATAAATTTTCACAAAACATGTATTTTAACCGTATTACAAGCATTGTTATGTTTATTTCGATTTTTATAGATCAGTTTATTTTCTCGAATAAGTCAATATCACGTAAAATATTGAACATTTTTAATAAAAAATGGCCCTATATAATCGCCCGAATAAACCAATATCGGCGGCGCTTTTCTAGAATAATTCAATATCTCGTTAAATTTTCACCCGCGACCCTTTTCTCATAAAAATCAAAATCTCGAAAAATATTGAGTATTTTTAATAAAAAATGGCCCGATATAATCGCCCGAATAAACCAATATTTCGCGGCGCTTTTCTAGAATAAATCAGTATCTCGTATAAATTTTCACAAAACATGTACTATTTAAACCGTATTACAAGCATTGTTATGTTTATTTCGATTTTTATAGATCAGTTTATTTTCTCGAATAAGTCAATATCACGCTTTTCTAGAATAAATCAATATCTCGTTAAATTTTCACCCGCGGCCCTTTTCTCATAAAAATCAAAATCTCGTAAAATATTGAAAATTTTCTCGAATGAATCAAAATCTTATACAAATTTTTCCCAGCAGCGTTTTTCTCGAATTGATCAATATCTCGTAAAATATAGGATATCTTTAATAAAAAATCGCGCCGCTTTTCTCGAATAGAACAATATCTTGTAAAATATTGAAACTTTTTAATAAATCGCTCGATTCTATCATATTTCCAAATATATTCGTCTGTGGTGCTTTTCTCAAATAAAACAATATCTCGTAGTATATTGAACATTTTTATTAAAAATCGCTGATTTTCTATTAAAAATTCTCGCCTGCGTCGCTTTTCTTAAATAAATCAATATCTAATAATACATTGAAACTTTGTAATTAAATATCTCGTTTTATGCCTGCGTCGCTTTTATTAAATAAATCAATATCTAGTAATAAATTGAACATTTGTAATTAAATATCTCGTAATATACGGTTAATCTTTATTATTTTCATTTTTTTCGACATATTTTCATCATGTGTCGCGGCACGGTATTTTCATTTCATTGCTGCACAAAGGAGAAAGTGTGGTTAAAATAGATATTTTTCGCAACTTTAACAGCAAATAACTTAAAAACTATAAGTCTCCGGAGGTTTGGACTTTCAGATTCAGAATCAGATTACCCTCCTCTACCTCGACCTCCTCTACCACCACAAACACAGTTTTTGATTACAAATTTACTCCATTCGAATTAGTATTTGGAAGAAAAGTTATTTTGCCAAATGAATTACAAAACAAAAATCGATCCAATATATAACGTTGAAAATTATGCAAAGGAAGTAAAATATAGAATGCAAAAATCACACGTACTCGCAAAAGAACTTATTAACAAACATAAAACGCGAAATAAAAATCTATATGATAAAACCGCGCGTCCTTTATCAGTTAACATAAATAATTTGGTTTTAATTCACAAAGAACCACGAGATAAACATGCAACCATATACAAGTTTAGGATCTAAGTGAGAAAATAAAGAACGCGTCACTCTTTTGCGCGCACTAAAACAGTTCGGACTTAATTTAATTTACCGGCAACTGGCCGAGCTACCAGTAGCATATTTATTTAAAAAAGCAGCAGCGAGTGTCATCGGAGCCTTGGGGCTCCACATGGCGGCAGTGGCCGTAGCAGCAGCAGCTGCAGCAACAGCACCAGCGAGCGATAGCGGAGCCCTGGCGCTCCACATCATAATGCAACGTTAGTTTTTATTCTTTTCTTTGATTTCTCTTTATTCAAATGCAAATTTTAAATGCGTAACGTTGCTTTTTTTGAGTGTTTAAAAATTAAAGTGGAAAAGTTCCCAAAAAAAAATTAAAAATTAGTGAAAGTGATAATGGTAATTACAATTTTGAGTATTTTTATTTGCATTTATTTGAAACGATCATTTTTACAGATTCCGAGGTGCCGACCACAAGTTGCAGGGCAACAAATAAAAATTCCATAAAATCCACAGAGCTTCAAAGTATGTGGAATTTGCGTAAAGTTGGCGATAGGTTGGGCACCATTGAACAGTGTGTTCGGTTCTCGGAGGAGAACGGACTACTCCTAAAAATAAAATTGTGCTCTACACACAGAACACCTATGCCACTTTACGCAAAAGGCAACGCGGATTTGGGAAGCCTTGTTTGCCGCAAAGGAAGATGTCGTGGCAAATCAAGCATTTCTCGGGCCAAGGGTACTTGGTTCGAGAACCCAAAGTTATCGCTGCCACAGATAGTTTACATAACATATTGCTTTGCGCATAGATTTAACTATGATTTTGTGCGTCGAGAGGACTACCTGTGTGGCCCCTTGTCCTGCCGAACAATTGCTGACTGGTTCAGTTATTGTCGCGAGACAGTGGTTCTGTTCCCTCTGGACGAGCAGCAAAGTGCAGGGCAAATTGGCGGCCCCGGAAAAGTACTACAAATAGACGAAAGCAAGTTGGGGAAGCGGAAGTATAACAAAGGTAATATAGATGGAAATAACGTAAGATTTTTTTTTAAATTTTAAGTTTGTTTTGTTTTTTTTATCTTTTTTTAGGGAGAAGAGTTGAGGGTCACTGGGTCCTTGGAATGATTGAAGATGGAGAAGAGGATCTTCGGCTGGAGGTGTGTCCGGAGAATGTGCGGTCTGCGGAGGTGCTCATACCTCTGATCCAAAAGCACGTCGCTGTCGGATCCATTAGTCGCACCGATTTTCGGAAGGCGTACGACTGCCTTTCGGATTATGGGTATGAGCACCGAAAAGTGAACCATAGCGATCCGGACAACCCCTTTGTGGCGCCAGATGGGACCCATACCCAAAGGATCGAGGCACAGTGGCGCGTTGTTGAACGCTTCTTTATAAAGGAAAACTATAATAACAGAGCCTGCTTTGAGGATTCTGTAGTAGAATATTTGTGGCGGAAATCTGTTGAAAAAAATAGGAAAGATCCATTTGAAAAAATGTTAGAAGCAATAAAACACGTATTTAAACCGTATTACGAGCGTTTTTATTGTTTATTTCTATTTTTATAGATCAGTTTCTTTTCTCGAATAAGTAAATATCTCGTAAAATATTGAGCATTTTAATAAAAAATGGACCGATATAATCGCCCGAATAAAACAATATTTCGCGCCGCTTTTCTAGAATAAATCAGTATCTCGTATAAATTTTCACAAAACATGTATTTTAACCGTATTACAAGCATTGTTATGTTTATTTCGATTTTTATAGATCAGTTTATTTTCTCGAATAAGTCAATATCACGTAAAATATTGAACATTTTTAATAAAAAATGGCCCTATATAATCGCCCGAATAAACCAATATCGGCGGCGCTTTTCTAGAATAATTCAATATCTCGTTAAATTTTCACCCGCGACCCTTTTCTCATAAAAATCAAAATCACGAAAAATATTGAGTATTTTTAATAAAAAATGGCCCGATATAATCGCCCGAATAAACCAATATTTCGCGGCGCTTTTCTAGAATAAATCAGTATCTCGTATAAATTTTCACAAAACATGTACTATTTAAACCGTATTACAAGCATTGTTATGTTTATTTCGATTTTTATAGATCAGTTTATTTTCTCGAATAAGTCAATATCACGCTTTTCTAGAATAAATCAATATCTCGTTAAATTTTCACCCGCGGCCCTTTTCTCATAAAAATCAAAATCTCGTAAAATATTGAAAATTTTCTCGAATGAATCAAAATCTTATACAAATTTTTCCCAGCAGCGTTTTTCTCGAATTGATCAATATCTCGTAAAATATAGGATATCTTTAATAAAAAATCGCGCCGCTTTTCTCGAATAGAACAATATCTTGAAAAATATTGAAACTTTTTAATAAATCGCTCGATTCTATCATATTTCCAAATATATTCGTCTGTGGTGCTTTTCTCAAATAAAACAATATCTCGTAGTATATTGAACATTTTTATTAAAAATCGCCGATTTTCTATTAAAAATTCTCGCCTGCGTCGCTTTTCTTAAATAAATCAATATCTAATAATACATTGAAACTTTGTAATTAAATATCTCGTGTTATGCCTGCGTCGCTTTTATTAAATAAATCAATATCTAGTAATAAATTGAACATTTGTAATTAAATATCTCGTAATATACGGTTAATCTTTATTATTTTCATTTTTTTCGACATATTTTCATCATGTGTCGCGGCACGGTATTTTCATTTCATTGCTGCACAAAGGAGAAAGTGTGGTTAAAATAGATATTTTTCGCAACTTTAACAGCAAATAACTTAAAAACTATAAGTCTCCGGAGGTTTGGACTTTCAGATTCAGAATCAGATTACCCTCCTCTACCTCGACCTCCTCTACCTCCACAAACACAGTTTTTGATCACAAATTTACTCCATTCGAATTAGTATTTGGAAGAAAAGTTATTTTGCCAAATGAATTACAAAAAAAAAATCGATCCAATATATAACGTTGAAAATTATGCAAAGGAAGTAAAATATAGAATGCAAAAATCACACGTACTCGCAAAAGAACTTATTAACAAACATAAAACGCGAAATAAAAATCTATATGATAAAACCGCGCGTCCTTTATCAGTTAACATAAATAATTTGGTTTTAATTCACAAAGAACCACGAGATAAACATGCAACCATATACAAGTTTAGGATCTAAGTGAGAAAATAAAGAACGCGTCACTCTTTTGCGCGCACTAAAACAGTTCGGACTTAATTTAATTTACCGGCAACTGGCCGAGGTACCAGTAGCATATTTATTTAAAAAAGCAGCAGCGAGTGTCATCGGAGCCTTGGGGCTCCACATGGCGGCAGTGGCCGTAGCAGCAGCAGCTGCAGCAACAGCACCAGCGAGCGATAGCGGAGCCCTGGCGCTCCACATCATAATGCAACGTTAGTTTTTATTCTTTTCTTTGATTTCTCTTTATTCAAATGCAAATTTTAAATGCGTAACGTTGCTTTTTTTGAGTGTTTAAAAATTGAAGTGGAAAAGTTCCCAAAAAAAAATTAAAAATGAGTGAAAGTGATAATGGTAATTACAATTTTGAGTATTTTTATTTGCATTTATTTGAAACGATCATTTTTACAGATTCCGAGGTGCCGACCACAAGTTGCAGGGCAACAAATAAAAATTCCATAAAATCCACAGAGCTTCAAAGTATGTGGAATTTGCGTAAAGTTGGCGATAGGTTGGGCACCATTGAACAGTGTGTTCGGTTCTCGGAGGAGAACGGACTACTCCTAAAAATAAAATTGTGCTCTACACACAGAACGCCTATGCCACTTTACGCAAAAGGCAACGCGGATTTGGGAAGCCTTGTTTGCCGCAAAGGAAGATGTCGTGGCAAATCAAGCATTTCTCGGGCCAAGGGTACTTGGTTCGAGAACCCAAAGTTATCGCTGCCACAGATAGTTTACATAACATATTGCTTTGCGCATAGATTTAACTATGATTTTGTGCGTCGAGAGGACTACCTGTGTGGCCCCTTGTCCTGCCGAACAATTGCTGACTGGTTCAGTTATTGTCGCGAGACAGTGGTTCTGTTCCCTCTGGACGAGCAGCAAAGTGCAGGGCAAATTGGCGGCCCCGGAAAAGTACTACAAATAGACGAAAGCAAGTTGGGGAAGCGGAAGTATAACAAAGGTAATATAGATGGAAATAACGTAAGATTTTTTTTTTAATTTTAAGTTTGTTTTGTTTTTTTTTATCTTTTTTTAGGGAGAAGAGTTGAGGGTCACTGGGTCCTTGGAATGATTGAAGATGGAGAAGAGGATCTTCGGCTGGAGGTGTGTCCGGAGAATGTGCGGTCTGCTGAGGTGCTCATATGTACCTCTGATCCAAAAGCACGTCGCTGTCGGATCCATTAGTCGCACCGATTTTCGGAAGGCGTACGACTGCCTTTCGGATTATGGGTATGAGCACCGAAAAGTGAACCATAGCGATCCGGACAACCCCTTTGTGGCGCCAGATGGGACCCATACCCAAAGGATCGAGGCACAGTGGCGCGTTGTTGAACGCTTCTTTATAAAGGAAAACTATAATAACAGAGCCTGCTTTGAGGATTCTGTAGTAGAATATTTGTGGCGGAAATCTGTTGAAAAAAATAGGAAAGATCCATTTGAAAAAATGTTAGAAGCAATAAAACATGTATTTAAACCGTATTACGAGCGTTTTTATTGTTTATTTCTATTTTTATAGATCAGTTTCTTTTCTCGAATAAGTAAATATCTCGTAAAATATTGAGCATTTTAATAAAAAATGGACCGATATAATCGCCCGAATAAAACAATATTTCGCGCCGCTTTTCTAGAATAAATCAGTATCTCGTATAAATTTTCACAAAACATGTATTTTAACCGTATTACAAGCATTGTTATGTTTATTTCGATTTTTATAGATCAGTTTATTTTCTCGAATAAGTCAATATCACGTAAAATATTGAACATTTTTAATAAAAAATGGCCCTATATAATCGCCCGAATAAACCAATATCGGCGGCGCTTTTCTAGAATAATTCAATATCTCGTTAAATTTTCACCCGCGGCCCTTTTCTCATAAAAATCAAAATCTCGAAAAATATTGAGTATTTTTAATAAAAAATGGCCCGATATAATCGCCCGAATAAACCAATATTTCGCGGCGCTTTTCTAGAATAAATCAGTATCTCGTATAAATTTTCACAAAACATGTACTTAAAACGTATTACAAGCATTGTTATGTTTATTTCGATTTTTATAGATCAGTTTATTTTCTCGAATAAGTCAATATCACGTAAAATATTGAACATTTTTAATAAAAAATGGTCCGATATAATAGCCCGAATAAACCAATATCGGCGTCGCTTTTCTAGAATAAATCAATATCTCGTTAAATTTTCACCCGCGGCCCTTTTCTCATAAAAATCAAAATCTCGTAAAATATTGAAAATTTTCTCGAATGAATCAAAATCTTATACAAATTTTTCCCAGCAGCGTTTTTCTCGAATTGATCAATATCTCGTAAAATATAGGATATCTTTAATAAAAAATCGCGCCGCTTTTCTCGAATAGAACAATATCTTGTAAAATATTGAAACTTTTTAATAAATCGCTCGATTCTATCATATTTCCAAATATATTCGTCTGTGGTGCTTTTCTCAAATAAAACAATATCTCGTAGTATATTGAACATTTTTATTAAAAATCGCCGATTTTCTATTAAAAATTCTCGCCTGCGTCGCTTTTCTTAAATAAATCAATATCTAATAATACATTGAAACTTTGTAATTAAATATCTCGTGTTATGCCTGCGTCGCTTTTATTAAATAAATCAATATCTAGTAATAAATTGAACATTTGTAATTAAATATCTCGTAATATACGGTTAATCTTTATTATTTTCATTTTTTTCGACATATTTTCATCATGTGTCGCGGCACGGTATTTTCATTTCATTGCTGCACAAAGGAGAAAGTGTGGTTAAAATAGATATTTTTCGCAACTTTAACAGCAAATAACTTAAAAACTATAAGTCTCCGGAGGTTTGGACTTTCAGATTCAGAATCAGATTACCCTCCTCTACCTCGACCTCCTCTACCTCCACAAACACAGTTTTTGATCACAAATTTACTCCATTCGAATTAGTATTTGGAAGAAAAGTTATTTTGCCAAATGAATTACAAAAAAAAAATCGATCCAATATATAACGTTGAAAATTATGCAAAGGAAGTAAAATATAGAATGCAAAAATCACACGTACTCGCAAAAGAACTTATTAACAAACATAAAACGCGAAATAAAAATCTATATGATAAAACCGCGCGTCCTTTATCAGTTAACATAAATAATTTGGTTTTAATTCACAAAGAACCACGAGATAAACATGCAACCATATACAAGTTTAGGATCTAAGTGAAAAAATAAAGAACGCGTCACTCTTTTGCGCGCACTAAAACAGTTCGGACTTAATTTAATTTACCGGCAACTGGCCGAGGTACCAGTAGCATATTTATTTAAAAAAGCAGCAGCGAGTGTCATCGGAGCCTTGGGGCTCCACATGGCGGCAGTGGCCGTAGCAGCAGCAGTTGCAGCAACAGCACCAGCGAGCGATAGCGGAGCCCTGGCGCTCCACATCATAATGCAACGTTAGTTTTTATTCTTTTCTTTGATTTCTCTTTATTCAAATGCAAATTTTAAATGCGTAACGTTGCTTTTTTTGAGTGTTTAAAAATTGAAGTGGAAAAGTTCCCAAAAAAAAATTAAAAATGAGTGAAAGTGATAATGGTAATTACAATTTTGAGTATTTTTATTTGCATTTATTTGAAACGATCATTTTTACAGATTCCGAGGTGCCGACCACAAGTTGCAGGGCAACAAATAAAAATTCCATAAAATCCACAGAGCTTCAAAGTATGTGGAATTTGCGTAAAGTTGGCGATAGGTTGGGCACCATTGAACAGTGTGTTCGGTTCTCGGAGGAGAACGGACTACTCCTAAAAATAAAATTGTGCTCTACACACAGAACGCCTATGCCACTTTACGCAAAAGGCAACGCGGATTTGGGAAGCCTTGTTTGCCGCAAAGGAAGATGTCGTGGCAAATCAAGCATTTCTCGGGCCAAGGGTACTTGGTTCGAGAACCCAAAGTTATCGCTGCCACAGATAGTTTACATAACATATTGCTTTGCGCATAGATTTAACTATGATTTTGTGCGTCGAGAGGACTACCTGTGTGGCCCCTTGTCCTGCCGAACAATTGCTGACTGGTTCAGTTATTGTCGCGAGACAGTGGTTCTGTTCCCTCTGGACGAGCAGCAAAGTGCAGGGCAAATTGGCGGCCCCGGAAAAGTACTACAAATAGACGAAAGCAAGTTGGGGAAGCGGAAGTATAACAAAGGTAATATAGATGGAAATAACGTAAGATTTTTTTTTAAATTTTAAGTTTGTTTTGTTTTTTTTTATCTTTTTTTAGGGAGAAGAGTTGAGGGTCACTGGGTCCTTGGAATGATTGAAGATGGAGAAGAGGATCTTCGGCTGGAGGTGTGTCCGGAGAATGTGCGGTCTGCTGAGGTGCTCATATGTACCTCTGATCCAAAAGCACGTCGCTGTCGGATCCATTAGTCGCACCGATTTTCGGAAGGCGTACGACTGCCTTTCGGATTATGGGTATGAGCACCGAAAAGTGAACCATAGCGATCCGGACAACCCCTTTGTGGCGCCAGATGGGACCCATACCCAAAGGATCGAGGCACAGTGGCGCGTTGTTGAACGCTTCTTTATAAAGGAAAACTATAATAACAGAGCCTGCTTTGAGGATTCTGTAGTAGAATATTTGTGGCGGAAATCTGTTGAAAAAAATAGGAAAGATCCATTTGAAAAAATGTTAGAAGCAATAAAACATGTATTTAAACCGTATTACGAGCGTTTTTATTGTTTATTTCTATTTTTATAGATCAGTTTCTTTTCTCGAATAAGTAAATATCTCGTAAAATATTGAGCATTTTAATAAAAAATGGACCGATATAATCGCCCGAATAAAACAATATTTCGCGCCGCTTTTCTAGAATAAATCAGTATCTCGTATAAATTTTCACAAAACATGTATTTTAACCGTATTACAAGCATTGTTATGTTTATTTCGATTTTTATAGATCAGTTTATTTTCTCGAATAAGTCAATATCACGTAAAATATTGAACATTTTTAATAAAAAATGGCCCTATATAATCGCCCGAATAAACCAATATCGGCGGCGCTTTTCTAGAATAATTCAATATCTCGTTAAATTTTCACCCGCGGCCCTTTTCTCATAAAAATCAAAATCTCGAAAAATATTGAGTATTTTTAATAAAAAATGGCCCGATATAATCGCCCGAATAAACCAATATTTCGCGGCGCTTTTCTAGAATAAATCAGTATCTCGTATAAATTTTCACAAAACATGTATTTAAACCGTATTACAAGCATTGTTATGTTTATTTCGATTTTTATAGATCAGTTTATTTTCTCGAATAAGTCAATATCACGTAAAATATTGAACATTTTTAATAAAAAATGGTCCGATATAATAGCCCGAATAAACCAATATCGGCGTCGCTTTTCTAGAATAAATCAATATCTCGTTTAATTTTCACCCGCGGCCCTTTTCTCATAAAAATCAAAATCTCGTAAAATATTGAGTATTTTTAACCCTTAGCCACCTAACGTCTTTTTTAGACACTCTACCACCTAACGTCGGTCAAGGTGACCCCTTACTTAATTTTAGTGTTGAAAGTATAAATATAATAATAAAACAAGCAAAAACCGCACATAACTCTTTTGTACCTTTTATTTAATTAATATTAACAAAAAATTAACTTAAAAGAAGTTTCATACTTCAATAACATTTTTTATTCATTGTTATACGAATTTTGTAAGAAAACGTAGATACTTTTATAAAATGAGATCTAATTAGGAAAAAAATATTCGAACTTAAAATTTTTTTCTTTTTTTTATAACTTAAAAACATGGACTTCAATAATAAATTGTTTTTGGCGCGATTAAATCGCAATTAAAATAAAATTGCAAACTGCCAACAATCACAATTTTTGGCGGCATGGTATACACATTTTTTGGGAACATTCAATACAAATTAGATTTTTGCATTCAAAACACATGTGGAATGTTTTGCGTTTCTTTTTGGGATCACATAGTGAACAGGTTTTACGTTTTTCAAATTTTTCTACGTTGTCGGCCAGCGATGTACTGGGTACTTGATCCCTTCTCAGTACACGGCGAATAGCGCCTTGAAGTTCTCTGTGTAATCCATTCTGGTATGCACGGCGTTCTAAATGTGGTTTCACGAGATCTTCAGCTAATTTCTTCATAAAATTAAACCGAAGTACCTTTTCCTGTGTTTGGTTCATCTTGCTTACGATATATGCATTTACAGCAGAAATATCTAGCATTCTATAGAAGATCGCCATTGGCCATCTCTGCGTTCGCCGAGAAGTGGAGTAAACGGCACATTTTTGATCCAGCATGTCTACTCCGCCTTTTGTGCTATTATAAAACATCACCATTTCTGGTTTTTTAGTATTAGGATCAATGTTGGAAGTATGATGCATGCTGGACAGAATAAGGACGGATTTGTTAGCCTTTGGCACAAAAGATGCCAATGTTGCATCGGACGTGAATCCAAAAATGGACGAACCAACTTTTCGATGACGACTAGGGAGAAAGTTAGGAGGAATTTCTCGTTTGTTCTCCCGAGTCCAACTCTTGCAGCCATGTGCCGCTGTTTTGATCATGCGAAAACATAATAACTCTATAAAACCACAAAAAAAATTATCGGCACTAAAATTCCATAAACACCTAACGTCGGTCACAATGACCGCAAGCAAAAATGTGTTACCTCTAGTTTTTGAATTGGTACACGTGTTGACTGCCTGATTGCACAAAACGAACTGACGAGAGAAAAGAAAAAGTACATAGACGGACAACTGCGCAGCTTGCATAATAACGGGAATATTTAAAAAAATTAAAAACGGTAGAGTCACTGTGACCGGCGTTAGGTGGCTAAGGGTTAATAAAAAATGGTCCGATATAATAGCCCGAATAAACCAATATCGGCGGCGCTTTTCTAGAATAAAACAATATCTCGTTAAATTTTCACCCGCGGCCCTTTTCTCATAAAAATCAAAATCTCGTAAAATATTGAAAATTTTCTCGAATGAATCAAAATCTTATACAAATTTTTCCCAGCAGCGTTTTTCTCGAATTGATTAATATCTCGTAAAATATAGGATATCTTTAATAAAAAATCGCGCCGCTTTTCTCGAATAGAACAATATCTTGTAAAATATTGAAACTTTTTAATAAATCGCTCGATTCTATCATATTTCCAAATATATTCGTCTGTGGTGCTTTTCTCAAATAAAACAATATCTCGTAGTATATTGAACATTTTGATTAAAAATCGCCGATTTTCTATTAAAAATTCTCGCCTGCGTCGCTTTTCTTAAATAAATCAATATCTAATAATACATTGAAACTTTGTAATTAAATATCTCGTGTTATGCCTGCGTCGCTTTTATTAAATAAATCAATATCTAGTAATAAATTGAACATTTGTAATTAAATATCTCGTAATATACGGTTAATCTTTATTATTTTCATTTTTTTCGACATATTTTCATCATGTGTCGCGGCACGGTATTTTCATTTCATTGCTGCACAAAGGAGAAAGTGTGGTTAAAATAGATATTTTTCGCAACTTTAACAGCAAATAACTTAAAAACTATAAGTCTCCGGAGGTTTGGACTTTCAGATTCAGAATCAGATTACCCTCCTCTACCTCCCCTTATAAGACGTTTTTTGCAAAGCGTGGTTCCTTATTGGAAAGTTTTTCCCCTTGAGAGTTATATGTTTGGAAATTGGGGACTCATCGCTTGCCTCTCTCCCCCCTTTTTAACCACTTATACCTACGTGGGGTAATATTCCGAGCGTTAAGTGATTAAAAAACATTTTGGAATTCAATAAGTTCTATCCCAAAACTTGACAAGTTATATCAGGTGGAATAGTAATATGGCCGGCATGTTCCAGCAGTCCTTTTTTTTTTTTGAAAGCTTACCTATTTCGAAGAGCATGCCAAGCAGCTTCGATGTCAGCATAGAGATTTTTTTCTGAAGGTTTACCACCACTCATTCCATATCCAGAATAATCGTACCCAAAAATATTGCAATTCAGTTGCGATCCAAGTGAAATATAGAAACTACTCATCTGTCCCAGATCAACGGCATTCCCATGCGAAAAAAGTAAAGTATATTTCGCGTTTCTACTACAGCGGACATATATACAGGTTATTAGGTTTCCACGCGATGTCCTTGTGAAGAACGACTCAACTTTTGATTTATCACGTTCAGAGTACTGCCATTCTGCTCGTTCAAATAAATGCAAGTTGTATTTTATATTAGAATCATCAGCAGGCGTCAATTTATAAGTCGGTTCTGGGGGTTGGAATGCCAATTTAGCTGCGATTGTGCCAGGACAAGGTGGACAACAAAACATACAGCAAAGCTCACTTATACTAAACATTCCGTTTTGATTTAATGTTAGACCACCTTTACTTAAAAATACAGATTTCAATGGTTTGGTTTGATTTAAGTTGCTCTCATTAAACGGATAAGACTGACTTGACCAGACTGCTTGTGAAGTTATAACAATATAACTAAATTGTGTATTTTCATAATTTTATTTTTAAATAAAAAGATCCGTAAAACAATATTCGTACATTTCATTTTTAACAAAATATTTATTTTGCAACGTCACAAAATATTTAACACATTAAAATAACAACGTCAATTATAAACACTTTAATATCTACAATATTTTAGATATGTATGCATTTTAAGCGTAAATTTGAAAAAGTCGAATATAGTTTTAATCGAAAGTCGATTTAAAGGCTCGTCTCTACCAGTAAAAGCTGATGACCCAATATGTATGTCATAAAATACATTCTCAGTGGAGGCCTCCTCTTTCTCCATGTTTACAATATAAGGCACTGTTTTTATTTGATCTTTTGTATGAAAAAAGCTGTATCTTCGATACTTCGACAGCTAAATTTTAATTTTGTCCGTAATGGGGTTAGTATATACTCATCGCAAACCAAAACTGATTTGTTTTCATTTGGAAGTAAAATTACTGACTTCATTAAATTTTCGCTGGAATATTTGCCCTTTAATAAAGCGATCATATTTGTTTGACACCGTCTTACAAATGCTTATGTCAAGACCTAAAAGTGCCCACTTGGAAAACATGGCAATATGTATATATGTATCTCATATGTTACCGCAAAATGACAGATGGCGGAACATCAGCTTTTTTTGTGGAGATGTCGGGTTAAAAAAATCAAGGATAATAAATTACTAGTTAACTGCAAAGGTCTGCAGTTTCGGCAACCAGTCATGGTATTTACACATATCCTTTTCAACTAACAAAGGAACGCATTGGAAGTAGAACAGCTGACTACTAGGAAGTACAGAGTTGCCACCACGTTGTGGTTTCTTATAATCATCTATTATTTAAATATTTAACTTAAACTAGAATTATCTCTTTATCGTAAAGTATTAGTTTAGCATACGTTTATATAAATCTATTATTGTCATTGTTAATTGTGTGAATCATGGCCTTGTGCGCGAAATGTAATTCCTCTATTAGAGGAGAGAGTGGCATAAGGTGTGAAGGAGTTTGTGGCAAAGTATACCATGACAGCATAGCATGCTCGGCAGTTGATAAGTACAGCTCAAAGATTCATTGTGAAAACAACATGGTACGACTGATGTGTAATGAATGCCTAACATATATACAAAACATTGATTTGGTACTGCAAGACATGCAAGTAAGTGTCAAGAAGAATAATACCATATTAAATGAATACAAAAATGAATTTGAAGAAGTAATGAAGAAAAGTCAAAACGAAATAAAAGCATTATTGGAAGCTGTCGAATCTCGTTATACTCACGTGTCGCAATGATGGAAAAATCTCAAAAAAATTTCGAAAAGAAAGTTGGAGAAATTAAAACTTTGTACGCTATGGTTGAAGATGTTCAAAAGAAAACTGAGTCAATTGGCAAAGACAATGAGAAGGTACACAGTGAAATTAAAAAAATTAGCAATAACACAAATGAAATTCAAATGTCATATGCAGATGCTATGAAAAACAACAAAAAAAAGATAATACCAGAACTGAAAAAAGACGTAGCATTAATTGTAAAACCCAAAGTAAAGCAGACAGGTGAAAAAACAAAGCAAGATTTAAATACAAAAGTGGACCCGAAAAACTTGAAAATTTAAAATATTGCAACAAGAAATAATGGAATAATGGTTATTCATAGTGAAAGTACTGATGAACGAGATAAAATTAAAATGGCGATTGAGAACAATATTGGCAAAGAATACGAGATAAAAGTGCCGGATTCTATTCGCCCAAGTTTCGTAGTTACAAACATGAATTTTAAATATGAGCATAATGTTTTGATTGACTTTGATTGAAACAAAACACCAACATAAGTCAAAGTTCAATGAAAGTAGTAAAGCAATTTGAACGAAAAAGAGGCAACACGACGGTCTATAATGTAATTATTGAAATTGATAAGGAGGACTTTACCAAGGTTCTTGCTGCAGAGAGAATAAATATCGGTTGGGAAAGATGTAAAGTGTTTGATGCTATCAATGTGCTAATGTGCTACAAATGTAAAGGTTTTAACCATAAATATGCAGAATGTAAAAATGAAGAAGCTTGCCAAAAGTGCCACGGCAATCATAACACAAAAGAATGTAAAGAAAACCCAATCAACAAATGTATAAATTGCATAAAAGCGAACAAAAACTTAAATCTAGAATCGTGATTTATGATACATTTGACAAACAATGTCCGTGCTATGCTAATAAATTGCAGATAAGAAAACAGAAGCTCGGATATTAGCAACGAGATAGTGATGAAGAAAACAAATTCAATGTAAACAATAAACAAAACAAGAAACGGAAAAATAAACTAAAATGTATATATCTGAATACAAATAGTATCACAGCAAACAAGTGTGAATTGGAAAGAATGATAAAGAAAGAAATGCCAAATATTGTAATATGTGCAGAAACCCATACCACAGAGAATGTTAGTGATTCAGAACTAAAATTCATTGGATATAATCATGTAAGGTGCGACTCACATAGCCGGCATACCGGTGGTGTCCTAATCTATGTTCATAAATTGATTGACTTCGAATTTATCTATAATAACAGCATAGACAATAATATATGGTGTATAGTGATAAAAACAATAAAAAACACGATTAAATGGCAAATTGGTGCAATATATCACTCACCAAACACAAGTGATGCTGAATTTATAAGATATATTGGTCAAGTACTGGAAGAAAGATTTATTGAAAGCGACAATAACATCATTATTGGCGACTTCAATATAAACTTAAATACAAATTCGACATACTCAAACCGGCTATCACGTACATTTGCATCCTTGTCAATGTATCAATTAATTAACTTTAATACGAGAATAACCGAAACAGCCCAAACAAAAATAGATCTACTCTTTAGCAACAGTGATCAAATTGAGATTGCAAATTTAGAAAACCATAAAATATCTGACCACGAAACGATTTCTTTCAAATTGCCAAAATGAGAAATACCAAATGAGAGTGTATGAAAATCGCATGTGTTGGGAAAACTATACCAAAGACAACGTGATAAATCAACTTAGAAATTATAAATTTGAAGAATTAAACCACTACGAGAATGGACTAAAAGTCCAAACCATAAACAATATCCTTTGTAATATAATGTCAACACTAACATATGAAAAGCGAGTGCAAATTAAATTAATCAATAAGTGGTACGATCGTGAACTATCTGATTTAAATAAGTTGAAATATGAGTTTTTTATATTGGCTAAGAGATCTAATGAATGGGATAATTATAATAATTTAAAACGGTATTACAAAAAACTTATTAAAATAAAAAATAAAAATATATGGAAAATAAAATTACAAGTAATAGTAATAACCAAAAGTTAATGTGGAAATGTCTTAAAGATGCTGTAAATATGAACAATGAGACCACACAAATAAAAAGAATAGCTATAAATGATGTCTTCATTAAAGATGATTATGGAATTGCAACTGAACTAAACCGCTTTTTTGTTGAGAGTATACTAATGATTCGTAATAATATCGAAAATATTGCACCAGTGGAAGACCTAGTAGAGATGAATAGAAGCCCATTTGAATTTAAACCGATAAATGTGGAAGAATTTATGCAAAAAACCACAACATTAAAAAGTAAATATGGTGGAAAAAAATTGGTAACAGAAGGCGTTTTGAAAGACAGTATGGAGTACTCAGGCTATATCTACACATGCATAGCTAATGAAAGTCTTAATAGTGGTGTTTTTGCAGAATGTTGGAAAACATCGACAATTGTGCCTGTAGAAAAAATTAAAGGAACAATTAAACCAGAGGAGATACGGCCTATAAATACGTTGCCGAGCGATGAAAAAATTATCGAAACTATAGTCAAAGAACAATTGCTCGAGTACATGAATAAGCATGAAATTATTATTAACGAGCAATCGGGGTTCAGAGCGAAACATTCATGTGAAACCGCACTTAACTTGGTAATAGCAGAATGGAAAGAAAGCAGGTCAAATAAACAGATAACGTTTTCAGTTTTTCTCGATTTAAAAAGAGCGTTTGAAACAGTTGATAGAGACATCCTACTAAGGCAACTTTATGCGATTGGAGTACAAGACGTAGCGCTTAAATGGTTCAAAAGCTACCTCACCGGAAGAAAACAAAGAACTATAATAAGAAATACACTGTCACCTGAAATAGAAGTTGAAATAGGTTTACCACAAGGATCTGTGCTCGCAGCACTCCTGTTTATAATCTATATAAATGATGTTAAAAATTGCCTTAGCTACTGCAAAATACGATTATTTGCGGATGACGCACTATTGACCTTAAGTTGCCACACACTGGATGAAGCGGTCACAAAAATACAATCAGATCTAGATTCAATATATAAGTGGTTATGTCAAAATAAGCTGAATATTAATGTAGAGAAAACTAAATGGATGGTTATTGGGAATAAATTGTTCAATGATGATAACGTAGCTTTGAAAATAGATAATACGCCTTTACAAAGAATAAACCAAATCAAATATTTGGGAATAATAATAGATTATAAGTTAAAATTTGATAAGCATCTTGAATATATAGAAGGCAAACTATCAAAAAAACTAGGATTTATGTTTCGAACATGCAAGCACATTAGCAGGCATTATAAAGAAATGGTTTATAGATCCATCATTGAACCACACTTTATATACTGTCCCACGATACTATTCACCCTAGCCAACTCACAAATATCTAAACTACAGATTAAGCAAAACAAAGTCATGCGATACATACTTAAGAAACGGTTTGATACTCCAATTCAGGAGTTAATTGACAGTCTAAACTGGCTTAGTGTGAAGCAACTAATTATGTACCATACGATGAAATTTATACATAACATAAAATTAGGAAATCTTCCAAGTTATTTAAATGATCGTGTGAGATACAATAGAGACGTACATAGATATCAAACAAGAATCAGACATAATTTTCACTTGCCAATTGTAAGATCAGAATTTGATAAAAAAAGTTTATATTATGAGGGAGTAAGAGAATATAATGAACTCCCAAATAATATAAAAGATCGCAATAACACCATAAAATTTAAGAAATGACTATTTAATTACTGTAAGACTTTACCAATTAGATAATTTACTAGATATAATATGTCATCCTAGTCAAACTTTTAAAATAATGTAAAAAATGAAATATTTTGAATTGTTATATGTAATCTAGGTCTCTAAGACCGTAATAAATAAATAAATAAAAATAAAAAATAAAAGTAAATAACATTGTCTGTAACTCTTAACAACCCAAAAGTTGTGTGGTTACTTAACAACTTTTGCTGTTTGCACTAACAAGTGTGTGATTCTGCAACTCTTCCTTAACAATGAAAAACAGCTGACTATTAGAATTTATTTAAAGTGCTTACAACCTCGGCGTCAAGCTGCCGGGGGGGGGGGGGGGGGGGTCTGCGATGGAGGGACGGTCGCAGGTTGCCCAGCAATCTAGCTGCTCGGCTGCCTTGAGGGGTATCCGCGTGGCAGTATTGCCGAGGGACTATCCGGCGGCCCTTCTCAACTCCGACGACCTTAGATAGATAGATAATGTTAGAGGTATGCACTGCTACCATTGGTCTATTGTGCCCTCGGTTTCTTAGAGCACATCACTCAGACCCAGCACCTCCATAAATTTCATTATTGGTCCTGGGGATAGGGAGTGTATTTGCTCATCCTTTGGCCAAATATGCCCTATGCACCTCTCCCTTCTACGTGCGATAGCGTCGCACTCCAGAAGTAGGTGGGAAGGGGTTGCCCTGGATATGTCGCAAAATCGACATATGTAGGTCTCCGGACCATATTCCCATTCGGTTCATGTGCCCTTTTAACCTGCAGTATCCTGTCAGAAAGCCTCTTAGGATTCTGATTTTTGTCTTAGGGAGGTTGATAATAAGTTTGTATCTTTTGGTGTTATACCCCCCTAGTAGTCTTTTTGCCTGGTTGAGTCCTGGAGTATTTTTCCAGTGCTGTTCTCTTTGTTTTATACCTTCCTTCCGGAGCATATTCTTCACCGTGTGTGGGCCCACGGCGACGAAGGGCTCTGGGCCTGTAGGGACTGTGGCAGCCGCTATTCTTGCTAGGTGGTCTGCTTTCTCATTCCCTTCGATTCCTGAGTGTTCTGGTACCAACAGGAGGTTAATATCGTTATTCTCAGCCAGGGCATTGAGCTTCTCCGCGCACTCCATTACGAGTAGGGATTTTATCTCGTAGGATGAGAGGGCTTTGAGAGCTACCTGACTGTCACTGAGGATTAAGATCTTCTCACCTCGATACTTCCTACGCAGATTGATATCAGTGCACCTGCTTATGGCGTATACCTCCGCCTGGAAAATACTTGGGAAGGACCCCATGGGCACCGAGAGGTTAGTTCTTGGACCATAGACTCCTGCCCCTATGCCTTCGGGGGTCTTTGATCCATCGGTGTACCACTGCAGTGTACTAGCCTGGACGCAGCTTTCAAAAGTGGAGAGGCTTCAGGTAGTTTTGTCTAGTAAAGTAACCTTCAAATTTCTTTCGAAGGTTATTTCCTTATGTTTGTCATCTCTTGGGAGAAGGACTAACGGGAGCTGGGTCCCTATTTTTCCATCGCTTTAGATGACAACACCTTTCCTTTGCCGAAGCCTTCCCTTGCAAAGTTTAGCAGGGTTCACTTTGCTGCCTGTTCTATGTGGATATGCAGAGGCTCAAGCTTCACAATCACTTCCACGCAGCCGTCGGACACGTGCGCATCGCTCCTGTAATGTATACACTAGGGTGACAATTAAATGTATGGAGTATTTTTTTTTTCTTTACTGTTTTGGTCTCAGTGTTTTTTTGTGTGTAGTTTTATTTAAAAAAAATTCTAGTAAAATTTCAAGGTCGTAGGAAGAGGATTAGGGGGCGCGTCGGCCCCCCAAAGTTACACAAAATACGTTTTTTCACGCAAATTCTTACTTTGACTGCTTGTAACTTTCTCTGTTTTTTTTTTAAACATTACTGGCGAAAGATGTTCATTAATATGTCTACAATAACATCTGTCAATAACATTTTTGTCTAATGTTAATATTTAATGAAAAAAACTTAAATATAGGAGAAAAAGTACGCCTCAATGTCGATTTATTATACTTAAATAAAACTACTTATGCATATGATTTCTCTTTTTATTAATATTGTTTAAAGCACTTGAGACAATGTCTTTTTATTACAGTCCGGAAACCGATGTCGGTAATCGCTAACAATTTTTAAAACAAATTGTTTTTGGCGTTAATTTTTGGTAAATAGTTTATTATACTCTTCCATCAATTTAACCCCCCTTTCGGCAGTGTCATTTGTAACATTTAATTTTTTCATCAGTTCAGCCGCTTTACAATATGATTGGTCCTGCTCCCATTTGTCTGGGTTTAATTTAAAAAAATCAGTATTTATTTGAAATCTTTCAAATAATGCTTTTGTTTCGGCAGAGACGAACTGTTCAATTCCGTCATGGAATATTTCAACGATTTCTCTATCATTTATTGTAGCTCGCTTTGTGTTTTGCTCTTGTTCAAAATCATTTTCCAAAGCCGCCACCATTTTTTGTTTTGAAAAAAGGGATACGTTGCTGTCAAAAAATGCAAGACCAACCGCCTCAGGGCTTAAATACCACAAGTGGTTCCTGAACTTTTTAAGAGCAACATAAGATATAGCAGCATCAATTTTTTTGAAGTTTTCAAGTTTTTTTAAAAATAAAAAATCTTGATATGGCGCTTTAATGGCCAAAGGAGCAGAAAACCACGCTTCGACATAGACTTCAGCAATAAAAACACAAATTTGACGAAGCCCATTTAATTCAGTTGCTGAAAGCTGGAACTCGTTACGGAATAAAAATATTTTTAGACAGTAAATCGCTTTTGCCATCCACCTTGCATGGTGAACAGCTCCTGGCGATCGAAACATTAGGCTGTTTGGATGTGTCTTTTCTGGTTTTTGACCCAGGAAGAGCAAAGTGAGTTCCAAGAATTCTTTATAGTCTTCCCTGGGTTGTTTTTCTTCCAAGATATTATTTACTGCACCGATAATGCGAACAGCATACTCTTTCATGTACGTCTTGACAGTTGGATCGTTGATGCCATACTCATAGTTTTTAGCATCAATCTTAGCCCAAGCATTTTTAAATTTCTCAAACATTTTAACGTTTGGACTTCCATAACATCTTATTTTTTCTTCGAAAACGCATCTTAAAACAATCTCGTATATATGATGACGGCATGGTAACCATCAAAGTTGTCTTTGTAAATTATTTTCAATTAACGTACAGGTACCATTGAAACGCCCAGTATTGACCGCTGTTGTATCAAACACTAAAGCTTTGATGTGATTTTGCAGACCATATTCATAAATAGCATCGCATACAGCGGATGCCTGTTCTTTTCCAGTACCGGAATCAAGTGCAGGTATTTCAAGAAGCTGTTCAACTTTACCGCTCGATATTATTATAGGCAACCTATCAACTTTATCATTTCCCGTCAGCGCCGGCAAAAGTTTACCATCCCAATGAAGGCAGATAGCGTCGAGCTCATTTAATTTAAATTTATTTTTTAATGCTGAAATTCTTTCTTCACGGATTTGTTCCCTTTCCTGGTGTACAGACGTTCGGTTTAAAATATAATCTTCAACATTATTACCCAGAGCTTCAACGACTGCGCTTATTAGATGAACCGCATGTCTGTCACTGATTTTACAGACATCGAGTGCGGCCGCCAGTTTTGGTGTTAGTATTTTATTTGTTCCCCTACATTTTTTGGCTGGAGGTTGACTACAACGTGGGTCACATTCCATATCTGGAAAACTGTTATCATTCTCTGAAGATTCAGATGACAGCAACTCTGCAGTTTCATCTAATAAAAACGACTTAATTTAAAGAAAATAAACAATAACATACAACGAACCAATTAATGCAATTTCACGATTATTCCGCTCCACTTGTTGTAATAAATTGTTGTTGCGTTCTTCAAGTCGGCACTCTCGGCGTACTTCTTCGTAATCGATACCATACATAAAGCCTGGGCGCCCCGTTTTTCGTTGACTTATCAAGAAATCAATATCTTCTTGATTCGACATTATTTTTAATGCACTTGCATGCGCCACGTCAAAAAGCATATCCAATTTTTCTTTCCACGTGTTTACTTTGCTCTTATGGAAATTAGAAGTCTTCTTTGAATCTTTTTGAAAGCTTTGCCATTCTTTATACAATTTCTCTACATTTGTAATGCAGTGTTGTTTATCCTTGACCGGAATGCGGGCTTTTTCCCAGAACACGAATAGTTCTTTTACAACTAAATCTGAACTTTCCCGTAAATTTTTTTTTACTACACGTAAATTGAAAAACAAAACTTTCAACACTTCTATATTGGAGGGTAGTTTACTTCCCGTTAATGAGTTGGTACAATAACCAATTAAATATATGCGTTCACGTAAATTTCTAGCAGACATTTTCGACTTTTCACATTCAAATATTCACTTCGAATGATTTTTTTGCAAATTTAATGCTATTAAAAAATGTTTGCGGCTGCTGCATATAACTGTAAAATAAGAATCTATTTTCCGAGAAACATTGGTGCTGATTTTTTGTCGGTAGCTTACGCAAGCATTGAGAATAATATTGTTGAGGTTGTAACGGGAATATTCTCGGTCACAATTGTCAATATTATAGATCGCTTCAGCATACAGGCAAAAAAAATTTGAAGCAAACTTTTAAAGACAATTCTTACACTTGAAAAAAAAAGTAAACAAAAAAAGTCTGAAGTTCGGACTAGCGAGGTCTTACTGTATATAATTGTTGAAGCTACTCTTACGTAAATCATAAGGAATTTTCTATATGAATCTTTAATTAAATAAATCTGAACAAAATCCAAAATTTGAATCATATAAGTAATTTTATTTAAGTATAATAAATCGACATTGAGGCGTACTTTTTCTCCTATATTTAAGTTTTTTTCATTAAATATTAACATTAGACATAAATGTTATTGACAGATGTTATTGTAGACATATTAATGAACATCTCTCGCCAGTAATGTTTAAAAAAAAAAACACAGAGAAAGTTACAAGCAGTCAAAGTAAGAATTTGCGTGAAAAAACGTATTTTGTGTAACTTTGGGGGGCCGACGCGCCCCCTAATCCTCTTCCTACGACCTTGAAATTTTACTAGAATTTTTTTTAAATAAAACTACACACAAAAAAATACTGAGACCAAAGAAAATATCACTTTCGAAATTAACTGTCACCCTAGTATACACATGCCAGTCGCTGCATCTTGGTAAGGGAGTTCCTCACCGTTGCTAGATTGACTGCTGAGAGCAGGGCAAGTGATCTTTCCTTCCCAGAACCTGTGTATGTTCCATTGGTAGCTTTATGGCTAGTCTGGTATCTGGTCTTCCTTTCGCTAGGGCCTTGTGGAGTCTGGCCGAGACTGCCAAGGCGGCCACCGCATGGTGCCGGTTGACCTGGGCTACTGATACCTGTCGTCTGCTTAGAGCTGCGGTTCCTCGAAGTCCGAGAGCCCTGGATCACCCTCGCTTTGGACCTCCAGCTCAAGTCGCCTCATATCTAAGCTTTCCAGGAGCTCCTGTGTAGAGGGCATGCCTTCTAGTGAGCTAAGTCCACCTTCCTCGACCTCCAGAGCCTGCGATTGATTGACAGTTGCTTTGTCAGTTCGTTCGGAGCTGGCTTTGGTGCCCCCGGGTCAGCTGGAACCAACGCAGCAGTGCCATGAGAGCTCTGTAGCGCCGATACCTTGCCGCCTGCTGCCTTGTACTGCCATGGCCTAACGGAGATGGTGCTGTACGTAAATTCGCTACGAAATCTGCCCCCTAAGACAATCAAAGGACGCCTCATCAATGCAGAGATTGACCCTGGTCCTGTTTTCTAGAGCACTTTTCGACAGAACTCTCCACGCGGTGGTGTGTAGGCCCCCATTTTGGGCCTTGAGCAGACTCATGGCGTGGTCTAGTGATTCCGTATCTGTCCTCGGAAGGAAGATAGAAATGTTGCGCGTTGGAGGTATGTCACTGCCTCTGCGTGTACACAGCGCAGGTCCCTCCCAACGGTCTAGCTTTGGTATATTATTTACTAGCCGTTCAGCTGTACCTTCATCCTTGCCGTCCACAAGGAGCATACCTGTGTGGAAATGTACCTCGCAGAACGCCAGAGGGTGCGTACATCCCCGCGCCACCGCGAACATGATGGTGTCTTGAAGGCCGGTGAGGTCCACCGAGCTCAAGGCGACCTCTGGGTAGTCGGTCGGCAGCACTGCAACCCGAAAGGCCCGGAGGGCGTCCGAGTAGATTGACTGCTGAGTGGTTCGCACCAACCCAAGACCGATGCACCCCCTGCCCCTTGGACCACGCGGACGACGTCGGAGGATCGTCGCGGTGACGTTTGCTGTTGGAGAGATCCGGTGGTGTTATTTCAGCATTGCTGCGCTTGACCGTAGCTGCTGAAATTGTGCTTCCACCTGTACCAGTGGGTTCCCCGCTTCTCCGCCGTGAGGCTGGCGCGGGTATCAGTTGCTGTGGTTTCCCTCTTCTCTGCTCATTTGCAGGTGCGGGTCTTTTCTCAACGGGCTTTGCTTTGCTCGTCGGATTACTTTTGACCGTCTCTTCTGCCTCCACTTCCATTTTCACACCCGCCATTGCTCGGGCTTAATCTGGAGACTTGCCTTGTTCTAGGTATCGAAGATACCACTACGCTCCGGAACCGCTAAGACCCGAGCGGCGATGGTCATCTTGTGCCCCCGGCTTGCCGGGCTTTGGGAGTGGAGGGGCCTTAGCTCTTCTGTGCTTCCTCCTCTGCTGTTACCAGGCTGATCTGCGTGAGCTGGCGGAGTGGCTGGGCGACCTGTGGTGTCTGCTGCCGGTACATCCCTAGATGTAGATCGTCTCCTGCTTCTGGACCTTCGTCTGCTTTCTGAGCGACGTCGGCTCTCAGAGCGGTTGCGGCTTGTTGTTCGTGTGGGCTCTTTGAGCGCCGTCTACCTTCTTCCTCTCCCTTGCTGGACCTGTGAGTAGACGAGCCGGGCCGGTCTTGTGACCGATCTACCTCGGCAGAGACATTAGCTAAGGTTTTGGAAAACACATATCTGATTGTGGTACCTTCCTCGACTCGTGTCCTCTCTAGACGTGGTCCACTGCTAGTGCAGGGTTCGTCGCCTCTGGCGTGTTCTTCGAACAGGGCTTCTTCTGCGGTGAGCTTTTGGAGGAAGCTTCCCGCGTGCTTGCAGGTTTTCGCACAGCTACTCACCTCCAAGGCTGTTGTGTTGAATAAGGACGTCTCTGCTGCGGTTGCGGCTGTTGCCCCTGCGCTTACTGCGCTCGCAGTGCTTACTTTAGCAGCAGTTGCCCCCTGTCGCGGTAAGGCCATTGTTACTTCTCAAGGCGGCCCGGTATCGAGAAGGTGCCGTACAAATACAGCCGGATTAACCTCCTGGCTGCAAACCATCCAATGGGAACGGTGTCGCTTGACACCCTGGATTAGAAGGTGGCAGTTCTTGGTCAGCGATCCCACGAGAGACCGCCACAGAGCCAGGACCCAGCATAGCCAGATTACAGTTCCGTAAGCGGCCTTTGGTGAGATTCGCCTAAGCCTCTGCACCGCGTCAAGGTCCGGCCCCAGCAGAGGTCCGACGACCTTACCCGGCTGCAGGACGCAGTCGTGCATGAGGTATTCAAGGGGATGTCCTTTCCAACTCCTTCTACGGGGTGTATTTCCGCGCGGGAATGCTCCTCGTAGACTGTAAGGATGAGAGGACAGTGGAATGGCTAGCGAAAACTGCCGACAAGCTGGAGAGATGGAAGGGACCCATGATGTGTGTTAAGAGGGGGAATGATATTCCTCCTTTGCACAATGTCACGGTGTTCCTACCAAGGAGCGCTAAAGGACCAGTTTTGTATGCGCTGCAGCCGCTAAGGTCGCAAAACGAGGGTATACACTGCTCGGTGTGGAGAGTTATCTCCAGCAGCACAGAGGAAGGTGGCCTGAGGCTCAACTTAGGCATCGACGAGCGAACCTGCCTGGCTATTAAGAGGGCAGGATTCCTCCTGCACTGCAGGGTTTGGTGGTGAGGCCGTGGAGGCGCGGGCCTGCCGGCAGCAAAGAGCCTGGGGCTCAGTGTCCGTCGGATGCTGGTGTCAGGGGCGCTGCCGATCCTCCTGCGACTATGCCGGCCGATGGGGTCCCAACGAACGCGTAGTCGGAGGTAATAGCGCCTGCCCGATTGAGCACGACCAGTAAAGCAGAGGATACTAGCGGGGGAGATAATAATCCCATTACTGACAGAGCAAGCGAGGGCGACTTACTGCTCTCGGATCTGGATGAGCCTGAGCTATGAGTATCCCACGCTTCGGCGGTTATCGTTGGAAGGTTTGCCACGGAAGACCTGAGCCTGATACTGACTCAAGAACCGTGGGTGTACAGAGACCAGGTGAGAGGCCTGAATCATAGCAACAATAAGGTAATTTGGGACCTCTCCTGTGAAAGACCAAGAGCATGTGTAGTGCTTATGACGAATACCCTAATGATAACACTCTCAGTTCTAACCTTAACAAAATCTCGCATCTCATTTGAGTTATCTTATTTTCTAATGAGTGAAACCTGTCAGTTTCGAATTATGTTCGAATTGTCGCTCCCCTCTAGCGACAACTGTTGTGTTTACTCCTGTAGCTCTCGTTGGCATGTGTGTGAGTGGTAAGTGGTGTGGTCGGTGACGTAGAGTGAAATCACCTGACGTGTGCGCTACAGCCAGTACGCAGGTCTCTGAGCATAAGTTGCATTTTCCTACCATGTACTGAGTTATTTTTTTGGTAAAAAATTTTTGATTCCTTTTTGTTACTAGTTCTAATATTTCAATAAAATTTGATTCTGCGACAGTGCTTAAAATTTCCTTTCTTCAATTCAAGAGATTCTCGATAATCCACATTTATTTAATTTATTCATACCACATTCTTTTGAAATCCAGTCTTAATTTGCATTCTTTTACCATTTGTTCAGCAGTTTAGTTTGTATGCTCGGCCATACAGGGCAAGTTGAAAATATACGTAGGCGCATGAAGGTAGCGTGCGATGCCAACCGCATATGCCGTACAATGCAATACGGTTAGCTAGAATAGTGTGAAAATCCAACGGGATAATCGCGTGATGATTGAAAAGTGTGTAACCGGGACAAGCCCACGCCCATTTTCCCTAAGCAAGACTGTAGCATAGCAAGGTATGCAGACCCGTCTCGGAAAAACGCTCCTTACCAATGTCCTCTACCAAACAGCAGTTTTAAGGAGAGATTCGTTACATGCTTAAGAGTAATATTAAACACTTCTGCATTACAGAGTTTTTGACACAAGATCTGGTCGCAGTGCAAGCGACGCTGGTGTTGAACAACGCCGCCGTTGATGTAGTCTTTGCGGTAGCTTATTTCCCGGGGGACAACACAAACGTGCCACCCCTCGAAGTACAGTGGTTGGCTTCTGCCGCCGAAGACGGCTTCCGCTCATCATCAGTTGCGATGCGAATTCCCACAACGAAGAGTGGGGCAGCTCGGACACCAATCAAAGGGGTGAGTGTCTATTAGAGTTCATCTTAAGCGAAAACCTACGTATCCAGAACGTCGGACACACTGCAACGTTTGTTACTAGAGACAGAGAGAAGGTACTAGACGTCACTCTCGGCAATGAGCTGGCGAGTCCCCTGATCCAGGGATGGAGGGTCTCAGCTGAGTCCTCTCTCTCGGATCACAGGATAATCCACTTTGAACGTAATAGCAAAGGGCAGAAGAAATCCTAGGAATACTAACTGGGATCTGTACTGTGAGGTATTAAGTGCTAACTTGGTAGGCTCTGAGTCTACTAAAAAAAGAGCTAGCTGTATGGAGTAAGAGGACAGAGTCCACAGGCTGAATGGTATCATTATTGAACCGAGACTGCTCTGTATGCGCTAACCTCGGTCATTCGGGATGCCTTTGAGAGCGGAGAGACAGTGCTCTGTGCCTTCCTCGACATCGAGGGGGCCTTCGACAATACCTCTCATGAAGGGGTGGACAGCGGCTTGGAGCTTAGAAATGTGCAGCCAACCATCCGTAGATGGGTAAAAAGGCTGTTGCAGAGCAGAATTGCTGAGGTAGACACTGGCGATGGTACAGTACAGTTGCAGACAACCAAAGGTTGCCCACAAGGGGGTGTACTCTCTCCATTACTGTGGAGCCTAGTCGTAGACGAACTTCTGCAAACCCTCACGATGAATGGAATCCGCTGTCAGGGATACGCGGATGACATAGTTATAATCGCCAGGGGCAAGTTCGCCAGCACTCTTTTTAAAAT
The DNA here is from genome assembly GCA_963971545.1 of Philophylla caesio. Lineage (NCBI taxonomy): Eukaryota > Metazoa > Arthropoda > Insecta > Diptera > Tephritidae > Philophylla > Philophylla caesio. Next base: position 103,141,274 of record OZ020604.1, read on the forward strand.
TATGCAAAGAGGTTTGAATTTAGCAAGGAAGTGGTGCTCGCAGGTAGGCCTCAGTATCAATCCTTCCAAAACAGCAATCGTTCCCTTTACCAGGAAAGGCAGTAGAGACGTAGTCCTGGGGGGTGCCGCGGTCAAGGTCGTCACGGAAGTGAAATATCTGGGACTAATTCTGGATTCCAAGCTTCTGTGGAAGCCCCAGGTCGCTGCGGCAACCTCTGGGGCTACGAGACCATTAATGGTGTGCAGGCGTTTAGCAGGGAGGTCCTGGGGCTGCAGCCTTCGACAGAGGGTTTGAGGTAGTAATACATAGCAAAGCCACCTGGAGGGCTTCAATTCTGGACGGTTCTTCGACTCCGGAGGGTATTGGTGCGGGCGTCCATGGTCCCAGATCAGAAGTCTCGGTTCCATTTGGGGCCTTCCCCAGCATTTTTCAGGCGGAGGTCTTTGTAATCAGTCTGTGCGCGGAGATAAACCTACGTAGGAACTTTAGCAGGGAATGAATACTAATTTCGAGTGATAGTCAGGCGGCGCTCAGAGCTCTCTCATCATACGAGGTGAAGTCCTCTTTGGTGCTTGAGTGCATAATGAGACTAAACGCACTGGTGGAGAGAAATCGTATCCTTCTTCTTTGGGTACCGGGACATATGGGTGTGGAAGGCAACGAAGCAGCGGACCTGCTAGCAAGGAAAGCGGCGGCTACCACTCCTATGGGACCAGAGTCGGCAGGAGAGACCCCACACCACCTGCTTAGGGAGTGTGAGGCTGTGCACGCAGACGGGGGACAGCCCTGGGTCGGCCATGGCCAGGAGATCAATACATACAATCCCTAACCCCGGCGACTATCCTCAGATTTCTGGAGGTCCTGGGGTTGGCTGAGTTGTTGTGATGAGCTTCGAGGGTACAATAGACCCACTGGTCGCAGTGCATACCTCTCTTTATATCTATCTATCTATCTACATGTGGCATCTCAGTCGAAGCAAATGTTAAATATATGAAAAACACAAAGAGGAGTGACAGAAGGTAAATAGTTTACCTTAGCCTTTACGTTAACATAAATTTTTAAACTTTTATTTTGTTTATCAGTCGATGTCTCACCGTCAATGCGATCGGACGCTTAGCAAACGACCAAGTAGATAAAGTGCAGATATTCTAAATAAATCCATACCAACAATTCTAGGCAAGTTAAAATTAAAAACACTAAGTGAAACCACATCAAAAATAGAGACTATGCAACGACGCTACGTGTGGTGAAATACTAAAATGTAAAAAAATACTCAGTGGTCAAATACTACTGGAAACAAAAAATAGCAAACAAGCAAACAAATTAACCACCTTAGTCGCATTACCTAATACAATAACAATAGAAATCACTCCTCACCCCTCACTTAACAACTCAAAAGGATTAATATATTGTAATGACTTAAGATATATCCCCGAATATGAAATATTACAAGAACTAAGCTCGCAAAATGTGTCTGAAGTGAAAAAAATTTGCAAAACAGAAGAAAACTAGCTGAAAGAAACCGGACTTATCATACTCTCATTTAAATCCACTGCATTACCAACCAAAGTCAATATTGGATACCTTAAGGTACCTGTTCGCCCATTCATCCCACCACCTATGCGCTGAAAAAATTGTAAAAACCCTACTAAAACGTGCTCAAATTGTGCAAATAATTATCACCTAAATGACGAAATCAAAGAGGAATGTAGAGAAATTAAAAAATGCATAAATTGTACAAGCAACAACTACCCAAACACAAACTACTCAGCCCTAGACAAAAGATGCCCAATCTTCATAAAAGAAACAGAAAACAAGTTATCAAGGTGACATCAAAAGTCGACAACAGAACCGCAAAAGCTCTGTACAAGCAAAGACACCCACCTCTCAACACCACTTACGCTAAGATTGCTAATAACCACACCCCACCAACGACCAACGAACCAACGAAGCAACACACTTACAGAATACACCTCACCACGATCATTCTACACCCACAACACCAATGCTCGCTAATCAATATCCCCCACCAACTCTCAGCCAAGGAACACACGTACAGAATACACCTCACCATGATAATCTTACACATAATCTAGCAACAACCAATCACTCAACACCCACAACACCAACACTCAGCACCAACACTTTACAATCCCAAAAAATTACCATACCAGACATCGAATTTTCTGACAAAATGAGCGATTCAGAATCAGATTGCGAAGTAGTAACGAAACCAATATAAAATGTCAAAATATTTCCCAAAAATACACCAAAACGACTACAAACCCAGCTAAAGAAAACACAACATAAAACACTAAGATTAAAACAATTACAAAAAGTCTCCACAACAGTAGTAATGAAAAATTAGATTAAGCTACCTACTTATATATACACACACATATATAAATAAATATATACATATATATTTACATTTAGATAGAAATTTAATTTAAGTTTCGAAGGATATTCAAATAACTACAACGAACTCCTCATCCTAATAAAAAAGTTCTCCCCTCAAATCCTTTCACTACAAGAAACACACCTCTACAACATCAAGTACTTCCCAATACCGGTTATTTACAATATAGTATTTAACAACCTCACAAACAGATTTGGCGGCACAGCTATCCTAATACACAAATCAATTCAATTCCCAGAAATTAATAGGAACTGCAATAAGTTCGATGTTTCAGCAATAGAAATAGAGTCTAAAAAAAAATTAACAATTATCTCCGTATATATCTCACCTAACAAATCGTTCCACTCAAACGACCTTAATATCATAAATACCTTCCAAAACCCTAACATACTCATTACGGGAGACTTCAATAGCTGGCACCAAAATTGGGGCTCCTCTCAGAACAACCGCAGAGGAAACACACTACTAAAATACGTAGACCAATCAAACTTAATCATCCTAAACGACAATTCCCCAACACATTTCTCAACCCACAACACTTTTACACACATAGAAATTTCGTTTTGTACACCTCTCTTGGCACTCAACAGCTCCTGGAAAACATTTGACAATCTATATGGAAGTGATTATTTCCCGATAAGTATACGCCTCTTTTCCCAAAATTTTGAAAAATTCATCAAAAAGCCCAGGTTTAAAACTAAACTAGCTGACTGGACATCTTACTACAAATCCACACTCACGCTTACCAACAATATTATACCTAGCAACAACGCAAACAAAAAAGGGGCAAATCTGAATAAAATTCTTTTACAAAGTGCTCACAAAACAATTCCCCAAACGACGTCAAACCCTCAAAGACGCAATGTACCTTGGCGGACCAAAAATCTAGCTGAACTGAAGAATTCAAAAAACCGTGCCTGGCAAGCCTTTAAACATAATATTAGCAATGAAAACGTAATAAAATTCAAAAAAGCAAACGCTATCTTTCGCCGCCAACTAAAGCAAAGCAAATTAAAAGCTACAGCTCTTTTTACATCAGAAATACAACCTTCCACACCTACATCCAAAATATGGTCGAACATCAGAACATTCTGTGGACTTACAAACACCACAATGATCCACACCATACATGATACCCACACAGGACAAAACACCCCATCAAACCTTGACACTGCTAATATACTCGCCTGCCATTGGTTACAAACTTCTCAAAACTCACATTTTTCTCAAGAATTCTTAAACAATAAATACAGTACAACAACCACAATAAACTACGCCCCATCTACTTCAGCCAAACAAATAGAAACCGACATTACGCACATTGAACTATTATCTTCACTTCACAGCCTGAAAGGAAACACTCCGGGTTACGATCGAATATCATACCCAATGATCAAAAACGCCTCACATGCAACTAAACACAGAATCACAAATCATTTGAACAACATTCTCAATAGCCACATCCCGCAATCATACAAATTAAGCTTAGTTATACCAATCCTAAAACCCAATAAAAATAAGACAGATATTTCCTCATACCAACCAATTTTCCTTAACCCATGCATCTCAAAAATTTTAGACAAAATTATTGCAAAAAGACTATGGTGGTTTGTAACTAAGAACAACTACATACACCCTAATCAACTAGGATTTAAAAAAGGAAAATCAGTTATAGATTGTCTGATCTATGCAGACCATCTCATAACCGATTCACTCGCAAGCAAAAGCCACACATCTATCATCTCTCTCGATTTTTCGAAAGCCTTTGATATAATTGGCGCCCACACCATTATAAACCAACTAAAAGCGTGGAAAACCGGCCCAAAATTAATAAACTATGTAGCTAATTTTATGTCCCACAGAAGAATACTAGTACGCATCGCAGAGAATACTTCAGATAAATATCCCATATTTAATGGGATCCCCCAGGGATCGCCGATTTTTGTTATTCTATTCATAATAGCCTATAATAGACTTTCTTATCTGATAGCAACTGAAAAAAGAATTAATTTTACAGCCTACGACGACGACTTCCATTTAATCATAAACCTAAACTAACAAAAAAATCCTACCCGCAACTTAGACGCCTTATTTGAAAACATACAAAAATGGTGCAACTACTCTGGAGCTAAGTTTTCACTAGACAAATGCAAACACATGCATATATGTAGGAAACATAACTACGTGGCGAATATATACTCGAACAACACCATCATTCCAACAGTGCAATCACTTAAAATTTTAGGAATTAACTTCAATAACAAATACAGATGGAACTCTCACATCAATGAAACCGCAACTTCACCCTCTAAAAGACTCGACATCATTAAGTGCCTCTCTAGCTCAAAATTCAATTGCAACACACACACACTAATTAATGTAGGTAACCAGAGCAATCATTATCTCCAAAATAGACTAAGGCCAGTTCTTATTCGGAAACTCACCTAAATCAATACAAAACATGCTTTTGGAATCAAATATATTCACTATAGAAAACAAATACTAAAATCTTCAAAACCTTACTATACTCCTGCGACACACCACTGTCAAAATTAAAAAAAAGCTACAAGCGTAAGCGAAAACGTAAAAAAACTATTCAGTCTGTCCTTGATAGAGCGGTATCTAAATGTAATTCTATCAATGTTCCCTTTAATCCCCTAAAAATTAATAACCGAGATCCCATCTGGAAAATTCCAACAAGCCTCGTAAATACATCCCTAAGGATTTATAGCAAATCCAACACGCCGCAAACCATATGGAATTTCTTAAAATCAACAAAAAATTTACAAACTACACATTCATATACACCGACGGCTCACTAATAAATAATCTTCCCACTTTCGCTATAACTACCGACTCTACAGTATTCAAATCCGGAATCCTTCCACTCTACAGCACCGTCTTCTCAGCAGAGATTATTGCCATCTTAGAAGCAATCCAAATAGTGAAAAATAAAATAGGAAAAATCTTTATTTGCTCAGACTCTCTTTCATCAGGTCGCTTTTGACAAATAAAACTGCTGTGGATACCCGGACATTCCGGCATCCTAGGCAATGAGCTAGCAGATCAATTCGCTAAAAAAGCAGCTCGGTCCTTACTTATATGTAGCTGATATCAAACTGTTCATCAAAAACGTATTCCAAATGGAACACGAAAATCTTCTATCACTGGCCTCAAACTGGTATCAACAAATTTACCAAAAACAACACATAAACTGTAACTACCTAAAATATACACAAAGTTCACTTACTAGATTAGACCAAATAAAAATTATAAGACTCCGACTAGGACACACTAAACTCACTCACTTGCACCTTATAGACACAAACACTCCATCATCATGCCCCACATGTCAACTCAACACTCAATTTTCCACACCTAAGAGAACAGATATTTAAACAAGACACCCCTACCGTCCTCCTTTCAAACCCCATCCTGGTAAACATGCAACTAATCTTCAAATTTCTAAAACTATCCAACCTTTATCACCATATATAAAAACACCACACATACGCAATCCACAATAACTACATACGTATATCTACAACATACACATACCTACATACCTACACATTTAATATAAGTTCATGTAACAACTACATATTCGCTTTAAGAGCATAGCTTAAGACCTCAGATGTCATAGCTATCTTTCTCCTGTTACCTTAGTTTTACAAACTCTGAAAACAGCTTATATAAACAAATAAAAAAATATTTTGTTTATGCCAGATGAAAATAAAATTCATAAGATTTCAAACAGTATCGCGTTTGCAACAATGGGAGAATCTGGTGATATCGTGCAGTTTACCGAGTTCATTTCCAAAATATTGCTTTGTACAAAATGCGAAACAATTACGAGCTGTCTCCCAAGGAAGCAGCACACTTTACCCGCAAGAATTTGGCAGATTACCTTCGCAGCAGAACACCTTACCAAGTGAATATGACGATAGCTACGTAAGCAATACATAAATACATGTGAAAAACAATATACTTTTTGTGTAGATAAACAAGTGCATATTGCGAAGCCAATTCCATGTATAGCCACCACGCACAGACGTTCTTTGTGTGTATATATGTATAATTCTACCTGTTTATTTCATATTGTTTTTTTTTTCTTCTAACATAGGTTTGACACGATTTAAAAAGTAAGACGAGTGTCCGAGTGCGCGACCGGAAAAGGCAGCAGTCTTTAACCAAACAGGCCCTTAAAGCAGCCACCCTTAACGCAGCTGGATGAGCGGGTGCTGGAATTGATATGAAGCCAGTGTAATTGATAGGAAGCCTCCTTGTGACAGAAAGCTTGCCAATGGAATATAAATAATAATAAATACGGTTTATAAAATGTTTCTGTTTATGTTGCAAATGCGTATATTTCACTTATATACTGATATATGTATATGTAGATTTAACATTCATTGCTTTAATAAAATATATACGTTATTAATAAAACAGTCATGTTAATTTAATCGATTTAGTTAAAAGATGGAACTACAAATTTATAATAATAAAATAAAAAAGGTGTAAGTATATGAAAATAAATTAACTATGGCGTTTCTTAACAACACAAAACTAGATGCCGCTAGCTTAACAACACAGCTGATTTTGCAATAACGTATGTTGTCAAAAAAAGAGTTACTGAATAGCAGTATTGTTAACTTCTGTTGTTTAGCTGATTTGGCAACTTCGAGTGTTGTTAAAAAAGTTACTGAATCGCGCTACAGTACTCTAGTTTAACGACCTAAAAACTAAATTAATTTTTTTTTGACACTAGTTGTTAACTATTTACCTAGTATTGTTAACTTCTGTTGTTTAGCTGATTTGGCAACTTCGAGTGTTGTTAAAAAAGTTACTGAATCGCGCTACAGTACTCTAGTTTAACGACCTAAAAACTAAATTAATTTTTTTTTGACACTAGTTGTTAACTATTTACCTACTATCTACGTGAAACATGAAAATTTAAATTAATAGTTTCGTATTTAAATAAGATGATATCCTCAAAAACTGACTTGTGCTTGAACGTTATTAACATACACATATGTATACTCGAAATGACTCCGTACCGTGATCGATGTTTCAATCCATTTCGTTTGGTAAATCATCGAAAATTAAATAATTTAAGAAAATTGTCTGCATTATTTGCGCACAAGTGGGGACATCCAGCAAATTCTTATGTGTGCGCATCCTGCAGGAAACGACTTTTAAATGAAATTCCAGCTAATGAAGATGTTGAATATAGTGAAACCTCGAGCGAACTTTCGCAAAGCACCCGCGAAGAAGCAATAATTTCTGACAGTTCCAGACATGAACCCACTTAATCGGATTCAGCAATAGAAAATACAGAAAGTTTGAAGCAGCAGACGATCTCCGTGCTTCTGCTTCCATGAAAACCACGATACTGACTATAGCACCTAAGTTGTGGAGTGAAAATAAGCAGAAGAGTTCGGGACATCCAGGCGACAAGCGATAAAAGCAAAGAAAATTGTGGATCAGTTCGGCATCTTATCAGCTCCAAGCCCACATGCTGGCCGCAAACTACTACCCGAAACCGAAAACTTGGTTAAATCTTTTTATCTCCGAGAAGATATCAGCCAAGTCATGCCTGGCAAAAGAGATTTTATATATATTAAATTAGAAGATGGAGGAACATACATGCAAAAACAACTTCTAATATGCAACATTGACGAAGTTTACGAGAAGTTCAAAGAGAAATATCCGAACGTTAAAGTAGGGTTAACAAAGTTTTTTACTTTAAGACACAATCAATGCGTCCTCGCTTATATATATTAAATTAGAAGATGGAAGAACACACATGCAAAAACATCTTCTAATATGCAAAGAGGAACATCCGAACGTTAAAGTAGGTTTAACAAAGTTTTTTACTTGAAGACCCAATCAATGCGTCCTCGCAGGTGACCCTGGGACGCATATGGTATGTGTTTGCATATACCCCAAAAATGTAAAGCTAATGTTGGATGGTGGAGAGATTGCTAATCTTACAGCTAAAACAAACATGGAACTTTCGTCTTTTAAGGATTGCCTGCGCAAGATGATGTGTCTGAATCCAACACAAACGTGCCATTTAATGACTGCTAAAACACCAACAGTTTTGTAGATCTTGCCCTGGCTTAAATGCAATTCGTCATCATTTGAAAGTAATTTTCGATAAGAACAAGTAAAAGATGTGCAGTTTCAAAAGTGGTTTCGCACAGACCACTTCACAATCTCTACTCAAATACTTCCCAGTGATGATTTTGTAGACAGCTTGTGTGATGCCTTGGATACTCTGAAACCACATGCTTATATTGCAGCCACTTTATTTTTAAATTCTAAGAGAAAATTTGGACTAAGGAGAAGTCATCGTACAATGAGACCTTGCCGAAAATTATAGCTTTGTTGTCCAAGATGCCGCCCAATCTTTCCATTGGAACAAAGAACAAGCAACACTCCTCCCTTCGGTTTTTTATTATAGAGATGGAATTGAAATAAAACACGGCAGCATTGTTATGAATTCAGATGACTTAAAACATGTGTTAAGGATTTTCCCAACACCTCCCATTGCGCACTGGAATGACCGGCTACATTCATTTTATGTAAATGAATTTGAATGAGTGAAGTAAGCGGGTCACGCCATACATATAACACGGGTGAACACGAGTTATTTCCCTACACATCTTTCTTTGGTTATGTCAAGTTCATATTTCTACAGTGTGCTACGACCAAGATGTTACAACAACCGTATTGCAGCCGTGACGCCATTACAAAGTATCCGCAATTGACTTGGAGTTTCACATTCAACCTTAGGCAAAGTCATGATTTTAGTGACATACGAGTACGCATAATTATCAACTCTGCTGTTTGCCGGTCTTTTGCAAGCTTTCGCGTGTTGGTCACGAAATTGTTTTTTGTATTTTGGTCAGTTGACCCTGCATTTTCTATAGTAGAAAGAAATGTTAGCCGCACGTTTGATTATCCAATTCAAAAATGTAAACATAAGCCAAGGTTGCCACTAGATCGCAACCTCAGTTTTGCAGACTTTCTTTATTAGTTTGTACTCCTTATTGTGCATAAATGCAATTTGTGCTGAGTTTATTTTTTCGTTTGTACTCGCTCATCGTTATAATGTATTGAAATGTTACCACTCGAAAGTTTATAGTTCGTTGGCTTGCTCTGTTTATCAGAAAGGCAAAGTTGCCACAAGAGCGCAGTTTCAATTATTGCTAACTTTATTTCGTTTTAGTACTCGCTGATAATTGCGTTGCAGAGAGCGTCACCAATCGGACAATAGGTAATTAGATGTTTTACTGAAGTTTACAATGCAAACCATGCGGCCGATTGCACTTGTTTATTCCAATCGCTCTCGTTAAGTTGGTGCTCCAAAGGGAATTATTGTTTTATACAAGCACGCTAACGCACCCTTTACGCCACTTCCCCGCAAGGGATGCCAAAATGTTGAATAATGTGTTTGGAGATGCCAGAACGTTTTCCGTAAATAATCGAACGATCGGTTAGTTGTATGCAACTCACGAATATGTATTTATTACAAGTATATTTACTTCATTTAGAAATATGATGGTTTACAATATGAAATATGAAAATATGAAATATGAACTTGACATAACCAAAGAAAGATGTGTAGGGAAATAACTCGTGTTCACCCGTGTTATATGTATGGCGTGACCCGCTTACTTCACTCATTCAAATTCATTTACATAAAATGAATGTAGCCGGTCATTCCAGTGCGCAATGGGAGGTGTTGGGAAAATCCTTAACACATGTTTTAAGTCATCTGAATTCATAACAATGCTGCCGTGTTTTATTTCAATTCCATCTCTATAATAAAAAACCGAAGGGAGGAGTGTTGCTTGTTCTTTGTTCCAATGGAAAGATTGGGCGGCATCTTGGACAACAAAGCTATAATTTTCGGCAAGGTCTCATTGTACGATGACTTCTCCTTAGTCCAAATTTTCTCTTAGAATTTAAAAATAAAGTGGCTGTGTTTCTGCAATATAAGCATGTGGTTTCAGAGTATCCAAGGCATCACACAAGCTGTCTACAAAATCATCACTGGGAAGTATTTGAGTAGAGATTGTGAAGTGGTCTGTGCGAAACCACTTTTGAAACTGCACATCTTTTACTTGGTCTTATCGAAAATTACTTTCAAATGATGACGAATTGCATTTAAGCCAGGGCAAGATCTACAAAACTGTTGGTGTTTTAGCAGTCATTAAATGGCACGTTTGTGTTGGATTCAGACACATCATCTTGCGCAGGCAATCCTTAAAAGACGAAAGTTCCATGTTTGTTTTAGCTGTAAGATTAGCAATCTCTCCACCATCCATCATTAGCTTTACATTTTTGGGGTATATGCAAACACATACCATATGCGTCCCAGGGTCACCTGCGAGGACGCATTGATTGGGTCTTCAAGTAAAAAACTTTGTTAAACCTACTTTAACGTTCGGATGTTCCTCTTTGCATATTAGAAGATGTTTTTGCATGTGTGTTCTTCCATCTTCTAATTTAATATATGTATATAAGCGAGGACGCATTGATTGTGTCTTAAAGTAAAAAACTTTGTTAACCCTACTTTAACGTTCGGATATTTCTCTTTGAACTTCTCGTAAACTTCGTCAATGTTCCTCCATCTTCTAATTTAATATATATAAAATCTCTTTTGCCAGGCATTACTTGGCTGATATCTTCTCGGAGATAAAAAGATTTAACCAAGTTTTCGGTTTCGGGTAGTAGTTTGCGGCCAGCATGTGGGCTTGGAGCTGATAAGATGCCGAACTGATCCACAATTTTCTTTGCTTTTATCGCTTGTCGCCTGGATGTCCCGAACTCTTCTGCTTATTTTCACTCCACAACTTAGGTGCTATAGTCAGTATCGTGGTTTTCATGGAAGCAGAAGCACGGAGATCGTCTGCTGCTTCAAACTTTCTGTATTTTCTATTGCTGAATCCGATTAAGTGGGTTCATGTCTGGAACTGTCAGAAATTATTACTTCTTCGCGGGTGCTTTGCGAAAGTTCGCTCGAGGTTTCACTATATTCAACATCTTCATTAGCTGGAATTTCATTTAAAAGTCGTTTCCTGCAGGATGCGCACACATAAGAATTTGCTGGATGTCCCCACTTGTGCGCAAATAATGCAGACAATTTTCTTAAATTATTTAATTTTCGATGATTTACCAAACGAAATGGATTGAAACATCGATCACGGTACGGAGTCATTTCGAGTATACATATGTGTATGTTAATAACGTTCAAGCACAAGTCAGTTTTTGAGGATATCATCTTATTTAAATACGAAACTATTAATTTAAATTTTCATGTTTCACGTAGATAGTAGGTAAATAGTTAACAACTAGTGTCAAAAAAAAATTAATTTAGTTTTTAGGTCGTTAAACTAGAGTACTGTAGCGCGATTCAGTAACTTTTTTAACAACACTCGAAGTTGCCAAATCAGCTAAACAACAGAAGTTAACAATACTGCTATTCAGTAACTCTTTTTTTGACAACATAACAGGAATTCTGGAGGGATTATTGTTCTTCTATTGAGGGATTGGTGTGTTCCCTCCTTCTTGATAAATGAGGATGAAGGGTGGACTAACAATTCGAAGGAGACACTGGAGCTTGCTCTGGACACGCACTTTCCGGACTGTGACCTAAACCCGGTCACATCAGTAGCCAGCAGCGGAGCGGCACCATCGTTCCATGCTGTCAACGATATTATTACGTGAGAAAAAATTGCATGGGCCATCAACAGTTTCTTTCCGTTTAAATCACCGGGCCCGGACGGAATTTTTTCAGCAATGTTGCACAAGACATAAGCGTTGGTTATTCCATGCCTGGAAAGCATATTCAAAGCATGCCTAATGCTTAACCATATTCCGACTACCTGGAAAAACCAAATTTCTTTATAAACATTATAATTATACCCACGCACTTGTGCACAAGGCTATTATTAAAAAAAAACTTGTTCGAAATAGGCAAAAATTAGTTTAACTACCAAAATATATATCAGTACTATAGTTTAACTACCAAAGGGGACCGCAGCGATCTAAAAACTAAATTAAATTTTTTGACATTAGTTTCTACTTTCTACCTGAAATCTAAGTACATCAGTAGTGCGATTCACCAACTCTTAACAATTCAATATGTCGAGTTGTTAGTTAACAATGTTTGCTGTTTGCAATAGCGATTGTGCGATTCACTAACTCATACTAAACAACAACGAACAGCTGACTTTTAGTATTTATTTAAATTGATAAAAAGTGGCACCTCTGGCAACGAAGTGTCAAAATTTACGAAAAACAAAAAAAGGATTGCAAAAAAATAAAACATTGTAATTCATCCGGCCAATAGTTTGAGCATTGGAGCGCAAATTCAGCAAACCAAAGGCAAGTATACTTAATTAAAGTTATTAAATAGATTATTTACTTTTCTTTTTCTATTTTCAGGATGGCCTCAACAAGCCCAGCAGCGAAGGGATGATGGATTTCTTTTAAGTGAATCCGTGGCTAGACAGCAGAAAGTTTCATCGGCTCCATGGCAGAATGGAGATGCAGAAAAGTCCGCCGAACAATGGCGCACGGTAAATAATAACCCCATTGGGTTTGAATGTACCCACAAGGAGCTGTGCGGTGGTGGCAAATGTGCATTGTGGAATTGTGAAAAATTAAACCGCGTGTGTATAAATAAATTCATGACTTTCATTAATAGATGTGTTAGAATGTTTGTAAAAATAAATATCTTGTTTGTGTAGATAACCAAGTGCATATTGCGAAACCAATTCCATGTATAGCCACTACGCACAGACGTTCTTTGTATATATGTATGTATGTATAATTCTACCTGTTTATTTCATATTGTTTTTATTTCTTCTAACATAGGTTTGACACGATTTAAAAAGAAGGACGAGTGTCCGAGTGCGCGACCGGAAAAAGCAGCAGTCTTTAACCAGAAACAGGCCCTTAAAGCAGCCACCCTTAACGCAACTGGATGAGCTGGTGCTGGAATTGATATGAAGCCAGTATTTAGAGGGCCTCTCTGTGAAAGAAAGCTTGCCAATGGAATATAAATAATAATAAATACGGTTTATAAAATGTTTCTGTTTATCTTGCAAATGCGTATATTTCACTTATATACTTATATATATACATATATGTTCATTTAACATGCATTGCTTAAATAAAATATATACGTTTTTGATAAAACAGTCATGTTAATTTAATCGATTTAGTTAAAAGATGGAACTACAAATTTATAATAATAAAACAAAAAAGGTGTAAGTATATGAAAATAAATTAACTATCGCGTTTCTTAACAACAAAAAAATAGATGCCGCTTGTCAAAAAAAGAGTTACTGAATAGCAGTATTGTTAACTTCTGTTGTTTAGCTGATTTGGCAACTTCGAGTGTTGTTTAAAAAGTTACTGAATCGCGCTACTGCTCTGTCTTGGTTTTTTACTTATTATTATATGTTTAGCGAAAATTTTCTAATTTCCCTTGGTACTTTCCAATGATTATTCATAATAGCACCACTTTCACAATTTCCAATCACTTTCGTTGTTGCTTTCCGCGCTGTACGATAAGCTACCTAGTGGCCTTTTGCAAGTCGCTTATAAAAGATGAGGCCTTATTTAAGTTAACCATTTTGTTATTCATTGGTTAAGTCTAACTACTTCAATTTAGTTTCCGCTCACTTGTTCGATTGTTAGCAAATTAGTCACATTTATTCTAGCCGTGGGGAAAAAATTACCATTTGCCCTTCCTGTTTCACGTCGGTGTGATCATCCTGCTTGCTCTTACTCATGTCATTTACACGTATCTTTTTCCACTCTCGCTCTAACAATGTCGGTTACATTGTCTGGTAGTTGTTTGTTAGCTGTACCTGTTTCATTAGTTACCGATTCTGTTAACCACTTGTTATTACTAACCACCATTACTTTTACCCTTAGGTTTAGTTTCTTATTATCGGAAACAGTTTTAACAGTTACCCAATATGTTATTTATTTGATATCTCAAACCACTTCTACTTGTTACATTCTGAATACCGCTAACCGTTAACCGAACGGTTAACTTTAGTTTACTAAAATTTTTATATACATCCCGATTGTGAATTCTACCAGGAGTTTGTTCGCCGGGAGTTTTTTTTCCGAGAAAAAATCCTACAATTATAAATCCTCCGGGCGGAAGTTTTTCCCTGAGAATTCGGGAGGAGGAATTTCGAATCAAATTTTTAATTTAAGTTTGCAAGAAAAGTATATTTAGTCAAAAAACTGAGAACTTGCTTTTTTAAATAAACAAAATGCATTCCATTGCATTGCGCTTAACAGTAGAGGAGGCGGGTCAGTTAAGAATTGCTCGAAGACAGCTAAGGGGATCCATGAATCCTTTTGAGTTACCTGAGTCTTTGTAAGTTTAAATTATATTTTTAATAGTTTAAATAGTAATTTTTATTATTTCTATAGGTTTGAAAAGTACTACAGTTTGAACAAAACACCATTTAAGTACCTGTTGGATGTGCTGGTAGCAGCTTCTGAGCCTGCAAAAAAGATTTCTGCAGTATCCCCCTTAATAATATCAAGTGGATGCTTACGATTTTTTGCTGAAGCCGGGTATCAGACGGGAGTTGGAAAAGACTGTGATGTATCGTTGGGACAATCCAGTTTCAGCAAAGTATTAACGGAAGTTCTAACTTTGTTCGAAAAACATTAGTGCCTAAAGTGGATAAAAGTGAATGGAAGTAACGATGAAAACCGGAAAATAGCACTTGCTTTTTACATAAAGCATGGTATTCCTGGTGTAGTGGGATGCATTGATGGCACCCATGTTAGAATAATTGCTCCACCACAAAACGCACACATTTATTACAACAGGAAACGCCAATTACAATTGCTTGTAAGTAACTTTTTTTTATATAATTCATATAATGCAGATATTCATACGCAAATATATTTTAGCTCTGTGATGATAAAATGAGGATTCGGTACATTAATGCTTCCTAACCTGGTGCATGCTTCCTTTATTTGGAATAATGGCGGCTTGCGTGTTTATTTCGAAAGAGAGTATTTGCGAAGAGTGAATAACTTTTGGGTTTTAGGTAACTTAAATTTATACATACATGCTTGTATAAAAAGGTATCTAATACTTTTGCTCTTATAAGGAGATGCTGGATACCCTTTGGAACCGTGGCTGTTGACACCTTATAGAACACCGGATGAGGGTTCAACGGAGATGAAGTTCAATAAAACACAAGCAAAATGGCGCAACATTATCGAACGGACCAATGGTGTATTAAAGAATAGGTGGAGCTGTTTACTTGGTGCTCGAGAATTGCACTACGCACCTGAAAAAGCAGCAAAAATAATAAATGAGTGTTTTGCTCTGCATAATATATGTATTCATTTTAAAGCAAGCACAAACATTATTGTATATGAAGTGTTGGAATCAGCCGAAGCAAAATGCAACGTCGGTTGCGTCAGCGCAGTATACTGTTGTAGCTCAATGAGGAATAATATAGGAGCCTCACTTTAAGCTACGTTTTATTTATAAATAGTATATGCATTAAGCTATACAATTTGAGTTTCAAAAAACTACCTAAACATAGTAAAAAAAGATTCAATAAAACGAATGGAAGGACCTAGTCTATTCCAAGAGGGAATATAAGATTGGAGACCACAAATCGTTTACGGGTTACTCAAAAATAAACCACAGTCCATTATGTGGGCCCCACGTTGGGCGCCATTTCTGTTATGAACTTCTAAGCCAGGCTGTGTACGGCCACACAAGCAGTAGCCAAGACCAAACACCCTTCTCCTAACTCGAAGCCATAACGAATATTAATTGATTTGCACACTAAAAGAAATAAATCAATTACTCTAAGCGGTATAATATGCATCTGTACCCCGCTGCATCAATCCCTACATTTTTAGCAACACTCTTATGTAAATTTAAAGCTGCTCTGTACCCACCCCACCATGGCTTTACCGATGTTATTAAAGCCCCTTTAAACCATCTACGCTTCCTTCGAATTCAGACCAACGTTAAGGTTCTAGTATTTCATGGTAACATAAGTTTTAATACAAAATTTAAATTGATATTAAATACATAAGAATTAGTATATACTTAAATACTAATACAGGTCGATAGGCTTCAAAATCTACCAGTGAATTCAAATTTCTCATCTCTACTTCTTTTAATACAACTTCAAATTTTGGATTTTCCTTTTCTTCTTGAATTAATATAAATCCTTTTTTTTCAGTGTACTTAAAATGAAGAGTCCTGACCTATCTCAACATTGAAATGCTATGTGGTCATTGACCCAAAGCTACTCTTATATATTTATGTGTGTAGATATGCATATGAAATCATAGGATTATATGCAATTGAGAGCAAAAAAAAACAACTAGTAACGAAACAAATAAACGAAAAAAAACAAGTTTGTCTTTATATGTACATATGTACATACCGATGTTCGCGATTAAGATCGGAGAGCAAAAAGCAATAAAAATTTGCATATGCACCTTTTGTACATGTGTACAAGTGCATGGAATTCGCAAGGCAAATTAATTATTCTATGCGTTGATATATACACATATGTGTGAATATGTACATATGAAAAGACATTAGGGAGAATTCTAAGTCAATGTTAAAACAACAATATCAATTCTCCCTTTGATCCTCTACAGATATGTATATAAGTATTTATAGTAAAGAGCAAAAAAAAAAAAGATGTATGTATACGCATAAAAATAAAAATCAAACCAAACTCACTTTGAGGAAGATGCAGTCCCGCGAAGCGAAGAAGGCCTCCGTTGCTTTGATGGTCATGCTGCTGAAAATGAGTTTATATACTTGTTGGTCATGTATGTACATACGTCTATGAGGTTATATTCATTTAAAAGATCTTAAGGTTAAATTAACAAAAAAATTTAAGTGGAAGAAAATTTATTAAACTAATGTGGCATTATTTTCTGGTCGTCCACTGTAGTTTTAAAGAGTGCGAGTTTAGTTAAAATATAAGAGTAAAAGTTATTAAGCAAATCGAAGAAAGGAAAATCATTATACGAGTTGAAGAGAGAGCGTAGGAGTATCCAAGAAGTGGGTACAATAAAAACATAAGTTATGACCAATGTACAGTTAGGTTAGTTGCCCATGTGGACTCACCACATGGTGCTAGTAAATTATGTTTTCTTTTATACATACATATGTGGTTAACATTATGTTATACGCATTAGTGTGTATACTGTTTTTATATTTATGTATGAAAGTATGATTGAAGTAAGTAAGTAAAACAAATGTGAAAATAATTACATATTATAGTTTAATATTTAATTCAAGGGGTAATTACTCATTTACTCAATTTTATAAAAATTCCTTAAGGTTTACAAAAAGAGTAGGTAAATTTTCGTTTAGTTTTCCAGCTTTGCTCTGCGGATTTCCACGATGGGTTATTGAAAAATTCCCAAACTTAATGTACTTTTGAAATTGTAAGAAAACTGTTTTAAGTTTTTGGTTCCTTTGCTTACAGGTCCCTCGAAGTGGGAGAAGTGTTGACCCAATTGCGGGATGAACTCGTTTTGGCAGGTTCTTTTTCTATATTTTACCGCTGAACTTTTAAAGCTGTATTGTATGCTAGTTTGTAGGTATTTATGGTAAAAAGAAATAAAAAGCTCGGTGGAAGTAAATCCTAAGCCAGAATCGTAGATGATATATATCGATATGTCGATATATTGCTATCTACGATCATATGATCGGGGATATGGTTGGAAGGAACTTCGACAGCAGCTTTGTTCAATAAGCTACACAGGGAGCTAGGGTGAACAGGAAGTAAAAAAATAAATTTAGCGGAGACGAAAGAAAAATACCAAAAAAACAATCCTTAAATTGCACCGTCGGTACAAATTCTACCAGGAGTTTGTTCGCCGGGAGTTTTTTTTTTCGGGAGGAGGAACTTCGAATCAAATTTTTAATTTAAGTTTGCAAGAAAAGTATATTTAGTAAAAAAAACTGAGAACTTGCTTTTTTAAATAAAAAAAATGCATTTCATTGCATTGCGCTTAACAGTTAAGTTAAGAATTGCCCGAAGACAGCTAAGGGGCTCCATGAATCCTTTTGAGTTACCTGAGTCTTTGTAAGTTTAAATTATATTTTGAATAGTTTAAATAGTAATTTTTATTATTTCTATAGGTTTGAAAAGTACTACAGTTTGAACAAACTAGCAATTAAGTACCTGTTGGATGTGTTGGTAGCAGCTTCTGAGCCTGCAAAAAAGATTTCTGCAGTATCCCCCTTAATAATATAAAGTGGGTGCTTACGATTTTTTGCTGAAGCCGGGTATAAGACGGGAGTTGGAAAAGGCTGTGATGTATCGTTGGCACAATCCAGTTTCAGCAAAGTATTAACGGAAGTTCTCACTTTGTTCGAAAAACATTTGTGGCCAAAGTGGATAAAAGTGAATGGAAGTAACGATGAAAACCGGAAAATAGCACTTGCTTTTTACATAAAGCATGGTATTCCTGGTGTAGTGGGATGCATTGATGGCACCCATGTTAGAATAATTGCTCCACCACAAAACGCACACATTTATTACAACAGGAAAGGCCAATTACATTTGCTTGTAAGGAACTTTTTTTTGTATAATTTATATAATGCAGATATTCATACGCAAATATATTTTAGCTCTGAGATGATAAAATGAGGATTCGGTACATTAATGCTTCCTAACCTGGTGCATGCTTCCTTTATTTGGAATAATGGCGGCTTGCGTGCTTATTTCGAAAGAGAGTATTTGCGAAGAGTGAATAACTTTTGGGTTTTAGGTAACTTAAATTTATTCATACATGCTTGTATACAAAGGTATCTAATACTTTTGCTCTTATAAGGAGATGGATCTTTGGAACCGTGGCTTTTGACACCTTATAGACCACCGGATGAGGGTTCAACGGAGATGAAGTTCAATAAAACACAAGCAAAATGTCGCAACATTATCGAACGGACCAATGGTGTATTAAAGAATAGGTGGAGATGTTTACTTTGTGCTCGAGAATTGCACTACGCACCTGAAAAAGCAGCAAAAATAATAAATGAGTGTTTTGCTCTGCATAATATATGTATTCATTTTAAAGCAAGCACAAACATTATTGAATATGAAGTCTTGGAATCAGCCGAAGCAAAAGGCAACGTCGGTTGCGTCAGCGCAGTATACTGTTGTAGCTCAATGAGGAATAATATAGGAGCCTCACTTTAAGCTACGTTTTATTTATAAATAGAAAAACATATGTATGTTTGTATTATTTGTATATGCGTAGACATACGTTTGACCTGAAGAATTGGGCAAACATGTTGGAAATTGATTGGGAGTCACAAGAAACGGTATTTTGATATTTCATAGCAGACGGAAAACTAGTCACTCTTCGCCTAGAGTTAACGAAGTCATAAAATGATTCACGGTTTTTTATTATATTCCTTTTTACTTTGCACAAATAATATCTGTAGCATTTTTTATTTAATTCAAAATAAGCGTGTCGGATAACTGAGTATTTAATATAGTTAGTGTGCAAACCAGTTTTTTGTACAATTTAAACGATCGCGACTTCTTATTTTAAAAATTTTTTAGTTCTTTAGTAAACCAAGGTTGTGCTTGCTGCTTTTGTACGCAAACCCGTTTTGGTACAAACTTTTGAAATAAGCTAAATATAGTGTTATTAAAATGCTGGACGCAACGTTCAACATCATCTTTATACGTCGGCCATGATAATTTTGATAATTCTCAATCTAATTTCTTGAAATTGGCTTTCGCGAAAATAAAACGAGCGTTTGAGCTACTTGATTTACCAACATTATTTCCAAAATCACCAATAACTTCGTAATTTACCTCAATCGCAGGGAGATAAGAGTCCTCTGGAATAACCAAGGGTTCGCACATCTTCATAGATTACTTAGATACGTCAACAAAAACAAGATCCAGAATGGTGCCAAAATTGTTTGGAGTTAAATTGATCTGATTTAGACAGAGCTCAGCCATATCTTCTAAACACACATTGTTTCTATCCTTTGATGATATTGGAACGATAAAGTCGCCTATAAGAGTCCATGATATGCCTGGCATATTGAAGTCACCAAGTACAATCATCGAGTCATGTGCAGTAATCATTGAACTTAAAGATCTAAGTAACGCAATATGTTGAGAATAAACCGATAAGTCAGAGTTAGGATAACTCTTCTCTTGACACCATCTGAAGATCGCGCACAGACACTTTTTGAGAATCATCGATACATTTCTCCATTTCACGAGCACATTCGGAAGTCATAGAAAAATGGAATGCATTTCGTATCTCCAAAACGAATGTGCGTCCGGCGCCAAGGCATCGTACATCTACATCTTCTCTACCACTCGACATAAAACTGATTTTCTTCCGATCATCGCTGCAATACAAACATAAAATATAGAATATACGAAATATATGAATAAATGTGCCATTTTTCACACAAATTAATCTACCTTAGTCACTTAAACGCACACGATCCGATAATTAAAAAAAAATAAAATTGTTAGTAAACAACTCAAAATGAGAAGTCGGCAGCTAAACCACAAAAACAAACAGCTGACTGTATTGGTGTAAATGCTGTTAGAGAATCACTAAACCACTAAACAAGTTGCCAACTAACGATAACAATGTGAGATGTGGTTTAAATTGGTTACAGAATCGCACTACTGGTAGTTGTTTGCTAGCAGTACCAGTTTTATGAGTTACCGGCTTTGTTATTCCTAACCACTCTTACTTTTTACTCTTTTGGTTAGCTTCTTGTTATCCCAATCAATGGTCGTCATCTTTTGTAAGCGACTAGCGAAAGAACTTCCAACTCGCTTATAATCAACTCTCTTATATTTTCAAAACACTTTATAACACTAGTCTATCAAAATTAGTAGTCGTTTGCAAAATTTGCTAGCAAAACAATTCGAAATGAGTAATTCTTATAAGAGGCTATTTTACTTACGTCTGCTCTGTCTTGGTTTTTTACTTATTATTTTATGTTTATGTTTGTGTATTACGATGATCGGCCTTTGAATTTAAATTTTTAAACAATTTTTATTTTTCAAGCTCGAGGCCCCCAAATTAAATACTCTTCGATGTTTGTTAATTTTTGTATTTTACTGTCGATATTTCGACCTCAATTTGAGATCATCATCAGGACTATAATTATTTGAGAAAACATATACCAAACAAATATTTAAAATTAGGTTATTAACAAACATAAAAATACAACACGACTTACACTCTTGTTTGTGCCTGTTCGACTGATTAGGAGTGCATAATTAAAGCTTAAACTAGCGAAAATGAGAAAACTAAAAGATATAAACAATAAGGAGGTAAACAAATTAAAATCCCGTAATGGTAAACAAAAAACATACAAACAACAATAATATGGAACCTTAAAACAATTAGACGTATGCGGGCTTGTATGTGTAAATTGTGTATATGCATATGTATGTATATATGACATCTACTTGCTGCTGATCGGCCCACACATGTGAGCAAGGAACGAGTGTGGACTGGAACGAGTGTAGAAGAGTACAGGAGCGCCGAACACATGCGTTAGGAATTGTTTTTATACTTTTGCACCAAATTGCGATAGACGTGTGCGCAGTTGTCTGTGTCCGCTTTGTAGTTAATTCTGTTGTCATTAGGGGTGTTCACTATATGCAGCATTTCCAAACTATATCTTTTGTTGTAGTTTCTCTCTTCCTCTAAAATGGCAACATTTTCCAAGTCTGGATGGTGTCCGGTATTTATGCAATGTGCTGATAAGGTTGTCTTATTGTCCGTATGTTGGTTCCTCAATTTAATATTTAATTTATGCGCGGAAATCCTTGTCTTGAGTTTTGTTTTGGTTGTCCCTACATATACCTTATTGCATAAGTGGGACCCGCACACATGACGCCACAATATTCTTTGAAAGTGAAAAAGTACTTACTCAAAATCTGACTGCAAACATTAAGAAACGACAACCAAACAAATTCGAGACGCTAAGAGATAGAAACAAAGAACTTTTAAATATAAAGCGGGTACCAAAATGGTTTTGCAATATTTCAAACACACAAATTCCTAACGATATTCAGTGGCTCCTTTCGCTAGGACCAAAATACGCATTACCAACTGACAAAAATAAATTCCCACTCTTCCAATTTATAGCAGATGGTGAAAATTGTATCGAAACAATCAAAGAAAAAGAGAAACAAGAAAATGAAAGAAATCACCTAGCGACACTAATTCATGACCACCTTAATAAGACGACTATGACAATAAGAGATAGGTTTATTCACAATACGTTAAAGTCCACTAAAACATTCCTTAAGAAAAACAAAAACCTTTTAGTTTTAAATGCGGATAAAGGAAATGTCACTGTTATAATGGAGAAGTCTGATTATGACCATAAAATACAGCTAATCGTCAACAATATTTCAAATTATAGAATTCTAAAGCGTGACCCTACAAGTAAGTTGCAAGATAAAAACAACGAAATAGTAGAAAGAATGTTTAAAAACAAGCTAATAGATGCAAAAGAAAGGAATCATTTATTCTGCAAACAAACGCACCGCGGATTTATGGTTTACCAAAAATACATAAGGAGGGTATACCCCTTAGACCTATTTGTTCGTCTGTCAATTCTCCGTCATATAATTTATGCAAATACGTTGTTAATGTCCTTAAAAATATAACAAAATCTTCGAAATATAACGTTAAAGACGCGATGGAGTTCAAGAATAAAATCAAAGACACTTACATTTTTGATGACGAAAGCCTAGTGTCATTCGACGTGGTGTCATTGTTCCCTAGTATCCCGGTAGACTCAGCCATAGATTTAATCGCTTCAAAGTGGAATGAAATTAAGGAATACACAAATTTAAATAAAGAACTATTTCTAGGTATTGTCAAGTTTTGTATAAAAGAAAACCGCTATTTTAAGTACAATTACAAGACATATGAACGACGGTCGGGAATGCCAATGGGATCACCCGCGTCACCCGTGAAAGCGGATATAATAATGGAAGACTTATTGACAAAGTTTGAAAAAGACTCCACGAGTAAGCCTCGTCTTCTAACCAAGTACGTCGATGATTGGTTTGCCGTGGTCAAAACGGAGGACGCGGACAAGATGCTTGACGTACTAAACAACTACAACAGGACAATAAAATTCACAATTCAAAAAGAAAAAGAAGGACAACTTCCTTTTTTGGACACCCTAGTAATTAGGAAGAACAACAAATTAAAATTTGACTGGTATTCAAAGCCTACGTCGTCGGGTCGCTTAATAAATTACTTCTCCAAACAGGATAGGAGAATAATTTTAAATACTGCATACAATTTCATACGCAGGGTCCTATCGATCAGCGACAAGGTATTCCATGAGAATAATGAAGAAATAATTAGAAAAATCCTGGAACAAAACGAGTTTCCGGCTAACATTATTAAAACCCTTTTGCGAAAATACAAAGCTAGGTCTATGAGAGATACAGATAACAGTGACAAAAAGACATACAAATCTTGGACTTATGTTCCAGGTATATCGGAGAGGATTAGGAACTCCAAGCTTTATGATAAAAGCAATATACAAATAGCATTTACATACAACAACAATCTTGGAAAAGTTTACAGCAACACTAAGGACAAAATTCCTGATCAGGAGAAATCTGACTTGGTATATAAAATATTATGTAATGGAGACGGGTCCCACTTATGCAATAAGGTATATGTAGGGACAACCAAAACAAAACTCAAGACAAGGATTTCCGCGCATAAATCAAATATTAAATTGAGGAACCAACATACGGACAATAAGACGGCCTTATCAGCACATTGCATAAATACCAGACACCATCCAGACTTGGAAAATGTTGCCATTTTAGAGGAAGAGAGAAACTACAACAAAAGATATAGTTTGGAAATGCTGCATATAGTGAACACCCCTAATGACAACAGAATTAACTACAAAGCGGACACAGACAACTGCGCACACGTCTATCGCAATTTGGTGCAAAAGTATAAAAACAATCCCTAACGCATGTGTTCGGCGCTCCTGTACTCTTCTACACTCGTTCCAGTCCACACTCGTTCCTTGCTCACATATGTGGGCCAATCAGCAACAAGTAGATGTCATACATGCATATATACATATGCATATACACAATTTACACATACAAGCCCGCATACGTCTAATTGTTTTAAGGTTCCATATTATTGTTGTTTGTATGTTTTTTGTTTACCATTACGGGATTTTAATTTGTTTACCTCCTTATTGTTTATATCTTTTAGTTTTCTCATTTTCGCTAGTTTAAGCTTTAATTATGCACTCCTAATCAGTCGAA
This sequence comes from Philophylla caesio, assembly GCA_963971545.1. Taxonomy (NCBI): domain Eukaryota; kingdom Metazoa; phylum Arthropoda; class Insecta; order Diptera; family Tephritidae; genus Philophylla; species Philophylla caesio. The sequence goes on from OZ020604.1 coordinate 103,166,067, forward strand.
CAGGCACAAACAAGAGTGTAAGTCGTGTTGTATTTTTATGTTTGTTAATAACCTAATTTTAAATATTTGTTTGGTATATGTTTTCTCAAATAATTATAGTCCTGATGATGATCTCAAATTGAGGTCGAAATATCGACAGTAAAATACAAAAATTAACAAACATCGAAGAGTATTTAATTTGGGGGCCTCGAGCTTGGAAAAATAAAAATTGTTTAAAAATTTAAATTCAAAGGCCGATCATCGTAATACACAAAAAGTACAAACGGAGAGCACACCGGAAAGACGATTACGTGTTAAACGTCTACAAAAACATCAAAAATAAATATGACATACACACCAACAAACGTATCAAACATTACCAACGCACAACACAGCACATCACAAAGTTGTCAGAATCGGCTAAGTTCCTGGAGAGATGCAGGAGACGCGGTTTCATTCCCAATTTCATGGAAAATGCCACCAAAAATATACACTACATAATCTACAACAACGCCAATAATATAAGACTACGAACAAAAATCAAACACTCCATTTCAACGTACATCAACAATGTCCAAAGGAAACTTCTGAGCCTATTAATTAAAATTAAACATGAGCTACTTATGCATAATAAGCGCCTAACGACAAAAATTAATCTAAATCTGAGCACACATGACGCCACAATATTCTTTGAAAGTGAAAAAGTACTTACTCAAAATCTGACTGCAAACATTAAGAAAAGACAAACAAATTCGAGACGCTAAGAGATAGAAACAAAGAACTTTTAAATATAAAGCGGGTACCAAAATGGTTTTGCAATATTTCAAACACACAAATTCCTAACGATATTCAGTGGCTCCTTTCGCTAGGACCAAAATACGCATTGCCAACTGACAAAAATAAATTCCTACTCCACGTACCATAGCACAAGTTGTCTCCAGTACCAATCTTTCACCAAGAACTTCACGAAACAAAACGCAAAGCAACGAGACGATGACAGCATCTAAGCAAACAATTACCCACAACGACCTTATGTCTGACACAAACAACAAGCAACAACTCTTCAATAGCCAAGCAACAAATACAAGCCATTCCAATTCTAAAGCCAATTCCCCATCATCAAATATAAAAGAAACCACAAAAAACAGCCAAAAAACATCAACTTCAAAACAGAATTCCAAACCATCAACTCCATCCCCGAAATCACCACGAAGATGCAATTCACCACAAACATCGACCAGCAGCACCTTATCACAAGAACACACCCTCCGCACGCCACCTCCCACTTCTCCAGCAATTAGTGACATCGAAATGACTCCCTATAGCCAAATATTCAAAAAGTTTCCTGATCTCAATGTCCTCATTACCCCCAAAACCTACAAAAACACCCTTCCAAACCAGAAGCAAAACTAGTGTTTAATCGACTTAATTTCAATCAAATCAATAAAACTGACATTAAACTCAAGCTTCATTTATTATGCTCTCAATATTACAGTGGAATATGAATGGATACACAAACAACTACCACCAACTCGAAATACTCCTCAACTGCTATTCCCCTACAATCCTACTTCTAAATGAAACCCATATTCCCCACAATCATCCTACCTACACACCTAAAGACTATATTGGCTACTTCAATAACCTTCCCAACAACAACACTATGAAACAAGGCAATGCTATTCTAATTAAAAGAAACTCACCTCACAGAGTTCTACCTATACATTCAAACATATCAACAGTCGCAATAGAGGTAACCACAACATTCAAACTCGCTGTCATATGCTTATACATTCCCCCGACACAAGACTTCACAGCCGTAGAACTAAATCGCTTGGTTAGGCAAATCAACATCAGCTGCATTATTGGAGGGGATCTAAATGCCTGGAGCACGATCTGGGGCTCTGAGCAAACTAACTCAAGGGGCATAGAAGTAGAAGACATGCTGTTGTCTTCCAACCTAATCTGTCTAAATAATGGCGCTGCCACCCACTTCTCAACCCATAAAACTCTCACCTGCATTGACCTCACATTCTCTTCTGCTGCGTTGGCAACTAAATGCACATGGCAAGTCTAAGACTCGTTACATGGGAGTGATCACTTCCCGATCCTTGTTAAAGTTACCACCCATGGCAATGAAACTTCATACAAGCACTGCAGCAAATTCAAAACAATGGACGCAGATTGGGTTAACTGCAATCCCGCAATTCCCGCTGCAATCAACTTTTAAGAAATTCATCAGCAGCAAACAACACCAACCAAGAAGCAGCAAATATCCTAAGAATCATTCGCACTGCTGCCTATTTTTCCATCCCACAAACCAAACCGATTAAGTTTAAAAGAAGAATTCCATGGTGGAACGACAATTTATCAAAACTGAGATCGCAGAAGCAACAAGCATGGCACAACTACAAACGCACTCGGTCCGAACAAAATCTTCTTACCAACAAACGTGCGAACGCTCTTTTTAAAAAAACTGCCAAGTTAGAAAAAAAAAAAATTTCAAGAGTTCACATCGAACATCAATCCCACAACTAACCCGACAGTTATATGGAACAGCATTAAAAAGCTCACCGGTGTCCAAAAGCAAGCACAATTCTGCGGCATTGATTCCCCCAACGGACCGATTAATGCACCGCTAGACATTGCTAATTTCTTCGCCTCCTCCTTCTCCCTTGCCTCATCTGATTCAAACTTCTCCAGCACTTTCCGTGAACTGAAAGCCCAACGACTACAGAACGAACCACCAGTAGCGCAACAGCTTTCACTACATGCCAAACAAATCGAATCCGATATATGCTCAGCTGAATTTGAATCTGCGCTCTGCTCCGCCAAAGGGAAAACTCCCGGACTTGATAAATAACATACACCATCATCCAAAAACTGCCTAGCGAACTGAAAGATCGCTTAATCAAGCTTTACAACCAGATTCTAGACAATGGATGCTACCCACAACAATGGAAAACCGCATGCATAGTACCAATTCTTAAACCAAATAAGCCCGCTGAAGACGCCAACAGTTATAGACCCATTTCCCTTCTCCCTTGCCTGGGGAAAGTCTTCGAGAAAATCATAGCTTCTCGGCTAATGTTGTATGCTGACATCACAAAACTATAAGCCCTAATCAATTCGCATACAAAAAAGGACATAGTACAATGGATGCGCTGCTACACCTCGATAATCTCATCTCCAATGCTCTCTCCGCCAAAAGTCATTTTGCCATACTATCGACCGACTTTCAAAAAGCATACGACCGCATCGGTATCCACATCATCCTCAGGCAACTAGATAAATGGAAAATCGGCCCAAAAATAAAAAACTTCATAAAAAACTTTCTAACAAACAGGAAGTTCGTAGTAAAGATCAACGGTTTACTTTCTCACACACATGCCCTCTATAATGGCACCCCTCAAAGTTCTCCACTGTCTGCTTGCTTATTCATCATAGCGTTTGATGTAATCGTTCAGCTCTCCAAAAACGTCCGAGGAATAGATTGTGTACTTTATGCTGATGACGTCATATTCTTTACAAAAAACGCCAACCGTAACATCGTGGAATCGCTTTTCGAAAACATCCTATCGAAAATCACCTCCTGGTCGCTTATGTCCGGCACAACAATATCCTACGAAAAAACGAAAATCCTGCATATCTGCAGAAAAGACAATTGCCCCAGCGTGTCTACTGACATTTGCAACGGCGACATAACTTCAGTTCAAGAGCTCAAAATTCTTGGACTCATATTTGATTCCAAGTACAGCTTCAAACCCCACTACACTAAATTAAGGGACCGTCTGTTAAATAGCTTGAACATAATCAAATATCTCTCATCAAAGAAAAGTTTCGTACATCCCGGCACACTGGTCAGCATCACCAAAGCGCTAATCTTATCCAAAATCGATTACGCTTTACCAATCTCCTGCAACAGCGCAAAAACCACTCTCAATAAACTCTCAGCACCTTACCATGCCGCAATTCGCAGAAGCATCAGAGCGTTCCCCACAACACCTTTAAAAAACATGTTTGCTGAAACAGGCCTACCAACGATAGTTGACAGAGCTTTGGACAACACGCGTCGTCTTCTGCCCAAGCTACTGCACACGCCCAACATCATTCTCGCAGAAGACGTCAAAAAAGCAATTGCAAGAAAACACCAACCCAGGCGTTTATCAACCATCTTCAGAGCCCTCGAAAGAGTCTCGAGATACCCGTCAATATGAAACCACCACCTACTCAAACTTACCCACAATGGGCAATAAGCAACATCCAACCAATAATTAAAACCCTGCAACTTCCCAAAGCAAACACCCCGAAGGAAAGATATAGAGCTCTGTTCGCGTTAGAAAAGGAAAGGCACCAGAACATTGGATGGCAATTTATATACACAGACAGATCCAAGTCAGCGTTCAACACCTCTTTTGCAGTGGTAACACAAAATGGCAATACGATAAAACATGGTTTACTCCACCCCATTTGTTCGATATTTACGGCGGAAACGGCCGCGGTACTAGAAGCAATCTGCTACGCTATGATGAAGAGAGGGAAATTTATCATATGCACTGACAGCCACTCATGCATCAACGCAATCGAATCACCCACCAATAATCAACGCGAAATAGTGGTCATCCGCAACAAGCTTATAAGATACCCTCGTAAAATTAGATTAATGTGGATCCCAGGACACGTGGGAATATCCGGAAACGAGCACGCCGATGCTGCCGCCAAAAACGTCGCCTTTACGCCTTCAGTTATGCACAATTCCGTGTCAAAGAAAGATATAACTGCTGAAATATTGAGACAACGCCGAGCAACGTTAGCCGACGCCTGGACCTACCCCTATGCGCAATAAGACCCTTTACACGACTGCGACTTGGCCATACAATTGCAACACATGCACATCTACTACAACGAGCCCCACTCAATAACTGTCCATTCTGCGAGGAAACCGCATCGCTGACACACATTTTACTTTGCCCAGCTAATGCCACTCGTCGACAAGAAATATTTGACGGCACCAACCCTATCGAGTTGCTTAAAGATCCCACCTTCAGAAATGTTAAAACAATGTACACCTTCCTCAAAGACACAAACCTGCTTAGACGAATCTAAATCAAATCCTAATCCAACAAAAGACGTCCACACATAAATGCGTATAACGACAAGGACAGCCGAAGGCCACCGATGCCAGTGCTGCGAGTTGAAAAGTATTTGCAGAATATTTATATATTGTGCAAATAAATTAATAAAATAAAATAATAAAATAAATAAAAAAATTTTAAATACTGCATACAATTTCATACGCAGGGTCCTATCGATCAGCGACAAGGTATTTCATGAGAATAATGAAGAAATAGTTAGAAGAATCCTGGAACAAAACGAGTTTCCGGCTAACATTATTAAAACCCTTTTGCGAAAATACAAAGCTAGGTCTATGAGAGATACAGATAACAGTGACAAAAAGACATACAAATCTTGGACTTATGTTCCAGGTATATCGGAGAGGATTAGGAACTCCAAGCTTTATGATAAAAGCAATATACAAATAGCATTTACATACAACAACAATCTTGGAAAAGTTTACAGCAACACTAAGGACAAAATTCCTGATCAGGAGAAATCTGACTTGCTATATAAAATATTATGTAATGGAGACGGGTCCCACTTATGCAATAAGGTATATGTAGGGACAACCAAAACAAAACTCAAGACAAGGATTTCCGCGCATAAATCAAATATTAAATTGAGGAACCAACATACGGACAATAAGACGGCCTTATCAGCACATTGCATAAATACCGGATACCATCCAGTCTTGGAAAATGTTGCCATTTTAGAAGAAGAGAGAAACTACAACAAAAGATATATTTTGGAAATGCTGCATATAGTGAACACCCCTAATGACAACAGAATTAACTACAAAGCGGACACAGACAACTGCGCACAAGTCTATCGCAATTTGGTGCAAAAGTATAAAAACAATTCCTAACGCATGTGTTCGGCGCTCCTGTACTCTTCTACACTCGTTCCAGTCCACACTCGTTCCTTGCTCACATATGTGGGCCGATCAGCAGCAAGTAGATGTCATACATACATATATACATATGCATATACACAATTTACACATACAAGCCCGCATACGTCTAATTGTTTTAAGGTTCCATATTATTGTTGTTTGTATGTTTTTTGTTTACCATTACGGGATTTTAATTTGTTTACCTCCTTATTGTTTATATCTTTTAGTTTTCTCATTTTCGCTAGTTTAAGCTTTAATTATGCACTCCTAATCAGTCGAACAGGCACAAACAAGAGTGTAAGTCGTGTTGTATTTTAATGTTTGTTAATAACCTAATTTTAAATATTTGTTTGGTATATGTTTTCTCAAATAATTATAGTCCTGATGATGATCTCAAATTGAGGTCGAAATATCGACAGTAAAATACAAAAATAAACAAACATCGAAGTTTATTTAATTTGGGGGGCTCGAGCTTAAAAAATAAAAATTGTTTAAAAATTTTATGTTTAGCTAAAATTTTCTAATTTCCCTTGGTACTTTCCAATGATTATTCATAATAGCACCACTCTCACAATCTTCTATCACTTTCGTTGTTGCTTTCCGCGCCGTACGATAAGCTATTCATTTGAAAGCAAGCACAAACATTATTGAATATGAAGTGTTGGAATCAGCCGAAGTGAATGCAACGTCGGTTGCGTCAGCGCAGTATACTGTTGTAGCTCAATCCATGAGGAAAAATATAGGAGCTTCACTTTAAGCTACGTTTTATTTATAAATATAAAAACATATGTTTGTATTATTTGTATATGCGTAGACATACGTTCTAACAGAGAACTGATAAGAAATGAGAAGGAGCAAAATGACTTCGGCTTTTATTGTGAATAAAATTTGCGATTCTACCCGGGGAAAAAGGCCTCAGCTCGGAGGTACACACTTCGAGCAGACTCGCAGCCACCACAAGTCGAGGGTACAAGCCAGAAAAACTTGCAGCCACAGCGGCTGCAAACAATATTTCCAAATGTCGCTCGAAGGTACATACCATAGTGAAAATGAAGAAAAATATAAATTACGCAAATGCGCAGCGGGGTTGCTTGCTCCTTCTCATTTCTTATAAGTTCTCTGGTTTGTTATGGTCCACTAGGCACAGGCCACCATGTGCCCAAGAAATCTAGCTGCAGGCGAGATGGCAGCATATCCCGAATTTGTGGACTAGCAATGTCTTTGATGGGGGTGCTCGACTTGCACACACGCGACTCTCCAAATCGTCGACTCGTAGGTGCTCAGCCACTCGGTGGCTGACACCCCCTTATACTAGGGGCCTCCCCGTGGTGACACCCGGTAACGCTTTGGCGGCTAATTCGAGCGGCGACCCCCCAAAACCCCTTCATACCCGCAATTCCTACTCAGGCCTACTCCAGTACCCAACTTCCCCCTCCCTTTTTATTTATTTACAGGGCCGTATCAAGGTGTCAAACGAACCGTGCCGGGGATCAGCCTGGCTGGGGGCCCTTACAAAGCCCAGTCTCTAACGGAGTGCTCCGGATACCGGGCAACCTTCGGAGCTAACTAGCCTTATCCGGGTACAACGGATCTCTGCCCGGGTGGACGTTCCCCTTTCTCCGCCACTCGTGGGTCATTATTATGGACAATTTAGAAAACAAAAACTTAATACCAACAAGGGAGTGCGGCGCTCCCAAGCAAAGGCCGACAGGAGCTACAACCTTCGCAACACATAAAGCTACGGCACCACCGAGCTTAAGGACACACAACCTTCAACAAAAACAAACAAGGACAAAGGTACCCCCTGGTCCGAGAAGCCCGAAGGCTAATGCCACTCGCAAGAGTGGTACGAGCCAGGAGGCCCAAACTGTCGACAGCGGGCACCCTGTGCCTTCCTGCAGCAATCTCGTCACTCAGCGACCAGCGGCTGGCGGGACGACTGCAGTGAGACCCAGACAAGGCCCATTGACGAGCAATAGGGCCAAGGAATTCTTTCGTCCAAACCCGTCGAAGGCCACCCACCCAGATAGACGAAAAGCCTCACGGATTCTCCGTCTTCAAGCCACATCACCGATCAGGGAGGAGCAGGTGTCGATGGAGGACTCTGTGAAGGTCCAAGGGGATATCGAGTGGGCTAGGTTGGTTATTCCAGACTTCGATGTTAACCTATACGGCAAGTCAGCGACTACCAAGCGACAACGATCCGTAGAGGAACTGCAACCGTTAGCATCGAAAAGGGCCAAAACGCAGGGCGCATGGACTCGACCCTTCGCAGAAATTACTAAAGATCGGAAAGTTATAGGCGTCATTGATAGCAATAACTAGGAAGGTAGGATACCCAGACTTCAATGGAAATGGGTAAATGCCGCCCTGGCCAAAGTAGCACTAGCAGTGCTGAAAGAGAACCCTGGACCGCCGCCATCATGCTCTGATGCTGGATGGTTCCAGGGGAACGTGAAGCTAGTCGCCTGTGACGATAACAGATCGGTCGAAATGTACAAATCGGCCATCGACAAGGTCGGCGAAGTGTACCCCGGAGCCTGCCTCAAGGTAGTAGATGCAAAGGACATACCGTCACGCCCAAGAGCAAGAGCCTGGGTACCAGTTACACCATCGGACCCAGTGGAGATCCTGGAGATGGTACAACTATTTAACCCAAACCTACCCACACAAAACTGGAGAATGGTAAACACCGAACCAACAGATCGGGCGACGATGCAGGTGGTTCTCCTACTAAATAATGAGAGCATAGAAATGCTGGCTAAATGCGAGAACAGGATAAACTATGGGTTCGGGAAGATTACCCTTAAGGTTTACAAAACCGACACCGAAGCCCTAGTGAACCTGGCAAATTGTGTAGAAGCGGAGGAACCACCAAGCGACCACGAGATAGAGGTAGAAGAGAAGACGAAGGATGATCTGAGCGGATACACCTCATCCGGATCGGAAGGAGGCGCGACCCTAAGTAGGCTATATGGGGAGTGCGAGCTACTCAGTGATGGGGAAGCGGACACGACAATCGTGGAGAAGGTGGTATCGTGTGATGAAGGTTGTTCAGATAAACCTTCATCACAGTGAAGCAGCGTCCGCTGCGCTTCTACTTCAACTGGCGTCAGGGGAAGTAGACATAGCTCTGGTCCAGGAGCCATGGATCACTGGTGATAGGATCCGTGGCCTGAAGACCCCGAAATATGCTCTGTTCGGAGCTCAAGGTAAAGGGAAACCCCGTACCTGTATTCTAGTTAAAACTATTATAAACTCTTTTATTCTACCACAGTATAGTAATGGAGACGTAACCACAGTCAGCATTGAACTGGCGCAGAAAAGGCTCAGGGTGGCCTCCTTTTATCTGGCTCATGACCACGAGGGGCCTCTGCCGCTAAAACCTATGAGGGAACTAGCGAGGGACACAAACCCACTAAGTACAACACTCATTATGGGAGGAGACGCTAACGCCCATCACACGCAATGGGGTAGCTCCAACATCAACGAACGAGGTGAGTCACTCTATAACTACTTACTTAATACAAATCTAGCTTTATGCAACAAAGGCACTGACCCAACGTTTATAACAGCCAATCGTAAAGAAGTCCTAGATATTACTCTTTGTACTGATAAGTTTAGCAACCACATATCAAACTGGAAGATCCTGAAAGAGCACTCATTTTCGGACCATAGGTTTATAGAATTCACTATATCAAACTCACCTTACACCCCTAAGGTGATGCAGAATATCAAAAAAACAAACTGGGGTTATTATAGAAAACTGCTACTCAAGAGACTCCCTTCGGAACCACCAACTAAGCCAAAGACGTCAGAGGAACTCGACCATTTAGTATGTGCCTTTGTTAAAAACTGCAACGCAGCACTGCAAAAAGCATGCCCCAATAAGAAAGTAAAAGAAACATATAGGCCCCCCTGGTGAACCTCAGACCTAAAAAGACTACGTAAAGAATGTAGGAAAGCATTTAATGCTGCTAAGCATGATGCCCAGGAGTCTTCCTGGGCGCATTATAAAGCAATACTAAGAATCCATAAAAAAGACACGCGGAATGCAAAGCGCGCTTCATGGAATAATTTCTGTAGGGGGATAGAGACCACAACCGAAGCCTCAAGGCTTCGAAAAGTTCTGGCAAAATCACCGACGGCACCCAGTTTTCTTCAAAAACAAGATGGGACCTGGACCGACTCTAGCGTTGAAACAGTTAATCTGCTTTTAGACAACCATTTCTCAGAGTACACCAATGATCTTGGAAATGAGTCGGAACAAAGGAATGTCAGACCGCAACTTATAAACGAGATAATAAGCGACAGAAGTATTTGCTGGGCCATAGACAAATTCGAACCCTACAAAAGTCCGGGGCCAGACTGTATTTACCCAGCTCAGCTACAACATTCCATGGAGCGCACCAAACCGTGGTTAAAAACAATATTTACCAGCTGCTTAAGACTCGGCTACATACCCGTTTTATGGAGAAAGGTTAAGGTAGTGTTTATACCAAAAGCAGGTAGAGCCTCACACACCAAACCAAATGACTTTAGGCCAATAAGCCTTTGCTCTTTTCTACTCAAAACTTTCGAGAGACTAATTGAGATGTATATTAGGATTTCGATTAGTCCATCCCTATTGGCTAATGCGCAACATGCCTATACCAAAGGCAAGTCCACGGAGACAGCACTCCACTCACTAGTTTCCAAGATTGTAAAATCCCTAGAAGAAAAAGAATTCGCACTTGTTGCATTTCTCGACATTGCGGGGGCATTCAACAATGTAACCCCGCGAGTGATTACCTCGGCTCTCAGGGATCTGCGAATCGTCAGCTCTCTAGTTGGACTCATTCACCGCCGACGATGTCGCGGTAATCGTGAGAGGAAAATTTCCTCAGACGCTATGCAAACTCATGGAAACAGCTCTCACTTCACTTGTCACCTGAACCAGAGATTGTGGTCTAGAAGTAAATCCTGATAAAACAGAACTAGTGCTATTCACCAGACGATATAAGATACCCACTCTCACACTACCGAAACTTGATGGGAAAAGCCTAATTCTTAAAAGCACCGCGAAGTACCTGGGTCTGATTTTAGACAATAAACTGTACTGGAAGGACAACACAAGGGAGCGAATAAGGAAAGCCACTACGGCGCTTTTCACTTGCAAAAAAGCTATTGGTGTAAAATGGGGTTTCTCCCCTAAGATAGTACACTGGATCTATATAGCCATCGTCCGCCCAATCCTATTATCCGGAGCCTTGGTCTGGTGGCCCACGCTAAAAAAATCAACAACGCTTAAACAACTGCAAAGAGTACAAAGAAGCGCGGAGCTCTGCATAATGGAGCCTTAAGCTCCTCACCCACTGGGGCTCTAAACACCATACTACACCTGCCACCTCTTGACGTAATCGCTCAAGAGATAGCCGTTATCACAGTTCTAAGGCTTAGAGAAGCTGGTTTCTGGACCCAGAGCACGCTTGGCCACACAGAAATTCTAAGAAAAATGGCTTCTATTCAAATACCAACAAATGCGGACCACTATACACCATCAGCTTCCTTTATAAAGAACTATGACGTCATCGTACCAACCCCACAGGATTGGTACACAAGACCACACCATATACATAAGGCCATCAACATTTACACTGATGGCTCCAAACTCAACGGGAAAGTCGGGAGAGGTGTGTTTTCCCCTGAACTAAAACTTAAAACATCGTTCAGACTCCCCAACCACTGTAGCGTGTACCAAGCGGAAGTGCTGGTCATCCAGGAGGCTACGCAGCACCTAATCAAAAACCCTAAAGAAAGTAAACAGGTCTATATCTTTTCTGACAGCCAAGCAGCACTGAAAGCACTAGACTCCTGTTTAGACAATACAAAGTCTCTCACTGAATGCCGCAGATCTCTAAACGAGATGGCTCAGCATTATAGAATTCAACTCATATGGGTGCCTGGACACCGTGATATTGAGGGCAACTGCAAAGCGGACGAACTGGCAAGGAAAGGTACGACCACCCCGATCCTTCCGAGGAGGAACAGGATAGGTATACCACTTGCCACTTTTAAACTACAAGTTAAGCACAACACCACAAAGGTGGCAAATGAACGTTGAAGTACTCTCCCACACTGCGAAATCTCCAAACTCACGTGGCAGTTCTACGATAAAAGGCGCACATCAACCCTTCTGGGGCTAAAAAGAAGCGAAGTCTTTACCTTAATAAAAACCCTCACAGGGCACTGTCTAATCGGTACTCATGCGAAAAGACTAGGAGTAAATGCTTCTGAGCACTGACGCAGTTGCAACGAAGAAGAAGAGAACGTGGAACACCTACTTTGCCAATGTCCAGCTTTAAGTAGAAGAAGACTTCGCACGCTTGGCAGACGAACTCTACAAAGCCTCGCGGAGAAAGAGCTAATTAACCCGAAAGCTCTGTCGAAATTTATCAAGTCAACAAAATGGTTTGAGCCCGATGTGCAGGAGAATTGAGGAGCGAATTCGCATATGGCAGTACAATGGGCCACGCTAGGCCTAAGTGCAAGGGACGGTTCTCTTTCCAGCCATTCCAACCTAACCTTATGCCGCCAAAGCCCACAGGTTCGGGGTGATGCCAGATCGTCGTGCATGTTGGTTTGAAGGATGTCAGAATATAAGGAGACAGGAATAGTTGAAGAGGTGGAGAAGGCAATAAGCAATGGCGGGAAAATCAGGAGTCACCGTAGTGGCGTGATGTTACGGTGAAGCGAAAGGGAAGAGAAAGAAATAGTGGAATAAAGGAGAAGGCAGCAAACGATGGCGCGATTTTACCGTTAGCGAAAAGGAGAAAAGCGAAACGAAGAAAATAAACCGGTCTGATAGTCCTAGAGGTGGGTGGCCAACGATGACCTCCGATATATATGGCGTTGTGAAATGATTTCTTTTACTTAATTTTATTAAATTCCCTTTACTAAAAGTAAAGATTTTACCAAACTTCAATTACGTTAAATTTTTTCTTCTTATTCTTCCATATCAATCAAAATATAGACGTTTAAGGTCCAAGTAAAAAAGTTTACCATTTATATCATATTCGAAATAATTGCAAAATTTCCTGATTATTCCAAACTAAATAAATAGATAAATCGAAAAATTTCACACATTAACTTTTCTTATTCGGTCATTATTAGTATAAAGCATTTTAATTAATTATAATTCTAACAATATACTCATTTTTCATATCCCGATTAAACGAGGTTATCGAGGGCTGGCCATCCATAGCATGCCATGGGAAATTCCGTTGCATGGGTGACGGCGGATATAACAACCTGCTGGCAGAACGGCACTGGTAGTTAGCGTCGGAGTGGCAGTGAATAATTGCTGGCAGAGTGTGAAGGTGTCGAGTGAAGTTGAGTGTGTGTGTGCTCCAAAGGAAATTTAGTGTGTGAAAGTTCTTATCAGTTCTCTGGTTTGTTATGGTCCACTAGGCACAGGCCACCCTGTGCCCAAGAAATCTTGCTGCAGGCGAGATGGCAGCATACCCCGAATTTGTGGACTAGCAATGTCTTTGATGGGGGTGCTCGACTTGCACACACGCGACTCTCCAAATCGTCGACTCGTAGGTGCTCAGCCACTCGGTGGCTGACACCCCCTTGTACTAGGGGCCTCCCCGTGGTGACACCCGGTAACGCTTTGGCGGCTAATTCGAGCGGCGACCCCCCAAATCCCCTCATACACGCAATTCCTACTCAGGCCTACTCCTGTACCCAACTTCCCCCTCCCTTTTTATTTATTTACAGGGCCGTATCAAGGTGTTAAACAACCCGTGCCGGGGATCAGCCTGGCTGGGGGCCTTTACAAAGCCCAGTCTCTAACGGAGTGCTCCGGATACCGGGCAACCTTCGGAGCTAACTAGCCTTATCCGGGTACAGCGGATCTCTGCCCGGGTGGACGTTCCCTTTTCTCCGCCACTCGTGGGTCATTATTATGGACAATTTAGAAAACAAAAACTTAATACCAACAAGGGAGTGCGGCGCTCCCAAGCAAAGGCCGACAGGAGCTACAACCTTCGCAACACATAAAGCTACGGCACCACCGAGCTTAAGGACACACAACCTTCAACAAAAACAAACAAGGACAAAGGTACCCCCTGGTCCGAGAAGCCCGAAGGCTAATGCCACTCGCAAGAGTGGTACGAGCCAGGAGGCCCAAACTGTCGACAGCGGGCACCCTGTGCCTTCCTGCAGCAATCTCGTCACTCAGCGACCAGCGGCTGGCGGGACGACTGCAGTAAGACCCAGACAAGGCCCATTGACGAGCAATAGGGCCAAGGAATTCTTTCGTCCAAACCCGTCGAAGGCCACCCACCCAGATAGACGAAAAGCCTCACGGATTCTCCGTCGTTAAGCCACATCACCGATCAGGGGGAGCAGGTATCGAGGGAGGACTCTGTGAAGGTCCAAGGGGATATCGAGTGGGCTAGGTTGGTTATTCCAGACTTCGATGTTAACCTATACGGCAAGTCAGCGGCTACCAAGCGACAACGATCCGTAGAGGAACTGCAACCGTTAGCATCGAAAAGGGCCAAAACGCAGGGCACATGGACTCGACCCTTCGCAGAAATTACTAAAGATCGGAAAGTTATAGGCGTCATTGATAGCAATAACTAGGAAGGTAGGATACCCAGACTTCAATGGAAATGGGTTAATGCCGCCCTGGCCAAAGTAGCACTAGCAGTGCTGAAAGAGAACCCTGGACCGCCGCCATCATGCTCTGATGCTGGATGGTTCCAGGGGAACGTGAAGCTAGTCGCCTGTGACGATAACAGATTGGTCGAAATGTACAAATCGGCCATCGACAAGGTGGGCGAAGTGTACCCCGGAGCCTGCCTCAAGGTAGTAGATGCAAAGGACATACCGTCACGCCCAAGAGCAAGAGCCTGGGTACCAGTTACACCATCGGACCCAGTGGAGATCCTGGAGATGGTACAACTATTTAACCCAAACCTACCCACACAAAACTGGAGAATGGTAAACACCGAACCGACAGATCGGGCGACGATGCAGGTGGTTCTCCTACTAAATAATGAGAGCATAGAAATGCTGGCTAAATGCGAGAACAGGATAAACTATGGGTTCGGGAAGATTACCCTTAAGGTTTTCAAAACCGACACCGAAGCCCTAGTGAACCTGGCAAATTGTGTAGAAGCGGAAGAACCACCAAGCGACCACGAGATAGAGGTAGAAGAAAAGACGAAGGATGATCTGAGCGGATACCCCTCATCCGGATCGGAAGGAGGCGCGACCCTAAGTAGGCTATATGGGGAGTGCGAGCTACTCAGTGATAAGGAAGCGGACACTACAATCGTGGAGAAGGTGGTATCGTGTGATGAAGGTTGTTCAGATAAACCTTTATCACAGTGAAGCAGCGTCCGCTGCGCTTCTACTTCAACTGGCGTCAGGGGAAGTAGACATAGCTCTGGTCCAGGAGCCATGGATCACTGGTGATAGGATCCGTGGCCTGAAGACCCCGAAATATGCTCTGTTCGGAGCTCAAGGTAAAGGGAAACCCCGTACCTGTATTCTAGTTAAAACTATTATAAACTCTTTTATTCTACCACCGTATAGTAATGGAGACGTAACCACAGTCAGCATTGAACTGGCGCAGAAAAGGCTCAGGGTGGCCTCCTTTTATCTGGCTCATGACCACGAGGGGCCTCTGCCGCTAAAACCTATGAGGGAACTAGCGAGGGACACAAACCCACTAAGTACAACACTCATTATGGGAGGAGACGCTAACGCCCATCACACGCAATGGGGTAGCTCCAACATCAACGAACGAGGTGAGTCACTCTATAACTACTTACTTAATACAAATCTAGCTTTATGCAACAAAGGCACTGACCCAACGTTTATAACAGCCAATCGTAAAGAAGTCCTAGATATTACTCTTTGTACTGATAAGTTTAGCAACCACATATCAAACTGGAAGATCCTGAAAGAGCACTCATTTTCGGACCATAGGTTTATAGAATTCACTATATCAAACTCACCTTACACCCCTAAGGTGATGCAGAATATCAAAAAAACAAACTGGGGTTATTATAGAAAACTGCTACTCAAGAGACTCCCTTCGGAACCACCAACTAAGCCAAAGACGTCAGAGGAACTCGACCATTTAGTATGTGCCTTTGTTAAAAACTGCAACGCAGCACTGCAAAAAGCATACCCCAATAAGAAAGTAAAAGAAACATATAGGCCCCCCTGGTGAACCTCAGACCTAAAAAGACTACGTAAAGAATGTAGGAAAGCATTTAATGCTGCTAAGCATGATGCCCAGGAGTCTTCCTGGGCGCATTATAAAGCAATACTAAGAATCCATAAAAAAGACACGCGGAATGCAAAGCGCGCTTCATGGAATAATTTCTGTAGGGGGATAGAGACCACAACCGAAGCCTCAAGGCTTCGAAAAGTTCTGGCAAAATCACCGACGGCACCCAGTTTTCTTCAAAAACAAGATGGGACCTGGACCGACTCTAGCGTTGAAACAGTTAATCTGCTTTTAGACAACCATTTCTCAGAGTACACCAATGATCTTGGAAATGAGTCGGAACAAAGGAATGTCAGACCGCAACTTATAAACGAGATAATAAGCGACAGAAGTATTTGCTGGGCCATAGACAAATTCGAACCCTACAAAAGTCCGGGGCCAGACTGTATTTACCCAGCTCAGCTACAACATTCCATGGAGCGCACCAAACCGTGGTTAAAAACAATATTTACCAGCTGCTTAAGACTCGGCTACATACCCGTTTTATGGAGAAAGGTTAAGGTAGTGTTTATACCAAAAGCAGGTAGAGCCTCACACACCAAACCAAATGACTTTAGGCCAATAAGCTATTGCTCTTTTCTACTCAAAACTTTCGAGAGACTAATTGAGATGTATATTAGGATTTCGATTAGTCCATCCCTATTGGCTAATGCGCAACATGCCTATACCAAAGGCAAGTCCACGGAGACAGCACTCCACTCACTAGTTTCCAAGCTTGTAAAATCCCTAGAAGAAAAAAGAATTCGCACTTGTTGCATTTCTCGACATTGCGGGGGCATTCAACAATGTAACCCCGCGAGCGATTACCTCGGCTCTCAGGGATCTGCGAATCGACAGCTCTCTAGTTGGACTCATCCACGAAATGCTCACCAGCAGGGTAGTGTGTTCGCAGCTGGGGGAAGGCACCGTTCGCAGACCCGTAAACAGAGGCACTCCACAAGGAGGAGTTCTATCTCCACTTTTATAGGTGGTAACTGTAAATAAGCTCTTGCGACGCATGGAAAGAGATGGTTACGAGGTGATCGCGTACGCCGACGATGTTGCGGTAATTGTGAGAGGAAAATTTCCTCAGACGCTATGCAAGCTCATGGAAACAGCTCTCACTTCACTTGTCACCTGAACCAGAGATTGTGGTCTAGAAGTAAATCCTGATAAAACAGAACTAGTGCTATTCACCAGACGATATAAGATACCCACTCTCACACTACCGAAACTTGATGGGAAAAGCCTAATTCTTAAAAGCACCGCGAAGTACCTGGGTCTGATTTTAGACAATAAACTGTACTGGAAGGACAACACAAGGGAGCGAATAAGGAAAGCCACTACGGCGCTTTTCACTTGCAAAAAAGCTATTGGTGTAAAATGGGGTTTCTCCCCTAAGATAGTACACTGTATCTATATAGCCATCGTCCGCCCAATCCTATTATACGGAGGCTTGGTCTGGTGGCCCACGCTAAAAAAATCAACAACGCTTAAACAACTGCAAAGAGTACAAAGAAGCGCGGAGCTCTGCATAATGGAGCCTTAATCTCCTCACCCACTGAGGCTCTAAACACCATACTACACCTGCCACCTCTTGACGTAATCGCTCAAGAGATAGCCGTTATCACAGTTCTAAGGCTTAGAGAAGCTGGTTTCTGGACCCAGACCACGCTTGGCCACACAGAAATTCTAAGAAAAATGGCTTCTATTCAAATACCAACAAATACGGACTACTGTACACCATCAGCTTCCTTTATAAAGAACTATGAAGTCATCGTACCAACCCGACAGGATTGGTACACAAGACCACACCATATACATAAGGCCATCAACATTTACACTGATGGCTCCAAACTCAACGGGAAAGTCGGGAGAAGTGTGTTTTCCCCTGAACTAAAACTTGAAACATCGTTCAGACTCCCCAACCATTGTAGCGTGTACCAAGCGGAAGTGCTGGTCATCCAGGAGGCTACGCAGCACCTAATCAAAAACCCTAAAGAAAGTAAACAGGTCTATATCTTTTCTGACAGCCAAGCAGCACTGAAAGCACTAGACTCCTGTATAGACAATACAAAGTCTCTCACTGAATGCCGCAGATCTCTAAACGAGATGGCTCAGCATTATAGAATTCAACTCATATGGGTGCCTGGACACCGTGATATTGAGGGCAACTGCAAAGCGGACGAACTGGAAAGGAAAGGTACGACCACCCCGATCCTTCCGAGGAGGAACAGGATAGGTATACCACTTGCCACTTTTAAACTACAAGTTAAGCACAACACCACAAAGGTGGCAAATGAACGTTGAAGTACTCTCCCACACTGCGAAATCTCCAAACTCACGTGGCAGTTCTACGATAAAAGGCGCACATCAACCCTTCTGGGGCTAAAAAGAAGCGAAGTCTTTACCTTAATAAAAACCCTCACAGGGCACTGTCTAATCGGTACTCATGCGAAAAGACTAGGAGTAAATGCTTCGGAGCACTGTCGCAGTTGCAACGAAGAAGAAGAGAACGTGGAACACCTACTTTGCCAATGTCCAGCTTTAAGTAGAAGAAGACTTCGCACGCTTGGCAGACCAACTCTACAAAGCCTCGCGGAGATAGCGCTAATTAACCAAAAAGCACTGTCGAAATTTATCAAGTCAACAAAATATTTTGATATGGCAGTACAATGGGCCACGCTAGGCCTAAGTGCAAGGGACGGTTATCTTTCCAGCCATTCCAACCTAACCTTATGCCGCCAAAGCCCACAGGTTCGGGGTGATGCAAGATCGTCGTGCATGTTGGTTTGAAGGATGTCAGAATATAAGGAGACAGGAATAGTTGAAGAGGTGGAGAAGGCAATAAGCAATGGAGGGAAAATCAGGAGTCACCGTAGTGGCGTGATGTTACGGTGAAGCGAAAGGGAAGAGAAAGAAATAGTGGAATAAGGGAGAAGGCAGCAAACGATGGCGCGATTTTACCGTTAGCGAAAAGGAGAAAAGCGAAACGAAGAAAATAAACCGGTCTGATAGTCCTAGAGGTGGGTGGCCAACGATGACCTCCGATATATATGGCGTTGTGAAATGATTTCTTTTACTTAATTTTATTAAATTCCCTTTACTAAAAGTAAAGATTTTACCAAACTTCAATTACGTTAAATTTTTTCTTCTTATTCTTCCATATCAATCAAAATATAGACGTTTAAGGTCCAAGTAAAAAAGTTTACCATTTATATCATATTCGAAATAATTGCAAAATTTCCTGATTATTCCAAACTAAATAAATAGATAAATCGAAAAATTTCACACATTAACTTTTCTTATTCGGTCATTATTAGTATAAAGCATTTTAATTAATTATAATTCTAACAATATACTCATTTTTCATATCCCGATTAAACGAGGTTATCGAGGGCTGGCCATCCATAGCATGCCATGGGAAATTCCGTTGCATGGGTGACGGCGGATATAACAACCTGCTGGCAGAACGGCACTGGTAGTTAGCGTCGGAGTGGCAGTGAATAATTGCTGGCAGAGTGTGAAGGTGTCGAGTGAAGTTGAGTGTGTGTGTGCTCCAAAGGAAATTTAGTGTGTGAAAGTTCTTATCAGTTCTCTGGTTTGTTATGGTCCACTAGGCACAGGCCACCCTGTGCCCAAGAAATCTTGCTGCAGGCGAGATGGCAGCATACCCCGAATTTGTGGACTAGCAATGTCTTTGATGGGGGTGCTCGACTTGCACACACGCGACTCTCCAAATCGTCGACTCGTAGGTGCTCAGCCACTCGGTGGCTGACACCCCCTTGTACTAGGGGCCTCCCCGTGGTGACACCCGGTAACGCTTTGGCGGCTAATTCGAGCGGCGACCCCCCAAAACCCCCTCATACACGCAATTCCTACTCAGGCCTACTCCTGTACCCAACTTCCCCCTCCCTTTTTATTTATTTACAGGGCCGTATCAAGGTGTTAAACAACCCGTGCTGGGGATCAGCCTGGCTGGGGGCCTTTACAAAGCCCAGTCTCTAACGGAGTGCTCCGGATACCGGGCAACCTTCGGAGCTAACTAGCCTTATCCGGGTACAGCGGATCTCTGCCCGGGTGGACGTTCCCTTTTCTCCGCCACTCGTGGGTCATTATTATGGACAATTTAGAAAACAAAAACTTAATACCAACAAGGGAGTGCGGCGCTCCCAAGCAAAGGCCGACAGGAGCTACAACCTTCGCAACACATAAAGCTACGGCACCACCGAGCTTAAGGACACACAACCTTCAACAAAAACAAACAAGGACAAAGGTACCCCCTGGTCCGAGAAGCCCGAAGGCTAATGCCACTCGCAAGAGTGGTACGAGCCAGGAGGCCCAAACTGTCGACAGCGGGCACCCTGTGCCTTCCTGCAGCAATCTCGTCACTCAGCGACCAGCGGCTGGCGGGACGACTGCAGTAAGACCCAGACAAGGCCCATTGACGAGCAATAGGGCCAAGGAATTCTTTCGTCCAAACCCGTCGAAGGCCACCCACCCAGATAGACGAAAAGCCTCACGGATTCTCCGTCGTTAAGCCACATCACCGATCAGGGGGAGCAGGTATCGAGGGAGGACTCTGTGAAGGTCCAAGGGGATATCGAGTGGGCTAGGTTGGTTATTCCAGACTTCGATGTTAACCTATACGGCAAGTCAGCGGCTACCAAGCGACAACGATCCGTAGAGGAACTGCAACCGTTAGCATCGAAAAGGGCCAAAACGCAGGGCACATGGACTCGACCCTTCGCAGAAATTACTAAAGATCGGAAAGTTATAGGCGTCATTGATAGCAATAACTAGGAAGGTAGGATACCCAGACTTCAATGGAAATGGGTTAATGCCGCCCTGGCCAAAGTAGCACTAGCAGTGCTGAAAGAGAACCCTGGACCGCCGCCATCATGCTCTGATGCTGGATGGTTCCAGGGGAACGTGAAGCTAGTCGCCTGTGACGATAACAGATTGGTCGAAATGTACAAATCGGCCATCGACAAGGTGGGCGAAGTGTACCCCGGAGCCTGCCTCAAGGTAGTAGATGCAAAGGACATACCGTCACGCCCAAGAGCAAGAGCCTGGGTACCAGTTACACCATCGGACCCAGTGGAGATCCTGGAGATGGTACAACTATTTAACCCAAACCTACCCACACAAAACTGGAGAATGGTAAACACCGAACCGACAGATCGGGCGACGATGCAGGTGGTTCTCCTACTAAATAATGAGAGCATAGAAATGCTGGCTAAATGCGAGAACAGGATAAACTATGGGTTCGGGAAGATTACCCTTAAGGTTTTCAAAACCGACACCGAAGCCCTAGTGAACCTGGCAAATTGTGTAGAAGCGGAAGAACCACCAAGCGACCACGAGATAGAGGTAGAAGAAAAGACGAAGGATGATCTGAGCGGATACCCCTCATCCGGATCGGAAGGAGGCGCGACCCTAAGTAGGCTATATGGGGAGTGCGAGCTACTCAGTGATAAGGAAGCGGACACTACAATCGTGGAGAAGGTGGTATCGTGTGATGAAGGTTGTTCAGATAAACCTTTATCACAGTGAAGCAGCGTCCGCTGCGCTTCTACTTCAACTGGCGTCAGGGGAAGTAGACATAGCTCTGGTCCAGGAGCCATGGATCACTGGTGATAGGATCCGTGGCCTGAAGACCCCGAAATATGCTCTGTTCGGAGCTCAAGGTAAAGGGAAACCCCGTACCTGTATTCTAGTTAAAACTATTATAAACTCTTTTATTCTACCACCGTATAGTAATGGAGACGTAACCACAGTCAGCATTGAACTGGCGCAGAAAAGGCTCAGGGTGGCCTCCTTTTATCTGGCTCATGACCACGAGGGGCCTCTGCCGCTAAAACCTATGAGGGAACTAGCGAGGGACACAAACCCACTAAGTACAACACTCATTATGGGAGGAGACGCTAACGCCCATCACACGCAATGGGGTAGCTCCAACATCAACGAACGAGGTGAGTCACTCTATAACTACTTACTTAATACAAATCTAGCTTTATGCAACAAAGGCACTGACCCAACGTTTATAACAGCCAATCGTAAAGAAGTCCTAGATATTACTCTTTGTACTGATAAGTTTAGCAACCACATATCAAACTGGAAGATCCTGAAAGAGCACTCATTTTCGGACCATAGGTTTATAGAATTCACTATATCAAACTCACCTTACACCCCTAAGGTGATGCAGAATATCAAAAAAACAAACTGGGGTTATTATAGAAAACTGCTACTCAAGAGACTCCCTTCGGAACCACCAACTAAGCCAAAGACGTCAGAGGAACTCGACCATTTAGTATGTGCCTTTGTTAAAAACTGCAACGCAGCACTGCAAAAAGCATACCCCAATAAGAAAGTAAAAGAAACATATAGGCCCCCCTGGTGAACCTCAGACCTAAAAAGACTACGTAAAGAATGTAGGAAAGCATTTAATGCTGCTAAGCATGATGCCCAGGAGTCTTCCTGGGCGCATTATAAAGCAATACTAAGAATCCATAAAAAAGACACGCGGAATGCAAAGCGCGCTTCATGGAATAATTTCTGTAGGGGGATAGAGACCACAACCGAAGCCTCAAGGCTTCGAAAAGTTCTGGCAAAATCACCGACGGCACCCAGTTTTCTTCAAAAACAAGATGGGACCTGGACCGACTCTAGCGTTGAAACAGTTAATCTGCTTTTAGACAACCATTTCTCAGAGTACACCAATGATCTTGGAAATGAGTCGGAACAAAGGAATGTCAGACCGCAACTTATAAACGAGATAATAAGCGACAGAAGTATTTGCTGGGCCATAGACAAATTCGAACCCTACAAAAGTCCGGGGCCAGACTGTATTTACCCAGCTCAGCTACAACATTCCATGGAGCGCACCAAACCGTGGTTAAAAACAATATTTACCAGCTGCTTAAGACTCGGCTACATACCCGTTTTATGGAGAAAGGTTAAGGTAGTGTTTATACCAAAAGCAGGTAGAGCCTCACACACCAAACCAAATGACTTTAGGCCAATAAGCTATTGCTCTTTTCTACTCAAAACTTTCGAGAGACTAATTGAGATGTATATTAGGATTTCGATTAGTCCATCCCTATTGGCTAATGCGCAACATGCCTATACCAAAGGCAAGTCCACGGAGACAGCACTCCACTCACTAGTTTCCAAGCTTGTAAAATCCCTAGAAGAAAAAAGAATTCGCACTTGTTGCATTTCTCGACATTGCGGGGGCATTCAACAATGTAACCCCGCGAGCGATTACCTCGGCTCTCAGGGATCTGCGAATCGACAGCTCTCTAGTTGGACTCATCCACGAAATGCTCACCAGCAGGGTAGTATGTTCGCAGCTGGGGGAAGGCACCGTTCGCAGACCCGTAAACAGAGGCACTCCACAAGGAGGAGTTCTATCTCCACTTTTATAGGTGGTAACTGTAAATAAGCTCTTGCGACGCATGGAAAGAGATGGTTACGAGGTGATCGCGTACGCCGACGATGTTGCGGTAATTGTGAGAGGAAAATTTCCTCAGACGCTATGCAAGCTCATGGAAACAGCTCTCACTTCACTTGTCACCTGAACCAGAGATTGTGGTCTAGAAGTAAATCCTGATAAAACAGAACTAGTGCTATTCACCAGACGATATAAGATACCCACTCTCACACTACCGAAACTTGATGGGAAAAGCCTAATTCTTAAAAGCACCGCGAAGTACCTGGGTCTGATTTTAGACAATAAACTGTACTGGAAGGACAACACAAGGGAGCGAATAAGGAAAGCCACTACGGCGCTTTTCACTTGCAAAAAAGCTATTGGTGTAAAATGGGGTTTCTCCCCTAAGATAGTACACTGTATCTATATAGCCATCGTCCGCCCAATCCTATTATACGGAGGCTTGGTCTGGTGGCCCACGCTAAAAAAATCAACAACGCTTAAACAACTGCAAAGAGTACAAAGAAGCGCGGAGCTCTGCATAATGGAGCCTTAATCTCCTCACCCACTGAGGCTCTAAACACCATACTACACCTGCCACCTCTTGACGTAATCGCTCAAGAGATAGCCGTTATCACAGTTCTAAGGCTTAGAGAAGCTGGTTTCTGGACCCAGAGCACGCTTGGCCACACAGAAATTCTAAGAAAAATGGCTTCTATTCAAATACCAACAAATACGGACTACTGTACACCATCAGCTTCCTTTATAAAGAACTATGAAGTCATCGTACCAACCCGACAGGATTGGTACACAAGACCACACCATATACATAAGGCCATCAACATTTACACTGATGGCTCCAAACTCAACGGGAAAGTCGGGAGAGGTGTGTTTTCCCCTGAACTAAAACTTGAAACATCGTTCAGACTCCCCAACCATTGTAGCGTGTACCAAGCGGAAGTGCTGGTCATCCAGGAGGCTACGCAGCACCTAATCAAAAACCCTAAAGAAAGTAAACAGGTCTATATCTTTTCTGACAGCCAAGCAGCACTGAAAGCACTAGACTCCTGTATAGACAATACAAAGTCTCTCACTGAATGCCGCAGATCTCTAAACGAGATGGCTCAGCATTATAGAATTCAACTCATATGGGTGCCTGGACACCGTGATATTGAGGGCAACTGCAAAGCGGACGAACTGGAAAGGAAAGGTACGACCACCCCGATCCTTCCGAGGAGGAACAGGATAGGTATACCACTTGCCACTTTTAAACTACAAGTTAAGCACAACACCACAAAGGTGGCAAATGAACGTTGAAGTACTCTCCCACACTGCGAAATCTCCAAACTCACGTGGCAGTTCTACGATAAAAGGCGCACATCAACCCTTCTGGGGCTAAAAAGAAGCGAAGTCTTTACCTTAATAAAAACCCTCACAGGGCACTGTCTAATCGGTACTCATGCGAAAAGACTAGGAGTAAATGCTTCGGAGCACTGTCGCAGTTGCAACGAAGAAGAAGAGAACGTGGAACACCTACTTTGCCAATGTCCAGCTTTAAGTAGAAGAAGACTTCGCACGCTTGGCAGACCAACTCTACAAAGCCTCGCGGAGATAGCGCTAATTAACCAAAAAGCACTGTCGAAATTTATCAAGTCAACAAAATATTTTGATATGGCAGTACAATGGGCCACGCTAGGCCTAAGTGCAAGGGACGGTTATCTTTCCAGCCATTCCAACCTAACCTTATGCCGCCAAAGCCCACAGGTTCGGGGTGATGCAAGATCGTCGTGCATGTTGGTTTGAAGGATGTCAGAATATAAGGAGACAGGAATAGTTGAAGAGGTGGAGAAGGCAATAAGCAATGGAGGGAAAATCAGGAGTCACCGTAGTGGCGTGATGTTACGGTGAAGCGAAAGGGAAGAGAAAGAAATAGTGGAATAAGGGAGAAGGCAGCAAACGATGGCGCGATTTTACCGTTAGCGAAAAGGAGAAAAGCGAAACGAAGAAAATAAACCGGTCTGATAGTCCTAGAGGTGGGTGGCCAACGATGACCTCCGATATATATGGCGTTGTGAAATGATTTCTTTTACTTAATTTTATTAAATTTCCTTTACTAAAAGTAAAGATTTTACCAAACTTCAATTACGTTAAATTTTTTTCTTCTAATTCTTCCATATCAATCAAAATATAGACGTTTAAGGTCCAAGTAAAAAAGTTTACCATTTATATCATATTCGAAATAATTGCAAAATTTCCTGATTATTCCAAACTAAATAAATAGATAAATCGAAAAATTTCACACATTAACTTTTCTTATTCGGTCATTATTAGTATAAAGCATTTTAATTACTTATAATTCTAACAATATACTCATTTTTCATATCCCGATTAAACGAGGTTATCGAGGGCTGGCCATCCATAGCATGCCATGGGAAATTCCGTTGCATGGGTGACGGCGGATATAACAACCCGCTGGCAGCACGGCACTAGTAGTTAGCGTCGGAGTGGCAGTGAATAATTGCTGGCAGAGTGTGAAGGTGTCGAGTGAAGTTGAGTGTGTGTGTGCGTTGTGTGCTCCAAAGGAAATTTAGTGTGTGAAAGTTCTTATCAGTTCTCTGGTTTGTTATGGTCCACTAGGCACAGGCCACCCTGTGCCCAAGAAATCTTGCTGCAGGCGAGATGGCAGCATATCCCGAATTTGTGGACTAGCAATGTCTTTGATGGGGGTGCTCGACTTGCATACACGCGACTCTCCAAATCGTCGACTCGTAGGTGCTCAGCCACTCGGTGGCTGACACCCCCTTGTACTAGGGGCCTCCCCGTGGTGACACCCGGTAACGCTTTGGCGGCTAATTCGAGCGGCGACCCCCCAAAACCCCCTCATACCCGCAATTCCTACTCAGGCCTACTCCTGTACCCAACTTCCCCCTCCCTTTTTATTTATTTACAGGGCCGTATCAAGGTGTTAAACGACCCGTGCCGGGGATCAGCCTGGCTGGGGACCTTTACAAAGCCCAGTCTCTAACGGAGTGCTCCGGATACCGGGCAACCTTCGGAGCTAACTAGCCTTATCCGGGTACAGCGGATCTCTGCCCGGGTGGACGTTCCCTTTTCTCCGCCACTCGTGGGTCATTATTATGGACAATTTAGAAAACAAAAACTTAATACCAACAAGGGAGTGCGGCGCTCCCAAGCAAAGGCCGACAGGAGCTACAACCTTCGCAACACATAAAGCTACGGCACCACCGAGCTTAAGGACACACAACCTTCAACAAAAACAAACAAGGACAAAGGTACCCCCTGGTCCGAGAAGCCCGAAGGCTAATGCCACTCGCAAGAGTGGTACGAGCCAGGAGGCCCAAACTGTCGACAGCGGGCACCCTGTGCCTTCCTGCAGCAATCTCGTCACTCAGCGACCAGCGGCTGGCGGGACGACTGCAGTAAGACCCAGACAAGGCCCGTTGACGAGCAATAGGGCCAAGGAATTCTTTCGTCCAAACCCGTCGAAGGCCACCCACCCAGATAGACGAAAAGCCTCACGGATTCTCCGTCGTCAAGCCACATCACCGATCAGGGAGGAGCAGGTATCGAGGGAGGACTCTGTGAAGGTCCAAGGGGATATCGAGTGGGCTAGGTTGGTTATTCCAGACTTCGATGTTAACCTATACGGCAAGTCAGCGGCTACCAAGCGACAACGATCCGTAGAGGAACTGCAACCGTTAGCATCGAAAAGGGCCAAAACGCAGGGCGCATGGACTCGACCCTTCGCAGAAATTACTAAAGATCGGAAAGTTATAGGCGTCATTGATAGCAATAACTAGGAAGGTAGGATACCCAGACTTCAATGGAAATGGGTAAATGCCGCCCTGGCCAAAGTAGCACTAGCAGTGCTGAAAGAGAACCCTGGACCGCCGCCATCATGCTCTGATGCTGGATGGTTCCAGGGGAACGTGAAGCTAGTCGCCTGTGACGATAACAGATCGGTCGAAATGTACAAATCGGCCATTGACAAGGTGGGCGAAGTGTACCCCGGAGCCTGCCTCAAGGTAGTAGATGCAAAGGACATACCGTCACGCCCAAGAGCAAGAGCCTGGGTACCAGTTACACCATCGGACCCAGTGGAGATCCTGGAGATGGTACAACTATTTCACCCAAACCTACCCACACAAAACTGGAGAATGGTAAACACCGAACCGACAGATCGGGCGACGATGCAGGTGGTTCTCCTACTAAATAATGAGAGCATAGAAATGCTGGCTAAATGCGAGAACAGGATAAACTATGGGTTCGGGAAGATTACCCTTAAGGTTTACAAAACCGACACCGAAGCCCTAGTGAACCTGGCAAATTGTGTAGAAGCGGAGGAACCACCAAGCGACCACGAGATAGAGGTAGAAAAGAAGACGAAGGATGATCTGAGCGGATACACCTCATCCGGATCGGAAGGAGGCGCGACCCTAAGTAGGCTATATGGGGAGTGCGAGCTACTCAGTGATAAGGAAGCGGACACTACAATCGTGGAGAAGGTGGTATCGTGTGATGAAGGTTGTTCAGATAAACCTTTATCACAGTGAAGCAGCGTCCGCTGCGCTTCTACTTCAACTGGCGTCAGGGGAAGTAGACATAGCTCTGGTCCAGGAGCCATGGATCACTGGTGATAGGATCCGTGGCCTGAAGACCCCGAAATATGCTCTGTTCGGAGCTCAAGGTAAAGGGAAACCCCGTACCTGTATTCTAGTTAAAACTATTATAAACTCTTTTATTCTACCACCGTATAGTAATGGAGACGTAACCACAGTCAGCATTGAACTGGCGCAGAAAAGGCTCAGGGTGGCCTCCTTTTATCTGGCTCATGACCACGAGGGGCCTCTGCCGCTAAAACCTATGAGGGAACTAGCGAGGGACACAAACCCACTAAGTACAACACTCATTATGGGAGCAGACGCTAACGCCCATCACACGCAATGGGGTAGCTCCACCATCAACGAACGAGGGGAGTCACTCTATAACTACTTACTTAATACAAATCTAGCTTTATGCAACAAAGGCACTGACCCAACGTTTATAACAGCCAATCGTAAAGAAGTCTTAGATATTACTCTTTGTACTGATAAGTTTAGCAACCACATATCAAACTGGAAGATCCTGAAAGAGCACTCATTTTCGGACCATAGGTTTATAGAATTCACTATATCAAACTCACCTTACACCCCTAAGGTGATGCAGAATATCAAAAAAACAAACTGGGGTTATTATAGAAAACTGCTACTCAAGAGACTCCCTTCGGAACCACCAACTAAGCCAAAGACGTCAGAGGAACTCGACCATTTAGTATGTGTCTTTGTTAAAAACTGCAACGCAGCACTGCAAAAAGCATGCCCCAATAAGAAAGTAAAAGAAACATAAAGGCCCCCCTGGTGGACCTCAGACCTAAATAGACTACGTAAAGAATGTAGGAAAGCATTTAATGCTGCTAAGCATGATGCCCAGGAGTCTTCCTGGGCGCATGATAAAGCAATACTAAGAATCTATAAAAAAGACACGCGGAATGCAAAGCGCACTTCATGGAATAATTTCTGTAGGGGGATAGAGACCACAACCGAAGCCTCAAGGCTTCGAAAAGTTCTGGAAAAATCACCGACGGCACCCAGTTTTCTTCAAAAACAAGATGGGACCTGGACCGACTCTAGCGTTGAAACAGTTAATCTGCTTTTAGACAACCATTTCTCAGAGTACACCAATGATCTTGGAAATGAGTCAGAACAAAGGAATGTCAGACCGCAGCTTATAAACGAGATAATAAGCGACAGAAGTATTTGCTGGGCCATAGACAAATTCGAACCCTACAAAAGTCCGGGGCCAGACTGTATTTACCCAGCTCAACTACAACATTCCATGGAGCGCACCAAACCGTGGTTAAAAACAATATTTACCAGCTGCTTTAGACTCGGCTACATACCCGTTTTATGGAGAAAGGTTAAGGTAGTGTTTATACCAAAAGCAGGTAGAGCCTCACACACCAAACCAAATGACTTTAGGCCAATAAGCCTCTGCTCTTTTCTACTCAAAACTTTCGAGAGACTAATTGAGATGTATATTAGGATTTCGATTAGTCCATCCCTATTGGCTAATGCGCAACATGCCTATACCAAAGGCAAGTCCACGGAGACAGCACTCCACTCACTAGTTTCCAAGCTTGTAAAATCCCTAGAAGAAAAAAGAATTCGCACTTGTTGCGTTTCTCGACATTGCGGGGGCATTCAACAATGTAACCCCGCGAGCGATTACCTCGGCTCTCAGGGATCTGCGAATCGACAGCTCTCTAGTTGGACTCATCCACGAAATGCTCACCAGCAGGGTAGTGTGTTCGCAGCTGGGGGAAGGCACCGTTCGCAGACCCGTAAACAGAGGCACTCCACAAGGAGGAGTTCTATCTCCACTTTTATGGGTGGTAACTGTAAATAAGCTCTTGCGACGCATGAAAAGAGATGGTTACGAGGTGATCGCGTACGCCGACGATGTTGCGGTAATCGTGAGAGGAAAATTTCCTCAGACGCTATGCAAACTCATGGAAACAGCTCTCACTTCACTTGTCACCTGAACCAGAGATTGTGGTCTAGAAGTAAATCCTGATAAAACAGAACTAGTGCTATTCACCAGACGATATAAGATACCCACTCTCACACTACCGAAACTTGATGGGAAAAGCCTAATTCTTAAAAGCACCGCGAAGTACCTGGGTCTGATTTTAGACAATAAACTGTACTGGAAGGACAACACAAGGGAGCGAATAAGGAAAGCCACTACGGCGCTTTTCACTTGCAAAAAAGCTATTGGTGTAAAATGGGGTTTCTCCCCTAAGATAGTACACTGTATCTATATAGCCATCGTCCGCCCAATCCTATTATACGGAGGCTTGGTCTGGTGGCCCACGCTAAAAAAATCAACAACGCTTAAACAACTGCAAAGAGTACAAAGAAGCGCGGAGCTCTGCATAATGGAGCCTTAATCTCCTCACCCACTGAGGCTCTAAACACCATACTACACCTGCCACCTCTTGACGTAATCGCTCAAGAGATAGCCGTTATCACAGTTCTAAGGCTTAGAGAAGCTGGTTTCTGGACCCAGAGCACGCTTAGCCACACACAAATTCTAAGAAAAATGGCTTCTATTCAAATACCAACAAATACGGACTACTGTACACCATCAGCTTCCTTTATAAAGAACTATGAAGTCATCGTACCAACCCGACAGGATTGGTACACAAGACCACACCATATACATAAGGCCATCAACATTTACACTGATGGCTCCAAACTCAACGGGAAAGTCGGGAGAGGTGTGTTTTCCCCTGAACTAAAACTTGAAACATCGTTCAGACTCCCCAACCACTGTAGCGTGTACCAAGCGGAAGTGCTGGTCATCCAGGAGGCTACGCAGCACCTAATCAAAAACCCTAAAGAAAGTAAACAGGTCTATATCTTTTCTGACAGCCAAGCAGCACTGAAAGCACTAGACTCCTGTATAGACAATACAAAGTCTCTCACTGAATGCCGCAGATCTCTAAACGAGATGGCTCAGCATTATAGAATTCAACTCATATGGGTGCCTGGACACCGTGATATTGAGGGCAACTGCAAAGCGGACGAACTGGCAAGGAAAGGTACGACCACCCCGATCCTTCCGAGGAGGAACAGGATAGGTATACCACTTGCCACTTTTAAACTACATGTTAGGCACAACACCGCAAAGTTGGCGAATGAACGTTGAAGTACTCTCCCACATTGCGAAATCTCCAAACTCACGTGGCAGTTCTACGATAAAAGGCGCACATCAACCCTTCTGGGGCTAAAAAGAAGCGAAGTCTTTACCTTAATAAAAACCCTCACAGGGCACTGTCTAATCGGTACTCATGCGAAAAGACTAGGAGTAAATGCTTCGGAGCACTGTCGCAGTTGCAACGAAGAAGAAGAGAACGTGGAACACCTACTTTGCCAATGTCCAGCTTTAAGTAGAAGAAGACTTCGCACGCTTGGCAGACCAACTCTACAAAGCGCTAATTAACCCAAAAGCACTGTCGAAATTTATCAAGTCAACAAAATGGTTTGAGCCCGATGTGCAGGAGAATTGAGGAGCGAATTCGCATATACCAGTACAATGGGCCACGCTAGGCCTAAGTGCAAGGGACGGTTCTCTTTCCAACCATTCCAACCTAACCTTATGCCGCCAAAGCCCACAGGTTCGGGGTGC
Source organism: Philophylla caesio (assembly GCA_963971545.1). Taxonomy (NCBI): domain Eukaryota; kingdom Metazoa; phylum Arthropoda; class Insecta; order Diptera; family Tephritidae; genus Philophylla; species Philophylla caesio. The sequence continues at coordinate 103,198,011 of OZ020604.1, forward strand.
TGCCAGATCGTCGTGCATGTTGGTTTGAAGGATGTCAGAATATAAGGAGACAGGAATAGTTGAAGAGGTGGAGAAGGCAATAAGCAATGGCGGGAAAATCAGGAGTCACCGTAGTGGCGTGATGTTACGGTGAAGCGAAAGGGAAGGGAAAGAAATAGTGGAATAAGGGAGAAGGCAGCAAACGATGGCGCGATTTTACCGTTAGCGAAAAGGAGAAAAGCGAAACGAAGAAAATAAACCGGTCTGATAGTCCTAGAGGTGGGTGGCCAACGATGACCTCCGATATATATGGCGTTGTGAAATGATTTCTTTTACTTAATTTTATTAAATTCCCTTTACTAAAAGTAAAGATTTTACCAAACTTCAAATACGTTAAATTTTTTTCTTCTAATTCTTCCATATCAATCAAAATATAGACGTTTAAGGTCCAAGTAAAAAAGTTTACCATTTATATCATATTCGAAATAATTGCAAAATTTCCTGATTATTCCAAACTAAATAAATAGATAAATCGAAAAATTTCACACATTAACTTTTCTTATTCGGTCATTATTAGTATAAAGCATTTTAATTACTTATAATTCTAACAATATACTCATTTTTCATATCCCGATTAAACGAGGTTATCGAGGGCTGGCCATCCATAGCATGCCATGGGAAATTCCGTTGCATGGGTGACGGCGGATATAACAACCCGCTGGCAGCACGGCACTAGTAGTTAGCGTCGGAGTGGCAGTGAATAATTCCTGGCAGAGTGTGAAGGTGCTCCAAAGGAAATTTAGTGTGTGAAAGTTCTTATCAGTTCTCTGGTTTGTTATGGTCCACTAGGCACAGGCCACCCTGTGCCCAAGAAATCTTGCTGCAGGCGAGATGGCAGCATATCCCGAATTTGTGGACTAGCAATGTCTTTGATGGGGGTGCTCGACTTGCACACACGCTACTCTCCAAATCGTCGACTCGTAGGTGCTCAGCCACTCGGTGGCTGACACCCCCTTGTACTAGGGGCCTCCCCGTGGTGACACCCGGTAACGCTTTGGCGGCTAATTCGAGCGGCGACCCCCTAAAACCCCCTCATACCCGCAATTCCTACTCAGGCCTACTCCAGTACCCAACTTCCCCCTCCCTTTTTATTTATTTACAGGGCCGTATCAAGGTGTCAAACGACCCGTGCCGGGGATCAGCCTGGCTGGGGGCCCTTACAAAGCCCAGTCTCTAACGGAGTGCTCCGGATACCGGGCAACCTTCGGACCTAACTAGCCTTATCCGGGTACAGCGGATCTCTGCCCGGGTGGACGTTCCCCTTTCTCCGCCACTCGTGGGTCATTATTATGGACAATTTAGAAAACAAAAACTTAATACCAACAAGGGAGTGCGGCGCTCCCAAGCAAAGGCCGACAGGAGCTACAACCTTCGCAACACATAAAGCTACGGCACCACCGAGCTTAAGGACACACAACCTTCAACAAAAACAAACAAGGACAAAGGTACCCCCTGGTCCGAGAAGCCCGAAGGCTAATGCCACTCGCAAGAGTGGTACGAGCCAGGAGGCCCAAACTGTCGACAGCGGGCACCCTGTGCCTTCCTGCAGCAATCTCGTCACTCAGCTACCAGCGGCTGGCGGGACCACTACAGTGAGACCCAGACAAGGCCCGTTGACGAGCAATAGGGCCAAGGAATTCTTTCGTCCAAACCCGTCGAAGGCTACCCACCCAGATATACGAAAAGCCTCACGGATTCTCCGGCGTCAAGCCACCTCACCGATCAGGGAGGAGCAGGTATCGAGGGAGGACTCTGTGAAGGTCCAAGAGGATATCGAGTGGGCTAGGTTGGTAATTCCAGACTTCGATGTTAACCTATACGGCAAGTCAGCGGCTACCAAGCGACAACGATCCGTAGAGGAACTGCAACCGTTAGCATCGAAAAGGGCCAAAACGCAGGGCGCATGGACTCGACCCTTCGCAGAAATTGCTAAAGATCGGAAAGTTATAGGCGTCATTGATAGCAATAACTAGGAAGGTAGGATACCCAGACATCAATGGAAATGGGTTAATGCCGCCCTAGCCAAAGTAGCACTAGCAGTGCTGAAAGAGAACCCTGGACCGCCGCCATCATGCTCTGATGCTGGATGGTTCCAGGGGAACGTGAAGCTAGTCGCCTGTGACGATAACAGATCGGTCGAAATGTACAAATCGGCCATCGACAAGGTGGGCGAAGTGTACCCCGGAGCCTGCCTCAAGGTAGTAGATGCAAAGGACATACCGTCACGCCCAAGAGCAAGAGCCTGGGTACCAGTTACACCATCGGACCCAGTGGAGATCCTGGAGATGGTACAACTATTTAACCCAAACCTACCCACACAAAACTGGAGAATGGTAAACACCGAACCGACAGATCGGGCGACGATGCAGGTGGTTCTCCTACTAAATAATGAGAGCATAGAAATGCTGGCTAAATGCGAGAACAGGATAAACTATGGGTTCGGGAAGATTACCCTTAAGGTTTACAAAACCGACACCGAAGCCCTAGTGAACCTGGCAAATTGTGTAGAAGCGGAGGAACCACCAAGCGACCACGAGATAGAGGTAGAAGAGAAGACGAAGGATGATCTGAGCGGATACACCTCATCCGGATCGGAAGGAGGCGCGACCCTAAGTAGGCTATATAGGGAGTGCGAGCTACTCAGTGATGAGGAAGCGGACACGACAATCGTGGAGAAGGTGGTATCGTGTGATGAAGGTTGTTCAGATAAACCTTCATCACAGTGAAGCAGCGTCCGCTGAGCTTCTACTTCAACTGGCGTCAGGGGAAGTAGACATAGCTCTGGTCCAGGAGCCATGGATCACTGGTGATAGGATCCGTGGCCTGAAGACCCCGAAATATGCTCTGTTCGGAGCTCAAGGTAAAGGGAAACCCCGTACCTGTATTCTAGTTAAAACTATTATAAACTCTTTTATTCTACCACCGTATAGTAATGGAGACGTAACCACAGTCAGCATTGAACTGGCGCAGAAAAGGCTCAGGGTGGCCTCCTTTTATCTGGCTCATGACCACGAGGGGCCTCTGCCGCTAAAACCTATGGGGGAACTAGCGAGGGACACAAACCCACTAAGTACAACACTCATTATGGGAGGAGACGCTAACGCCCATCACACGCAATAGGGTAGCTCCAATATCAACGAACGAGGTGAGTCACTCTATAACTACTTACTTAATACAAATCTAGCTTTATGCAACAAAGGCACTGACCCAACGTTTATAACAGCCAATCGTAAAGAAGTCCTAGATATTACTCTTTGTACTGATAAGTTTAGCAACCACATATCAAACTGGAAGGTCCTGAAAGAGCACTCATTTTCGGACCATAGGTTTATAGAATTCACTATATCAAACTCACCTTACACCCCTAAGGTGATGCAGAATATCAAAAAAACAAACTGGAGGTATTATAGAAAACTGCTACTCAAGAGACTCCCTTCGGAACCACCAACTAAGCCAAAGACGTCAGAGGAACTCGACCATTTAGTATGTGCCTTTGTTAAAAACTGCAACGCAGCACTGCAAAAAGCATGCCCCAATAAGAAAGTAAAAGAAACATATAGGCCCCCCTGGTGGACCTCAGACCTAAATAGACTACGTAAAGAATGTAGGAAAGCATTTAATGCTGCTAAGCATAATGCCCAGGAGTCTTCCTGGGCGCATTATAAAGCAATACTAAGAATCTATAAAAAAGACACGCGGAATGCAAAGCGCACTTCATGGAATAATTTCTGTAGGGGGATAGAGACCACAACCGAAGCCTCAAGGCTTCGAAAAGTTCTGGGAAAATCACCGACGGCACCCAGTTTTCTTCAAAAACAAGATGGGACCTGGACCGACTCTAGCGTTGAAACAGTTAATCTGCTTTTAGACAACCATTTCTCAGAGTACACCAATGATCTTGGAAATGAGTCAGAACAAAGGAATGTCAGACCGCAGCTTATAAACGAGATAATAAGCGACAGAAGTATTTGCTGGGCCATAGACAAATTCGAACCCTACAAAAGTCCGAGGCCAGACTGTATTTACCCAGCTCAGCTACAACATTCCATGGAGCGCACCAAACCGTGGTTAAAAACAATATTTACCAGCTGCTTAAGACTCGGCTACATACCCGTTTTATGGAGAAAGGTTAAGGTAGTGTTTATACCAAAAGCAGGTAGAGCCTCACACACCAAACCAAATGACTTTAGGCCAATAAGCCTTTGCTCTTTTCTACTCAAAACTTTCGAGAGACTAATTGAGATGTATATTAGGATTTCGATTAGTCCATCCCTATTGGCTAATGCGCAACATGCCTATACCAAAGGCAAGTCCACGGAGACAGCACTCCACTCACTAGTTTCCAAGCTTGTAAAATCCCTAGAAGAAAAAAGAATTCGCACTTGTTGCATTTCTCGACATTGCGGGGGCATTCAACAATGTAACCCCGCGAGCGATTACCTCGGCTCTCAGGAATCTGCGAATCGACAGCTCTCTAGTTGGACTCATTCACTAAATGCTCACCAGCAGGGTAGTGTGTTCGCAGCTGGGGGAAGGCACCGTTCGCAGACCCGTAAACAGAGGCACTCCACAAGGAGGAGTTCTATCTCCACTTTTATGGGTGGTAACTGTAAATAAGCTCTTGCGACGCATGGAAAGAGATGATTACGAGGTGATCGCGTACGCCGACGATGTTGCGGTAATCGTGAGAGGAAAATTTCCTCAGACGCTATGCAAACTCATGGAAACAGCTCTCACTTCACTTGTCACCTGAACCAGAGATTGTGGTCTAGAAGTAAATCCTGATAAAACAGAACTAGTGCTATTCACCAGACGATATAAGTTACCCACTCTCACACTACCAAAACTTGATGGCAAAAGCCTAATTCTTAAAAGCACCGCGAAGTACCTGGGTCTGATTTTAGACAATAAACTGTACTGGAAGGACAACACAAGGGAGCGAATAAGGAAAGCCACTACGGCGCTTTTTACTTGCAAAAAAGCTATTGGTGTAAAATGGGGTTTCTCCCCTAAGATAGTACACTGGATCTATAAAGCCATCGTCCGCCCAATCCTATTATACGGAGGCTTGGTCTGGTGGCCCACGCTAAAAAATTCAACAACGCTTAAACAACTGCAAAGAGTACAAAGGCTCTAAACACCATACTACACCTGCCACCTCTTGACGTAATCGCTCAAGAGATAGCCGTTATCACAGTTCTAAGGCTTAGAGAAGCTGGTTTCTGGACCCAGAGCACGCTTGGCCACACAGAAATTCTAAGAAAAATGGCTTCTATTCAAATACCAACAAATACGGACTACTGTACACCATCAGCTTCCTTTATAAAGAACTATGAAGTCGTCATACCAACCCGACAGGATTGGTACACAAGACCACACCATATACATAAGGCCATCAACATTTACACTGATGGCTCCAAACTCAACGGGAAAGTCGGGAGAGGTGTGTTTTCCCCTGAACTAAAACTTGAAACATCGTTCAGACTCCCCAACCACTGTAGCGTGTACCAAGCGGAAGTGCTGGTCATCCAGGAGGCTACGCAGCACCTAATCAAAAACCCTAAAGAAAGTAAACAGGTCTATATCTTTTCTGACAGCCAAGCAGCACTGAAAGCACTAGACTCCTGTATAGACAATACAAAGTCTCTCACTCAATGTCGCAGATCTCTAAACGAGATGGCTCAGCATTATAGAATTCAACTCATATGGGTGCCTGAACACCGTGATATTGAGGGCAACTGCTAAGCGGACGAACTGGCAAGGAAAGGTATGACCACCCCGATCCTTCCGAGGAGGAACAGGATAGGTATACCACTTGCCACTTTTAAACTACAAGTTAAGCACAACACCACAAAGGTGGCGAATGAACGTTGAAGTACTCTCCCACACCGCGAAATCTCCAAACTCACGTGGCAGTTCTACGATAAAAGGCGCACATCAACCCTTCTGGGGCTAAAAAGAAACGAAGTCTTTACCTTAATAAAAACCCTCACAGGGCACTGTCTAATCGGTACTCATGCGAAAAGACTAGGAGTAAATGCTTTGGAGCACTGTCGCAGTTGCAACGAAGAAGAAGAGAACGTGGAACACCTACTTCACCAATGTCCAGCTTTAAGTAGAAGAAGACTTCGCACGCTTGGCAGACCAACTCTACAAAGCCTCGCGGAGATAGCGCTAATTAACCCAAAAGCACTGTCGAAATTTATCAAGTCAACAAAATGGTTTGAGCCCGATGTGCAGGAGAATTGAGGAGCGAATTCGCATATGCCAGTACAATGGGCCACGCTAGGCCTAAGTGCAAGGGACGGTTCTCTTTCCAACCATTCCAACCTAACCTTATGCCGCCAAAGCCCACAGGTTCGGGGTGCTGCCAGATCGTCGTGCATGTGGGTTTGAAGGATGTCAGAATATAAGGAGACAGGAATAGTTGAAGAGGTGGAGAAGGCAATAAGCAATGGCGGGAAAATCAGGAGTCACCGTAGTGGCGTGATGTTACGGTGAAGCGAAAGGGAAGAGAAAGAAATAGTGGAATAAAGGAGAAGGCAGCAAACGATGGCGCGATTTTACCGTTAGCGAAAAGGAGAAAAGCGAAACGAAGAAAATAAACCGGTCTGATAGTCTTAGAGGTGGGTGGTCAACGATGACCTCCGATATATATGGCGTTGTGAAATGATTTCTTTTACTTAATTTTATTAAATTCCCTTTACTAAAAGTAAAGATTTTACCAAACTTCAAATACGTTAAATTTTTTTGTTCTAATTCTTCCATATCAATCAAAATATAGACGTTTAAGGTCCAAGTAAAAAAGTTTACCATTTATATCATATTCGAAATAATTGCAAAATTTCCTGATTATTCCAAACTAAATAAATAGATAAATCGAAAAATTTCACACATTAACTTTTCTTATTCGGTCATTATTAGTATAAAGCATTTTAATTACTTATAATTCTAACAATATACTCATTTTTCATATCCCGATTAAACGAGGTTATCGAGGGCTGGCCATCCATAGCATGCCATGGGAAATTCCGTTGCATGGGTGACGGCGGATATAACAACCCGCTGGCAGCACGGCACTAGTAGTTAGCGTCGGAGTGGCAGTGAATAATTCCTGGCAGAGTGTGAAGGTGTCGAGTGAAGTTGAGTGTGTGTGTGCGTTGTGTGCTCCAAAGGAAATTTAGTGTGTGAAAGTTCTTATCAGTTCTCTGGTTTGTTATGGTCCACTAGGCACAGGCCACCCTGTGCCCAAGAAATCTTGCTGCAGGCGAGATGGCAGCATATCCCGAATTTGTGGACTAGCAATGTCTTTGATGGGGGTGCTCGACTTGCACACACGCTACTCTCCAAATCGTCGACTCGTAGGTGCTCAGCCACTCGGTGGCTGACACCCCCTTGTACTAGGGGCCTCCCCGTGGTGACACCCGGTAACGCTTTGGCGGCTAATTCGAGCGGCGACCCCCCAAAACCCCCTCATACCCGCAATTCCTACTCAGGCCTACTCCTGTACCCAACTTCCCCCTCCCTTTTTATTTATTTACAGGGCCGTATCAAGGTGTTAAACGACCCGTGCCGGGGATCAGCCTGGCTGGGGGCCTTTACAAAGCCCAGTCTCTAACGGAGTGCTCCGGATACCGGGCAACCTTCGGAGCTAACTAGCCTTATCCGGGTACAGCGGATCTCTGCCCGGGTGGACGTTCCCTTTTCTCCGCCACTCGTGGGTCATTATTATGGACAATTTAGAAAACAAAAACTTAATACCAACAAGGGAGTGCGGCGCTCCCAAGCAAAGGCCGACAGGAGCTACAACCTTCGCAACACATAAAGCTACGGCACCACCGAGCTTAAGGACACACAACCTTCAACAAAAACAAACAAGGACAAAGGTACCCCCTGGTCCGAGAAGCCCGAAGGCTAATGCCACTCGCAAGAGTGGTACGAGCCAGGAGGCCCAAACTGTCGACAGCGGGCACCCTGTGCCTTCCTGCAGCAATCTCGTCACTCAGCGACCAGCGGCTGGCGGGACGACTGCAGTAAGACCCAGACAAGGCCCATTGACGAGCAATAGGGCCAAGGAATTCTTTCGTCCAAACCCGTCGAAGGCCACCCACCCAGATAGACGAAAAGCCTCACGGATTCTCCGTCGTCAAGCCACATCACCGATCAGGGAGGAGCAGGTATCGAGGGAGGACTCTGTGAAGGTCCAAGGGGATATCGAGTGGGCTAGGTTGGTTATTCCAGACTTCGATGTTAACCTATACGGCAAGTCAGCGGCTACCAAGCGACAACGATCCGTAGAGGAACTGCAACCGTTAGCATCGAAAAGGGCCAAAACGCAGGGCGCATGGACTCGACCCTTCGCAGAAATTACTAAAGATCGGAAAGTTATAGGCGTCATTGATAGCAATAACTAGGAAGGTAGGATACCCAGACTTCAATGGAAATGGGTTATTGCCGCCCTGGCCAAAGTAGCACTAGCAGTGCTGAAAGAGAACCCTGGACCGCCGCCATCATGCTCTGATGCTGGATGGTTCCAGGGGAACGTGAAGCTAGTCGCCTGTGACGATAACAGATCGGTCGAAATGTACAAATCGGCCATTGACAAGGTGGGCGAAGTGTACCCCGGAGCCTGCCTCAAGGTAGTAGATGCAAAGGACATACCGTCACGCCCAAGAGCAAGAGCCTGGGTACCAGTTACACCATCGGACCCAGTGGAGATCCTGGAGATGGTACAACTATTTAACCCAAACCTACCCACACAAAACTGGAGAATGGTAAACACCGAACCGACAGATCGGGCGACGATGCAGGTGGTTCTCCTACTAAATAATGAGAGCATAGAAATGCTGGCTAAATGCGAGAACAGGATAAACTATGGGTTCGGGAAGATTACCCTTAAGGTTTACAAAACCGACACCGAAGCCCTAGTGAACCTGGCAAATTGTGTAGAAGCGGAGGAACCACCAAGCGACCACGAGATAGAGGTAGAAAAGAAGACGAAGGATGATCTGAGCGGATACACCTCATCCGGATCGGAAGGAGGCGCGACCCTAAGTAGGCTATATGGGGAGTGCGAGCTACTCAGTGATAAGGAAGCGGACACTACAATCGTGGAGAAGGTGGTATCGTGTGATGAAGGTTGTTCAGATAAACCTTTATCACAGTGAAGCAGCGTCCGCTGCGCTTCTACTTCAACTGGCGTCAGGAGAAGTAGACATAGCTCTGGTCCAGGAGCCATGGATCACTGGTGATAGGATCCGTGGCCTGAAGACCCCGAAATATGCTCTGTTCGGAGCTCAAGGTAAAGGGAAACCCCGTACCTGTATTCTAGTGAAAACTATTATAAACTCTTTTATTCTACCACCGTATAGTAATGGAGACGTAACCACAGTCAGCATTGAACTGGCGCAGAAAAGGCTCAGGGTGGCCTCCTTTTATCTGGCTCATGACCACGAGGGGCCTCTGCCGCTAAAGCTAAGTACAACACTCATTATGGGAGCAGACGCTAACGCCCATCACACGCAATGGGGTAGCTCCACCATCAACGAACGAGGTGAGTCACTCTATAACTACTTACTTAATACAAATCTAGCTTTATGCAACAAAGGCACTGACCCAACGTTTATAACAGCCAATCGTAAAGAAGTCTTAGATATTACTCTTTGTACTGATAAGTTTAGCAACCACATATCAAACTGGAAGATCCTGAAAGAGCACTCATTTTCGGACCATAGGTTTATAGAATTCACTATATCAAACTCACCTTACACCCCTAAGGTGATGCAGAATATCAAAAAAACAAACTGGAGTTATTATAGAAAACTGCTACTCAAGAGACTCCCTTCGGAACCACCAACTAAGCCAAAGACGTCAGAGGAACTCGACCATTTAGTATGTGTCTTTGTTAAAAACTGCAACGCAGCACTGCAAAAAGCATGCCCCAATAAGAAAGTAAAAGAAACATAAAGGCCCCCTGGTGGACCTCAGACCTAAATAGACTACGTAAAGAATGTAGGAAAGCATTTAATGCTGCTAAGCATGATGCCCAGGAGTCTTCCTGGGCGCATGATAAAGCAATACTAAGAATCTATAAAAAAGACACGCGGAATGCAAAGCGTACTTCATGGAATAATTTCTGTAGGGGGATAGAGACCACAACCGAAGCCTCAAGGCTTCGAAAAGTTCTCGAAAAATCACCGACGGCACCCAGTTTTCTTCAAAAACAAGATGGGACCTGGACCGACTCTAGCGTTGAAACAGTTAATCTGCTTTTAGACAACCATTTCTCAGAGTACACCAATGATCTTGGAAATGAGTCAGAACAAAGGAATGTCAGACCGCAGCTTATAAACGAGATAATAAGCGACAGAAGTATTTGCTGGGCCATAGACAAATTCGAACCCTACAAAAGTCCGGGGCCAGACTGTATTTACCCAGCTCAACTACAACATTCCATGGAGCGCACCAAACCGTGGTTAAAAACAATATTTACCAGCTGCTTTAGACTCGGCTACATACCCGTTTTATGGAGAAAGGTTAAGGTAGTGTTTATACCAAAAGCAGGTAGAGCCTCACACACCAAACCAAATGACTTTAGGCCAATAAGCCTTTGCTCTTTTCTACTCAAAACTTTCGAGAGACTAATTGAGATGTATATTAGGATTTCGATTAGTCCATCCCTATTGGCTAATGCGCAACATGCCTATACCAAAGGCAAGTCCACGGAGACAGCACTCCACTCACTAGTTTCCAAGCTTGTAAAATCCCTAGAAGAAAAAAGAATTCGCACTTGTTGCGTTTCTCGACATTGCGGGGGCATTCAACAATGTAACCCCGCGAGCGATTACCTCGGCTCTCAGGGATCTGCGAATCGACAGCTCTCTAGTTGGACTCATCCACGAAATGCTCACCAGCAGGGTAGTGTGTTCGCAGCTGGGGGAAGGCACCGTTCGCAGACCCGTAAACAGAGGCACTCCACAAGGAGGAGTTCTATCTCCACTTTTATGGGTGGTAACTGTAAATAAGCTCTTGCGACGCATGGAAAGAGATGATTACGAGGTGATCGCGTACGCCGACGATGTTGCGGTAATCGTGAGAGGAAAATTTCCTCAGACGCTATGCAAAGTCATGGAAACAGCTCTCACTTCACTTGTCACCTGAACCAGAGATTGTGGTCTAGAAGTAAATCCTGATAAAACAGAACTAGTGCTATTCACCAGACGATATAAGTTACCCACTCTCACACTACCAAAACTTGATGGCAAAAGCCTAATTCTTAAAAGCACCGCGAAGTACCTGGGTCTGATTTTAGACAATAAACTGTACTGGAAGGACAACACAAGGGAGCGAATAAGGAAAGCCACTACGGCGCTTTTTACTTGCAAAAAAGCTATTGGTGTAAAATGGGGTTTCTCCCCTAAGATAGTACACTGGATCTATAAAGCCATCGTCCGCCCAATCCTATTATACGGAGGCTTGGTCTGGTGGCCCACGCTAAAAAAATCAACAACGCTTAAACAACTGCAAAGAGTACAAAGGCTCTAAACACCATACTACACCTGCCACCTCTTGACGTAATCGCTCAAGAGATAGCCGTTATCACAGTTCTAAGGCTTAGAGAAGCTGGTTTCTGGACCCAGAGCACGCTTGGCCACACAGAAATTCTAAGAAAAATGGCTTCTATTCAAATACCAACAAATACGGACTACTGTACACCATCAGCTTCCTTTATAAAGAACTATGAAGTCGTCGTACCAACCCGACAGGATTGGTACACAAGACCACACCATATACATAAGGCCATCAACATTTACACTGATGGCTCCAAACTCAACGGGAAAGTCGGGAGAGGTGTGTTTTCCCCTGAACTAAAACTTGAAACATCGTTCAGACTCCCCAACCACTGTAGCGTGTACCAAGCGGAAGTGCTGGTCATCCAGGAGGCTACGCAGCACCTAATCAAAAACCCTAAAGAAAGTAAACAGGTCTATATCTTTTCTGAAAGCACTAGACTCCTGTTTAGACAATACAAAGTCTCTCACTGAATGCCGCAGATCTCTAAACGAGATGGCTCAGCATTATAGAATTCAACTCATATGGGTGCCTGGACACCGTGATATTGAGGGCAACTGCAAAACGGACGAACTGGCAAGGAAAGGTACGACCACCCCGATCCTTCCGAGGAGGAACAGGATAGGTATACCACTTTCCACTTTTAAACTACAAGTTAAGCACAACACCACAAAGGTGGCAAATGAACGTTGAAGTACTCTCCCACACTGCGAGATCTCCAAACTCACGTGGCAGTTCTACGATAAAAGGCGCACATCAACCCTTCTGGGGCTAAAAAGAAGCGAAGTCTTTACCTTAATAAAAACCCTCACAGGGCACTGTCTAATCGGTAGTCATGCGAAAAGACTAGGAGTAAATGCTTCTGAGCACTGTCGCAGTTGCAACGAAGAAGAAGAGAACGTGGAACACCTACTTTGCCAATGTCCAGCTTTAAGTAGAAGAAGACTTCGCACGCTTGGCAGACCAACTCTACAAAGCCTCGCGGAGATAGCGCTAATTAACCCAAAAGCACTGTCGAAATTTATCAAGTCAACAAAATGGTTTGAGCCCGATGTGCAGGAGAATTGAGAAGCGAATTCGCATATGGCAGTACAATAGGCCACGCTAGGCCTAAGTGCAAGGGACGGTTCTCTTTCCAGTCATTCCAACCTAACCTTATGCCGCCAAAGCGCATAGGTTCGGGGTGCTGCCAGATCGTCGTGCATGTTGGTTTGAAGGATGTCAGAATATAAGGAGACAGGAATAGTTGAAGAGGTGGAGAAGGCAATAAGCAATGGCGGGAAAATCAGGAGTCACCGTAGTGGCGTGATGTTACGGTGAAGCGAAAGGGAAGAGAAAGAAATAGTGGAATAAGGGAGAAGGCAGCAAACGATGGCGCGATTTTACCGTTAGCGAAAAGGATAAAAGCGAAACGAAGAAAATAAACCGGTCTGATAGTCCTAGAGGTGGGTGGCCAACGATGACCTCCGATATATATGGCGTTGTGAATTGATTTCTTTTACTTAATTTTATTAAATTCCCTTTACTAAAAGAAAAGATTTTACCAAACTTCAATTACGTTAAATTTTTTTCTTCTAATTCTTCCATATCAATCAAAATATAGACGTTTAAGGTCCAAGTAAAAAAATTTACCATTTATATCATATTCGAAATAATTGCAAAATTTCCTGATTATTCCAAACTAAATAAATAGATAAATCGAAAAATTTCACACATTAACTTTTCTTATTCGGTCATTATTAGTATAAAGCATTTTAATTACTTATAATTCTTACAATATACTCATTTTTCATATCCCGATTAAACGAGGTTATCGAGGGCTGGCCATCCATAGCATGCCATGGGAAATTCCGTTGCATGGGTGACGGCGGATATAACAACCCGCTGGCAGCACGGCACTAGTAGTTAGCGTCGGAGTGGCAGTGAATAATTCCTGGCAGAGTGTGAAGGTGTCGAGTGAAGTTGAGTGTGTGTGTGCGTTGTGTGCTCCAAAGGAAATTTAGTGTGTGAAAGTTCTTATCAGTTCTCTGGTTTGTTATGGTCCACTAGGCACAGGCCACCCTGTGCCCAAGAAATCTTGCTGCAGGCGAGATGGCAGCATATCCCGAATTTGTGGACTAGCAATGTCTTTGATGGGGGTGCTCGACTTGCACACACGCTACTCTCCAAATCGTCGACTCGTAGGTGCTCAGCCACTCGGTGGCTGACACCCCCTTGTACTAGGGGCCTCCCCGTGGTGACACCCGGTAACGCTTTGGCGGCTAATTCGAGCGGCGACCCCCCAAAACCCCCTCATACCCGCAATTCCTACTCAGGCCTACTCCAGTACCCAACTTCCCCCTCCCTTTTTATTTATTTACAGGGCCGTATCAAGGTGTCAAACGACCCGTGCCGGGGATCAGCCTGGCTGGGGGCCCTTACAAAGCCCAGTCTCTAACGGAGTGCTCCGGATACCGGGCAACCTTCGGACCTAACTAGCCTTATCCGGGTACAGCGGATCTCTGCCCGGGTGGACGTTCCCCTTTCTCCGCCACTCGTGGGTCATTATTATGGACAATTTAGAAAACAAAAACTTAATACCAACAAGGGAGTGCGGCGCTCCCAAGCAAAGGCCGACAGGAGCTACAACCTTCGCAACACATAAAGCTACGGCACCACCGAGCTTAAGGACACACAACCTTCAACAAAAACAAACAAGGACAAAGGTACCCCCTGGTCCGAGAAGCCCGAAGGCTAATGCCACTCGCAAGAGTGGTACGAGCCAGGAGGCCCAAACTGTCGACAGCGGGCACCCTGTGCCCTCCTGCAGCAATCTCGTCACTCAGCGACCAGCGGCTGGCGGGACGACTGCAGTGAGACCCAGACAAGGCCCGTTGACGAGCAATAGGGCCAAGGAATTCTTTCGTCCAAACCCGTCGAAGGCCACCCACCCAGATAGACGAAAAGCCTCACGGATTCTCCGTCGTCAAGCCACATCACCGATCAGGGAGGAGCAGGTATCGAGGGAGGACTCTGTGAAGGTCCAAGAGGATATCGAGTGGGCTAGGTTGGTTATTCCAGACTTCGATGTTAACCTATACGGCAAGTCAGCGGCTACCAAGCGACAACGATCCGTAGAGGAACTGCAACCGTTAGCATCGAAAAGGGCCAAAACGCAGGGCGCATGGACTCGACCCTTCGCAGAAATTGCTAAAGATCGGAAAGTTATAGGCGTCATTGATAGCAATAACTAGGAAGGTAGGATACCCAGACATCAATGGAATTGGGTTAATGCCGCCCTAGCCAAAGTAGCACTAGCAGTGCTGAAAGAGAACCCTGGACCGCCGCCATCATGCTCTGATGCTGGATGGTTCCAGGGGAACGTGAAGCTAGTCGCCTGTGACGATAACAGATCGGTCGAAATGTACAAATCGGCCATCGACAAGGTGGGCGAAGTGTACCCCGGAGCCTGCCTCAAGGTAGTAGATGCAAAGGACATACCGTCACGCCCAAGAGCAAGAGCCTGGGTACCAGTTACACCATCGGACCTAGTGGAGATCCTGGAGATGGTACAACTATTTAACCCAAACCTACCCACACAAAACTGGAGAATGGTAAACACCGAACCGACAGATCGGGCGACGATGCAGGTGGTTCTCCTACTAAATAATGAGAGCATAGAAATGCTGGCTAAATGCGAGAACAGGATAAACTATGGGTTCGGGAAGATTACCCTTAAGGTTTACAAAACCGACACCGAAGCCCTAGTGAACCTGGCAAATTGTGTAGAAGCGGAGGAACCACCAAGCGACCACGAGATAGAGGTAGAAGAGAAGACGAAGGATGATCTGAGCGGATACACCTCATCCGGATCGGAAGGAGGCGCGACCCTAAGTAGGCTATATAGGGAGTGCGAGCTACTCAGTGATGAGGAAGCGGACACGACAATCGTGGAGAAGGTGGTATCGTGTGATGAAGGTTGTTCAGATAAACCTTCATCACAGTGAAGCAGCGTCCGCTGAGCTTCTACTTCAACTGGCGTCAGGGGAAGTAGACATAGCTCTGGTCCAGGAGCCATGGATCACTGGTGATAGGATCCGTGGCCTGAAGACCCCGAAATATGCTCTGTTCGGAGCTCAAGGTAAAGGGAAACCCCGTACCTGTATTCTAGTTAAAACTATTATAAACTCTTTTATTCTACCACCGTATAGTAATGGAGACGTAACCACAGTCAGCATTGAACTGGCGCAGAAAAGGCTCAGGGTGGCCTCCTTTTATCTGGCTCATGACCACGAGCGGCCTCTGCCGCTAAAACCTATGAGGGAACTAGCGAGGGACACAAACCCACTAAGTACAACACTCATTATGGGAGGAGACGCTAACGCCCATCACACGCAATAGGGTAGCTCCAACATCAACGAACGAGGTGAGTCACTCTATAACTACTTACTTAATACAAATCTAGCTTTATGCAACAAAGGCACTGACCCAACGTTTATAACAGCCAATCGTAAAGAAGTCCTAGATATTACTCTTTGTACTGATAAGTTTAGCAACCACATATCAAACTGGAAGGTCCTGAAAGAGCACTCATTTTCGGACCATAGGTTTATAGAATTCACTATATCAAACTCACCTTACACCCCTAAGGTGATGCAGAATATCAAAAAAACAAACTGGAGTTATTATAGAAAACTGCTACTCAAGAGACTCCCTTCGGAACCACCAACTAAGCCAAAGACGTCAGAGGAACTCGACCATTTAGTATGTGCCTTTGTTAAAAACTGCAACGCAGCACTGCAAAAAGCATGCCCCAATAAGAAAGTAAAAGAAACATATAGGCCCCCCTGGTGGACCTCAGACCTAAATAGACTACGTAAAGAATGTAGGAAAGCATTTAATGCTGCTAAGCATAATGCCCAGGAGTCTTCCTGGGCGCATTATAAAGCAATACTAAGAATCCATAAAAAAGACACGCGGAATGCAAAGCGCACTTCATGGAATAATTTCTGTAGGGGGATAGAGACCACAACCGAAGCCTCAAGGCTTCGAAAAGTTCTGGGAAAATCACCGACGGCACCCAGTTTTCTTCAAAAACAAGATGGGACCTGGACCGACTCTAGCGTTGAAACAGTTAATCTGCTTTTAGACAACCATTTCTCAGAGTACACCAATGATCTTGGAAATGAGTCAGAACAAAGGAATGTCAGACCGCAGCTTATAAACGAGATAATAAGCGACAGAAGTATTTGCTGGGCCATAGACAAATTCGAACCCTACAAAAGTCCGAGGCCAGACTGTATTTACCCAGCTCAGCTACAACATTCCATGGAGCGCACCAAACCGTGGTTAAAAACAATATTTACCAGCTGCTTAAGACTCGGCTACATACCCGTTTTATGGAGAAAGGTTAAGGTAGTGTTTATACCAAAAGCAGGTAGAGCCTCACACACCAAACCAAATGACTTTAGGCCAATAAGCCTTTGCTCTTTTCTACTCAAAACTTTCGAGAGACTAATTGAGATGTATATTAGGATTTCGATTAGTCCATCCCTATTGGCTAATGCGCAACATGCCTATACCAAAGGCAAGTCCACGGAGATAGCACTCCACTCACTAGTTTCCAAGCTTGTAAAATCCCTAGAAGAAAAAAGAATTCGCACTTGTTGCATTTCTCGACATTGCGGGGGCATTCAACAATGTAACCCCGCGAGCGATTACCTCGGCTCTCAGGAATCTGCGAATCGACAGCTCTCTAGTTGGACTCATTCACTAAATGCTCACCAGCAGGGTAGTGTGTTCGCAGCTGGGGGAAGGCACCGTTCGCAGACCCGTAAACAGAGGCACTCCACAAGGAGGAGTTCTATCTCCACTTTTATGGGTGGTAACTGTAAATAAGCTCTTGCGACGCATGGAAAGAGATGATTACGAGGTGATCGCGTACGCCGACGATGTTGCGGTAATCGTGAGAGGAAAATTTCCTCAGACGCTATGCAAAGTCATGGAAACAGCTCTCACTTCACTTGTCACCTGAACCAGAGATTGTGGTCTAGAAGTAAATCCTGATAAAACAGAACTAGTGCTATTCACCAGACGATATAAGTTACCCACTCTCACACTACCAAAACTTGATGGCAAAAGCCTAATTCTTAAAAGCACCGCGAAGTACCTGGGTCTGATTTTAGACAATAAACTGTACTGGAAGGACAACACAAGGGAGCGAATAAGGAAAGCCACTACGGCGCTTTTTACTTGCAAAAAAGCTATTGGTGTAAAATGGGGTTTCTCCCCTAAGATAGTACACTGGATCTATAAAGCCATCGTCCGCCCAATCCTATTATACGGAGGCTTGGTCTGGTGGCCCACGCTAAAAAAATCAACAACGCTTAAACAACTGCAAAGAGTACAAAGGCTCTAAACACCATACTACACCTGCCACCTCTTGACGTAATCGCTCAAGAGATAGCCGTTATCACAGTTCTAAGGCTTAGAGAAGCTGGTTTCTGGACCCAGAGCACGCTTGGCCACACAGAAATTCTAAGAAAAATGGCTTCTATTCAAATACCAACAAATACGGACTACTGTACACCATCAGCTTCCTTTATAAAGAACTATGAAGTCGTCGTACCAACCCGACAGGATTGGTACACAAGACCACACCATATACATAAGGCCATCAACATTTACACTGATGGCTCCAAACTCAACGGGAAAGTCGGGAGAGGTGTGTTTTCCCCTGAACTAAAACTTGAAACATCGTTCAGACTCCCCAACCACTGTAGCGTGTACCAAGCGGAAGTGCTGGTCATCCAGGAGGCTACGCAGCACCTAATCAAAAACCCTAAAGAAAGTAAACAGGTCTATATCTTTTCTGACAGCCAAGCAGCACTGAAAGCACTAGACTCCTGTATAGACAATACAAAGTCTCTCACTCAATGTCGCAGATCTCTAAACGAGATGGCTCAGCATTATAGAATTCAACTCATATGGGTGCCTGAACACCGTGATATTGAGGGCAACTGCTAAGCGGACGAACTGGCAAGGAAAGGTATGACCACCCCGATCCTTCCGAGGAGGAACAGGATAGGTATACCACTTGCCACTTTTAAACTACAAGTTAAGCACAACACCACAAAGGTGGCGAATGAACATTGAAGTACTCTCCCACACCGCGAAATCTCCAAACTCATGTGGCAGTTCTACGATAAAAGGCGCACATCAACCCTTCTGGGGCTAAAAAGAAACGAAGTCTTTACCTTAATAAAAACCCTCACAGGGCACTGTCTAATCGGTACTCATGCGAAAAGACTAGGAGTAAATGCTTTGGAGCACTGTCGCAGTTGCAACGAAGAAGAAGAGAACGTGGAACACCTACTTTGCCAATGTCCAGCTTTAAGTAGAAGAAGACTTCGCACGCTTGGCAGACCAACTCTACAAAGCCTCGCGGAGATAGCGCTAATTAACCCAAAAGCACTGTCGAAATTTATCAAGTCAACAAAATGGTTTGAGCCCGATGTGCAGGAGAATTGAGGAGCGAATTCGCATATGCCAGTACAATGGGCCACGCTAGGCCTAAGTGCAAGGGACGGTTCTCTTTCCAACCATTCCAACCTAACCTTATGCCGCCAAAGCCCACAGGTTCGGGGTGCTGCCAGATCGTCGTGCATGTGGGTTTGAAGGATGTCAGAATATAAGGAGACAGGAATAGTTGAAGAGGTGGAGAAGGCAATAAGCAATGGCGGGAAAATCAGGAGTCACCGTAGTGGCGTGATGTTACGGTGAAGCGAAAGGGAAGAGAAAGAAATAGTGGAATAAAGGAGAAGGCAGCAAACGATGGCGCGATTTTACCGTTAGCGAAAAGGAGAAAAGCGAAACGAAGAAAATAAACCGGTCTGATAGTCCTAGAGGTGGGTGGCCAACGATGACCTCCGATATATATGGCGTTGTGAATTGATTTCTTTTACTTAATTTTATTAAATTCCCTTTACTAAAAGAAAAGATTTTACCAAACTTCAATTACGTTAAATTTTTTTCTTCTAATTCTTCCATATCAATCAAAATATAGACGTTTAAGGTCCAAGTAAAAAAATTTACCATTTATATCATATTCGAAATAATTGCAAAATTTCCTGATTATTCCAAACTAAATAAATAGATAAATCGAAAAATTTCACACATTAACTTTTCTTATTCGGTCATTATTAGTATAAAGCATTTTAATTACTTATAATTCTTACAATATACTCATTTTTCATATCCCGATTAAACGAGGTTATCGAGGGCTGGCCATCCATAGCATGTCATGGGAAATTCCGTTGCATGGGTGACGGCGGATATAACAACCCGCTGGCAGCACGGCACTAGTAGTTAGCGTCGGAGTGGCAGTGAATAATTCCTGGCAGAGTGTGAATGTGTCGAGTGAAGTTGAGTGTGTGTGTGCGTTGTGTGCTCCAAAGGAAATTTAGTGTGTGAAAGTTCTTATCAGTTCTCTGGTTTGTTATGGTCCACTAGGCACAGGCCACCCTGTGCCCAAGAAATCTTGCTGCAGGCGAGATGGCAGCATATCCCGAATTTGTGGACTAGCAATGTCTTTGATGGGGGTGCTCGACTTGCACACACGCTACTCTCCAAATCGTCGACTCGTAGGTGCTCAGCCACTCGGTGGCTGACACCCCCTTGTACTAGGGGCCTCCCCGTGGTGACACCCGGTAACGCTTTGGCGGCTAATTCGAGCGGCGACCCCCCAAAACCCCCTCATACCCGCAATTCCTACTCAGGCCTACTCCAATACCCAACTTCCCCCTCCCTTTTTATTTATTTACAGGGCCGTATCAAGGTGTCAAACGACCCGTGCCGGGGATCAGCCTGGCTGGGGGCCCTTACAAAGCCCAGTCTCTAACGGAGTGCTCCGGATACCGGGCAACCTTCGGACCTAACTAGCCTTATCCGGGTACAGCGGATCTCTGCCCGGGTGGACGTTCCCCTTTCTCCGCCACTCGTGGGTCATTATTATGGACAATTTAGAAAACAAAAACTTAATACCAACAAGGGAGTGCGGCGCTCCCAAGCAAAGGCCGACAGGAGCTACAACCTTCGCAACACATAAAGCTACGGCACCACCGAGCTTAAGGACACACAACCTTCAACAAAAACAAACAAGGACAAAGGTACCCCCTGGTCCGAGAAGCCCGAAGAATAATGCCACTCGCAAGAGTGGTACGAGCCAGGAGGCCCAAACTGTCGACAGCGGGCACCCTGTGCCCTCCTGCAGCAATCTCGTCACTCAGCGACCAGCGGCTGGCGGGACGACTGCAGTGAGACCCAGACAAGGCCCGTTGACGAGCAATAGGGCCAAGGAATTCTTTCGTCCAAACCCGTCGAAGGCCACCCACCCAGATAGACGAAAAGCCTCACGGATTCTCCGTCGTCAAGCCACCTCACCGATCAGGGAGGAGCAGGTATCGAGGGAGGACTCTGTGAAGGTCCAAGAGGATATCGAGTGGGCTAGGTTGGTTATTCCAGACTTCGATGTTAACCTATACGGCAAGTCAGCGGCTACCAAGCGACAACGATCCGTAGAGGAACTGCAACCGTTAGCATCGAAAAGGGCCAAAACGCAGGGCGCATGGACTCGACCCTTCGCAGAAATTGCTAAAGATCGGAAAGTTATAGGCGTCATTGATAGCAATAACTAGGAAGGTAGGATACCCAGACATCAATGGAATTGGGTTAATGCCGCCCTAGCCAAAGTAGCACTAGCAGTGCTGAAAGAGAACCCTGGACCGCCGCCATCATGCTCTGATGCTGGATGGTTCCAGGGGAACGTGAAGCTAGTCGCCTGTGACGATAACAGATCGGTCGAAATGTACAAATCGGCCATCGACAAGGTGGGCGAAGTGTACCCCGGAGCCTGCCTCAAGGTAGTAGATGCAAAGGACATACCGTCACGCCCAAGAGCAAGAGCCTGGGTACCAGTTACACCATCGGACCCAGTGGAGATCCTGGAGATGGTACAACTATTTAACCCAAACCTACCCACACAAAACTGGAGAATGGTAAACACCGAACCGACAGATCGGGCGACGATGCAGGTGGTTCTCCTACTAAATAATGAGAGCATAGAAATGCTGGCTAAATGCGAGAACAGGATAAACTATGGGTTCGGGAAGATTACCCTTAAGGTTTACAAAACCGACACCGAAGCCCTAGTGAACCTGGCAAATTGTGTAGAAGCGGAGGAACCACCAAGCGACCACGAGATAGAGGTAGAAGAGAAGACGAAGGATGATCTGAGCGGATACACCTCATCCGGATCGGAAGGAGGCGCGACCCTAAGTAGGCTATATAGGGAGTGCGAGCTACTCAGTGATGAGGAAGCGGACACGACAATCGTGGAGAAGGTGGTATCGTGTGATGAAGGTTGTTCAGATAAACCTTCATCACAGTGAAGCAGCGTCCGCTGAGCTTCTACTTCAACTGGCGTCAGGGGAAGTAGACATAGCTCTGGTCCAGGAGCCATGGATCACTGGTGATAGGATCCGTGGCCTGAAGACCCCGAAATATGCTCTGTTCGGAGCTCAAGGTAAAGGGAAACCACGTACCTGTATTCTAGTTAAAACTATTATAAACTCTTTTATTCTACCACCGTATAGTAATGGAGACGTAACCACAGTCAGCATTGAACTGGCGCAGAAAAGGCTCAGGGTGGCCTCCTTTTATCTGGCTCAAGACCACGAGGGGCCTCTGCCGCTAAAACCTATGAGGGAACTAGCGAGGGACACAAACCCACTAAGTACAACACTCATTATGGGAGGAGACGCTAACGCCCATCACACGCAATGGGGTTGCTCCAACATCAACGAACGAGGTGAGTCACTCTATAACTACTTACTTAATACAAAGCTAGCTTTATGCAACAAAGGCACTGACCCAACGTTTATAACAGCCAATCGTAAAGAAGTCCTAGATATTACTCTTTGTACTGATAAGTTTAGCAACCACATATCAAACTGGAAGGTCCTGAAAGAGCACTCATTTTCGGACCATAGGTTTATAGAATTCACTATATCAAACTCACCTTACACCCCTAAGGTGATGCAGAATATCAAAAGAGGAACTCGACCATTTAGTATGTGTCTTTGTTAAAAACTGCAACGCAGCACTGCAAAAAGCATGCCCCAATAAGAAAGTAAAAGAAACATAAAGGCCCCCCTGGTGGACCTCAGACCTAAATAGACTACGTAAGGAATGTAGGAAAGCATTTAATGCTGCTAAGCATGATGCCCAGGAGTCTTCCTGGGCGCATTATAAAGCAATACTAAGAATCCATAAAAAAGACACGCGGAATGCAAAGCGCGCTTCATGGAATAATTTCTGTAGGGGGATAGAGACCACAACCGAAGCCTCAAGGCTTCGAAAAGTTCTGGCAAAATCACCGACGGCACCCAGTTTTCTTCAAAAACAAGATGGGACCTGGACCGACTCTAGCGTTGAAACAGTTAATCTGCTTTTAGACAACCATTTCTCAGAGTACACCAATGATCTTGGAAATGAGTCGGAACAAAGCAATGTCAGACCGCAGCTTATAAACGAGATAATAAGCGACAGAAGTATTTGCTGGGCCATAGACAAATTCGAACCCTACAAAAGTCCGGGGCCAGACTGTATTTACCCAGCTCAGCTACAACATTCCATGGAGCGCACCAAACCGTGGTTAAAAACAATATTTACCAGCTGCTTAAGACTCGGCTACATACACGTTTTTTGGAGAAAGGTTAAGGTAGTGTTTATACCAAAAGCAGGTAGAGCCTCACACACCAAACCAAATGACTTTAGGCCAATAAGCCTTTCCTCTTTTCTACTCAAAACTTTCGAGAGACTAATTGAGATGTATATTAGGATTTCGATTAGTCCATCCCTATTGGCTAATGCGCAACATGCCTATACCAAAGGCAAGTCCACGGAGACAGCACTCCACTCACTAGTTTCCAAGCTTGTAAAATCCCTAGAAGAAAAAGAATTCGCACTTGTTGCATTTCTCGACATTGCGGGGGCATTCAACAATGTAACCCCGCGAGTGATTACCTCGGCTCTCAGGGATCTGCGAATCGACAGCTCTCTAGTTGGACTCATTCACTAAATGCTCACCAGCAGGGTAGTGTGTTCGCAGCTGGGGGAAGGCACCGTTCGCAGACCCGTAAACAGAGGCACTCCACAAGGAGGAGTTCTATCTCCACTTTTATGGGTGGTAACTGTAAATAAGCTCTTGCGACGCATGGAAAGAGATGGTTACGAGGTGATCGCGTACGCCGACGATGTTGCGGTAATCGTGAGAGGAAAATTTCCTCAGACGCTATGCAAACTCATGGAAACAGCACTCACTTCACTTGTCACCTGAACCAGAGATTGTGGTCTAGAAGTAAATCCTGATAAAACAGAACTAGTGCTATTCACCAGACGATATAAGATACCCACTCTCACACTACCGAAACTTGATGGCAAAAGCCTAACTCTTAAAAGCACCGCGAAGTACCTGGGTCTGATTTTAGACAATAAACTGTACTGGAAGGACAACACAAGGGAGCGAATAAGGAAAGCCACTACGGCGCTTTTCACTTGCAAAAAAGCTATTGGTGTAAAATGGGGTTTCTCCCCTAAGATAGTACACTGGATCTATATAGCCATCGTCCGCCCAATCCTATTATACGGAGCCTTGGTCTGGTGGCCCACGCTAAAAAAATCAACAACGCTTAAACAACTGCAAAGAGTACAAAGAAGCGCTGAGCTCTGCATAATGGAGCCTTAAGCTCCTCACCCACTGAGGCTCTAAACACCATACTACACCTGCCACCTCTTGACGTAATCGCTCAAGAGATAGCCGTTATCACAGTTCTAAGGCTTAGAGAAGCTGGTTTCTGGACCCAGAGCACGCTTGGCCACACAGAAATTCTAAGAAAAATGGCTTCTATTCAAATACCAACAAATGCGGACTACTGTACACCATCAGCTTCCTTTATAAAGAACTATGAAGTCATCGTACCAACCCGACAGGATTGGTACACAAGACCACACCATATTTCATGAAATGTATACCCACTGCGAGTAGACGTGTTCTTGTGGCGCTGCTTTAAATCACGCTTTTCAAAGTAATTACCGGCTTTTAAAATCAATTTTTATTTGCAAACTTTTTGCGCCAACACCCGCTGCAAAGCTTGATCGCTATTTGCACTATTTTGTTAACGTTTTTAAAATTGTGAGAATAATAAAAGTTTAATCAACAAGCAAATAAATATGTCAACACAAAGGAAAAGTGCCCGCAATGCATCCTCTCCCCAAAAAACTCCAGTACAACAAATACAATCAAAAGGAGCTTATAGTCCGACAGTGGCTCAGTTGTTTGAGAGGCTGGAAAAGAAACTGGAAACGTCTATAGAGAGCGTAGTTCAAAAATTGAGCGCCAGTGAAGATCGCGTTATGCAAAAAATTAGTGAACTCGCGGCTGAGCTTGCAAATCTTAAAACAGATATAAAAAGTATTAATGATAGAGTGAGTGCGCTAGAAAAACTAAGCGGCGAATATGGGGAACAAAACAAAAAAGTTCTCACAATTGGTCAGCAAGTCGATGAGCTGGAGAATGCGTTGGTGTCAACCGATGTAATTGTGTATGGTGTACCGCAGGTGGCTGGCGAGAATTTGCCTTCGCTGTTTACTCAGCTTTGCACGAGAGTTAACTTGCCTCCACTTGCCATTCGCTCATCTTTTCGAATGCTTAAAACTAATAACAATAAAAACTCCTCTCCAATCATATTTAAAATGAATTCAGCGTATGACCGTTCACTTTTATTCAAAGCGATCGCTGGCTGCTTTAAATCGAGCCGAAAGTCTTTGATTCTCCGCGACATTGGCATCAATGCTGAGGGAAAGTTCTTCGTACATGAATGCTTGACAAAGGCGAAGCGTGAACTAATGCAATACGCAACTCAACTTAAGAGACAGAAACGCTTGGTGAGTGCATTTTCAATTCGTGGGCACATATATGTAAGAAAACATCCCGAAAGTGAAGCAGTGAAGGTTTTGGATCGTAAAAGCGTCGATCACATTACAGCTGCTACATAGTTTACAAGCATACATATGCTATACTAAATATATTTATACTTATAAAATGTTAAGAGCGCTGATTTCGTCATTTGGTAGTATTAAGTCATTCTTCTATCTCTTGCTTTTTTCATTTTCTTTTTGCTCTTTTTTACCTTCTATCTATTTTCTCTTCGTAACTGGTCATTTGCAAGCATCTCTTGAAAGACACAGACTTGAGCAATAACATAAGCATAGGCACTAACGAAAATAATCTAAGGCTTGCTCTTAAATTAACATGCCAATATCAAAAAGGGTTCAATGTATGTCATTTTAATGCACGAAGCTTAACAGTAGACAAACTTGAATATTTAAATTATATTTTCCGTGGCCTCAGCATTGATGTGGTGTGTGTAACTGAGACTTGGTTCAAACCTTGTATTGAGAATTCAGCATATGCTCTGTGTGACTTTTCAATTATAAGAAGCGATAGGTCCACTGGTAACAGAGGCGGTGGCATAGCTATTTATTTTAATACTAAACTCGGTTGTAAGGTTTTACATAAGTCTCCTTGTTCTGATAATGTTGAAAGTATGTTCGTTGAGTTTAGTGATAATGTTCAAAAATGTCTTGTTGTTTGTGTCTACAACCCACATAAATGTAATGATTTGACATCACTGTTTACTAAAATATCTGAGTTATCTGTTAGCTATGTGCATGTCCTCATCTGTGGTGACTTCAATGTAGACATTTTAATGAATAACGCTAGATGTAAACATTTACTGAGCAGCTTTAATGCCAGTGGCATTACTATCGTTAATAAATATGCAACGCGTTTTTCACCACAATGCAAGCCAAGCATGTTAGATATTTTTGGAGCAAGTGTCGTCAATAACATAAATCATATTGACCAATTTCCCTTAGCTGGAATATCTGACCATGAGTTAATGTTTTTAAGTTATAATATAGAATTTAATAAAGTGAAACCAATTACCGACTTGACGTTTAGAGATTATAGGAACATAAATATGGCTGCGCTATTGGACGAATGTGCCGCAATAGACTGGAACTCCTGTTGGTTCTTTTCAGATGTTGACGATAAACTAGCATTATTTAACATGCTCGTGAAATATCTGTTTGCAAAATATGTCCCTGTTAAAAATATTAAAATTTCTGACAAAAGAAAGCCGTGGTTTACTAAAACCATTTTAGACCTTATAAAAGAGCGAAACGCTGCCTATAAATATTGGAAGCGAAGTAATACAGATGACCGTTGGGTGAAATATAAGTATGTTAGAAATAAAGTAACAACAAAACTACGTCAATCAAAAAGAGCATATCTCGAAACTAAATTTAATGCTAACGTTCCCTCCAACGTTTTGTGGAAAAATATAAAATCAATGGGAGTCTGTAATAAGGATAAACAAATATGTGCCGTTGACGCCAATGTGATGAACTCGTATTTTATAGGAATAAATAAGCAAACAAATCCTTCGTCTTATGAGATAAACCAGCATCTAATATCCAAATCGGGTTCTGAATTTACGTTCAATGTAGTCACTGAAGATGAAGTTGTAAAGAGTATCTATTCTATTAAATCGAATGCTATTGGTGTGGATGGTATTAGCCTGCGGTTTTTAAAACTAATTCTTCCCTATGTGCTTCCCTCGCTTACACACATAATCAATTTTATTATAACCTCTTCTATATTCCCAAAACAATGGAAAGTGGCAAATGTTATTCCGATTCCTAAAAGTAAAATTTATGACTGCCCTTCGAACTATAGACCTATCAGTGTTTTGTCGGCACTATCAAAAGTCTTTGAAAAATGTATCTCTAAACAAATAGTGTTACATATGAATGAAAATAACCTTTTAAGTGAGTTTCAATCTGGCTTTAGATCCAATCATAGTTGCTCAACAGCAATAATAAAGGTAATGGACGACATTCGCCCCGCCTTTGATAGCAAATTACTTACGATATTAGTACTACTGGATTTTTCTAAAGCTTTCGATACTGTAAACCACGATATTTTGCTATTGAAACTTCAATATTATTTCGGTTTTCACCCGACCTCAGTTAATTTGATGAAAAGCTACCTATCGAATAGGGTACAACAAGTGCAATGTGGAAATTTATTTTCGAAACGCAGTACAATATCTTCTGGTGTTCCCCAGGGATCAATTTTGGGTCCAATACTATTTACAATTTTTGTGAATGACATTGTCCATTGCTGTCAAAATGCCTCTATCCATCTTTACGCTGACGACACTCAAATATACTACTCACGACCTATTGGTCTTGGGGAAGACTTAGTAGTCAGGTTAAACGACGACCTAAGAAGAATTTCCATCTGGGCCAAAACAAATGACCTTTGCTTGAACGCAGGTAAAACGCAGGCACTATCAATAGCGCACGACTCTTTTGACCTGAGTGGTTTGTCGCCAATTGTTTTGAACGATACAGAGATCAAACTTCAATCGGTTGTGACTAGTCTTGGATTTAAAATAAATTCCCGTTTAAGTTGCAAAAACCACATTAATTATATTATATCAAAGATATATTACATCTTAAGAAATCTGTGGCAAACATGTTACTGTCTACCCATCAACACAAAACTTAAACTCGTACAGGCCCTAATTGTCCCCCATATATCTTATTTTGAAGCGGTATATGGTAATATAGAAAGCGAATCTAAAAATAAATTAAATCTAGCTTTAAACAATGCCGCAAGATTTATTTATTTCAAGCGAAAGTTTGATCATATTTCGTTTTATACAAAAAGTATTTTAGGTTTTAGTCTGCAAAATTACCTTAATGTTCGAAATATTTTATTCCTTTTCAAAATAATTAGTTATCATCAGCCTCGTTACTTATTCCAAAAATTAAACTTTGTTCAGTCCGCTCGCACACATAATATTGTTCTTCCAAAATATACAACTTTAACGGCTTCCAGATTGTTTTTTGTTAGTGCCATCAGGCTGTGGAATTCCTTACCATTATCAATTAAATGTATTAAATCAAGTAGATGCTTCAAAATGGCAGTTACAAATTTGTTTATGTAATACTCTTTCAACTCTTTTCCTTTGCCTCTTCTATAGTATAAGCAATTACTTATATATAAGCTAATGTCAACTTAAGTTTTAAAAACATATGTAGTTAATTGAAAATTGAAAATGAATGTTTGTAATTTAACTTTCAAATACGTACACTGAAAAGACTTCATGTCTTACTGTACACACATGTGAAATTAATAAATATACATAAGGCCATCAACATTTACACTGATGGCTCCAAACTCAACGGGAAAGTCGGGAGAGGTGTGTTTTCCCCTGAACTAAAACTTGAAACATCGTTCAGACTACCCAACCACTGTAGCGTGTACCAAGCGGAAGTGCTGGTCATCCAGGAGGCTACGCAGCACCTAATCAAAAACCCTAAAGAAAGTAAACAGGTCTATATCTTTTCTGAAAGCACTAGACTCCTGTTTAGACAATACAAAGTCTCTCACTGAATGCCGCAGATCTCTAAACGAGATGGCTCAGCATTATAGAATTCAACTCATATGGGTGCCTGGACACCGTGATATTGAGGGCAACTGCAAAACGGACGAACTGGCAAGGAAAGGTACGACCACCCCGATCCTTCCGAGGAGGAACAGGATAGGTATACCACTTTCCACTTTTAAACTACAAGTTAAGCACAACACCACAAAGGTGGCAAATGAACGTTGAAGTACTCTCCCACACTGCGAGATCTCCAAACTCACGTGGCAGTTCTACGATAAAAGGCGCACATCAACCCTTCTGGGGCTAAAAAGAAGCGAAGTCTTTACCTTAATAAAAACCCTCACAGGGCACTGTCTAATCGGTACTCATGCGAAAAGACTAGGAGTAAATGCTTCTGAGCACTGTCGCAGTTGCAACGAAGAAGAAGAGAACGTGGAACACCTACTTTGCCAATGTCCAGCTTTAAGTAGAAGAAGACTTCGCACGCTTGGCAGACCAACTCTACAAAGCCTCGCGGAGATAGCGCTAATTAACCCAAAAGCACTGTCGAAATTTATCAAGTCAACAAAATGGTTTGAGCCCGATGTGCAGGAGAATTGAGAAGCGAATTCGCATATGGCAGTACAATAGGCCACGCTAGGCCTAAGTGCAAGGGACGGTTCTCTTTCCAGTCATTCCAACCTAACCTTATGCCGCCAAAGCGCATAGGTTCGGGGTGCTGCCAGATCGTCGTGCATGTTGGTTTGAAGGATGTCAGAATATAAGGAGACAGGAATAGTTGAAGAGGTGGAGAAGGCAATAAGCAATGGCGGGAAAATCAGGAGTCACCGTAGTGGCGTGATGTTACGGTGAAGCGAAAGGGAAGAGAAAGAAATAGTGGAATAAGGGAGAAGGCAGCAAACGATGGCGCGATTTTACCGTTAGCGAAAAGGATAAAAGCGAAACGAAGAAAATAAACCGGTCTGATAGTCCTAGAGGTGGGTGGCCAACGATGACCTCCGATATATATGGCGTTGTGAAATGATTTATTTTACTTAATTTTATTAAATTCCCTTTACTAAAAGTAAAGATTTTACCAAACTTCAATTACGTTAAATTTTTTTTCTTTTAATTCTTCCATATCAATCAAAATATAGACGTTTAAGGTCCAAGTAAGAAAATTTACCATTTATATCATATTCGAAATAATTGCCAAATTTCCTGATTATTCCAAACTAAATAAATAGATAAATCGAAAAATTTCACATATTAACTTTTCTTATTCGGTCATTATTAGTATAAAGCATTTCAATTACTTATAATTCTAACAATAAACTCATTTTTCATATCCCGATTAAACGAGGTTATCGAGGGCTGGCCATCCCTAGCATGCCATGGGAAATTCCGTTGCATGGGTGACGGCGGATATAACAACCCGCTGGCAGCACGGCACTAGTAGTTAGCGTCGGAGTGGCAGTGAATAATTGCTGGCAGAGTGTGAAGGTGTCGAGTGAAGTTGAGTGTGTGTGTGCGTTGTGTGCTCCAAAGGAAATTTAGTGTGTGAAAGTTCTTATCAGTTCTCTGGTTTGTTATGGTCCACTAGGCACAGGCCACCCTGTGCCCAAGAAATCTTGCTGCAGGCGAGATGGCAGCATATCCCGAATTTGTGGACTAGCAATGTCTTTGATGGGGGTGCTCGACTTGCACACACGCGACTCTCCAAATCGTCGACTCGTAGGTGCTCAGCCACTCGGTGGCTGACACCCCCTTATACTAGGGGCCTCCCCGTGGTGACACCCGGTAACGCTTTGGCGGCTAATTCGAGCGGCGACCCCCCAAAACCCCTTCATACCCGCAATTCCTACTCAGGCCTACTCCAGTACCCAACTTCCTCCTCCCTTTTTATTTATTTACAGGGCCGTATCAAGGTGTCAAACGACCCGTGCCGGGGATCAGCCTGGCTGGGGGCCCTTACAAAGTCCAGTCTCTAACGGGATACCGGGCAACCTTCGGAGCTAACTAGCCTTATCCGGGTACAGCGGATCTCTGACCGGGTGGACGTTCCTCTTTCTCCGCCACTCGTGGGTCATTATTATGGACAATTTAGAAAACAAAAACTTAATACCAACAAGGGAGTGCGGCGCTCCCAAGCAAAGGCCGACAGGAGCTACAACCTTCGCAACACATAAAGCTACGGCACCACCGAGCTTAAGGACACACAACCTTCAACAAAAACAAACAAGGACAAAGGTACCCCCTGGTCCGAGAAGCCCGAAGGCTAATGCCACTCGCAAGAGTGGTACGAGCCAGGAGGCCCAAACTGTCGACAGCGGGCACCCTGTGCCTTCTTGCAACAATCTCGTCACTCAGCGACCAGCGGCTGGCGGGACGACTGCAGTAAGACCCAGACAAGGCCCATTGACGAGCAATAGGGCCAAGGAATTCTTTCGTCCAAACCCGTCGAAGGCCACCCACCCAGATAGACGAAAAGCCTCACGGATTCTCCGTCGTCAAGCCACATCACCGATCAGGGAGGAGCAGGTATCGAGGGAGGACTCTGTGAAGGTCCAAGAGGATATCGAGTGGGCTAGGTTGGTTATTCCAGACTTCGATGTTAACCTATACGGCAAGTCAGCGGCTACCAAGCGACAACGATCCGTAGAGGAACTGCAACCGTTAGCATCGAAAAGGGCCAAAACGCAGGGCGCATGGACTTGACCCTTCGCAGAAATTACTAAAGATCGGAAAGTTATAGGCGTCATTGATAGCAATAACTAGGAAGGTAGGATACCCAGACTTCAATGGAAATGGGTTAATACCGCCCTGGCCAAAGTAGCACTAGCAGTGCTGAAAGAGAACCCTGGACCGCCGCCATCATGCTCTGATGCTGGATGGTTCCAGGGGAACGCGAAGCTAGTCGCCTGTGACGATAACAGATCGGTCGAAATGTACAAATCGGCCATTGACAAGGTGGGCGAAGTGTACCCCGGAGCCTGCCTCAAGGTAGTAGATGCAAAGGACATACCGTCACGCCCAAGAGCAAGAGCCTGGGTACCAGTTACACCATCGGACCCAGTGGAGATCCTGGAGATGGTACAACTATTTAACCCAAACCTACCCACACAAAACTGGAGAATGGTAAACACCGAACCGACAGATCGGGCGACGATGCAGGTGGTTCTCCTACTAAATAATGAGAGCATAGAAATGCTGGCTAAATGCGAGAACAGGATAAACTATGGGTTCGGGAAGATTACCCTTAAGGTTTACAAAACCGACACCGAAGCCCTAGTGAACCTGGCAAATTGTGTAGAAGCGGAGGAACCACCAAGCGACCACGAGATAGAGGTAGAAGAGAAGACGAAGGATGATCTGAGCGGATACACCTCATCCGGATCGGAAGGAGGCGCGACCCTAAGTAGGCTATATGGGGAGTGCGAGCTACTCAGTGATGGGGAAGCGGACACGACAATCGTGGAGAAGGTGGTATCGTGTGATGAAGGTTGTTCAGATAAACCTTCATCACAGTGAAGCAGCGTCCGCTGAGCTTCTACTTCAACTGGCGTCAGGGGAAGTAGACATAGCTCTGGTCCAGGAGCCATGGATCACTGGTGATAGGATCCGTGGCCTGAAGACCCCGAAATATGCTCTGTTCGGAGTTCAAGGTAAAGGGAAACCCCGTACCTGTATTCTAGTTAAAACTATTATAAACTCTTTTATTCTACCACAGTATAGTAATGGAGACGTAACCACAGTCAGCATTGAACTGGCGCAGAAAAGGCTCAGGGTGGCCTCCTTTTATCTGGCTCATGACCACGAGGGGCCTCTGCCGCTAAAACCTATGAGGGAACTAGCGAGGGACACAAACCCACTAAGTACAACACTCATTATGGGAGGAGACGCTAACGCCCATCACACGCAATCGGGTTGCTCCAACATCAACGAACGAGGTGAGTCACTCTATAACTACTTACTTAATACAAATCTAGCTTTATGCAACAAAGGCACTGACCCAACGTTTATAACAGCCAATCGAAAAGAAGTAATATCTAGGTACTCTTTGTACTGATAAGTTTAGCAACCACATATCAAACTGGAAGGTCCTGAAAGAGCACTCATTTTCGGACCATAGGTTTATAGAATTCACTATATCAAACTCACCTTACACCCCTAAGGTGATGCAGAATATCAAAAAAACAAACTGGGGTTATTATAGAAAACTGCTACTCAAGAGACTCCCTTCGGAACCACCAACTAAGCCAAAGACGTCAGGGGAACCCGACTGGACCGACTCTAGCGTTGAAACAGTTAATCTGCTTTTAGACAACCATTTCTCAGAGTACACCAATGATCTTGGAAATGAGTCGGAACAAAGGAATGTCAGACCGCAGCTTATAAACGAGATAATAAGCGACAGAAGTATTTGCTGGGCCATAGACAAATTCGAACCCTACAAAAGTCCGGGGCCAGACTGTATTTACCCAGCTCAGCTACAACATTCCATGGAGCGCACCAAACCGTGGTTAAAAACAATATTTACCAGCTGCTTAAGACTCGGCTACATACCCGTTTTTTGGAGAAAGGTTAAGGTAGTGTTTATACCAAAAGCAGGTAGAGCCTCACACACCAAACCAAATGACTTTAGGCCAATAAGCCTTTCCTCTTTTCTACTCAAAACTTTCGAGAGACTAATTGAGATGTATATTAGGATTTCGATTAGTCCATCCCTATTGGCTAATGCGTAACATGCCTATACCAAAGGCAAGTCCACGGAGACAGCAATCCACTCACTAGTTTCCAAGCTTGTAAAATGCCTAGAAGAAAAAGAATTCGCACTTGTTGCATTTCTCGACATTGCGGGGGCATTCAACAATGTAACCCCGCGAGTGATTACCTCGGCTCGCAGGGATCTGCGAATCGACAGCTCTCTAGTTGGACTCATTCACCAAATGCTCACCAGCAGGGTAGTGTGTTCGCAGCTGGGGGAAGGCACCGTTCGCAGACCCGTAAACAGAGGCACTCCACAAAGAGGAGTTCTATCTCCACTTTTATGGGTGGTAACTGTAAATAAGCTCTTGCGACGCATGGAAAGAGATGGTTACGAGGTGATCGCGTACGCCGACGATGTTGCGGTAATCGTGAGAGGAAAATTTCCTCAGACGCTATGCAAACTCATGGAAACAGCTCTCACTTCACTTGTCACCTGAACCAGAGATTGTGGTCTAGAAGTAAATCCTGATAAAACAGAACTAGTGCTATTCACCAGACGATATAAGATACCCACTCTCACACTACCGAAACTTGATGGCAAAAGCCTAACTCTTAAAAGCACCGCGAAGTACCTGGGTCTGATTTTAGACAATAAACTGTACTGGAAGGACAACACAAGGGAGCGAATAAGGAAAGCCACTACGGCGCTTTTCACTTGCAAAAAAGCTATTGGTGTAAAATGGGGTTTCTCCCCTAAGATAGTACACTGGATCTATATAGCCATCGTCCGCCCAATCCTATTATACGGAGCCTTGGTCTGCTGGCCCACGCTAAAAAAATCAACAACGCTTAAACAACTGCAAAGAGTACAAAGAAGCGCTGAGCTCTGCATAATGGAGCCTTAAGCTCCTCACCCACTGAGGCTCTAAACACCATACTACACCTGCCACCTCTTGACGTAATCGCTCAAGAGATAGCCGTTATCACAGTTCTAAGGCTTAGAGAAGCTGGTTTCTGGACCCAGAGCACGCTTGGCCACACAGAAATTCTAAGAAAAATGGCTTCTATTCAAATACCAACAAATGCGGACTACTGTACACCATCAGCTTCCTTTATAAAGAACTATGAAGTCATCGTACCAACCCGACAGGATTGGTACACAAGACCACACCATATACATAAGGCCATCAACATTTACACTGATGGCTCCAAACTCAACGGGAACTAAAACTTGAAACATCGTTCAGACTCCCCAACCACTGTAGCGTGTACCAAGCGGAAGTGCTGGTCATCCAGGAGGCTACGCAGCACCTAATCAAAAACCCTAAAGAAAGTAAACAGGTCTATATCTTTTCTGACAGCCAAGCAGCACTGAAAGCACTAGACTCCTGTTTAGACAATACAAAGTCTCTCACTGAATGCCGCAGATCTCTAAACGAGATGGCTCAGCATTATAGAATTCAACTCATATGGGTGCCTGGACACCGTGATATTGAGGGCAACTGCAAAACGGACGAACTGGCAAGGAAAGGTACGACCACCCCGATCCTTCCGAGGAGGAACAGGATAGGTATACCACTTGCCACTTTTAAACTACAAGTTAAGCACAACACCACAAAGGTGGCAAATGAACGTTGAAGTACTCTCCCACACTGCGAGATCTCCAAACTCACGTGGCAGTTCTACGATAAAAGGCGCACATCAACCCTTCTGGGGCTAAAAAGAAGCGAAGTCTTTACCTTAATAAAAACCCTCACAGGGCACTGTCTAATCGGTACTCATGCGAAAAGACTAGGAGTAAATGCTTCTGAGCACTGTCGCAGTTGCAACGAAGAAGAAGAGAACGTGGAACACCTACTTTGCCAATGTCCAGCTTTAAGTAGAAGAAGACTTCGCACGCTTGGCAGACCAACTCTACAAAGCCTCGCGGAGATAGCGCTAATTAACCCAAAAGCACTGTCGAAATTTATCAAGTAAACAAAATGGTTTGAGCCCGATGTGCAGGAGAATTGAGAAGCGAATTCGCATATGGCAGTACAATAGGCCACGCTAGGCCTAAGTGCAAGGGACGGTTCTCTTTCCAGTCATTCCAACCTAACCTTATGCCGCCAAAGCGCATAGGTTCGGGGTGCTGCCAGATCGTCGTGCATGTTGGTTTGAAGGATGTCAGAATATAAGGAGACAGGAATAGTTGAAGAGGTGGAGAAGGCAATAAGCAATGGCGGGAAAATCAGGAGTCACCGTAGTGGCGTGATGTTACGGTGAAGCGAAAGGGAAGAGAAAGAAATAGTGGAATAAGGGAGAAGGCAGCAAACGATGGCGCGATTTTACCGTTAGCGCAAAGGATAAAAGCGAAACGAAGAAAATAAACCGGTCTGATAGTCCTAGAGGTGGGTGGCCAACGATGACCTCCGATATATATGGCGTTGTGAAATGATTTCTTTTACTTAATTTTATTAAATTCCCTTTACTAAAAGTAAAGATTTTACCAAACTTCAATTACGTTAAATTTTTTTTCTTTTAATTCTTCCATATCAATCAAAATATAGACGTTTAAGGTCCAAGTAAAAAAATTTACCATTTATATCATATTCGAAATAATTGCCAAATTTCCTAATTATTCCAAACTAAATAAATAGATAAATCGAAAAATTTCACATATTAACTTTTCTTATTCGGTCATTATTAGTATAAAGCATTTCAATTACTTATAATTCTAACAATAAACTCATTTTTCATATCCCGATTAAACGAGGTTATCGAGGGCTGGCCATCCCTAGCATGCCATGGGAAATTCCGTTGCATGGGTGACGGCGGATATAACAACCCGCTGGCAGCACGGCACTAGTAGTTAGCGTCGGAGTGGCAGTGAATAATTGCTGGCAGAGTGTGAAGGTGTCGAGTGAAGTTGAGTGTGTGTGTGCGTTGTGTGCTCCAAAGGAAATTTAGTGTGTGAAAGTTCTTATCAGTTCTCTGGTTTGTTATGGTCCACTAGGCACAGGCCACCCTGTGCCCAAGAAATCTTGCTGCAGGCGAGATGGCAGCATATCCCGAATTTGTGGACTAGCAATGTCTTTGATGGGGGTGCTCGACTTGCACACACGCGACTCTCCAAATCGTCGACTCGTAGGTGCTCAGCCACTCGGTGGCTGACACCCCCTTATACTAGGGGCCTCCCCGTGGTGACACCCGGTAACGCTTTGGCGGCTAATTCGAGCGGCGACCCCCCAAAACCCCTTCATACCCGCAATTCCTACTCAGGCCTACTCCAGTACCCAACTTCCCCCTCCCTTTTTATTTATTTATAGGGCCGTATCAAGGTGTCAAACGACCCGTGCCGGGGATCAGCCTGGCTGGGGGCCCTTACAAAGCCCAGTCTCTAACGGAGTGTTCCGGATACCGGGCAACTTTCGGAGCTAACTAGCCTTATCCGGGTACAGCGGATCTCTGCCCGGGTGGACGTTCCCCTTTCTCCGCCACTCGTATGTCATTATTATGGACAATTTAGAAAACAAAAACTTAATACCAACACGGGAGTGCGGCGCTCCCAAGCAAAGGCCGACAGGAGCTACAACCTTCGCAACACATAAAGCTGCGGCACCACCGAGCTTAAGGACACACAACCTTCAACAAAAACAAACAAGGACAAAGGTACCCCCTGGTCCGAGAAGCCCAAGGCCAATGCCACTCGCAAGAGTGGTACGAGCCAGGAGGCCCAAACTGTCGACAGCGGGCACCCTGTGCCTTCCTGCAGCAATCTCGTCACTCAGCGACCAGCGGCTGGCGGGACGACTGCAGTAAGACCCAGACAAGGCCCGTTGACGAGCAATAGGGCCAAGGAATTCTTTCGTCCAAACCCGTCGAAGGCCACCCACCCAGATAGACGAAAAGCCTCACGGATTCTCCGTCGTCAAGCCACATCACCGATCAGGGAGGAGCAGGTATCGAGGGAGGACTCTGTGAAGGTCCAAGGGGATATCGAGTGGGCTAGGTTGGTTATTCCAGACTTCGATGTTAACCTATACGGCAAGTCAGCGGCTACCAAGCGACAACGATCCGTAGAGGAACTGCGACCGTTAGCATCGAAAAGGGCCAAAACGCAGGGCGCATGGACTCGACCCTTCGCAGAAATTACTAAAGATCCGAAAGTTATAGGCGTCATTGATAGCAATAACTAGGAAGGTAGGATACCCAGACTTCAATGGAAATGGGTTAATGCCGCCCTGGCCAAAGTAGCACTAGCAGTGCTGAAAGAGAACCCTGGACCGCCGCCATCATGCTCTGATGCTGGATGGTTCCAGGGGAACGTGAAGCTAGTCGCCTGTGACGATAACAGATCGGTCGAAATGTACAAATCGGCCATCGACAAGGTGGGCGAAGTGTACCCCGGAGCCTGCCTCAAGGTAGTAGATGCAAAGGACATACCGTCACGCCCAAGAGCAAGAGCCTGGGTACCAGTTACACCATCGGACCCAGTGGAGATCCTGGAGATGGTACAACTATTTAACCCAAACCTACCCACACAAAACTGGAGAATGGTAAACACCGAACCGACAGATCGGGCGACGATGCAGGTGGTTCTCCTACTAAATAATGAGAGCATAGAAATGCTGGCTAAATGCGAGAACAGGATAAACTATGGGTTCGGGAAGATTACCCTTAAGGTTTAAAAAACCGACACCGAAGCCCTAGTGAACCTGGCAAATTGTGTAGAAGCGGAGGAACCACCAAGCGACCACGAGATAGAGGTAGAAGAGAAGACGAAGGATGATCTGAGCGGATACACCTCATCCGGATCGGAAGGAGGCGCGACCCTAAGTAGGCTATATGGGGCGTGCGAGCTTCTCAGTGATGAGGAAGCGGACACGACAATCGTGGAGAAGGTGGTATCGTGTGATGAAGGTTGTTCAGATAAACCTTCATCACAGTGAAGCAGCGTCCGCTGCGCTTCTACTTCAACTGGCGTCAGGGGAAGTAGACATAGCTCTGGTCCAGGAGCCATGGATCACTGGTGATAGGATCCGTGGCCTGAAGACCCCGAAATATGCTCTGTTCGGAGCTCAAGGTAAAGGGAAACCCCGTACCTGTATTCTAGTTAAAACTATTATAAACTCTTTTATTCTACCACCGTATAGTAATGGAGACGTAACCACAGTCAGCATTGAACTGGCGCAGAAAAGGCTCAGGGTGGCCTCCTTTTATCTGGCTCATGACCACGAGGGGCCTCTGCCGCTAAAACCTATGAGGGAACTAGCGAGGGACACAAACCCACTAAGTACAACACTCATTATGGGAGCAGACGCTAACGCCCATCACACGCAATGGGGTAGCTCCAACATCAACGAACGAGGTGAGTCACTCTATAACTACTTACTTAATACAAATCTAGCTTTATGCAACAACGGCACTGACCCAACGTTTATAACAGCCAATCGTAAAGAAGTCTTAGATATTACTCTTTGTACTGATAAGTTTAGCAACCACATATCAAACTGGAAGATCCTGAAAGAGCACTCATTTTCGCACCATAGGTTTATAGAATTCACTATATCAAACTCACCTTACACCCCTAAGGTGATGCAGAATATCAAAAAAACAAACTGGGGTTATTATAGAAAACTGCTACTCAAGAGACTCCCTTCGGAACCACCAACTAAGCCAAAGACGTCAGAGGAACTCGACCATTTAGTATGTGTCTTTGTTAAAAACTGCAACGCAGCACTGCAAAAAGCATGCCCCAATAAGAAAGTAAAAGAAACATAAAGGCCCCCCTGGTGGACCTCAGACCTAAATAGACTACGTAAAGAATGTAGGAAAGCATTTAATGCTGCTAAGCATGATGCCCAGGAGTCTTCCTGGGCGCATTATAAAGCAATACTAAGAATCCATAAAAAATACACGCGGAATGCAAAGCGCGCTTCATGGAATAATTTCTGTAGGGGGATAGAGACCACAATCGAAGCCTCAAGGCTTCGAAAAGTTCTGGCAAAATCACCGACGACACCCAGTTTTCTTCAAAAACAAGATGGGACCTGGACCGACTCTAGCGTTGAAACAGTTAATCTGCTTTTAGACAACCATTTCTCAGAGTACACCAATGATCTTGGAAATGAGTCGGAACAAAGGAATGTCAGACCGCAGCTTATAAACGAGATAATAAGCGACAGAAGTATTTGCTGGGCCATAGACAAATT
Organism: Philophylla caesio; assembly: GCA_963971545.1. Lineage (NCBI taxonomy): Eukaryota > Metazoa > Arthropoda > Insecta > Diptera > Tephritidae > Philophylla > Philophylla caesio. The sequence continues at coordinate 103,238,065 of OZ020604.1, forward strand.
CGAACCCTACAAAAGTCCGGGGCCAGACTGTATTTACCCAGCTCAGCTACAACATTCCATGGAGCGCACCAAACCGTGGTTAAAAACAATATTTACCAGCTGCTTAAGACTCGGCTACATACACGTTTTTTGGAGAAAGGTTAAGGTAGTGTTTATACCAAAAGCAGGTAGAGCCTCACACACCAAACCAAATGACTTTAGGCCAATAAGCCTTTCCTCTTTTCTACTCAAAACTTTCGAGAGACTAATTGAGATGTATATTAGGATTTCGATTAGTCCATCCCTATTGGCTAATGCGCAACATGCCTATACCAAAGGCAAGTCCACGGAGACAGCACTCCACTCACTAGTTTCCAAGCTTGTAAAATCCCTAGAAGAAAAAGAATTCGCACTTGTTGCATTTCTCGACATTGCGGGGGCATTCAACAATGTAACCCCGCGAGTGATTACCTCGGCTCTCAGGGATCTGCGAATCGACAGCTCTCTAGTTGGACTCATTCACTAAATGCTCACCAGCAGGGTAGTGTGTTCGCAGCTGGGGGAAGGCACCGTTCGCAGACCCGTAAACAGAGGCACTCCACAAGGAGGAGTTCTATCTCCACTTTTATGGGTGGTAACTGTAAATAAGCTCTTGCGACGCATGGAAAGAGATGGTTACGAGGTGATCGCGTACGCCGACGATGTTGCGGTAATCGTGAGAGGAAAATTTCCTCAGACGCTATGCAAACTCATGGAAACAGCTCTCACTTCACTTGTCACCTGAACCAGAGATTGTGGTCTAGAAGTAAATCCTGATAAAACAGAACTAGTGCTATTCACCAGACGATATAAGATACCCACTCTCACACTACCGAAACTTGATGGCAAAAGCCTAACTCTTAAAAGCACCGCGAAGTACCTGGGTCTGATTTTAGACAATAAACTGTACTGGAAGGACAACACAAGGGAGCGAATAAGGAAAGCCACTACGGCGCTTTTCACTTGCAAAAAAGCTATTGGTGTAAAATGGGGTTTCTCCCCTAAGATAGTACACTGGATCTATATAGCCATCGTCCGCCCAATCCTATTATACGGAGCCTTGGTCTGGTGGCCCAAGCTAAAAAAATCAACAACGCTTAAACAACTGCAAAGAGTACAAAGAAGCGCTGAGCTCTGCATAATGGAGCCTTAAACTCCTCACACACTGAGGCTCTAAACACCATACTACACCTGCCACCTCTTGACGTAATCGCTCAAGAGATAGCCGTTATCACAGTTCTAAGGCTTAGAGAAGCTGGTTTCTGGACCCAGAGCACGCCACACAGAAATTCTAAGAAAAATGGCTTCTATTCAAATACCAACAAATACGGACTACTGTACACCATCAGCTTCCTTTATAAAGAACTATGAAGTCATCGTACCAACCCGACAGTATTGGTACACAAGACCACACCATATACATAAGGCCATCAACATTTACACTGATGGCTCCAAACTCAACGGGAAAGTCGGGAGAGGTGTGTTTTCCCCTGAACTAAAACTTGAAACATCGTTCAGACTCCCCAACCACTGTAGCGTGTACCAAGCGGAAGTGCTGGTCATCCAGGAGGCTACGCAGCACCTAATCAAAAACCCTAAAGAAAGTAAACAGGTCTATATCTTTTCTGACAGCCAAGCAGCACTGAAAGCACTAGACTCCTGTATAGACAATACAAAGTCTCTCACTGAATGCCGCAGATCTCTAAACGAGATGGCTCAGCACTATAGAATTCAACTCATATGGGTGCCTGGACACCGTGATATTGAGGGCAACTGCAAAGCGGATGAACTGGCAAGGAAAAGTACGACCACCCCGATCCTTCCGAGGAGGAACAGGATAGGTATACCACTTGCCACTTTTAAACTACAAGTTAAGCACAACACCACAAAGGTGGCGAATGAACGTTGAAGTACTCTCCCACACTGCGAAATCTCCAAACTCACGTGGCAGTTCTACGATAAAAGGCGCACATCAACCCTTCTGGGCCTAAAAAGAAGCGAAGTCTTTACCTTAATAAGAACCCTCACAGGGCACTGTCTAATCGGTACTCATGCGAAAAGACTAGGAGTAAATGCTTCGGAGCACTGTCGCAGTTGCAACGAAGAAGAAGAGAACGTGGAACACCTACTTTGCCAATGTCCAGCTTTAAGTAGAAGAAGACTTCGCACGCTTGGCAGACCAACTTTACAAAGCCTCGCGGAGATAGCGCTAATTAACCCAAAAGCACTGTCGAAATTTATCAAGTCAACAAAATGGTTTGAGCCCGATGTGCAGGAGAATTGAGGAGCGAATTCGCATATGGCAGTACAATGGGCCACGCTAGGCCTAAGTGCAAGGGACGGTTCTTTTCCCAGTCATTCTAACCTAACCTTATGCCGCCAAAGCCCACAGGTTCGGGGTGCTGCCAGATCGTCGTGCATGTTGGTTTGAAGGATGTCAGAATATAAGGAGACAGGAATAGTAGATGAGGTGGAGAAGGCAATAAGCAATGGCGGGAAAATCAGGAGTCACCGTAGTGGCGTGATGTTACGGTGAAGCGAAAGGGAAGAGAAAGAAATAGTGGAATAAGGGAGAAGGCAGCAAACGATGGCGCGATTTTACCGTTAGCGAAAAGGAGAAAAGCGAAACGAAGAAAATAAACCGGTCTGATAGTCCTAGAGGTGGGTGGCCAACGATGACCTCCGATATATATGGCGTTGTGAAATGATTTATTTTACTTAATTTTATTAAATTGCCTTTACTAAAAGTAAAGATTTTACCAAACTTCAATTACGTTAAATTTTCTTCTTCTTATTCTTCCATATCAATCAAAATATAGACGTTTAAGGTCCAAGTAAAAAAATTTACCATTTATATCATATTCGAAATAATTGCAAAATTTCCTGATTATTCCAAACTAAATAAATAGATAAATCGAAAAATTTCACACATTAACTTTTCTTATTCGGTCATTATTAGTATAAAGCATTTTAATTACTTATAATTCTAACAATAAACTCATTTTTCATATCCCGATTAAACGAGGTTATCGAGGGCTGGCCATCCCTAGCATGCCATGGAAAATTCCGTTGCATGGGTGACGGCGGATATAACAACCCGCTGGCAGCACGGCACTAGTAGTTAGCGTCGGAGTGGCAGTGAATAATTGCTGGCAGAGTGTGAAGGTGTCGAGTGAAGTTGAGTGTGTGTGTGCGTTGTGTGCTCCAAAGGAAATTTAGTGTGTGAAAGTTTGGCGATGAAAAATTAGGATTTCGATTAAATTTTCGCATAAAAATCAGGAAAATGTGTTGAAAACTATACTTCTAAAAGAAATCAATATAAACATGTTAAAAGGAAGAGTAAAACGGTAAAGTAAAATGGTAAATATCATTGATGATTGACTACTGTTCCTTCCTACGATTGTCAGGGCACTCGGTCATATAATTTTCCGCGGTAGAATCCGAATAGTTTTCTCAGCGCTGATTAATAGAAAATTCAAAAATTCGTAAAATTTTTCCCTAGAAAAATAGTGGTATAATTCTGCGATATTACATACATATTTTCATAAAGGGGCTCCATTGGCTAAGGCAAGGGAGCTTAGAAGTTAATGTGAAAGAAAGGAAAAGTGGTGGAGGATAGAAAAACCAGAAAAAAGACAAGTTATGCAGCGAAAAGACAACAAAAGTGCCAGCAACATCAACAGCACCAACCATCGTCACAACAGCAACCACAGCGGCAACCGCATCAGTTGCATCAGCAACCACCTCAACGACAGCAGCAACAACAACTACAGCAGACGAGTGAAGGGGTGGCCCTCCTCGTACAGTAGTGCGGCAACCTGCACAAAGTGCGGCAGCAGCACCAAACATCGTCACAACGGCTGACCCTATAGTAGTGCGGCAACCTGCACAAAAGTGGCAGCAACAACAACAACATAAGCAGCAACAGAAACATCATCAGTTGCATCAGCAGCAACAACAACAACGACAACTAGCAGACAACCACAGCACGGCCAAACCAAAGCCTGCTGCATCGGGTGGTAATACAGTGAAAATATAGTTGCAGCAAATATGTTGTTGCCTAATCGCGCACATGTATAATTAGTATAACCTATTTTTAAGTTTTGGGTAGTAAATTAAAACCAGCTAAACTAAGCAATAGTACCTCTAAGATGTACCAATCGACGGCATATTGTCCATTATTATTGTAAAACCTTTTAAAGAGTTATAAAAAGAAAACCTTATTGAAATCCTATTTACATTTTGAAACTTACTTTATTGAAATCCTATTTACATTTTGATGCTTACCTTATTGAAATTATAACTACATTTTTAATGCTTACTTTACTGAAAGGACATATACCTATGTACTAAGATTATATAGATTTAAGGAGTACTTAACTACTGTATTAATATGTTAGTATTAGTATGAATTGTGAATAAAGCGTTTTAAGAAAATGGAAATGCTGGTTGATCCTATGATTTAGGAGGCACACAGGAGTTTGTATAGGGGCTGCTGGTATAAGGGTGCGACTGCAGCCATGGATGAGGGTCGGCTAGCACCAGGCATCACACCATCAACGGTGATGCCCTATATTCGGCCGTACTTGTTTATATTAACCTTTATTTCTCTTTTCAGCATTTTTTTCTCTATTTTTGCGGTTATTATTTTGAATTCCGGCCGTGCCGGAAATGAATTTTGATTGTAAGGCGCAGAGGACAGCAGGAGGGCAAGAATCCGCCCCAGCCGACAATGACTAACCACAGAGCACCCGAAATGTCATGCCAGCCTTCACTGCTGCTCTCAATAAAAATGCGTATTCCATAACAGATTTCGCCCAACGGTGTGGCCCGACGTTTCGGCCAGATTGACCGGCCTGAGCTGGCATGAGAGGCTTCACTCTCTCGCAAGTCCCAGGGGACAGGCCGTAGAAGCCGCACTTCCTGCCTTGCGGCGGGATATGTGGAGTCGATCGTGGCAGTTCGGACGGGGCGGTCGAACCGGAGCGGAAGGCTTCTCCACGACTGAACGCCACGTCCTCCGGAGTTAGTATTCACCCGATGAGGCAGTGTTAAACGCACTTAGTTTTTTTATTAGTGCATTTTTTTTCCTTTTTTTTTGTTCAATTATCCGATATGTCGGCCATACACTTAGAACTATGTGTCCGCTAAGAGAGCAAAGATTTTTTTTATAGTATTAACTTTAGCCGAATTTTTTTTTAATAACGATTTTTTTTTGTACGGCCCCAGCCTCGCTCCATAGATCTGCGCGCAGCCGACCAGTACTGCATTGCGGCGAAGTGTACTGGGACCGAAAGATAGATCAGCAACTTTGTCGCGGTACATGTATTTTCTGCCCCTTGCTGCATTGCGGTCGGGTGTGCTGGGACTGAAAGTGAATATGTGTTTATTTTTGTTTTGATTCGAACTTGTGCCTTGCTAATGAGGGAAGGTCAGCATTCCCAATTGACCTTAAAATATGTTTATATAAGTATGACGATATTTTGCCAAATTACCACATTGATTTCTTTTCACGTATATTTCCCACGTATATCTAGTTAATCAACTTAATATGCCTATTTACCAATACACAGATAATAAGTGTTTTGAGAGTTCTAACTGCGTTATTTATATTCAATACGCTAACTGATTATTTTTGACTTGTCGGTTAAAAATTTTTTTTTTAATATTACACATTCCGGTACGCGGTGGCGAATTTGGATCTAACCTTATCCAGTTACGCGATAATTTGGTAGCTAGGAGGGGTAATAGCATAATAGCGATTTTTTTTTCTTTTCCCCGGATATTCTGTTGCGCAACTGAGTGCGGCAAAGGCACCCCACGTTTCCTGGACTCTCTTTTTACAATCTTGAACCCTGACGCGACTATATTTTTTTTTCTAAATATTACTTGAGTTTTGGACTTTGTAGATTTCGAAATTCAGTTCATGGATCAGCAGGAAGATCGGATGAGTCAAGGGATACTCCAGCCATGTCAAGTAATCGTCCACTGGTGATGCACTCACCAATCACTGATACAGGAAGATAAGGCTTGCAAACGTCGACTTCCACTAATAATCCTGGTCCAGGTCTGAAGGTAGATAGCCGGAGGAACTCCAACTTATGGGAGGCGACACCACTCGAGATATCCGGGCGAATCTATAACAGCATTGGTAGGAAGACCACCAGAGGAGGCTAGAGCGTTGCCAGTGAACAACAATAGGGACATAAGCGGGACTGATAAGCTGCGCAAGAATGAAGGACCAGCGGGAGAATCCTGGGCGTACGTGCTTCAGCAACTCTTCCGCACTTCTCAGGAAGAAATGAGGACTGAGTTAAAGACAATGAGAGAAAATATTGACGCCTTGAGTGCGGCAGTAGCCACTTTGCAAGCAGCGACCAGACACTCAAGGGATTTGACTCCTCCAAGTCGTAGCCAATCTCAAGTTACTCTTTATAGACAGTCACTATCCACCGCTAGAGTCTCCATTAAGCCGCAGGATTGGAAGGTGTCATACAACGGCACGGGTAGCGTGTCCGACTTCCTGTTCAAGTTAGACACCCTGTGCGAATGGACGCAATGCACATATGAGCAACTGATGGCAAACTTCAACCTATTCTTGTCAGGACGAGCGGAGGAATGGTACTGGCTATTCACACGCCAGAATCCCAATGCGACATATCCTTTCCTATGCTACTCGATCAAACGAGAATTCGGTACTCTAAAAGGCGACCACGAAATAATTATGAAGTCCTTACACGACCTGCGTAATATTGCCAGGAGGGCAGAACAGGTACTGAAGGAGAATCGAAATCTAATTCCGCATTACCCATCGAGACAGGTCAACGAGACATTTACGACCACCACGGATGAATGTGATGGAGATACCAATGGCGAGGAGGGTCCACAGGTTGCGGCACTGGATCACCAAAGAATGTGGAAGCCGGACTATTCACGCATCCAGTGTTGGAACTGCGATCAGATGGGCCATTCCTACATCTATTGCGAAGAGCCGGTGAAAGCGACCTTTTGCTTCAAGTGTGGAGTGAAAGGCGTGGTCACACCGAAGTGTCCGCGGGATCATCGTAAACTGCGAAACCGTAACCCGAGCGAGAAAACAGTCGGGGACTCTCGTTCGGCACCCTAACCCCCAAAGCAGCCAGTACACGAACCGAAGGATGAAAGATGCCTTCTTCCAAATCAATTTAACGGAATCATCAAAGGACAAAACAGCATTTGCAGTTCCTGGAAAGCCCTTATATCACTTTAAAGTAATGCCCTTTGGCTTGTGCAACGGGCCTCAAACGATGAGTCGGCTGATAGATAAAGCTATCCCGTCACGCTTGCGAGAGAACGTCTTCATTTACCTGAACGATTTGATGGTGTGGAGCTCGAATTTCTCGGAATACATGGGATTGCTTAAGGAGGTGGCAAAATGTTTGCAGAATGCAGGACTTACAATCAACGTCGAAAAGAGTAAATTCTTGCAGAAAGAAATTCGTTATCTCAGGTATTTGATAGGTAATGGATGTATGAAAGTAGACCCTGGCAAGATTGAAGCGGTGAAGAATTTCCCAATTCCGAAATCCCCTGGTCAGGTTCGTAGGTTTGTAGGGATGGTAAACTGGTATAGGTCCTTCATCACCAACTTCGCGGATTTGGCAGGCCCATTGACAGACTGTCTTCGTAAATCACCTGGCCCTTTTAAGTTAACTCCTGAAGCCGTCGAAGCGTTCGAAAAGTTGAAGGTCTCGTTAAGTTCGGCGCCGGTCTTGGCGCAGCGCGATTTCACAAAAGAGTTCGTAATACAAAGCGATGCATCCAAAATAGGGGTAGGAGGCGTGTTATTCCAGCTAGATGACGAGGGAGCTGAACATCCTATAGCATTTGAGTCGAAGAAGCTCAACAATGCCCAGCGAAACTATACGGTCACTGAGCTGGAATGCCTCGCAGCTATAGTTAGTGTAAACCATTTTAGACCGTACGTAGATGGATTTCCCTTTCGAATCATTAGGGACCATTCAAGCCTTAAGTGGCTAATGACGCAAAAGGAGACTGGCGAGATGGTCACTATTGCTGCAACGATATGACTTTAAAATGGAACATCGAAAAGGGTCCCTTAACGTTGTGTCAGATGCCCTTTCGCGTTTTGACGTAGATTCGCTATTAAATGCTTTCACGACGTTAGTGCCCGTTACCATGGAGGTTGGCAGAAAACCTTAGAGCGAATTCGACAGAAATACTTCTGGCCGCAGATGGCTAAGGATGTGAGGAACTATATGAAGCGATGTGAAACCTGTAAAGGCGCTTAGGCCACCAACCAAGTATCCAGACCACCTATGGGCAACGCATTTGTGTCAGAAAGACCATTTCAACGGCTCTATTGCGACTTCTTGGGACCGTACCCGGGATCCAAGCGAAAAAACCAGTTTCTCTGTATGGTGCTTGATCATTTTTCAAAGTATGTTTTCCTAAAACCGATGCAGAACGCGACGTCGTCAAATGTCACTAGCTTCTTTTCTACAGAAATATTTCCAGCTTTCGGAGTCCCTAAATATGTACATAGTGTTAACGGGAAACAATTAATTTCAAAGGAAATGCATCAATTTATTGAGAACTACGGACTTGTTCACATTAAGACTGCCATATTCACCGCAGGCTAACGCCTTTGAACGAGTGAACAGAGAGATTGTTTCAAAGATCCGAATTTTCCTGATAAACAAACAAGATCACATGGACTGGGACAAACACATTCCCGAAATTTGATCAGTTTGGAGAAGCGATTTCCACACGTCGATACAGTGCTCGCCCTACTTTGCTTTATTTGGACAAAATATGATTCAACACGCATCAGCCTATAAGATACTGGAACAACTCGGAAGCCTGAGACAAGATTACATCCCAGTGGCATGTAGAGCTGATATGCTAGTAAACATTCGCGAACATATATGGAAGAATTTGGAGGAGGCCCAAGATAGAGCTACTCACACGTACAACAAAAAGGCTAGAGTAATAAACTACCGGGAAGGGCAGTTAGTATTTCGGAGAAACTTCGCCTTGAGCAACTTTAAGCACGGTATAAATGCCAAATTCTTACCGAAATACATAAAATGCCGTGTTTTGCGAAAAGTAGGCAATGCATTGTACGACTTAGAAGACTTGAATGGCAAACCAGTTGGTAGGTTCCACGCATCTGACATTCGACCGTGACATCTCCATCCGTCACGAAAGCGTCCTAAAAGTAATCGGATTTCTCAATCTAATTATTTACAAGTTTTCTCAATACATTCAATAACATGTTTACAATTTTTTATATAGATATGTTTTCAAGAAAAATCCCGCCGATGGGTTGTCCTCGGACGCACGCAGATCGTCCGGGGTTCGGCCTTACATGGCTTTTCCGCGAAGCTAAGTTATGTAAGGTTTGAACTAGCGGAGGGGCTTTGCTGTAAAGACCTGCTAAGTCAGGCGAATTGGGGGGGAAGCAACTCTAGCCGACGTAAGTCAACAGAGAACCTGGGCTTCTAGGCGGTCGGGGACTATTAGCCCTGTATCCTCCCCGAGCATCCATAACCGAAAGTAGCTCACACACACCCCCACCGGGAGTCGTGATTTATTTGACAATCCGCTTTGCAACCAGGACTGTCATTTTAGGAGCACGTTTTCCATACCACCCATCTGGCCAGACAAGTTCCTTTTTAGACAACATGCCCTTGGTTTTTCCTATCGGTGTGAACTAGCAGTGGGGTGCTAAATTAAAGCATAACTCCACGGCCAGGCCGGAATTTAACGGACTTACGTAAAACTTTACTTTTGAAACTCGGTTTGACTTAACTTCTGCATCGGACTACCAAGTGCTAGACATTGAGTGTTGCCCGGCTGACTAAAACTAGAAGATTCTTTATCTCAGAGGTGAGTCGTGCCCCACGTTCCTTTCAGCGCCTCGACAATAACTTTTCTTTTCCCACATCCGCGTATAGAGTAGTGAACCCTTTTCCGGTTCCCTTTTCGACAAGTCTCCGAAGCGAAGCAAGTTTGTTATGGCCCACTAGGCACAGGCCACCCTGTGCCCAAGAAATCTTGCTGCAGGCGAGATGGCAGCATATCCCGAATTTGTGGACTAGCAATGCCGCCAAAGCCCACAGGTTCGGGGTGCTACCAGATCGTCGTGCATGTTGGTTTGAAGGATGTCAGAATATAAGGAGACAGGAATAGTAGAAGAGGTGGAGAAGGCAATAAGCAATGGCGGGAAAATCAGGAGTCACCGTAGTGGCGTGATGTTACGGGGTAGCGAAAGGGAAGAGAAAGAAATAGTGGAATAAGAGAGAAGGCAGCAAAAAGGAGAAAAGCGAAAGGAAGAAAATAAACCGGTCTGATCGTCCTAGAGGTGGGTGGCCAACGATGACCTCCGATATATATGGCGTTGTGAAAAGATTTATTTTACCTAATCTTATTAAATTCCCTTTACTAAAAATAAAGATATAGCCAAACTTCAATTACTTTAAATTTTTTTCTTCTAATTCTTCCATATCAATCAAAATATAGGCGTTTAAAGTCCAAGTAAAAAAATTTACCATTTATATCATATTCGAAATAATTGTGAAATTTCCTGATTATTCCAAAGAAATAAATAGATAATTCGAAAAATTTCACACATTATTTCTCACAAATTTTCGCATAAAAATCAGGAAAATGTGTTGAAAACTATACTACTAAAAGAAATGAATATAAACATGTCAAAAGGAAGAGAAAAACGGTAAAGTAAAATGTTAAATAACATTGATGATTGACTACTATTCCTTCCTACGATTGTCAGTGGCACTCGGTCATATAATTTTCCGCGGTAGAATCCGAATAGTTTTCTCAGCGCTGATTAATAGAAAATTCAAAAATTCGTAAAGTTTTCCCTAGAAAAATAGTGGTATAATTCTGCGATATTACATACATATTTTCATAAAGGGGCTCCATTGGCTAAGGCAAGGGAGCTTAGAAGTTAATGTGAAAGAAAGGAAAAGTGGTGGAGGATAGAAAAAGCAGAAAAAAGACTGGCTATGCAGCGAAAAGACAACAAAAGTGCCAGCAACATCAACAGCACCAACCATCGTCACAACAGCAACCACAGTGGCAACCGCATCAGTTGCAGCAGCAACCACCTCAACGACAGCAGCAACAACAACTACAGCAGACGAGTGAAGGGGTGGCCCTCCTCGTGCAGAAACAGCAACTAGCTGAGGACACAACAGCAATCACAACGGCAACCGCATCAGTTGCATCAGCAGCAACAGCAACACCTTATAGCGGCAACAACAAACAAAAGCAGACGAGTGAAGGGGTGGCCCTCCTCGTACAGTAGTGCGGCAACCTGCACAAAGAGCGGCAGCAGCACCAAACATCGTCACAACGGCTGACCCTATAGTAGTGCGGCAACCTGCACAAAAATGGCAGCAACAACAACAACATCAGCAGCAACAGAAACATCATCAGTTGCATCAGCAGCAACAACAACAACGACAACTAGCAGACAACCACAGCATGGCCAAACCAAAGCCTGCTGCATAGGGTGGTAAGAAAATGAAAATATAGTTGCAACAAATATGTTGTTGCCTAATCGCGCACATGCATAATTAGTATAACCTATTTTTAAGTTTTGGGTAGTAAATTGAAACCAGCTAAACTTATGAACCCTTCTGTTCGATATTAATACATTTTTTCCAATAGTACCTCTAAGATGTACCTATGAACGGCATATTGTCCATTATTATTATAAAACCTTTAATAGAGTTATAAAAAGAAAAAAAAGGTTATAAGTAAGCAATGTGAGTGCCTGTGTTGAAGGTCGATTTACATTCCCATGTATAGACGGTGTTCAACGATGTTCATTTTGTTAATTACCGTTAGCACTAAATAAGTATATTTAACCGTTTAAGTGATTACATATTGGACAGGTAATGTCTGAAATGAATACTAGGTAATAGTTTTGACGTAATATTCCGAAGTAAGTTTAGGGAATAACCGGGGTTTTGACGTAAGACTCACTTGGGACGATAAATGATTTCTTTGTACCCTCCGAGTACCTTTACTTAACCTGCCTATGAATTAAATAAATTAAATTAAATTAATAACTGAAGCAAAACAACCTATAAGTAACTAAAAGGCCTACTTATATTAAAAGTCAACATAAAACATATAATCTAAATAAAAGGGAGTCCGAACCTAACGCTAAGACATTCGGATTGGGTGACTAAACTTTTGGTATATATTATTTTCATAATGAAATAATTAATTAACTCATTTAATTAAAATACATTTTCATACTTGCGGATACTTACCTTATTGAAATCCTATTTACATTTTGATACTTACTTTATTGGCTGCTGTGGTCGAGTTAGTAGCGGTGCGTGCTATAACTCGATATGCCGATGAGTTCGAGGCTCGAATCTTAGTCAAGGCAAACAAAATCTTAATCATAGAAAAAGTTTTTTCTAACAGCGGTCACACCTCGGCAGGCAATGGCAAACCTCCGAGGGTATTTCTGCCATGAAAAAGCTTCTCATTGAATACATCTACCGTTCGGAGTCGGCATAAAACTGTAGGTCCCTCCATTTGTGGTAGAATATAAAGACACACACCACAAATGGTAGGAGAAACACGGCCAAGCACTGAGCTATAAAGTGTAAGCGCCAAAATTATATATTATATTATACTTACTTTATTGAAATCCTATTTACATTTTGATGCTTACCTTATTGAAATTATAACTACATTTTTAATGCTTACTTTACTGAAAGGACATATACCTACATATGTACTAAGATTATATAGATTTAAGGAGTACTTAACTACTGTATTAATATGTTAGTATTAGTATGAATTGTGAATAAAACCTTTTAAGAAAATGGGAATGCTGGTTGATCCAATGATTTAGGAGGCACACAGGAGTTTGTATAGGGGCTGCTGGTATAAGGGTGCGACTGCAGCCATGGATGAGGGTCGGCTAGCACCAGGCATCACACCACCAACGGCGATGCCCTATATTCGGCCGTACTTGTTTATTTTAACCTGTTTAAAAGGATGACCAGAGAAGTGTTTAATTTTCTCCTCACAAAATCTGCTAACGCTAACTGAAAAGCACAAATCGATTGCTGAGGGAAACTAACTCACATTAACTGGAAAATATGTAACCAGAGAGTTATTTGAAAATTATCTGTAGTTTAATCGAAAAGTAATTGAAATTAAAAAAAGAAAAATATATTGCCCATATGCGTCAATATATGGAGAGGCTATAATTATTTTGCGAACTCTATGCAAAATTTGAACTGATAATTACCAATATACTGTTATATTACAAGCTGTGTTTAATAAATACAATTTAATAAGTCGAGTTTATTTAGTTTTCATATTTGTTTGATGTTTAATTCAGAAAAATCAATTGTAGAATCTATGACTAAAGGAATGCCGCTTTGTTTTGCCACGGAACTGACGCAGTTGGAGAATTAACATAGTCTTTAAGTGTATTGCTCATATATTTTCCATAGTCAGAAGCTCGCCCACGGTACGAATGTATATCATTTTCATTCAATGACTCTTGTCGAATAATCGTTTCCCAATCCCCATCATTCCAAATTCACCGCTTGTTTCAAATCCTGAGAAACTACTGCTACAGTAAGTCGGACGCGTGTTGTTTAATAAAAATTTGTGTAATAGGCAACAAGCTGTCGGTAATTAAATATCCGGTATTCTGCAGGTAGTGGCTTTATGGTGTAAGGCTTCATTATGCGTTTACACAATGGGAACGCATCATCTCCTACGATAAAGTATGGAACTTTGTTAGTAATTAAATATCCAGCATTCTGCAGGTAGTGGCTTTATGGTGTAAGGCTTCATTATGCGTTTACACAATGGGAACGCATCATCTCCTACGATAAAGTATGGCACTTTGTTGCCATTAAGTACAGAATCTGGAGGAAATGAGCAGATATCATTAACAATGCTCTTACTAAAATTTGAATTTTTAATAATATTTGAGTCGCCTTCACTCCCATAAGCTTCAACATCTAGATAAAAAACCTGTAAAAGGCGTCTGAGCATGCCATCAAGACTATCGAGTGGAATCCCTGTAAAAATATCATCTTATTGGTTTTTTATGATCTACACATGCTTACATGCATACTTTGTAATTATAAAAAATTCTGCCACTGTTGGGTGGAGCTTTTATGCTTTTTGGAAAATGCCATTTTTCACGAAACTCCGTAGCCATCCTTAAAAGCGTTTCCTCATTCCAAGCTGGTACTTGGTTCGCTAACACTTCTCAGATAGCCCCACATACATGCATTATTATTTTACTAAAATGTTTCTTACTGATTCTGTAACAGGAGAATACGTGTCGTGTATTTTGTTTTTTATTTTACGTCAAACTTGTCTTCTTTTCCTTCAAATAGCCATTCACAATTAGAAATTAAGCTGTCAAAATTATTTGCTCACTACTATTTTCAATGTAAGAAACAGAGGCTTATTTTTCCTAACTCTTTTCTTTCGAACTGGATACTTACCTTTAAGCGAAAATCGAATGTAATTAGTATTAAATTAATTACGCTTGTTTGGTATTTTATATGAAATTTTAATAAAAGCAAAGATATTACTATCACTTTCGGTAATTCGTTAACAGTTTAATTTTGGTGTCCAATCCAAGTCTATTTCCACTACGTCAAGGGCGATAATGTGAATAGGTTGTCCAATTATTGAAGCTACTGATGGTGTTGTCCTTCCGAATACTCCATGCACCAACTCCTTGATGTAGGTCCTCGCTTGCGTTACTACATCAAGTAAAAGTAGATAAGGCTGTATACTGTTCTGGTGCGTATATGCAGAGTCCGACGATGTAACACAAGTGTCAATTTTTTTTGTTGAATTTCAAATTCTTGTAAATCTAGATTTTTCGTACATCTGCGGTGATACAAGTATTAAGTTGACAAAGTGCACGATAGCATTTTCGTTTTTGTTCTTCTCCCATTTTAATATAATATTAATAATAATAATAATCCCAACGGTTTTATCCCTCCATATCCGCCCGACCGGCGCGAGGGGCGCATTCGCATGACGCACGGATATATAAAAAAAAAATTGTATTTGTTTTTTTTTTCATATAGATTGCGCCGAGTCATGAAAGGCAGAGGTTTGTTAAGTGTCGAGATCTTAAACTGTTCAGCTACAGAACAAATGCTCATCAGCTGATCGAATAGTTATATATGTATATGTATGTATGTATGTATGTATCAATTATTGAGAGCATTGAGTATAGTTTTCTTTATGTAAAAAAATGAGTCTGAAAAATCAAAAGAACCAGAGTGAGTGTTAAAATCCTGACACAAACTACGGAGTGGCTCATTTAACTCAAAATTACTTTTACATGGCTTCAGAAAGAGAGGCCGGAAATGTCTTGAAATTCTGGAGGGAACGTTTAGTTTTATTTCGCTAAGAAGAGATGGGCTAGAGATCAAGCCTGTCAGTAACTTGATCAAAAATACAATGCCTAGCATTTCTTTGCGACTAGCAAGAGTAGGAAGATTAATGAGTTTTAAACGACTTATATATGGCGGCAGGTTGTACTGAGAATCCCAACGAAAATTACTTAAAGCAAAAAGCAGAAATTGTTTTTGAATTGACTCTTTTCTGTCGGAGTGAGCTTGATAGCGCGGGTTCCAAACAACAGATCCACATTCCAGTATGGGCCTCACTAACGTTGTGAACAGAGCCTTCGTGATGTAAGGGTCATTGAATTCTTTTGACCACCGTTTTACAAAAACACCCTTTATTAATGTTAACTGTAACATTAATGTGAAGATTAAAATTAAATTTCGGGTCCATTGTAATTCCAAGATCAACAAAGTTAAATACTTGTTCGAGGTTATGGTTACATATTTCATAAGAAGCATGTTGAACTGCTCTGCGAGAAAAGCACATTACTTTACATTTTTTAAGGTTTAGTGGCATGTAATTTATTTCACACCAGTTAGTCATGCTATTTAAATCCGCTTGAAGTAAGGACCTTTCCTCAACAGAATGATACGATCTAAAAAGCTTTACATCATCAGCATACAATATAATTTTTGAATAATTTATTACAGAAGGTAAGTCATTTATAAAAAGTAAAAACAGAATCGGTCCAAGGTGACTTCCTTCAGGGGTCCCTGAAAAAACATGAATAATGTTTGAAGTACTATTTTTAAAAAGAACTCGTTGTGTTCTGTCAATGAGGTAAGAAGACATCAAACGAAGGATATTAGGTTGAAAACCAAGGAGATCGAGTTTATGGATCAGTAAAGAGTGACTTACTCTGTCGAATGCTTTACTAAAATCAGTGTAAATAACATCAGTGTGCATAAATTCCCTGAATCCATTTGAAACATGTGTTGTGAACTCAAGCTAGAAATTGTAGAGGATATGGAATACGTTAAATGGTCAACAACAATAGCTTCGAATAATTTGGGAATAGCAGAAAGCTTAGCTATACCACAGTAATTTTCTAAAGAGGACCTACTCCCGGTCTTATAAAGGGGTATAATGAATGATTCTTTCCAAGCTGAAGGGAAAATCCCAAGCTTAAGAGAAAGATTAAATAAATTAAAATATGTTTAGCACAGTTTATGAGGAAACATGTCGGGATCGAATCGGAGCCAGCCTTAAATGATTATTTTAAGTTACTCAAATAATAAAATACTTCCTCGGAAGATATCTGCGGAATAATAGCAGAGGTGAGGGAACAGAGTTTATATGGATAAGGTTTGCTCAGAGGCGAGTTAATGGAGTAATTTGACCTGCAGAATTCGGCAAACATGTTGGAAATTGATTGGGAGTCACAAGAAACGGTATTTTGATATTTCATAGCAGACGGAAAACAAGTCACTCTGCGCCTAGAGTTAACGAAGTCATAAAATGATTCAGGGCATAGTTTTCTCAGCGCTGATTAATAGAAAATTTAAAAATTCGTAAAGTTTTTCCCTAGAAAAATAGTGGTATAATTCTGCGATATTACATACATATTTTCATAAAGGGGCTCCATTGGCTAAGGCAAGGGAGCTTAGAAGTTAATGTGAAAGAAAGGAAAAGTGGTGGAAGATAGAAAAAGCAGAAAAAAGACTGGTTATGCAGCGAAAAGACAACAAAAGTGCCAGCAACATCAACAGCACCAACCATCGTCACAACAGCAACCACAGTGGCAACCGCATAAGTTGCATCAGCAACCACCTCAACGACAGCAGCAACAACAACTACAGCAGACGAGTGAAGGGGTGGCCCTCCTCGTGCAGAAACAGCAACTAGCTGAGGACACAACAGCAACCACACCGGCAACCGCATCAGTTGCATCAGCAGCAACAGCAACACCTTATAGCGGCAACAACAAACAAAAGCAGACGAGTGAAGGGGTGGCCCCCCTCGTACAGTAGTGCGGCAACCTGCACAAAGTGCGGCAGCAGCACCAAACATCGTCACAACGGCTGACCCTATAGTAGTGCAGCAACCTGCACAAAAATGGCAGCAACAGAAACATCATCAGTTGCATCAGCAGCAACAACAACAACGACTACTAGCAGACAACCACAGCATGGCCAAACCAAAGCCTGCTGCATAGGGTGGTAAGAAAGTGAAAATATAGTTGCAACAAATATGTTGTTGCCTAATCGCGCACATGTATAATTAGTATAACCTATTTTTAAGTTTTGGGTAGTAAATTAAAACCAGCTAAACTAATGAACCCTTCTGTTCGATATTAATACATTTTTTCCAATAGTACCTCTAAGATGTACCTATGAACGGCATATTGTCCATTATTATTATAAAACCTTTAATAGAGTTATAAAAAGAAAAAAAAGGTTATAAGGAAGCAATGTGAGTGCCTGTGTTGAAGGTCGATTTACATTCCCATGTATAGACGGTGTTCAACGATGTTCATTTTGTTAATTACCGTTAGCACTAAATAAGTATATTTAACCGTTTAAGTGATTACATATTGGACAGGTAATGTCTGAAATGAATACTAGGTAATAGTTTTGACGTAATATTCCGAAGTAAGTTTAGGGAATAACCGGGGTTTTGACGTAAGACTCACTTGGGACGATAAATGATTTCTTTGTACCCTCCGAGTACCTTTACTTAACCTGCCTATGAATTAAATAAATTAAATTAAATCAATAACTGAAGCAAAACCCTATAACTAACTAAAAGGCCTACCTATAATAAAAGCCAACATAAAACATATAACCTAAATAAAAGGGAGTCCGAACCTAACGCTAAGACATTCGGATTGGGTGACTAAACTTTTGGTATACATTATTTTCTTAATAAAATAATTAATTAACTCATTTAATTAAAATACATTTTTCATACTTGCGGATACTTACCTTATTGAAATCCTATTTACATTTTGATACTTACTTTATTGGCTGCTGTGGTCGAGTTGGTAGCGGTTCGAGGTTCGAATCTTAGTCAAGGCAAACAAAATCTTAATCATAGAAAAAGTTTTTTCTAACAGCGGTCACACCTCGGCAGGCAATGGCAAACCTCCGAGGGTATTTCTGCCATGAAAAAGCTTCTCATTGAATACATCTGCCGTTCGGAGTCGGCATAAAACTGTAGGTCCCTCCATTTGTGGTAGAATATAAAGACACACACCACAAATGGTAGGAGAAACTCGGCCAAGCACTGAGCTATAAAGTGTAAGCGCCAAAATTATATATTATATTATACTTACTTTATTGAAATCCTATTTACATTTTGATGCTTACCTTATTGAAATTATAACTACATTTTTAATGCTTACTTTACTGAAAGGACATATACCTATGTACTAAGATTATATAGATTTAAGGAGTACTTAACTACTGTATTAATATGTTAGTATTAGTATGAATTGTGAATAAAACGTTTTAAGAAAATGGGAATGCTGGTTGATCCAATGATTTAGGAGGCACACAGGAGTTTGTATAGGGGCTGCTGGTATAAGGGTGCGACTGCAGCCATGGATAAGGGTCGGGTAGCACCTGGCATCACACCACCAACGGTGATGCCCTATATTCGGCCGTACTTGTTTATTTTAACCTGTTTAAAAGGATGACCAGAGAAGTGTTTAATTTTCTCCTCACAAAATCTGCTAACGCTAATTGAAAAGCACAAATCGATTGCTGAGGGAAACTAACTCACATTAACTGGAAAACATGTAACCAGAGAGTTATTTGAAAATTATCTGTACTTTAATCGAAAAGTAATTGAAATTAAAAAAAGAAAAATATATTGCCCATATGCGTCAATATATGGAGAGGCTATAATTATTTTGCGAACTCTATGCAAAATTTGAACTGATAATTACCAATATACTGTTATATTACAAGCTGTGTTTAATAAATAAAATTTAATAAGTCGAGTTTATTTAGTTTTCATATTTGTTTGATGTTTAATTCAGAAAAATCAATTGTAGAATCTATGACTAAGGGAATGCAGCTTTGTTTTGCCACGGAACTGACCCAGTTGGAGAATTAACATAGTCTTTAAGTGTATTGTTCATATATTTTCCATAGTCAGAAGCTCGCGCACGGTACGAATGTATATCATTTTCATTCAATGACTCTTGTCGAATAATCGTTTCCAAATCCCCATCATTCCAAATTCACCGCTTGTTTCAAATCCTGAGAAACTACTGCTACAGTAAGTCGGACGCGTGTTGTTTAATAAAAATGTGTGTAATAGGCAACAAGCTGTCGGTAATTAAATATCCGGTATTCTGCAGGTAGTGGCTTTATGGTGTAAGGCTTCATTATGCGTTTACACAATGGGAACGCATCATCTCCTACGATAAAGTATGGAACTTTGTTAGTAATTAAATATCCAGCATTCTGCAGGTAGTGGCTTTATGGTGTAAGGCTTCATTATGCGTTTACACAATGGGAACGCATCATCTCCTACGATAAAGTATGGCACTTTGTTGCCATTAAGTACAGAATCTGGAGGAAATGAGCAGATATCATTAACAATGCTCTTACTAAAATTTGAATTTTTAATAATATTTGAGTCGCGTTCACTCCCATAAGCTTTAACATCTAGATAAAAAACCTGTAAAAGGCGTCTGAGCATGCCATCAAGACTATCGAGTGGAATCCCTGTAAAAATATCATCTTATTGGTTTTTTATGATCTACACATGCTTACATGCATACTTTGTAATTATAAAAAATACTGCCACTGTTGGGTGGAGCTTTTATGTTCACATGCTTGCCGTCAATAGCGGCGACACAATTTGGAAAATTCCATTTTTCACGATACTCCGTAGCCATCCTTAAAAGCGTGTCCTCATTCCAAGCTGGTACTTGGTTCGCTAACACTTCTCAGATAGCCCCACATATGTACATGCATTATTATTTTACTAAAATGTTTCTTACTGATTCTTCTTTTCCTTCAAATAGCATTCACAATTAGAAATTAAGCTGTCAAAATTATTTGCTCACTACTATTTTCAATGTAAGAAACAGAGGCTTATTTTTCCTAACTCTTTTCTTTCGAACTGGATACTTACCTTCAAGCGAAAATCTAATGTAATTAGTATTAAATTAATTACGCTTGTTTGATACTTTATATGAAATTTTAATAAAAGCAAAGATATTACTATCACTTTCGGTAATTCGTTAACAGTTTAATTTTAGTGTCCAATCCAAGTCTATTTCCACTACGTCAACGGCGACAATGTGAATAGGTTGTCCAATTATTGAAGCTACTGATGGTGTTGTCCTTCCGAATTCTCCATGCACCAACTCCTTGATGTAGGTCCTCGCTTGCGTTACTACATCAAGTAAAAGTAGATAAGGCTGTATACTGTTCTGGTGCGTATATGCAGAGGCCGACGATGTAACACAAGTGTCAATGTTTTTTGTTGAATTTCAAATTCTTGTAAATCTAGATTTTTCGTACATCTGCGGTGATACAAGTATTAAGTTGACAAAGTGCACGATAGCATTTTCGTTTTTGTTCTTCTCCCATTTTAATATAATAATAATAATAATAATAATTCCAACGGTTTTATCCCTCCATATCCGCCCGACCGGCGCGAGGGGCGCATTCGCATGACGCACGGATATATAAAAAAAAAATGTGTATATGTTTTTTTTTTCATATAGATTGCGCCGAGTCATGAAAGGCAGAGGTTAGTTAAGTGTCGAGATCTTAAACTGTTCAGCTACAGAACAAATGCTCATCAGCTGATCGAATAGTTATATATGTATATGTATGTATGTATGTATGTATCAATTATTGAGAGCATTGAGTATAGTTTTCTTTATGTAAAAAAATGAGTCTGAAATATCAAAAGAACCAGAGTGAGTGTTAAAATCCTGACACAAACTACGGAGTGGCTCATTCAACTCAAAATTACTTTTACATGGCTTCAGAAAGAGAGGCCGGAAATGTCTTGAAATTCTGGAGGGAACGTTTAGTTTTATTTCGCTAAGAAGAGATGGGCTAGAGATCAAGCCTGTCAGTAACTTGATCAAAAATACAATGCCTAGCATTTCTTTGCGACTAGCAAGAGTAGGAAGATTAATGAGTTTTAAACGACTTATATATGGCGGCAGGTTGTACTGAGAATCCCAACGAAAATTACTTAAAGCAAAAAGCAGAAATTGTTTTTGAATTGACTCTATTCTGTCGGAATGAGCTTGATAGCGCGGGTTCCAAACAACAGATCCACATTCCAGTATGGGCCTCACTAACGTTGTGAACAGAGCCTTCGTGATGTAAGGGTCATTAAATTCTTTTGACCACCGTTTTACAAAAACGCCCTTTATTAATGTTAACTGTAACATTAATGTGAAGATTAAAATTAAATTTCGGGTCCATTGTAATTCCAAATCAACAAAGTTAAATACTTGTTCGAGGTTATGGTTACATATTTCATAAGAAGCATGTTGAACTGCTCTGCGAGAAAAGCACATTACTTTACATTTTTTAAGGTTTAGTGGCATGTAATTTATTTCACACCAGTTAGTCATGCTATTTAAATCCGCTTGAAGTAAGGACCTTTCCTCAACAGAATGATACGATCAAAAAAGCTTTACATCATCAGCATACAATATAATTTTTGAATAATTTATTACAGAAGGTAAGTCATTTATAAAAAGTAAAAACAGAATCGGTCCAAGGTGACTTCCTTCAGGGGTCCCTGAAAAAACATGAATAAAGTTTGAAGTACTATTTTTAAAAAGCACTCGTTGTGTTCTGTCAATGAGGTAAGAAGACATCAAACGAAGGATATTAGGTTGAAAACCAAGGAGATCGAGTTTATGGATCAGTAAAGAGTGACTTACTCTGTCGAATGCTTTACTAAAATCAGTGTATATAACATCAGTGTGCATAAATTCCCTGAATCCATTTGAAACATGAGTTGTGAACTCAAGCAAGGTTGTAACGGTAGATTTACCCTTAGAGAACCCGTGTTCTGTGCTAGAAATTGTAGAGGATATGGAATACGTTAAATGGTCAACAACAATAGCTTCGAATAATTTGGGAATAGCAGAAAGCTTAGCTATACCTCAGTAATTTTCTAAAGAGGACCTACTCCCGGTCTTATAAAGGGGTATAATGAATGATTCTTTCCAAGCTGAAGGGAAAATCCCAAGCTTAAGAGAAAGATTAAATAAATTAAAATATGTTTAGCACAGTTTATGAGGAAACATGTCGGGATCGAATCGGAGCCAGCCTTAAATTATTCTTTTAAGTTACTCAAATAATAAAATACTTCCTCGGAAGATATCTGCGGAATAATAGCAGAGGTGAGGAAACAGAGTTTATATGGATAAGGTTTGCTCAGAGGCGAGTTAATGGAGTAATTTGACCTGAAGAATTCGGCAAACATGTTGGAAATTGATTGGGAGTCACAATAAACCAGTTTTTTTGTACAATTTAAACGATCGCGACTTCTTATTTTTTAAATTTGTTAGTTCTTTAGTAAACCAAGGTTGTGATTGCTCCTTTTGTACGCAAACCCGTTTGGGTACAAACTTTTGAAATAAGCTAAATATAGTGTTATTAAAATGCTGGACGCAACGTTCAACATTATCTTTATACGTCGGCCATGATAATTTTGATAATTGTCGATCTAATTTCTTGAAATTGCCTTTCGCGAAAATAAAACGAGCGTTTGAGCTACTTGATTTATCAACATTATTTCCAAAATCACCAATAACTTCGTAATTTACCTCAATCGCAGGGTGATAAGAGTCCTCTGGAATAACCAAGGGTTCGCACATCTTCATATATGACTTAGATACGTCATCAACAAAAACAAGATCCAGAATGGTGCCAAAATTGTTTGGAGTTAAATTGATCTGATTTAGACAGAGCTCAGCCATATCTTCTAAAAACACATTGTTTCTATCCTTTGATGATATTGGAACGATAAAGTCGTCTATAAGAGTCCATGATATGCCTGGCATATTGAAGTCACCAAGTACAATCATCGAGTCATATGCAGTAATCATTGAACATAAAGATCAAAGTAACGCAATATGTTGAGAATAAACCGATAAGTCAGAGTTAGGATAACTCTTCTCTTGACACCATCTGAAGATCGCGCACAGACACTTTTTGAGAGTCATCGATACATTTCTCCATTTCACGAGCACATTCGGAAGTCATAGAAAAATGGAATGCATTTCGTATCTCCAAAACGAATGGGCGTCCGGCGCTGAGGCATCGTACATCTACATCTTCTCTACCACTCGACATAAAACTGATTTTCTTCCGATCATCGCTGCAATACAAACATAAAATATAGAATATACGAATTTCGAAATATATGAATAAATGTGCCATTTTTCACACAAATTAATCTACCTTAGTCACTTAAACGCACACGATCCGCTTAAAATAATTAAACAAAAATAAAATTGTTAGTAAACAACTCAAAACGAGACGTCGGCAGCTAAACCACAACAACAAACAGTTGACTGTATTGGTGTTAATAAACAATAACAAATGTTGTAAATGCTATTAGAGAATCACTAAACCACAAAAAAAGTTGCCAACTAACGATAACAATGTGAAATGTGGTTTAAATTGGTTACAGAATCGCACTACTGGTAGTTGTTTGCTAGCAGTATTAGTTTTATGAGTTACCGGCTTTGTTATGTCTTTGTTATTCCTAACCACTCTTACTTGTTACTACAATGGTCGTCATCTTTTGTAAGCGACTAGCGAAAGAACTTCCAACTCGCTTATAATCAACTCTCTTATATTTTCAATACATTTTATAACAATAGTCTATCAAAATTAGTTATCGTTTGCAAAATTTGCTAGAAAAACAATTCAAAATGAGTAATTCTTATAAGAGTATATTTTACTTACGTCTGCTCTCTCTTGGTTTTTTACTTATTATTATATGTTTAGCGAAAATATTCTAATATCCCTTGGTACTTTCCAATTATTATTCATAATAGCACAATTTTCAATCACTTTCATTGTTGCTTTCCGCGCCGTAAGATAAGCTATTCATTTTAAAGCAAGCACAAACATTATTGAATATGAAGTGTTGGAATCAGCTGAAGTGAATGCAACGTCGGTTGCGTCAGCGCAGTATACTGTTGTAGCTCAATCCATGAGGAATAATATAGGAGCTTCACTTTAAGCTACGTTTTATTTATAAATATAAAAACAAATGTGTGTATTATTTGTATATGCGTAGACATACCTTCTAACAGAGAACTTATAAGAAATGAAAATGAGCAAAATGACTTCGGCTTTTATTGTGAATAAAATTTGCGATTCTACCCGGGGGAACATGCCTCAGCTCGGAGGTACACACTACGAGCAGACTCGCAGCCAACACAAGTCGAGGGTACAAACCACAAAAACTTGGAGCTGCAAACAATATTTCCACCATAGCTCGAAGGTACATACCATAGTGAAAATGAACAAAAATATAAATTACGCAAATGTGCAGCGGGGTTGCTTGCTCCTTCCCATTTCTTATAAGTTCTCTGCTTCTAATGTACATATATGTATATATGTTCGGTAATCGCATACTAATTATAAAAATGGCACAACTCCAAATCAAAGATATTGTTGAGTATTATTTGAAATGTTAGTGTGAGTATAGGACCGCACACAGACAGCTGTGGCGTTGCCTTCAGATCAGCGCGCGTCATGCGAGTGCTTGCTACATTCAACTTTGACAAAGAAGATTTGAATATTTGTTGACATAAACAAAAAATGCATTCTGCGTCTATTTGTTAAAAAAATATCGACTGTGTTTATTAAAGAAAACATTTCCAATCAACTTTACCGGTATGTATTAACATGGATTTAATGAAAAATAATTGGAAAGTGGTTTTGAATGTAATATACTGTAACTTAATTAGGAAGATCACCAAACAAATACGATGTTCAAAAACGTTATGAGCATCATTTTGATAGCACTGATGATGTATGAAGCGAGGGAGTGCTTGCAAAAATAACCACCAGACGAAGGTATTGGGTGCGACCCCTATACTTAACCCGAAACATCGATGGACTTTTAGCAACAACTTTCGAAGAAATGTACAACAACGACTCCGAGCACTTAAAAAAAACTGTCAGGATGATCAGAGAAGTGTTCAATTTGCTCGTCACAAACTCTGCTAACGCTAATTGAAAAGCACAAATCGATTGCTGAGGAAAACTAACTGACATTAACTGGAATACATGTAACCAGGGAGTTATTTGAAAATTATCTGTACTTTATTCGAAAAGTAATTGAAATTAAAAAAAGAAACAAATATTGCCCATCTGCGTCAATATATGGAGAGGCTATAAATATTTTGCGAACTCTATGCAAAATTTGAACTGATAATTACCAATATACTGTTATATTACAAGCTGTGTTTAATAAATACAATTTAATAAGTCGAGTTTATTTACTTTTCATATTTGTTTGATGTTTAGTTCAGAAAAATCAATTGTAGAATCTATGACTAAAGGAATGCAGCTTTGTTTTGCCACGGAACTGACCCAGTTGGAGAACTAACATAGTCTTTAAGTGTATTGCTCATATATTTTCCATAGTCAGAAGCTCGTCCACGGTACGAATGTATATCATTTTCATTCAATGACTCTTGTCGAAGAATCGTTTCTCAATTCCCATCTATCCTAATGCCACCGCTTGTTTGAAATCCTAAGAAACTTTTGCTACAGTTAGTCGGACGCGTTGTTTATTAAAAAGTTGTGTAATAGACAACAAGCTGAAACAATTAACTGTGCGCGGGCAGGATTGCAAAGCAGTAATTTTCGTAAACAAAGCCATCTGCCACTTAATATACCGAACGCATTTTCGATACATCGTCGTGCTCTGCTTAGTCGGTAATTAAATATCCGGCATTCTGCAGATAGTTGCTTTATGGTGTAAGGCTTCGTTATGCGTTTACACAATGTGAACGAATCATCTCCTACGATAAAGTATGGAACTTTGTTGCCATTAAGTACAGAATCTGGTGGAAATGAGCAGGTATCATTAACAATGCTCTTACCAAAATTTGAATTTTTAATAATATTTGAGTCGCCTTCACTCCCTTAAGCTCCAACATCTAGATAAGAAAACCTGTAAAAGGCGTCTGAGCATGCCATCAAGACTATCGAGTGGAATCCCTGTAAAAATAGCATCTTATTGGTTTTTTATGATCTACGCATGCTTACATGCATACTTTGTAATTATAAAAAATACTGCCACTGTTGGGTGGAGCTTTTATGTTCACAAGCTTGCCGCCAAAATCGGGGACACAATTTGTAAAATTCCATTTTTCACGAAACTCCATAGCCATCATTAAAAGCGTTTCGTCAATCCAAGCTGGTACTTGGTTCGCTAACACTTCTCAGATAGCCCCACATACATGCATTATTATTTTCCCAAATTGGTGCTTGCTGATTCTGTAACAGGAGGATACGTGTCGCTGAAGATCGCCTGAAGCCATGTACCTTTCATAATACAAAAAGAAGATCAATTTAATAAGTGGGTACCCAAGTTTGGGGACAAATTACTCTATAACAATTGCTAGTTTTGCTTTTTCGGGTATAAAATCCTTCGGTCTTGTATTACGTTTCCGAAGCAAATGTGGCTCCAATAAGTTATATAACTCGTCGAAAAGTTCCGGTGGCATGCAATAATAATCAAGTATTTCAGTATTAAATTAATTACGCTTGTTTGGTACTTTATATGAAATTTTAATAAAAGCAAAGCTATTACTATCACTTTCGGTAATTCGTTAACACTTTACTTTTGGTGGCCAATCCAAGTCTACTTCCACTACGTCAAGGGCGATAATGTGAATAGGTTGTCCAATTCTTGAAGCTACTGATGGTGTTGTCCTTCCGAATTCTCCATGCACCAACTCCTTGATGTAGGTCCTCGCTTGCATTACTACATCAAGTATAAGTAAGATACACTGAAGCTTTAAGGCTGTATACTGTTCTGGGGCGTATATGCAGAGGTCGACGATGTAACACAAGTGTCGGTGTTTTTTGTTGAATTTCAAATTCTTGTAAATCTAGATTCTTTGTACTCTCCCATTTTAATATGTAATAAATCTTCTGTTGACACCATCTGAAGATAGCGCACAGACATTTTTTGAGAATCATCGATACATTTCTCCATTTCACGAGCACATTCGGAAGTCATAGAAAAATGGAATGAATTTCGTATCTCCAAAACGAATGGTCGTACCATTCGAAATAAAATTGATTTTCTTCCGATCATCGCTGCAATACAAGCATATAATATAGAATATACGAATTTCGAAATATATGAATAAAATTGTTAGTAAACAACTCAAAACGAGACGTCGGCAGCTAAACCACAAAAACAAACAGCTGACTGTATTGGTGTTAATGAACAATAACAAATGTTGTAAATGCTGTTAGAGAATCACTAAACCACAAAAAAAGTTGCCAACTAACGAAAACAATGTGAAATGTGGTTTAAATTGGTTACATAATCGCACTACTGGTTGTTGTTTGCTAGCAGTACCAGTTTTATGAGTTACCGGCTTTGTTATGTCTTTGTTATTCCTAACCACTCTTACTTGTTACTCTTTTGGTTAGCTTCTTGTTATCCAAAACAATGGTCGTCATCTTTTGTAAGCGACTAACGAAAGAACTTCCAACTCGCTTATAATCAACTCTCTTCTATTTTCAATACACTTTATAACACTAGTCTATCAAAATTAGTAGTCATTTGCAAAATTTGCTAGCAAAACAATTCAAAATGAGTAATTCTTATAAGAGTATATTTTACTTACGTCTGCTCTCTCTTGGTTTTTTACTTATTATTATATGTTTAGCGAAAATATTCTAATATCCCTTGGTTCTTTCCAATGATTATTCATAATAGCACAATTTTCAATCACTTTCATTGTTGCTTTCCGCGCCGTACGATAAGCTATTCATTTTAAAGCAAGCACAAACATTATTGAATATGAAGTGTTGGAATCAGCCGAAGTGAATGCAACGTCGGTTGCGTCAGCGCAGTATACTGTTGTAGCTCAATCCATGAGGAATAATATAGGAGCTTCAATTTAAGCTACGTTTTATTTATAAATATAAAAACAAATGTTTGTATTATTTGTATATGCGTAGACATACCTTCTAACAGAGAACTTATAAGAAATGAAAATGAGAAAAATGACTTCGGCTTTTATTGTGAATAAAATTTGCGATTCTACCCGGGGGAACATGCCTCAGCTCGGAGGTACACACTACGAGCAGACTCGCAGCCAACACAAGTCGAGGGTACAAACCACAAAAACTTGCAGCTGCAAACAATATTTCCACCATAGCTCGAAGGTACATACCATAGTGAAAATGAACAAAAATATAAATTACGCAAATGTGCAGCGGGGTTGCTTGCTCCTTCTCATTTCTTATAAGTTCTCTGCTTCTAATGTACATATATGTATATATGTTCGAAAATCGCATACTAATTATAAAAATGGCACAACTCCAAATCAAAGATAGTAAGCTTATTTGAAATGTTAGTGTGAGTATAGGGCCGTACACATACAGCTTTGGCGTTGGGTCGGCGTTGGGTCGGCGTTGGGTCGGCGTTGGGTCGGCGTTGGCGTTGCCTTCGGTTCAGCGCGCGTTTTGCGCTTTCACAAAGTAGGCTTTGAATATTTGTTGACATAAACAAAAAATACATTCTGCAAAATTTGCTAGCAAAACAATTCAAAATGAGTAATTCTTACAAGATCCTATTTTACTTACGTTTGCTCTGCCTTGGTTTTTTACTTATTATTTTATGTTTAACGAAAATTTTCTAATTTCTCTTGGTACTTTCCAATGATTATTCATAATAGCACCACTTTCACAATTTGCAATCACTTTCGTTGTTGCTTTCCGCGCTGTACGATAAGCTACCTAGTGGCCTTTTGCAAGTCGCTTACAAAAGATGAGGCCTTATTTAAGTTAACCATTTTGTTATTCATTGGTTACGTCTAACCACTTCAATTTAGTTTCCGCTCACTTGTTCGATTGTTAGCAAATTAATCACATTTGTTCTAGCCGTTGAAAAAAAAATAACATTTGCCCTCCCTGTTTCACGTCGGTGTGATCATCCTACTTGCTGTTACTCATGTCATTTACACGTATCTTTTTCCACTTGTTATTACTAACCACTCTTACTTTTACCCTTAGGTTTAGCTTCTTATTATCGGAAACAGTTTTATAAGTTACCCTTACTTACTTAATTGGCGCAACAACCGCCTAAGCGATTTTGGCCGAGGTCAACAAAGCACGCCAGCTGTCCCTATCTTTTGCTAACTGGCGCCAATTGGAAATCCCAAGTATAGCCAAGTCTTTTTCCACTTGGTCTTTCCAACGCAGAGGAGGTCGTCCTTTTCCTCTGCTACCACCAGCGGGTACCGCGTCAAAAACCTTCAGGGCTGGAGCTATTTCATCCATTCGTACGACGTGGCCTAGCCAGCGGGGCCGCTGGTTCTTAATCCGCTGCACTATATCTACGTCATTGTACAGCTCGTACAGCTCATCGTTCCATCGTACACGGTATTCGCCGTCGCAAAGACGCAAAGGTCCATAAATCTTTCGAAGAATCTTTCTCTCGAACACTCCAAGAGCTCTCTCATCTGATGTTGTCATCGTCCATGCTTCTGCGCCATACAATAGGACGGGCATGATGAGAGACTTATAAGTTACCCTATATGTTATTAATTTGATATCTCAAACCACTTCTACTTGTTACCTACTGATTACCGCTAACCGTTAATCGAACGGTTAACTTTAGTTTACTAAAATTTTTATATACAGCCCGATTGTAAATTCTACCAGGAGTTTGTTCGCCGGGAGTTTTTTTTTTCGAGAAAAAATACTACAATTATAAATCCTCCGGGAGGAAGTTTTTCCCTGAAAATTCGGGAGGAGGAATTTCGAATCAAAATTTTAATTTAAGTTTGTAATAAAAGTATATTTGGTAAAAAAAAAACTGAGAACTTGCTTTTTTAAATAAAAAAAAAACATTCCATTGCATTGCGCTTAACAGTACAGGAAGCGGATCAGTTAAGAATTGCTCGAAGACAGCTAAGGGGCTCCATGAATCCTTTTGAGTTACCTGAGTCTTTGTAAGTTTAAATTATATTTTTAATAGTTTAAATAGTAATTTTTATTATTTCTTTAGGTTTGAAAAGTACTACAGTTTGAACAAACCACCATTTAAGTACCTGTTGGATGTGCTGGTAGCAGCTTCTGAGCCTGCAAAAAAGATTTCTGCAGTATCCCCCTTAATAATATCAAGTGGATGCTTACGATTTTTTGCTGAAGCCGGGTATCAGACGGGAGTTGGAAAAGACTGTGATGTATCGTTGGGACAATCCAGTTTCAGCAAAGTATTAACGGAAGTTCTAACTTTGTTCGAAAAACATTTGTGCCTAAAGTGGATAAAAGTGAATGGAAGTAACGATTAAAACCGGAAAATAGCACTTGCTTTTTACATAAAGCATGGTATTCCTGGTGTAGTGGGATGCATTGATGGCACCCATTTTAGAATAATTGCTCCACCACAAAACGCACACATATGTATATTACAACAGGAAAGGCCAATTACAATTGCTTGTAAGTAACTTTTTTTTATATAATTTATATAATGCAGATATTCATACGCAAATATATTTTAGCTCTGTGATGATAAAATGAGGATTCGGTACGTTAATGCTTCCTAACCTGGTGCATGCTTCCTTTATTTGGAATAATGGCGGCTTGCGTGCTTATTTTGAAAGAGAGTATTTGCGAAGAGTGAATAACTTTTGGGTTTTAGGTAACTTAAATTTATACATACATGCTTGTATAAAAAGGTATCTAATACTTTTGCGCTTATAAGGAGATGCTGGATACCCTTTGGAACCGTGGCTGTTGACACCTTATAGAACACCGGATGAGGGTTCAACGGAAATGAAGTTCAATAAAACACAAGCAAAATGGCGCAACATTATCGAACGGACCAATGGTGTATTAAAGAATAGGTGGAGATGTTTACTTGGTGCTCGAGAATTGCACTACGCACCTGAAAAAGCAGCAAAAATAATAAATGCGTGTTTTGCTCTGCATAATATATGTATTCATTTTAAAGCAAGCACAAGCATTATTGAATATGAAGTGTTGGAATCAGCCGAAGTGAATGCAACGTCGGTTGCGTCAACGCAGTATACTGTTGTAGCTCAATCCATGGGGAATAATATAGGAGCCTCACTTTAAGCTACGTTTTATTTATAAATATAAAAACATATGTTTGTATTATTTGTATATGCGTAGACATACGTTCTAACAGAGAACTTATAAGAAATGAAAAGCAGCAAAATTACTTCGGCTTTTATTGTGAATAAAATTTGCGATTCTACCCGGGGGAACATGCATCAGCTCGAAAGTACACACTACGAGCAGACTCGCAGCCACCACAAGACGAGGGTACAAACCACAAAAACTTGCAGCCACAGTGGCTGCAAACAATATTTCCACCATAGCTCGAAGGTACATACCATAGTAAAAATGAAGAAAAATATAAATTACGCAAATGTGCAGCGGGGTTGCTTGCTCCTTCTCATTTCTTATAAGTTCTCTGGTTCTAATGTACATACATATATGTATCTATGTTCGGAAGAGTAGCTATTAACTTAAATCTTTAGTATATACATATCGCACACTAATTATAAAAGTCGATTGCTGAGGAAAACTAACTCACATTAACTGGAATACATGTAACCAGAGAGTTATTTGAAAATTATCTGTACTTTAATCGAAAAGTAATTGAAATTAAAAAAAGAAAAATATATTGCCCATATGCGTCAATATATGGAGAGGCTATAATTATTTTGCGAACTCTATGCAAAATTTGAACTGATAATTACCAATATACTGTAATATTATAAGCTGTACTTAATAAATAAAATTTAATAAGTCGAGTTTATTTAGTTTTCATATTTGTTTGATGTTTAATTCAGAAAAATCAATTGTAGAATCTATGACTAAAGGAATGCAGCTTTGTTTTGCCACGGAACTGACTCAGTTGGAGAATTAACATAGTCTTTAAGTGTATTGCGCATATATTTTCCATAGTCAGAAGCTCGTCCACGGTACGAATGTATATCATTTTCATTCAATGACTCTTGTCGAAGAATCGTTTCTCAATCCCCATCTATCCACCACTGGTTTCAAATCCTAAGAAACTACTGCTACAGTAAGTCGGACGCGTTGTTTATTAAAAAGTTGTGTAATAGACAACAAGCTGAAACAATCAACTGTGCGCGAGCAGGATTGCAAAGCAGTAATTTTCGTAAACAAAGCCATCTGCCACTTAATATACCGAACGCATTTTCGATACATCGTCGTGCTGTGCTTAGTCGGTAATTAAATATCCGGCATTCTGCAGATAGTTGCTTTATGGTGTAAGGCTTCATTATGCGTTTACACAATGGGAACGCATCATCTCCTACGATAAAGTATGGAACTTTGTTGCCATTAAGTACAGAATCTGGTGTAAATGAGCAGGTATCATTAACAATGCTCTTACCAAAATTTGAAGTTTTAATAATATTTGAGTCGCCTTCACTCTCTTAAGCTCTAACATCTAGATAAGAAAACCTGTTAAAGGCGTCTGAGCATGCCATCAAGACTATCGAGTGGAATCCCTGTAAAAATAGCATCTTATTGGTTTTTTATGATCTACACATGCTTACATGCATACTTTGTAATTATAAAAATACTGCCACTGCTGGGTGGAGCTTTTATGCTCACATGCTTGCCGCCAATAGCGGCGACACAATTTGGAAAATTCCATTTTTCACGAAACTCCATAGCCATCCTTAAAAGCGTTTCCTCAATCTAAGCTGGTACTTGGTTCGCTAACACTTCGCAGATAGCCCCACATACATGCATTATTATTTTCCCGAATTGGTGCTTGCTGATTCTCTAACTGGAAGATACGTGTCGCTGAAGATCGCCTGAAGCCAAGTACCTTTCATAATACAAAAGGAAGATCAATTTAATAAGTGGGTACCCAAGTTTGGGGACAACTTACTCTATAACAATTGCTAGTTTTGCTTTTTCGAGTATAAAATCCTTCGGTCTTGTATTACGTTTCCGAAGCAAATGTGGCTCCAATAAGTTATATAACTCGTCGAAAAGTTCCGGTGGCATGCAATTATAATCAAGTATTTCAGTATTAAATTAATTACGCTTGTTTGGTACTTTATATGAAATTTTAATAAAAGCAAAGCTATTACTATCACTTTCGGTAATTCGTTAACACTTTACTTTTGGTGGCCAATCCAAGTCTACTTCCACTACGTCAAGGGCGATAATGTGAATAGGTTGTCCAATTATTGAAGCTACTGATGGTGTTGTCCTTCCGAATTCTCCATGCACCAACTCCTTGATGTAGGTCCTCGCTTGCGTTACTACATCAAGTATAAGTAAGATACACTGAAGCTTTAAGGCTGTATACTGTTCTGGGGCGTATATGCAGAGGTCGACGATGTAACACAAGTGTCGGTGTTTTTTGTTGAATTTCAAATTCTTGTAAATCTCTCCCATTTTAATATGTAATAAATCTTCTCTTGACACCATCTGAAGATAGCGCACAGACATTTTTTGAGAATCATCGATACATTTCTCATTTCACGAGCACATTCGGAAGTCATAGAAAAATGGAATGAATTTCGTATCTCCAAAACGAATGGTCGTACCATTCGAAATAAAATTGATTTTCTTCCGATCATCGCTGCAATACAAGCATAAAATATAGAATATACGAATTTCGAAATATATGAATAAATGTGTCATTTTTCACACAAATTAATCTACCTTGGTCACTTAAACGCACACGATCGGCTTAAAATAATTAAACAAAAATAAAATTGTTAGTAAACAACTCAAAACGAGACGTCGGCAGCTAAACCACAAAAACAAACAGCTGACTGTATTGGTGTTAATGAACAATAACAAATGTTGTAAATGCTGTTAGAGAATCACTAAACCACAAAAAAAGTTGCCAACTAACGATAACAATGTGAAATGTGGTTTAAATTGGTTACAGAATCGCACTACTGGTAGTTGTTTGCTAGCAGTATTAGTTTCATGTGTTACCGGCTTTGTTATGTCTTTGTTATTCCTAACCACTTTTACTTGTTACTCTTTTGGTTAGCTTCTTGTTATCCAAAACAATGGTCGTCATCTTTTGTAAGCGACTAGCGAAAAAACTTCCAACTCGCTTATAATCAACTCTCTTCTATTTTCAATACACTTTATAACACTAGTCTATCAAAATTAGTAGTCATTTGCAAAATTTGCTAGCAAAACAATTCAAAATGAGTAATTCTTATAAGAGGCTATTTTACTTACGTCTGCTCTGTCTTGGTTTTTTACTTATTATTATATGTTTAGCGAAAATATTCTAATATCCCTTGGTACTTTCCAATGATTATTCATAATAGCACCACTTTCACAATTTCCTATCACTGTCGTTGTTGCTTTACGCGCTGTACGATAAGCTAATAATTTTTAAGCAAGCACCAAACATTATTGAATATGAAGTGTTGAAATCAGCCGAAGTGAATGCAACGTCGGTTGCGTCAGCGCAGTATACTGTTGTAGCTCAATTCTTGAGGAATGATATAGGAGCCTCACTTTAAGCTACGTTTTATTTATAAATATAAAAACATATGTTTGTATTATTTGTATATGCGTAGACATACGTTCTAACAGAGAACTGATAAGAAATGAGAAGAAGCAAAATGACATCGGCTTTTATTGTGAATAAAATTTGCGATTCTACCCGGGGGAACATGCCTCAGCTCGGAGGTACACACTACGAGCAGACTCGCAGCCAACACCAGTCGAGGGTACAAACCACAAAAACTTTCAGCTGCAAACAATATTTCCACCATAGCTCGAAGGTACATACCATAGTGAAAATGAATAAAAATATAAATTACGCAAATGTGCAGCGGGGTTGCTTGCTCCTTCTCATTTCTTATGAGTTCTCTGCTTCTAATGTACATATATGTATATATGTTCGGAAATCGCATACTAATTATAAAAATGGCACAACTCCAAATCAAAGATAGTAAGCTTATTTGAAATGTTAGTGTGAGTATAGGGCCGTTCACATACAGCTTTGGCGTTGGGTCGGCGTTGGGTCGGCGTTGGCGTTGCCTTCGGTTCAGCGCGCGTTATGCGCTTTCACAAAGTAGGCTTTGAATATTTGTTGACATAAACAAAAAATACATTCTGCAAAATTTGCTAGCAAAACAATTCAAAATGAGTAATTCTTACAAGATCCTATTTTACTTACGTTTGCTCTGCCTTGGTTTTTTACTTATTATTTTATGTTTAACGAAAATTTTTTAATTTCCCTTTGTACTTTCCAATGATTATTCATAATTTGCAATCACTT
The DNA here is from genome assembly GCA_963971545.1 of Philophylla caesio. Lineage (NCBI taxonomy): Eukaryota > Metazoa > Arthropoda > Insecta > Diptera > Tephritidae > Philophylla > Philophylla caesio. The sequence continues at coordinate 103,274,023 of OZ020604.1, forward strand.
TCGTTGTTTCCGCGCTGTACGATAAGCTACCTAGTGGCCTTTTGCAAGTCGCTTACAAAAGATGAGGCCTTATTTAAGTTAACCATTTTGTTATTCATTGGTTACGTCTAACCACTTCAATTTAGTTTCCGCTCACTTGTTCGATTGTTAGCAAATTAATCACATTTGTTCTAGCCGTTGAAAAAAAAATAACATTTGCCCTCCCTGTTTCACGTCGGTGTGATCATCCTACTTGCTGTTACTCATGTCATTTACACGTATCTTTTTCCACTTGTTATTACTAACCACTCTTACTTTTACCCTTAGGTTTAGCTTCTTATTATCGGAAACAGTTTTATAAGTTACCCTTACTTACTTAATTGGCGCAACAACCGCCTAAGCGATTTTGGCCGAGGTCAACAAAGCACGCCAGCTGTCCCTATCTTTTGCTAACTGGCGCCAATTGGAAATCCCAAGTATAGCCAAGTCTTTTTCCACTTGGTCTTTCCAACGCAGAGGAGGTCGTCCTTTTCCTCTGCTACCACCAGCGGGTACCGCGTCAAAAACCTTCAGGGCTGGAGCTATTTCATCCATTCGTACGACGTGGCCTAGCCAGCGGGGCCGCTGGTTCTTAATCCGCTGCACTATATCTACGTCATTGTACAGCTCGTACAGCTCATCGTTCCATCGTACACGGTATTCGCCGTCGCAAAGACGCAAAGGTCCATAAATCTTTCGAAGAATCTTTCTCTCGAACACTCCAAGAGCTCTCTCATCTGATGTTGTCATCGTCCATGCTTCTGCGCCATACAATAGGACGGGCATGATGAGAGACTTATAAGTTACCCTATATGTTATTAATTTGATATCTCAAACCATTTCTACTTGTTACCTACTGATTACCGCTAACCGTTAACCGAACGGTTAACTTTAGTTTACTAAAATTTTTATATACAGCCCGATTGTAAATTCTACCAGGAGTTTGTTCGCCGGGAGTTTTTTTTTCGAAGAAATACTACAATTATAAATCCTCCGGGAGGAAGTTTTTCCCTGAAAATTCGGGAGGAGGAATTTCGAATCAAAATTTTAATTTAAGTTTGTAATAAAAGTATATTTGGTAAAAAAAAAACTGAGAACTTGCTTTTTTAAATAAAAAAAATACATTCCATTGCATTGCGCTTAACAGTACAGGAAGCGGATCAGTTAAGAATTGCTCAAGACAGCTCAGGGGCTCCATGAATCCTTTTGAGTTACCTGAGTCTTTGTAAGTTTAAATTATATTTTTAATAGTTTAAATAGTAATTTTCATTGTTTCTATAGGTTTGAAAAGTACTACAGTTTGAACAAGTACCTGTTGGATGTGTTGGTAGCAGCTTCTGAGCCTGCAAAAAAGATTTCTGCAGTATCCCCCTTAATAATATCAAGTGGGTGCTTACGATTTTTTGCTGAAGCCGGGTATCAGACGGGAGTTGGAAAAGACTGTGATGTATCGTTGTATTTACCATTTATATCATATTCGAAATAATTGCAAAATTTCCAGATTATTCCAAACTAAATAAATAGATAAATCGAAAAATTCACACATTAGTCCCGGACGCAGGATCATCGCGTATACCTCCGCTCCTAGGATTAATGACACCGCGCTCGAGTGGTGGAAATTTGGGTCTGCCAATCGAAAGTTGTCATATTCGGTGACGACACGCGCATCTACTGTGCGCTCGGGAGTAATGCGGGCAGATGCGTCTCCACATTAGCTGCTACGTCAAGTCTCTCGTTCCACCCTTTTAGCGTGAAGTGACACAAGTCTTGTCACCCATTCGGCAGCAAATGCAGCCTTCGAGCCAGCTGCAGCGATAATGCCCCCTGGATCGACGATCGCTGTCACCAATTGCGGTCTTCCTCTTGCCAGTATCCGGACCGCTACCATTGGTGTGAGGACAGATAGCCCTGAAGCGGTATGGGCTGTGCCCGTATTATGCTCTCAGTCGTCTCTCACACCGCGGCGCGTGCCGATCTGTTGCAACTTCCAGAGTGGTGCGTGCGGTGCCTGGTGCTTCGCGGCAACGGGAGGGGGCAACTGGATTGCCGACCGCATAACCGACAGTCGAGGTCTGGCTACCGGTGGCACGTTGTCCAGAGAGCGAGCGTCAAAAGCATTTTAGCGTTGACGACGGAGCTCTTCGGGCTCGAGAGCTTTTACAGGCCCGTCTTCCTTTCCTCTTGCCTTTTCGTATAGGTGAAGGAGACTGTGGTGCCTCTCGCTACACTGATCGCAGTTTCGGGGCGAAGCACAGTTCTTCGCCATGTGGTGCGACGACATGCAGTTGGCGCAGTGCCGATGGACGAGGACAGCCCGCAGTCTCTCGGCTGGCTTTGGTCTGGAAAGAGAAGAGGAGTTAGAAATTTTGTTTGAAATCGTGGCCGAGTTATGTTTCCCCGCGCCGTTCGTAGTTCTACGACACGTACGCGTCTGTTGGGACCTGAAAAAATTATAACTACTCTGCCAAGTCGCCATTCATTTGGAGGCAGACTGTATTCTTTAATAACCACCAGGTCATCTGTCTCGATGTTACCTTGAGGGAGCCTCCATTTTGTTCGTTTCTGCAACTCCTTCAGGTACTCCGCCTTCCACCTTTGGCAGAACGTCTGCTGGATGGCTTCAATCGTTTGCCATCGATTGACAATGGACATCAGATTCTCCGTGACTTCGGGCTCTGGAATAGCGAGTAACGGGGTTCCAATTAGGAAATGTCGTGGGGTTAGCGGTTCCATTGCCTCAGAATCCTCACAGATGGAGCTAATTGGTCGAGAATTCAAACACGACTCGATCCTTGCCAATAGTGTGGAAAGCTCTTCTATGATGAAACGCATTGAATGAGCGACTTTCCTGAAATGTATCTAGAAGCTTTTCCCACCTGTTTCCCAGAGCCCTCTCATATGAGGTGCTCCTGGAGGTATAAAGTGCCACGAGATACCTCGATGAGCGTATGTCTGCATTGTCCGACTGGCCATCGTAGAGACGAACGCCTTTAAATCCTGCCTCAGTGCTTTGTTCGCTCCTACAAAAGTGGTGGCGTTGTCCGAATATACGTTTAGAGGGCAACCCCGTCGGGATACGAACCGCGAAAAGGCTGCTAGGAACATTAGGGGTGACAAATCGCTGGTTGCTTCCAAATGTAGTGCCTTAATCGCGAAACAGACAAATACGCAGACATAGCCCTTAGTTATTCGGCAGGCTCTGCCGGTAAAACTTTTGATTTCGAACGGGCCTGTGAAATCGACTCCGGTGTTTGTAAACGGCCTGGAAATTTCCGTCCGTTCCGGGGGTAAAGCTGCCATTAGCTGTTCCCGCGCCTTCTTTCTGTAAATAATACATACTTTACAATTATATACAGTATTTTTGATTAAATTTTTTATACGTACGTTCCAGTATTCATATCGCAACAGTCTCAACATTAGTTGATTTTCACCGTGCAGGGAAATCAGATGTGCGAATTTTACGAGCAGTCTTGAAAACTGGCAATCGTAAGGAAGAATTATAGGGTACCGGTCGTTATATGGCAAACTCGATAATGCGGGTTTCCCCTCCCACTCTCATAACTCCGTTTCTGTCGAGGAACGGATTAAGAGTGGCTATTGGGCTTTTCGCATTAAGGTGCGCGGAAGCGCCGCCAGCCCTGTACTCATCTGGATAGTGTCGCCTCTGTGCTAGAAGAATAAGGCGACGCTTTACCTCCTTGATTTCCTCGGATGTTATATCGTCTCTTTGGTCGCTTATCACCAACTTATAAACAGGGTGCACTCTACGATAAAATTGAAAAATGCGCGCTATTACTCTCAAGGCTCGAGAGAAGTCCGAAAAACGCTCCAGGATATCCCCTTCTCCTGAGACACTTGTCGCGTGAACTCGTACATTCCTTTGCTCTACATCTGTTTCCAACGTGTCATTGCAACTACTCGGCTGGGCCCAAGCTGATGGTTCTTTCCGTAACCACTTTGGTCCGTGCCACCATAACACGTTGACTTCTAAATCCTGTGCTGTGACGCCTTGACTTCCGAGATCTGCTGGATTATCTGCAGAATCCACGTGATTCCATCCTGTACTCCTGCTTCACGGGTATCGGCTGCACTGTGAAATGGAACATATCATGTATTGCATTACACCGGATTCCCAACATCTTCGTTTCGCTCATGCCGTCGATTTCCAAAAAATTCTCCTTGTAGATGTGGTCTTTTGGTAAACCCGCTAAAATTGTTTTAGAATTCGACGTCCATTTCCGTAAAGGAAAACTTGCACTTTAAAGAGCTTCGCGTAGCTTATCACGCATTTTTTTTTTGCTGTTGTGCAATCATGAGCTCCAGCCAACACATCATCCACATACATGTGCTGCTTTAAAACTCTTGATGCTAGCGGATATTTCGTTTTAACATCTTCAGCCAGTTGATGTAACGTTCGTATCGCCAGAGAAGGAGCACAATTTACTTCGAACGTTACGGTTTTTAGTTCAAAGTCTTGCAATTCAGCGTCCTGGGCCTCTCTGAAAAGAATTCTTTGAAATGCCGTTTGATCTGGCTGAAGTAAGATTTGTCTATACAATTTTCAATGTCTGCATTAAAGACGTATTTAAATAAACGGCACTTCAACAGAAGACAAACTAAATCTGCCTGCAAGATTGGACCGGGGTAGAGGACGTCGTATAAGCTGACTCCATTTGAAGATGGGCACGACGCGTTGAACAATACTCGAACCTTGGTTGTAGTGCTCTCTGGTTACAGCACGGTGTGATGTGGCAGGTAAAATGTTCGATTACCTGTGTTTCCTACCGGGACCATATGGTTGAGCTCGATGTACTCCTTTAAGACTCTATCATATTCCAGCTTCAACTCAGGTCTGCGCAGATAACTGGCCTCACTTCGAAGAAATTGCCGTGCAGCTCCCGTCCGTAAATAGCCTAGGTTGATGCTTTCTGGGAACTCCTGTGGAAAGGGTAGCGATACTACATACCGTCCGCATTCATCCCTTACCGTCGTTCTCTTATAGAGCTCCTCGCAAAATGCATCTTCGGGGGGTGACCTTCCTTTTAGGTGAAACTTCTTCCAGCTCCCAAAAACGTGTCAGTTGTGGTTCGTCATCTGTGTGCAGTACGACACACATGACGAAAAGCAGCTTGTTGTGGCCGTCCGAGGAACTGGCCCTGTAAGTATCCACCCGAACACCGTATCCAGCGCCAGAAGTGATCCCAGCACGTTTCGCTCTACGTTGTCCATGATAACAGCCGGGTATACATCCGCACCCAAGATGACATCCACCTGCTGACTCCTATAGAAATTTACATCGACTAACCTTAGAGGCGGGAGTGATCTAAGATGCACCCGGTCCAATGAAAATTTGGGGATGTCTCCTGTCAATTGGGGTAAAACGAGGCCTCTTGCCTCCATTTTAAACTGGGGGTTTACAGGAGAACCTAAAACCAGATGCGCTACTTTTCGCACATTTGGCGATACCGTGGCACTTATTACTGTTACCTGAGTATCAGCAACTTTCGTTGGCAGCCCGATGCGCTTCCGGAGCCGGTCAGTGATGAATGTACCCTCCGATCCAGAATCAAGTAAAGCCCATGCTTGGTAGGTGACTCCGAGATGGTAGATGTTGACCATGGCAGTTCCTAGCAATATATTGCAATTTCTTGCAGCATTTAGAGATTGCACATTGCTTGATCGGGGTTGTGTCGTTCTGGGTTGTGCTGAACGTGGTTGTGGGGGTCGGGGAACCTTGCTTCGGGGTGACGGTTGTAGTGCAGACGTGCTGGGCAACTGTAACGCAGGAGGTTGATGTAGAAGAGAGTGATGTCTTTGGTGACAACTCCAACAAGAGAAAGGACTCTTGCAACCTTTTGCCATATGGGAATGTGCAAGGCAATTCATGCACAAGTTATGTTTTATAGCAAGAGTGACGCGATCGTCAACTCTCATTGCCAAAAATTTGGGGCAACCCTTCAATACATGGGTTTGCTCGGAGCATAACCTACAGGTAGGTTGAGAAAAGTGCCCATGGTGTGCCGACACTCGCCTATCATAGCTTGCAGAGGGTGGTCGACTGACGGTCGGCTTTACCGCTCTAGCACCCCGAATGTCGGAAACGGTTTCCAACGTTTGGAAACGGCTTGTGAGAAAGCTGTCTAAGCTGTCGCTTCAGCTGACTGTTGACCATTATCCGTTTATTTTCATATCGTTCAGATAGATTTTGCCACGCTGTGGCGAAGCCGTCATTAGTCAGAGGGGATTTCTTCACCATATCCTTTGCTTCACCCCGGGTCTTCTGATTCAAATAATACAGCTTTTCGACCGGAGTTAAGCGCGAGTTGTTAATGCAGTGAACAAATCCCGAAGCGATGGCCACGACATGTACTCACCTTAAAATATCTCCGTATCGCATGGATGTAAACGGATATTTGAATGAGCAGGCAGTTCAACTTCATGAAGCCTCGTTGTCGGACAAAGTCTTTGAGTACTTATCAAATTCCTCTATGACTTTGACCCACAACGTCTTAAGATCTTCTTTCTGTATTTCCAGAGAGAAGATTGAATGGAAGTTACTGGGCATGGTGTTATAGCCCGACTTAAACTCAAGGAGCGCATCGCACACGCGCGTAAAATCGTTGAGTGTGACCATGTCACGAAAAAGCTTACGAACATTTTTTTTTTTTTTTCTTTCGAAGTGAGCAAACAATCTGAAGATAGTGTCGTAAAGACAAATCCACGATAAAAGTTTCAAATTGTTAAACTTCGACGTTTGAAAAATATTTCGAAAAACCAGCCAATGTTAAGTTTGGCTCAGTGTATCGCACCACTGTATGAAATCCCGATTGAGTCACGAGAAAAAATAAGTCAGAGACTAAAGCAAATTTATTTCCCTCAGTGTTAGGCACCACTGGGAAAAATCACGGGAAAAGCCGGTAATAAAAATCCAAAAAAAAATTTTATTTGTTCCCTCAATGTTATACTGAACTGGGAATACTAAAGTTTATCAAAGGTCTTCTAATTGGACCGAAACTAAAATATAGCAGGAAGCTACTGGCACCACTTCAAATCAAGAAATATTAAATTCGCTCTACGTGGTCAAAGTGCTTGCACTGCCTTTAAATCGAAATATAGAATCCACGAGAAAAGAGTAATATAAAAAACGAGAATTCAGAAAAATAATTGGCTTGTTTTCTTTCCGAGTATCGCACAACCGGAAGAAAGCAATTAATTTTCGATAAAGCAAAAAAACATACCAGTGGAAAGCAAAAAAAAAATGTACCAGTGGAAAGCAAAGCGTCTTGCCCCACTGAATTAATCCGTAATCATACTACACCCAAACAGTTCCAAAACTAAAATAAATTTTCACTTATTTTTAAAAAGTTTTTTTTTTTTAAATTTGATTATATTTCAGAAAATCTCTTCTTCTTCTTTCTTTATTTAATTTAATTTATTTGATTTAATATTTTGTCGGGATAATCCCTGAGACTAATCACCAAAAATCTTCTCACGTTCGCCCCCACGCGAATAAACGTGGTGAATGTCAAAGGCTGGGGGGGGCCTTGCTGCACGTTGGGTCACTGTTGGGGGCCTTGCAGCAAATTCGTTGGGCCGTTGATAGGGGCCTTGCTGCACGTTGGACCACTGTTGGGGGCCTTGCAGCAAATTCGTTGGGCTGTTGGTGTGGGCCTTGCAGCAAATTCGTTGGGCCGTTGGGCCGTTACTCTGGCTGCACCTTATCTCGTGGAACTATTTTATGCGTGTGCAACCACTTATCACCTCACTTTTACTTTCACTTTATTTTTATTTTTAATTAAATTATTTTAATATTTTATTTTGCACTTTTATTTTTAATTTATGCAATTAATTTTTAATTTTTATTTTGTATTATAATAATTAATTTGCATTGCACTTTTAATTTAGCACTTTTTTTTGTATTATAATAATTAAAATTATTTTATTTTAGCTGCACTCGGCACTGACACCGAACTGCCCCTGTGAACCCGGGGCGCCGTTGATACGGAACAACTGTTGATTTGGCCTGATCACTGGCACACGGATCTGTGCTTTGGAGCTCTAGCATACAATTTTGTACGAGCACTCACGACTATGTGCAGGAGTACGGATATTTCCTTAACCTTAAATGAAATTAAGCAACACAAAAGTGAAAGGGTTACCTTTTATATATTGTGGCTCCAATCGTTAGGGCCGCTGCCCAATAGGTTGCTACTCCCGCCGAAGACCGTACGTATAAATTGTCAGTGCTGACGTATAATTCTGTCAGCACTGATGTGCAATTTTCCCAGCACCGATGTACAAATTTATCCGCACTAACGTGGGGGAGCACAACGGTATGAGTACAACGCTGACGCACTTTTTTTTTTTTTTGTTGGAACACCCACTTTCGTAGGCTTTCCGGGTGCTGCAAGCAAACAGGATTTAATAAAACTAAAATTTCAACGGATTACCTTTTTCCGATTTGTTGATCCAATCGTTGGGGCCGCCGTGCCCTGTCCACTTGCTCGCTGTTGCCGGGATTTACGCGGTCGCCACGAAACAATTTATATTTAATTGAAATTTTCCGCCCACGTGCAGATTAAGTTGCAGGTTATAAAAATTTTATTTAAGTTTTTTGCCGACTTTTGGCAGCTGCCATATAGTGGATTGTAATTGTGGATTTGCAATCCACTGCACATTTACAATAAAAAACTGTGAAAAGTCTTTAAGCAATTTTTAGGTTGTGTTTAATTGGATATTTATACATTATTATATCCATAAAAAATTAAACACACCTCTGCAAGGGGAATTAACGGGGGATGATAGGGGCAACTTGGCAATTTTGGGGGATTATTGTTCTTAGGCAAAATATGTCTTTTAACTTGGGTTTCTCGATTTTATTGGCGAAAAAAGCAATTCAGCTAAAAAAAAAAACAAAAAAAATCAGAAAAATCCGGCTCGAAAGATCATGTTCGAGCGGGGAGGGCAACGGGGTTCGAGAAGTAGGTAGCCGATCTTCTGAAATTGAAAGATCTTTAAATTGATTCCCTGAATGCTGTTTTGCTTTCGCACAATAAAAACACACAAGTGTCAATTTGAATGCAAATTGAGGCTTGCAGATGGTAAGCAATTTATTTTCTATTATAAAAAACACTGCTGAAAATAAAATGGGGTTATATATATATAATAAATGCAAGACCTTACGTGTGATTACGGGGGCGTCTCTTCACAAAATGAAAGAGCGCTGGGTTTTCGCATAAGGCGAAATCCATCGTACGGTACGGGTAACAGGAATCGAGAAAAGGGAAAGAAAGTAACGAGTCTCTGTTCCCGCACTATCACAGCGACATCTGCAAGTGCAATTGTAGTAATTCACAATGGCAGATCCACTTATGAATGCTGATCTAAACAGCTAGAATAAACAACCACTACTCCAAGGCTTTGAACCCAGGAGCTCGGAGTTGCAAAGCCAACACGCTAAATGCTGTGCTACGCTAGCCGACTACAAACAAGAGCAACTGATCTGCTGCTATATGAACTTGTTTGTGCGGTTGTTGTTTGTGTGTTTGAAATTCTGGGTGAAAATTTCATTGGTTGTTACCAATTCTTTGTAATTCCTAGAATGCATTTCAGGTGTGCTCATCCTTGCATATATGAATTTTTGTTGTTTTCGGCCTTATACATTTTTAATAATTGACAATTTTATTGAGCTCGAAGCCAGTTTACAGAAGATTTTTATTTGGAAAATCAACAACAGTTTTTTTAACTGGTAGAAGTTATAATACTATTTCGGAAATCACCACATTTCCTCATCAGACATCTTAATTTTATTAGTTATATTTACTCTTCATAACCCCTTCTCCAAGGCTTTGAACCAAGGAGCTCGGAGTTGCAACGCCAACACACTGAATGCTGCGCTACGCTAGCCGAGTGGACTGCTGCGTTTTTCCATCTTCCTTAAACAAACCAACTACGAACAAGAGCAACTGATCAACTGCTGCTTTATGAACTTGTTTGTGTGATTGTTGTTTGTGCGTTTGCCATTCTGTGTAACCAATTCTTTGTACATAATTCCTAGAATGTATTTCAGGTGTGCTCATCCTTGCATATATGCATTTTTGTTGTTTTCGGCCTTATCAATTTTTAATAATTGACAATTTTATTGAGCCCGAGGCCAGTTTACAGAAGATTTTTATTTGGAAAATCAACAACAGTTTTTTTAACTGGTAGAAGTTATAATACTATTTCGGAAATCACCACATTTCCTCATCAGACATCTTAATTTTATTAGTTATATTTACTCTTCATAACCCCTTCTCCAAGGCTTTGAACCAAGCAGCTCGGAGTTTCAGAGCCAACACGCTGAATGCTGTGCTATGCTAGCCGAGTGGACTGCTGCGTTTTTCCAGCTTCCTTAAACAAACCAACTACAAACAAGAGCAACTGATCTGCTGCTATATGAACTTGTTTGTGTGGTTGTTGTTTGTGTGTTTGCAATTCCGTGTGAAAATTTCATTAATTGATGCCAATTGAATGAATTTCAGGTGTGCTCATCCATGCATATATGATTTTTTGTTATTTTCGGCCTTATAAATTTTTAATAATTGACAATTTTATTGAGCTCGAAGCCAGTTTACAGAAGATTTTTATTTGGAAAATCAACAACAGTTTTTTAAATGGTAGAAGTTATAATACTATTTCGGAAATCACCACATTTCCTCATCAGACTTCTTAATTTTATTAGTTATATTTATTCTTCATAACAACTTCTCCGAGACTTTGAGCCAAGGAGCTCGGAGTTGCAACGCCAACACGCTGAATGCTGTGCTACGCTAGCCGAGTGGACTGCTGCGTTTTTCCATCTTTCTTAAACAAACCAACTACAAACAAGAGCATCTGATCTGCTGCTATAGGAACTTGTTTGTGTGGTTGTTGTTGGTGTGTTTGCAATTCTGTGTGGAAATTTCATTGGTAGTTGGCCATTCTTTGTAATTCCTAGATGGCATTTCAGGTGTGCTCATCCTTGCATATATGAATTTTTGTTGTTTTCGGCCTTATAAATTTGTAATAGTTTACAATTTTTTTGAGCTCGAGGCCAGCTTACAAAAGATTTTTATTTGGAAAAACAACAACAGTTTTTTAAATGGTAGAAGTTATAATACTATTTCGGAAACCACCACATTTCCTCATCAGATTTCTTAATTTTATTAGTTATATTTATTCTTCATAACCACATCTCCAAGGCTTTGAACCAAGGAGCTCGGTGTTGCAAGGCCAACACGCTGAATGCTGTGCTACGCTAGCCGAGTGGACTGCTGCGTTTTTTCATCTGCCTGAAACAAACCAACTACAAACAATAGCAACTGATCTGCTACTGCTATATGAACTTGTTTGTGTGGTTGTTGTTTGTGTGTTTGCAATTATGTGTGAAAATTTCATTGGTTGTTGACAATTTTATTGATGAACGGAATGTTTAGTTTATTCCAAATTTCCCAAATTTTTTTTGCCACTTGTGTGTTAAGATTATCGTACGATTGCTTGTTTTTTGTTGTTTTTTGCTCAGCCACGCGTAAAAATAAATAGTAATTTATTACGTCACGATTACTTGGTAGATTTAGATCACTTAAATCTCTTGGCAAGCCAATATTCAGACTGGGAAGAACACAAGACCCGGAGTTCATTGAAATTGTATCAATTTCTGAATTGGTGGAATCAACGGACTTGCAGACGTTTTAATTATAATTTATTAATGGAAAACTATATAAAACTTGAAAAAAGTTATTTAGAACACACTATTGTTTATTCAACGCAGACCACTTGTGTGGTAAGAGTACCGTACGATTGCTTTTTTTTTGTTGCTTTTTGCTTAGCCACGGGAAAAAACAAATAAGTTACAAAAGCCTGCTATTATTGCATTAATTGCAGGGCATGCTGTTATTTTTAAAACTATAGGTTTTTGAGTACAATTTAATAAGTATGACCTCAAAATCTAAAGTCGCTCTGCGCGAACTGGGAATTAATTTTAGACCCATGGTTTCTTGGCAAAACTTTCTTAGAATTTTCTGTAGTTTTCGTTTTTGCTAGCCGCTTTGTTGGTTTTTTTTCCACCCATACAAATCGACGAGGCCTAGTGCTCATCCTTGCATGTATGAATTTTTGTTGTTTTCGGCCTTATAAATTATAAATAATTGAAAATTTTATTGAGCTCGAGGCCAGTTTACAGAAGATTTTTATTTAGAAAAACAACAACAGTTTTTTTAAATGGCAGAAGTTATAATACTTTTTCGGATACCACCACATTTGCTCATCAGACTTCTTAATTTTATTAGTTATATTTATTCTTCATAACCACTTATCCAATGCTTTGAACGAAGGAGCTCGAAGTTGCAAAGCCAACACGCTGAATGCTGTGCTACGCTAGCCGAGTGGACTCTTGCGTTTTTCCATCTTCCTTAAACAAACCAACTACAAACAAGAGCAACTGATCAGCTGCTATTTGAACTTGTTTGTTTGGTTGTTGTTTGTGTGTTTGCAATTCTGTGTGAAAATTTCATTGGATGTTACCAATTATTTGTAATTCCTAGATGGCATTTCAGGTGTGCTCATCCTTGCATATATGAATTTTTGTTGTTTTCGGCCTTAAATTTTTAAAAGTTTACAATTTTTTTGAGCTCGAGGCCAGCTTACAGAAGATTTTTATTTGGAAAAACAACAACAGTTTTTTTAAATGGTAGAAGTTATAATACTATTTCGGAAATCACCACATTTCCTCATCAGACTTCTTAATTTTATTAGTTATATTTATTCTTCATAACCACTTATCCAAGGCTTGGAACGAAGGAGCTCGAAGTTGCAAAGCCAACACGCTGAATGTTGTGCTACGCTAGCCGAGTGGACTGCTGCGTTTTTCCATCAAACCAACTACAAACAAGAGCATCTGATCTGCTGCTGCTATATGAACTTATTTGTGTGGTTGTTGTTTCTGTGCATATATATTCTGTGCATATATTTCATTTATTATTGGAAAACATTAGTACACTAAGATAATTATATTATAATATTTGAAAAAATAATAGTAAAGATAGTTAGATGGCCAGTCTGTCCTATTGTAGGTCACTAAAATAATTAAAGATGGATTTCTTAAAGTTGCTCTTGCTTAGATTGTTTCTTACATTAGCAGGAATAGAATTCCAAAAACGGATAGCGCTGACAAAAAACAGTCTCGCCGATGCTAAAGTGCTAAATTAAGGGACTATAAGATCTGTTACTCGAACTGACTTAGTAAATAATAGCTTTTCGTACAGGTAGTTAGGAGATTTTTGGGTGATAATCCTATATAAAAATATGCAGTTACGGGCTTTTATATATGCCGATATTTCGCATCCCAGAAGACTTCTTTTCCACGGCGAGATGTGCTCAAATCTTGATAGCCCGTAGACGTAGCGAGTTACATTATTAAATAATACCTCAACTTTACGCATCGAGTCTCCATAAAGCCTACTATAAACTACCTCAGCGTATGTAATTTGAGGCATAATGACTTGTAAAGTAAGCCGACGTCTAGTTCTTAGTGGAGTATAATACCCAGACATCTTTAAATTTCGCAGAGTGGAATACACTTTTCCAACCAATGCATTGACATGATCTTTGCATGTTAAGTTAGAGTTTATAACAAATCCAAGATTTGTTACTTTAGTAACAATCTTCAGTGGAATGTTGTCAATGTGAATCGGAGGTAGGAAATTTGTATTTTTAAATTTTTTGTTTATAATAGGCAAAATCAATGACTTACCAGAGTTTAGATGTAAACCATTGGCATTCGCCCAAAAAGAGATATTAGATAGCTCTGTGTTAACATCAGAACACAAACGATCCACCTGCGATAGAGGTGCGGACAAGTAAAGCTGAATGTCATCGGCATATGCTTAAAGATTTGCAGACTGGCAAACAAGAAACACGTCATTAACTAATAAGCTGAATAAAAGCGGACCAAGTATAGACCCCTGCGGAACCCCAGCGTGTACTAACTTCAATTGCGAAACCTCAGACCCAATTCGTACCCGTTGAAGTCGACCTGATAGGTAACTAGTCATTAGTTGCAGAGCACTTTTGCTGAAACCGAAGTAATGTTTTAGTTTTTTTGCATAATAGTACATGATTAACAGAATCAAAAGCTTTTGAGAAGTCTAGTAGACAGAGCAAAGTCAAATGGTTCCTATCAGAGGGTTGTCGAATATCGTCTAGTATTTTTAATACAGCAGTATTACAACTATGGTGTTTTCGAAACCCGGATTGGAAAACTGAGAGAATATTATAAGTCTGTATATGTATTGTAATCTGCCTGCAATTCTGTGTGAAAATTTCATTGGTTGTTACCAATTCTTTGTAATTCCTAGAATGCATTACAGGTGTGCTCTTCCTTGCATATATGCTTTTTTGTAGTTTTCGGCCTTATAAATTTTTAATAATTGACAATTTTATTGAGCTCGAGGCCAGTTTACAGAAGATTTTTATTTGGAACGTCAACTACAGTTTTTTCAAATGGTAGAAGTTATAGTACTATTTCGGAAATCACCACATTTCCTCATCAGACTTCTTAATTTTATTAGTTATATTTATTCTTCATAACCACTTCTCCAAGGCTTTGAGCCAAGGAGCTCGGAGTTGCAAAGCCAACACGCTGAATGCCGTGCTACACTAGCCGAGTGGACTGCTGCGTTTTTCCATCTTCCTTAAACAAACCAACTACAAATACTAGCAACTGATCTGCTGCTATATGAACTTGTTTGTGTGGTTATTGTTTGTGTGTTTGCAATTCTGTGTGAAAATTTCATTGGTTGTTACCAATTTTTTGTAATTCCTAGACTGCATTTCAGGTGTGCTCATCCTTGCATATATGAATTTTTGTTGTTTTCGGCCTTATAAATTTTTAATAATTGAGAATTTTATTGAGCCCGTGGCCAGTTTACAGAAGATTTTTATTTCGAAAATCAACAACAGATCTTTTAAATGGTGGAAGTTATAGTACTATTTCGGAAATCACCACATTTCCTCATCAGACTTCTAAATTTTATAAGTTATATTTATTCTTCATAACGACTTCTCCAAGGTTTTGAGCCAAGGAACTCGGAGTTGCAAAGCCAACACGCTGAATGGCGTGCTACGCTAGCCGAGTGGCCTGCGGCGTTTTTCAATCTTATTTAAACAAACCAACTAAAAACAAGAGTAACTGATCTGCTGCTATATGAACTTGTTTGTGTGGCTGTGTTTTGCGTGTTTGCAATTCTGTGTGAAAATTTCATTGGTTGTTACTAATTCTTTGTAATTCCTAGAATGCATTTCAGGTGTACTCATCTTTGCATATATGAATTTTTGTTGTTTTCGGCCTTATACATTTTGAATAATTGACAATTTTATTGAGCTCGAGGCCAGTTTACAGAAGATTTCTATTTGGAAAAACAACAACAGTTTTTTAAATGGTAGAAGTTATAATACTATTTCGGAAATCACCACATTTCCTCATCAGACTTCTTAATTTTATTAGTTATATTTATTCTTCATAACCACTTATCCAAGGCTTGGAACGAAGGAGCTCGAAGTTGCAAAGCCAACACGCTGAATGCTGTGCTACGCTAGCCGAGTGGACTCTTGCGTTTTTCCATCTTCCTTAAACAAACCAACTACAAACAAGAGCAACTGATCAGCTGCTATTTGAACTTGTTTGTGTGGTTGTTGTTTGTGTGTTTGCAATTCTGTGTGAAAATTTCATTGGATGTTACCAATTATTTGTAATTCCTAGAATGCATTTCAGGTGTGTGAATTTTTGGTGTTTTCGGCCTTATACATTTTTAATAATTGACAATTTTATTGAGCTCGGGGCCAGTTTACAGAAGATTTTTATTTGGAAAAACAAAAACAGTTTTTTTAACTGGTAGAAGTTATGATACTATATCGGAAATCACCACATTTCCTCATCAGACTTCTTAATTTTATTAGTTATGTATATTTATTCTTCATAACAACTTCACCGAGATTTTGAGCCAAGGAGCTCGGAGTCGCAACGCCAACACGCTGAATGCTGTGCTACGCTAGCCGAGTGGACTGCTGCGTTTTTCCATCTTTCTTAAACAAACCAACTACAAACAAGAGCAACTGATCTGCTGCTATAGGAACTTGTTTGTGTGGTTGTTGTTGGTGTGTTTGCAATTCTGTGTGGAAATTTCATTGGTAGTTGGCAATCCTTTGTAATTCCTAGATGGCATTTCAGGTGTGCTCATCCTTGCATATATGAATTTTTGTTGTTTTCGGCCTTAAATTTTTAAAAGTTTACAATTTTTTTGAGCTCGAGGCCAGCTTACAGAAGATTTTTATTTGGAAAAACAACAACAGTTTTTTTAAATGGTAGAAGTTATAATACTATTTCGGAAATCACCACATTTCCTCATCAGACTTCTTAATTGTATTAGTTATATTAATTCTTCATAACCACTTATCCAAGGCTTGGAACGAAGGAGCTCGAAGTTGCAAAGCCAACACGCTGAATGCTGTGCTACGCTAGCCGAGTGGACTGCTGCGTTTTTCCATCTTCCTTAAACAAACCAACTACAAACAAAAGCAACTGATCAGCTGCTATATGAACTTGTCTGTGTGGTTGTTGTTTGTGTGTTTGCAATTCTGTTTGAAAATTTCATTGGTTGTTACCAATTCTTTGTTATTCCTAGAATGCATTTCAGGTGTGCTCATCCTTGCATATATGAATTTTTGTTGTTTTCGGCCTTATACATTTTTAATAATTGACAATTTTTTTGATCTCGAGGCAAGGTACAGAAGATTTTTATTTGGAAAAACAACAACTGTTTTTTTAAATGGTAGAAGTTATAGTACTATTTCGGAAATCACCACATTTCCTCATCAGACTTCTTAATTTTATTAGTTATATTTATTCTTCATAACCACTTATCCAAGGCTTGGAACGAAGGAGCTCGAAGTTGCAAAGCCAACACGCTGAATGTTGTGCTACGCTAGCCGAGTGGACTGCTGCGTTTTTCCATCAAACCAACTACAAACAAGAGCATCTGATCTGCTGCTGCTATATGAACTTATTTGTGTGGTTGTTGTTTGTGTGCATATATATTCTGTGCATATATTTCATTTATTATTGGAAAACATTAGTACACTAAGATAATTATATTATAATATTTGAAAAAATAATAGTAAAGGTAGTTAGATGGCCAGTCTGTCCTATTGTAGGTCACTAAAATAATTAAAGATGGATTTCTTAAAGTTGCTCTTGCTTAGATTGTTTCTTACATTAGCAGGAATAGAATTCCAAAAACGGATAGCGCTGACAAAAAACAGTCTCGCCGATGCTAAAGTGCTAAATTAAGGGACTATAAGATCTGTTACTCGAACTGACTTAGTAAATAATAGCTTTTCGTACAGGTAGTTAGGAGATTTTTGGGTGATAATCCTATATAAAAATATGCAGTTACGGGCTTTTATATATGCCGATATTTCGCATCCCAGAAGACTTCTTTTCCACGGCGAGATGTGCTCAAATCTTGATAGCCCGTAGACGTAGCGAGTTACATTATTAAATAATACCTCAACTTTACGCATCGAGTCTCCATAAAGCCTACTATAAACTACCTCAGCGTATGTAATTTGAGGCATAATGACTTGTAAAGTAAGCCGACGTCTAGTTCTTAGTGGAGTATAATACCCAGACATCTTTAAATTTCGCAGAGTGGAATACACTTTTCCAACCAATGCATTGACATGATCTTTGCATGTTAAGTTAGAGTTTATAACAAATCCAAGATTTGTTACTTTAGTAACAATCTTCAGTGGAATGTTGTCAATGTGAATCGGAGGTAGGAAATTTGTATTTTTAAATTTTTTGTTTATAATAGGCAAAATCAATGACTTACCAGAGTTTAGATGTAAACCATTGGCATTCGCCCAAAAAGAGATATTAGATAGCTCTGTGTTAACATCAGAACACAAACGATCCACCTGCGATAGAGGTGCGGACAAGTAAAGCTGAATGTCATCGGCATATGCTTAAAGATTTGCAGACTGGCAAACAAGAAACACGTCATTAACTAATAAGCTGAATAAAAGCGGACCAAGTATAGACCCCTGCGGAACCCCAGCGTGTACTAACTTCAATTGCGAAACCTCAGACCCAATTCGTACCCGTTGAAGTCGACCTGATAGGTAACTAGTCATTAGTTGCAGAGCACTTTTGCTGAAACCGAAGTAATGTTTTAGTTTTTTTGCATAATAGTACATGATTAACAGAATCAAAAGCTTTTGAGAAGTCTAGTAGACAGAGCAAAGTCAAATGGTTCCTATCAGAGGGTTGTCGAATATCGTCTAGTATTTTTAATACAGCAGTATTACAACTATGGTGTTTTCGAAACCCGGATTGGAAAACTGAGAGAATATTATAAGTCTGTATATGTATTGTAATCTGCCTGCAATTCTGTGTGAAAATTTCATTGGTTGTTACCAATTCTTTGTAATTCCTAGAATGCATTACAGGTGTGCTCTTCCTTGCATATATGCTTTTTTGTAGTTTTCGGCCTTATAAATTTTTAATAATTGACAATTTTATTGAGCTCGAGGCCAGTTTACAAAAGATTTTTATTTGGAACGTCAACTACAGTTTTTTCAAATGGTAGAAGTTATAGTACTATTTCGGAAATCACCACATTTCCTCATCAGACTTCTTAATTTTATTAGTTATATTTATTCTTCATAACCACTTCTCCAAGGCTTTGCACACAGGAGCTCGGAGTTGCAAAGCCAACACCCTGAATGCTGTGCTAAGCTAGCCGAATTTTTGCTGTTTTCAGCCTTATAAATTTTTAATAATTGACAATTTATTGAGCTCGAGGCCAGTTTACAGAAGATTTTTATTTGGAAAAACAACAACAGTTTTTTTAACTGGTAGAAGTTATAGTACTATTTCGGAAATCACCAAATTTCCTAATCAGACTTCTTAATTTTATTAGTTATATACCAACTACAAACAAGAGCAACTGATCTGCTGCTGCTATATGAACTTGTTTGTGTGGTTGTTGTTTGTGTGTTTGCAATTCTGTGTGAAAATTTCATTGGTTGTTACCAATTCTTTGTTATTCCTAGAATGCATTTCAGGTGTGCTAATCCTTGCATATATGAATTTTTGTTGTTTTCGGCCTTGTAAATTTTTAATAATTGAGAATTTTATTGAGCCCGAGGCCAGTTAACAGAAGATTTTTATTTGGAAAATCAACAACAGATCTTTTAAATGGTGGAAGTTATAGTACTATTTCGGAAAACACCACATTTCCTCATCAGACCTCTGAATTTTATTAGTTATATTTATTCTTCATAACCACTTCTCCAAGGCTTTGAGCCAAGGAGCTCGGAGTTGCAAAGCCAACACGCTGAATGCCGTGCTACACTAGCCGAGTGGACTGCTGCGTTTTTCCATCTTCCTTAAACAAACCAACTACAAATACTAGCAACTGATCTGCTGCTATATGAACTTGTTTGTGTGGTTATTGTTTGTGTGTTTGCAATTCTGTGTGAAAATTTCATTGGTTGTTACCAATTTTTTGTAATTCCTAGACTGCATTTCAGGTGTGCTCATCCTTGCATATATGAATTTTTGTTGTTTTCGGCCTTATAAATTTTTAATAATTGAGAATTTTATTGAGCCCGTGGCCAGTTTACAGAAGATTTTTATTTCGAAAATCAACAACAGATCTTTTAAATGGTGGAAGTTATAGTACTATTTCGGAAATCACCACATTTCCTCATCAGACTTCTAAATTTTATAAGTTTTATTTATTCTTCATAACGACTTCTCCAAGGTTTTGAGCCAAGGAACTCGGAGTTGCAAAGCCAACACGCTGAATGGCGTGCTACGCTAGCCGAGTGGCCTGCGGCGTTTTTCAATCTTATTTAAACAAACCAACTAAAAACAAGAGTAACTGATCTGCTGCTATATGAACTTGTTTGTGTGGCTGTGTTTTGCGTGTTTGCAATTCTGTGTGAAAATTTCATTGGTTGTTACCAATTCTTTGTAATTCCTAGAATGCATTTCAGGTGTACTCATCTTTGCATATATGAATTTTTGTTGTTTTCGGCCTTATACATTTTGAATAATTGACAATTTTATTGAGCTCGAGGCCAGTTTACAGAAGATTTCTATTTGGAAAAACAACAACAGTTTTTTAAATGGTAGAAGTTATAATACTATTTCGGAAATCACCACATTTCCTCATCAGACTTCTTAATTGTATTAGTTATATTAATTCTTCATAACCACTTATCCAAGGCTTGGAACGAAGGAGCTCGAAGTTGCAAAGCCAACACGCTGAATGCTGTGCTACGCTAGCCGAGTGGACTGCTGCGTTTTTCCATCTTCCTTAAACAAACCAACTACAAACAAAAGCAACTGATCAGCTGCTATATGAACTTGTCTGTGTGGTTGTTGTTTGTGTGTTTGCAATTCTGTTTGAAAATTTCATTGGTTGTTACCAATTCTTTGTTATTCCTAGAATGCATTTCAGGTGTGCTCATCCTTGCATATATGAATTTTTGTTGTTTTCGGCCTTATACATTTTTAATAATTGACAATTTTTTTGATCTCGAGGCAAGGTACAGAAGATTTTTATTTGGAAAAACAACAACTGTTTTTTTAAATGGTAGAAGTTATAGTACTATTTCGGAAATCACCACATTTCCTCATCAGACTTCTTAATTTTATTAGTTATATTTATTCTTCATAACCACTTATCCAAGGCTTGGAACGAAGGAGCTCGAAGTTGCAAAGCCAACACGCTGAATGTTGTGCTACGCTAGCCGAGTGGACTGCTGCGTTTTTCCATCAAACCAACTACAAACAAGAGCATCTGATCTGCTGCTGCTATATGAACTTATTTGTGTGGTTGTTGTTTGTGTGCATATATATTCTGTGCATATATTTCATTTATTATTGGAAAACATTAGTACACTAAGATAATTATATTATAATATTTGAAAAAATAATAGTAAAGGTAGTTAGATGGCCAGTCTGTCCTATTGTAGGTCACTAAAATAATTAAAGATGGATTTCTTAAAGTTGCTCTTGCTTAGATTGTTTCTTACATTAGCAGGAATAGAATTCCAAAAACGGATAGCGCTGACAAAAAACAGTCTCGCCGATGCTAAAGTGCTAAATTAAGGGACTATAAGATCTGTTACTCGAACTGACTTAGTAAATAATAGCTTTTCGTACAGGTAGTTAGGAGATTTTTGGGTGATAATCCTATATAAAAATATGCAGTTACGGGCTTTTATATATGCCGATATTTCGCATCCCAGAAGACTTCTTTTCCACGGCGAGATGTGCTCAAATCTTGATAGCCCGTAGACGTAGCGAGTTACATTATTAAATAATACCTCAACTTTACGCATCGAGTCTCCATAAAGCCTACTATAAACTACCTCAGCGTATGTAATTTGAGGCATAATGACTTGTAAAGTAAGCCGACGTCTAGTTCTTAGTGGAGTATAATACCCAGACATCTTTAAATTTCGCAGAGTGGAATACACTTTTCCAACCAATGCATTGACATGATCTTTGCATGTTAAGTTAGAGTTTATAACAAATCCAAGATTTGTTACTTTAGTAACAATCTTCAGTGGAATGTTGTCAATGTGAATCGGAGGTAGGAAATTTGTATTTTTAAATTTTTTGTTTATAATAGGCAAAATCAATGACTTACCAGAGTTTAGATGTAAACCATTGGCATTCGCCCAAAAAGAGATATTAGATAGCTCTGTGTTAACATCAGAACACAATCGATCCACCTGCGATAGAGGTGCGGACAAGTAAAGCTGAATGTCATCGGCATATGCTTAAAGATTTGCAGACTGGCAAACAAGAAACACGTCATTAACTAATAAGCTGAATAAAAGCGGACCAAGTATAGACCCCTGCGGAACCCCAGCGTGTACTAACTTCAATTGCGAAACCTCAGACCCAATTCGTACCCGTTGAAGTCGACCTGATAGGTAACTAGTCATTAGTTGCAGAGCACTTTTGCTGAAACCGAAGTAATGTTTTAGTTTTTTTGCATAATAGTACATGATTAACAGAATCAAAAGCTTGTGAGAAGTCTAGTAGACAGAGCAAAGTCAAATGGTTCCTATCAGAGGGTTGTCGAATATCGTCTAGTATTTTTAATACAGCAGTATTACAACTATGGTGTTTTCGAAACCCGGATTGGAAAACTGAGAGAATATTATAAGTCTGTATATGTATTGTAATCTGCCTGCAATTCTGTGTGAAAATTTCATTGGTTGTTACCAATTCTTTGTAATTCCTAGAATGCATTACAGGTGTGCTCTTCCTTGCATATATGCTTTTTTGTAGTTTTCGGCCTTATAAATTTTTAATAATTGACAATTTTATTGAGCTCGAGGCCAGTTTACAGAAGATTTTTATTTGGAACGTCAACTACAGTTTTTTCAAATGGTAGAAGTTATAGTACTATTTCGGAAATCACCACATTTCCTCATCAGACTTCTTAATTTTATTAGTTATATTTATTCTTCATAACCACTTCTCCAAGGCTTTGCACACAGGAGCTCGGAGTTGCAAAGCCAACACCCTGAATGCTGTGCTAAGCTAGCCGAATTTTTGCTGTTTTCAGCCTTATAAATTTTTAATAATTGACAATTTATTGAGCTCGAGGCCAGTTTACAGAAGATTTTTATTTGGAAAAACAACAACAGTTTTTTTAACTGGTAGAAGTTATAGTACTATTTCGGAAATCACCAAATTTCCTAACCAGACTTCTTAATTTTATTAGTTATATACCAACTACAAACAAGAGCAACTGATCTGCTGCTGCTATATGAACTTGTTTGTGTGGTTGTTGTTTGTGTGTTTGCAATTCTGTGTGAAAATTTCATTGGTTGTTACCAATTCTTTGTTATTCCTAGAATGCATTTCAGGTGTGCTCATCCTTGCATATATAAATTTTTGTTGTTTTCGGCCTTGTAAATTTTTAATAATTGAGAATTTTATTGAGCCCGAGGCCAGTTAACCGAAGATTTTTATTTGGAAAATCAACAACAGATCTTTTAAATGGTGGAAGTTATAGTACTATTTCGGAAAACACCACATTTCCTCATCAGACCTCTGAATTTTATTAGTTATATTTATTCTTCATAACCACTTCTCCAAGGCTTTGAGCCAAGGAGCTCGGAGTTGCAAAGTCAACACGCTGAATGCCGTGCTACACTAGCCGAGTGGACTGCTGCGTTTTTCCATCTTCCTTAAACAAACCAACTACAAATACTAGCAACTGATCTGCTGCTATATGAACTTGTTTGTGTGTTTGCAATTCTGTGTGAAAATTTCATTGGTTGTTACCAATTTTTTGTAATTCCTAGACTGCATTTCAGGTGTGCTCATCCTTGCATATATGAATTTTTGTTGTTTTCGGCCTTATAAATTTTTAATAATTGAGAATTTTATTGAGCCCGTGGCCAGTTTACAGACGATTTTTATTTCGAAAATCAACAACAGATCTTTTAAATGGTGGAAGTTATAGTACTATTTCGGAAATCACCACATTTCCTCATCAGACTTCTAAATTTTATAAGTTATATTTATTCTTCATAACGACTTCTCCAAGGTTTTGAGCCAAGGAACTCGGAGTTGCAAAGCCAACACGCTGAATGGCGTGCTACGCTAGCCGAGTGGCCTGCGGCGTTTTTCAATCTTATTTAAACAAACCAACTAAAAACAAGAGTAACTGATCTGCTGCTATATGAACTTGTTTGTGTGGCTGTGTTTTGCGTGTTTGCAATTCTGTGTGAAAATTTCATTGGTTGTTACCAATTCTTTGTAATTCCTAGAATGCATTTCAGGTGTACTCATCTTTGCATATATGAATTTTTGTTGTTTTCGGCCTTATACATTTTGAATAATTGACAATTTTATTGAGCTCGAGGCCAGTTTACAGAAGATTTTTATTTGGAAAAACAACAACAGTTTTTTAAATGGTAGAAGTTATAATACTATTTCGGAAATCACCACATTTCCTCATCAGACTTCTTAATTGTATTAGTTATATTAATTCTTCATAACCACTTATCCAAGGCTTGGAACGAAGGAGCTCGAAGTTGCAAAGCCAACACGCTGAATGCTGTGCTACGCTAGCCGAGTGGACTGCTGCGTTTTTCCATCTTCCTCAAACAAACCAACTACAAACAAAAGCAACTGATCAGCTGTTATATGAACTTGTCTGTGTGGTTGTTGTTTGTGTGTTTGCAATTCTGTTTGAAAATTTCATTGGTTGTTACCAATTCTTTGTTATTCCTAGAATGCATTTCAAGTGTGCTCATCCTTGCATATATGAGTTTTTGTTGTTTTCGGCCTTATACATTTTTAATAATTGACAATTTTTTTGATCTCGAGGCAAGGTACAGAAGATTTTTATTTGGAAAAACAACAACTGTTTTTTTAAATGGTAGAAGTTATAGTACTATTTCGGAAACACCACATTTCCTCATCAGACTTCTTAATTTTATTAGTTATATTTATTCTTTATAACCACTTCTCCAAGGCTTTGAAGCAAGGACTCGGAGTTGCAAAGCCAACACGCTGAATGCTGTGCTACGCTAGCCGAGTGGACTGCAGCGTTTTTCCATCTTCCTTAAACAAACCAACTACAAACAAGAGCAACTGATCTGCTGCTATATGAACTTGTTTGTGTGTTTGCAATTCTGTGTGCAAATTTCATTGGTTGTTGCCAATTCTTTGTAATTCCTAAAATGCATTTCAGGTGTGCTCATCCTTCCATATATGAATTTTTGTTGTTTTCGGCCTTATAAATTTTTAATAATTGACAATTTTATTGAGCTCGAGGCCAGTTTACAGAAGATTTTTATTTGGAAAAAAACAACAGTTTTTTTTAACTGGTAGAAGTTATGATAGTATATCGGAAATAACCACATTTCCTCATCAGACTTCTTAATTTTATTAGTTATATTTATTCTTCATAACCACTTCTCCAAGGCTTTGAACCAATGAGCTCGGAGTTGCAACGCCAACACGCTGAATGCTGTGCTACGCTAGCCGAGTGGACTGCTGCGTTTTTCCATCTCCCTTAAACAAACCAACTACAAACAAGAGCAACTGATCAGCTGCTATATGAACTTGTTTGTGTGGTTGTTGTTTGTGTGTTAACAATTCTGTGTGAAAAATTCATTTACAGAAGATTTTTATTTGGAAAAACAACAACAGTTTTTTTAAATAGTAGAAGTTATAATACTATTTCGGAAGTCACCACATTTCCTCATCAGACTTCTTAATTTTATTAGTTATATTTATTCTTCATAACCACTTCTCCAAGGCTTTGAATCCAGGGGCTTGGAGTTGCAAAGTTAACACGCTGAATACTGTGCTACGCTAGCCGAGTGGACTGCTGCGTTTTTCCATCTTCCTTAAACAAACCAACTACAAACAAGAGAAACTGATCTGCTGGTGCTATATAAACTTCTTTGTGTGGTTGTTGTTTGTGTGTCTGCAGTTCTGTGTTTGCAATTCATTGGTTGTTACCAATTCTTTGTAATTCCTAGAATGCATTTCAGGTGTGCTCATCCTTGCATATATGAATTTTTGTGTTTTCGGCCTTATAAATTTTTAATAATTGACAATTATATTAAACTCGAGACCAGTTTACAGAAGATTTTTATTTGGAAAAACAACAACAGTTTTTTTAAATGGTAGAAGTTATAATACTATTTCGGAAACCACCACATTTCCTCATCAGACTTCTTAATTTTATTAGTTATATTTATTCTTCATAACCACTTATCCAATGCTTTGAACGAAGGAGCTCGAAGTTGCAAAGCCAACACGCTGAATGCTGTGCTACGCTAGCCGAGTGGACTGCTTCCTTTTGTCCATCTTTCTTAAACAAACCAACTACAAACAAGAGCAACTGATCAGCTGCTATTTGAACTTGTTTGTGTGGTTGTTGATTGTGTGTTTGCAATTCTGAGTGAAAATTTCATTGGATGTTACCAATTCTTTGTAATTCCTAGAATGCATTTCAGGTGTGTGCATTTTTGTTGTTTTCGGCCTTATACATTTTTAATAATTGACAATTTTATTGAGCTCGAGGCAAAGTACAGAAGATTTTTATTTGGAAAACAACAACAGTTTTTATAAATGGTAGAATTTATAGTATTATTTCGGAAATCACCACATTTTCCCATCAGACTTCTCAATTTTATTAGTTATATTTATTCTTTATAACCAGTTCTCCAAGGCTTTGAACCAAGGAGCTCGGAGTTGCAAAGCCAACACGCTGAATGCTGTGCTGCAAACAACTACAAACAAGAGCAATTGATTAGCTGCTATATGAACTTATTTGTGTGGTTGTTGTTTGTATGTTTGCAATTCTTTTTTGTTCCTAGAATGCATTTCAGGTGTGCTCATCCTTGCATATATGAATCTTTGTTGTTTTCGGCCTTATAAATTTTTAATAATTGACAATTTTATTGAGCTCGAGGTCAGTTTACGGAAGATTTTCATTTGGAATATCAACAACGGTTTTTTTAAATGGTAGAAGTTATATTACTATTTCGGATATCACCACATTTCCTCATCAGACTTCTTAATTTTTATTAGTTATGTATATACCAACTACAAACAAGAACAACTGATCAGCTGCTATATGAACTTGTTTGTGTGGTTGTTGTTTGTGTGTTTTCAATTCTGTGTGAAAAATTCATTTACAGAAGATTTTTATTTGGAAAAACAACAACAGTTTTTTTAAATGGTAGAAGTTATAATACTATTTCGGAAGTCACCACATTTCCTCATCAGACTTCTTAGTTTTATTAGTTATATTTATTCTTCATAACCACTTCTCCAAGGCTTTGAACCCAGGAGCTTGGAGTTGCAAAGCCAACACGCTGAATACTGTGCTACGTCAGCCGAGTGGACTGCTTCGTTTTTAAATCTTCCTTAAACAAACCAACTACAAACAAGAGAAACTGATCTGCTGCTGCTATATGAACTTCTTTGTGTGGTTGTTGTTTGTGTGTCTGCAGTTCTGTGTTTGCAATGCATTGGTTGTTACCAATTCTTTGTAATTCCTTAAATGCATTTCAGGTGTGCTCATCCTTGCATATATGAATTTTTGTTGTTTTCGGACTTATAAATTTTTAATAATTGACAATTTTATTAAACTCGAGACCAGTTTACAGAAGATTTTTATTTGGAAAAACAACAACAGTTTTTTTAAATGGTAGAAGTTATAATACAATTTCGGAAACCACCACATTTCCTCATCAGACTTCTTAATTTTATTAGTTATATTTATTCTTCATAACCACTTATCCAATGATTTGAAGGAAGGAGCTTGAAGTTGCAAAGCCCACAAGCTGAATGCTGTGCTACGCTAGCCGAGTGGACTGCTTCCTTTTGTCCATCTTTCTTAAACAAACCAACTACAAACAAGAGCAACTGATCAGCTGCTATTTGAACTTGTTTGTGTGGTTGTTGTTTTGTGTGTTTGCAATTCTGTGTTAAAATTTCATTGGTTGTTATCAATTCTTTGTAATTCCTAGAATGCATTTCATTTGTGTGCATTTTTGTTGTTTTCGGCCTTATACATTTTTAATAATTGACTATTTTATTGAGCTCGAGGCCAGTTTACAGAAGATTTTTATTTGGAAAATCAACTACAGTTTTTTTAAATGGTAGAAGTTATAGTACTATTTCGGAAATCACCCCATTTCCTCATCAGACTTCTTAATTTTATTAGTTATAATTATTCTTTATAACCAGTTCTCCAAGGCTTTGAACCAAGGAGCTCGGAGTTGCATAGCCAACACGCTGAATGCTGTGCTACGCTAGCCGAGTGAACTGCTGCGTTTTTGCATCTTGTTTAAACAAACGAACTACAAACAATAGCAACTGATCTGCTGCTATATGAACTTGTTTGTGTGGTTGTTGATTGTATGTTTGCAATTCTGTGTGCAAATTTTATTGTTTGTTGCCAATTCTTTGTAATTCCTAAAATGCATTTCAGGTGTGCTCATCCTTCCATATATGAATTTTTGTTGTTTTCGGCCTTATATATTTTTAATAATTGACAATTTTATTGAGCTCGAGGCCAGTTTACAGAAGATTTTTATTTGGAAAAAAACAACAGTTTTTTTAACTGGTAGAAGTTATGATACAATATCGGAAATCACCACATTTCCTCATCAGACTTCTTAATTTTATTAGTTATATTTATTCTTCATAACCACTTCTCCAAGGCTTTGAACCCAGGAGATTGGAGTTGCAAAGCCAACACGCTGAATACTGTGCTACGCCAGCCGAGTGGACTGCTGCGTTTTTCCATCTTCCTTAAACAAACCAACTACAAACACGAGAAACTGATCTGCTGCTGCTATATGAACTTCTTTGTGTGGTTGTTGTTTGTGTGTCTGCAGTTCTGTGTTTGCAATTCATTGGTTGTTACCAATTCTTTGTAATTCCTAGAATGCATTTCAGGTGTGCTCATCCTTGCATATATGAATTTTTGTTGTTTTCGGCCTTATACATTTTTAATAATTGACAATTTTATTGAGCTCGAGGCCAGTTTACAAAAGATTTTTATTTGGAAAAACAACAACAGTTTTTTTAAATGGTAGAAATTATAATACTATTTCGGAAATCACCACATTTCCTCATCAGACTTCTTAATTGTATTAGTTATATTTATTCTTCATAACCACTTATCCATGGCTTGGAACGAAGGAGCTCGAAGTTGCAAAGCCAACACGCTGAATGCTCTGCTACGCTAGCCGAGTGGACTGCTGCGTTTTTTCATCTTCCTTAAACAAACCAACTACAAACAAGAGCAATTGATCTGCTGCTATATAAACTTGTTTGAGTTGTTGTTGTTTGTGTGTTTGCAATTCTGTGTGAAAATTGCATTGGTTGTTACCAATTCTTTGTAATACCTAGAATGCATTTCAGGTGTGCTCATCCTTGTATATAAGAATTTTGGTTGTTTTCGGCCTTATAAATTTTTAATAATTGACAATTTTATTAAACTCGAGACCAGTTTACAGAAGATTTTTATTTGGAAAAACAACAACAGTTTTTTTAAATGGTAGAAGTTATAATATTATTTCGGAAACCACTACATTTCCTCATCATACTTCTTAATTTTATTAGTTATATTTATTCTTCATAACCACTTCTCCTAGGCTTTGAACCAAGGAGCTCGGAGTTGCAAAGCCAACACGCTGAATGCTCTGCTACGCTAGCCGAGTGGACTGCTGCGTTTTTTCATCTTCCTTAAACAAACCAACTACAAACAAGAGCAATTGATCTGCTGCTATATAAACTTGTTTGAGTTGTTGTTGTTTGTGTGTTTGCAATTCTGTGTGAAAATTGCATTGGTTGTTACCAATTCTTTGTAATACCTAGAATGCATTTCAGGTGTGCTCATCCTTGTATATAAGAATTTTGGTTGTTTTCGGCCTTATAAATTTTTAATAATTGACAATTTTATTGAGCTCGAGGCCAGTTTACAAAAGATTTTTATTTGGAAAAACAACAGTTTTTTTAAATGGTAGAAATTATAGTACTATTTCGGAAATCACCACATTTCCTCATCAGACTTCTTAATTTTATTAGTTATATTTATTCTTCATAACCAGTTCTCCAAGGCTTTGAAGCAAGGAGCTCGGAGTTGCAAAGCCAACACGCTGAATGCTGTGCTGCAAACCAACTACAAACAAGAGCAACTGATCAGCTGCTATATGAACTTATTTGTGTGGTTGTTGTTTGTATGTTTGCAATTCTTTGTTGTTCCTAGAATGCATCTCAGGTGTGCTCATCCTTGCATATATGAATCTTTGTTGTTTTCGGCCTTATAAATTTTTAATAATTGACAATTTTATTGAGCTCGAGGTCAGTTTACGGAAGATTTTCATTTGGAATATCAACAACAGTTTTTTTAAATGGTAGAAGTTATATTACTATTTCGGATATCACCACATTTCCTCATCAGACTTCTTAATTTTTATTAGTTATGTATATACCAACTTTAAACAAGAACAACTGATCAGCTGCTATATGAACTTGTTTGTGTGGTTGTTGTTTGTGTGTTTTCAATTCTGTGTGAAAAATTCATTTACAGAAGATTTTTATTTGGAAAAACAACAACAGTTTTTTTAAATGGTAGAAGTTATAATACTATTTCGGAAGTCACCACATTTCCTCATCAGACTTCTTAGTTTTATTAGTTATATTTATTCTTCATAACCACTTCTCCAAGGCTTTGAACCCAGGAGCTTGGAGTTGCAAAGCCAACACGCTGAATACTGTGCTACGTCAGCCGAGTGAACTGCTTCGTTTTTAAATCTTCCTTAAACAAACCAACTACAAACAAGAGAAACTGATCTGCTGCTGCTATATGAACTTCTTTGTGTGGTTGTTGTTTGTGTGTCTGCAGTTCTGTGTTTGCAATGCATTGGTTGTTACCAATTCTTTGTAATTCCTTAAATGCATTTCAGGTGTGCTCATCCTTGCATATATGAATTTTTGTTGTTTTCGGCCTTATAAATTTTTAATAATTGACAATTTTATTAAACTCGAGACCAGTTTACAGAAGATTTTTATTTGGAAAAACAACAACAGTTTTTTTAAATGGTAGAAGTTATAATACAATTTCGGAAACCACCACATTTCCTCATCAGACTTCTTAATTTTATTAGTTATATTTATTCTTCATAACCACTTATCCAATGATTTGAAGGAAGGAGCTCGAAGTTGCAAAGCCCACAAGCTGAATGCTGTGCTACGCTAGCCGAGTGGACTGCTTCCTTTTGTCCATCTTTCTTAAACAAACCAACTACAAACAAGAGCAACTGATCAGCTGCTATTTGAACTTGTTTGTGTGGTTGTTGTTTTGTGTGTTTGCAATTCTGTGTTAAAATTTCATTGGTTGTTATCAATTCTTTGTAATTCCTAGAATGCATTTCATTTGTGTGCATTTTTGTTGTTTTCGGCCTTATACATTTTTAATAATTGACTATTTTATTGAGCTCGAGGCCAGTTTACAGAAGATTTTTATTTGGAAAATCAACTACAGTTTTTTTAAATGGTAGAAGTTATAGTACTATTTCGGAAATCACCCCATTTCCTCATCAGACTTCTTAATTTTATTAGTTATAATTATTCTTTATAACCAGTTCTCCAAGGCTTTGAACCAAGGAGCTCGGAGTTGCATAGCCAACACGCTGAATGCTGTGCTACGCTAGCCGAGTGAACTGCTGCGTTTTTGCATCTTGTTTAAACAAACGAACTACAAACAAGAGCAACTGATCTGCTGCTATATGAACTTGTTTGTGTGGTTGTTGATTGTATGTTTGCAATTCTGTGTGCAAATTTCATTGTTTGTTGCCAATTCTTTGTAATTCCTAAAATGCATTTCAGGTGTGCTCATCCTTCCATATATGAATTTTTGTTGTTTTCGGCCTTATATATTTTTAATAATTGACAATTTTATTGAGCTCGAGGCCAGTTTACAGAAGATTTTTATTTGGAAAAAAACAACAGTTTTTTTAACTGGTAGAAGTTATGATACAATATCGGAAATCACCACATTTCCTCATCAGACTTCTTAATTTTATTAGTTATATTTATTCTTCATAACCACTTCTCCAAGGCTTTGAACCCAGGAGATTGGAGTTGCAAAGCCAACACGCTGAATACTGAGCTACGCCAGCCGAGTGGACTGCTGCGTTTTTCCATCTTCCTTAAACAAACCAACTACAAACACGAGAAACTGATCTGCTGCTGCTATATGAACTTCTTTGTGTGGTTGTTGTT
The DNA here is from genome assembly GCA_963971545.1 of Philophylla caesio. Classification (NCBI taxonomy): domain Eukaryota; kingdom Metazoa; phylum Arthropoda; class Insecta; order Diptera; family Tephritidae; genus Philophylla; species Philophylla caesio. Next base: position 103,305,920 of record OZ020604.1, read on the forward strand.
TGTGTGTCTGCAGTTCTGTGTTTGCAATTCATTGGTTGTTACCAATTCTTTGTAATTCCTAGAATGCATTTCAGGTGTGCTCATCCTTGCATATATGAATTTTTGTTGTTTTCGGCCTTATACATTTTTAATAATTGACAATTTTATTGAGCTCGAGGCCAGTTTACAAAAGATTTTTATTTGGAAAAACAACAACAGTTTTTTTAAATGGTAGAAATTATAATACTATTTCGGAAATCACCACATTTCCTCATCAGACTTCTTAATTGTATTAGTTATATTTATTCTTCATAACCACTTATCCATGGCTTGGAACGAAGGAGCTCGAAGTTGCAAAGCCAACACGCTGAATGCTCTGCTACGCTAGCCGAGTGGACTGCTGCGTTTTTTCATCTTCCTTAAACAAACCAACTACAAACAAGAGCAATTGATCTGCTGCTATATAAACTTGTTTGAGTTGTTGTTGTTTGTGTGTTTGCAATTCTGTGTGAAAATTGCATTGGTTGTTACCAATTCTTTGTAATACCTAGAATGCATTTCAGGTGTGCTCATCCTTGTATATAAGAATTTTGGTTGTTTTCGGCCTTATAAATTTTTAATAATTGACAATTTTATTAAACTCGAGACCAGTTTACAGAAGATTTTTATTTGGAAAAACAACAACAGTTTTTTTAAATGGTAGAAGTTATAATATTATTTCGGAAACCACTACATTTCCTCATCATACTTCTTAATTTTATTAGTTATATTTATTCTTCATAACCACTTCTCCTAGGCTTTGAACCAAGGAGCTCGGAGTTGCAAAGCCAACACGCTGAATGCTCTGCTACGCTAGCCGGGTGGACTGCTGCGTTTTTTCATCTTCCTTAAACAAACCAACTACAAACAAGAGCAATTGATCTGCTGCTATATAAACTTGTTTGAGTTGTTGTTGTTTGTGTGTTTGCAATTCTGTGTGAAAATTGCATTGGTTGTTACCAATTCTTTGTAATACCTAGAATGCATTTCAGGTGTGCTCATCCTTGTATATAAGAACTTTGGTTGTTTTCGGCCATATAAATTTTTAATAATTGACAATTTTATTGAGCTCGAGGCCAGTTTACAAAAGATTTTTATTTGGAAAAACAACAACAGTTTTTTTAAATGGTAGAAATTATAGTACTATTTCGGAAATCACCACATTTCCTCATCAGACTTCTTAATTTTATTAGTTATATTTATTCTTCAAAACCACTTCTCCAAGGCTTTGAACCAAGGAGCTCGGATTTGCAATGCCAACACGTTGAATGCTGTGCTACGCTAGCCGAGTGGACTGCTGCGTTTTTCCATCTTCCTTAAACAAACCAACTAGAAGCAAGAGCAACTGATATGCTGCTATATGCACTTGTTTGTGTGGCTGTGTTTTGCGTGTTTGCAATTCTGTGTGAAAATTTCTTTGGTTGTTACCAATTCTTTGTAATTCCTAGAATGCATTTCAGGTGTACTCATCTTTGCATATATGAATTTTTGTTGTTTTCGGCCTTATACATTTTTAATAATTGACAATTTTATTGAGCTCGAGGCCAGTTTACAAAAGATTTTTATTTGGAAAAACAACAACAGTTTTTTTAAATGGTAGAAATTATAATACTATTTCGGAAATCACCACATTTCCTCATCAGACTTCTTAATTGTATTAGTTATATTTATTCTTCATAACCACTTATCCATGGCTTGGAACGAAGGAGCTCGAAGTTGCAAAGCCAACACGCTGAATGCTCTGCTACGCTAGCCGAGTGGACTGCTGCGTTTTTTCATCTTCCTTAAACAAACCAACTACAAACAAGAGCAATTGATCTGCTGCTATATAAACTTGTTTGAGTTGTTGTTGTTTGTGTGTTTGCAATTCTGTGTGAAAATTGCATTGGTTGTTACCAATTCTTTGTAATACCTAGAATGCATTTCAGGTGTGCTCATCCTTGTATATAAGAATTTTGGTTGTTTTCGGCCTTATAAATTTTTAATAATTGACAATTTTATTAAACTCGAGACCAGTTTACAGAAGATTTTTATTTGGAAAAACAACAACAGTTTTTTTAAATGGTAGAAGTTATAATACAATTTCGGAAACCACCACATTTCCTCATCAGACTTCTTAATTTTATTAGTTATATTTATTCTTCATAACCACTTATCCAATGATTTGAAGGAAGGAGCTCGAAGTTGCAAAGCCCACAAGCTGAATGCTGTGCTACGCTAGCCGAGTGGACTGCTTCCTTTTGTCCATCTTTCTTAAACAAACCAACTACAAACAAGAGCAACTGATCAGCTGCTATTTGAACTTGTTTGTGTGGTTGTTGTTTTGTGTGTTTGCAATTCTGTGTTAAAATTTCATTGGTTGTTATCAATTCTTTGTAATTCCTAGAATGCATTTCATTTGTGTGCATTTTTGGTGTTTTCGGCCTTATACATTTTTAGTAATTGACAATTTTATTGAGCTCGAGGCAAAGTACAGAAGATTTTTATTTGGAAAACAACAACAGTTTTTTTAAATGGTAGAAGTTATAGTACTATTTCGGAAATCACCACATTTTCTTATCAGACTTCTTAATTTTATTAGTTATATTTATTCTTTATAACCAGTTCTCCAAGGCTTTGAACCAAGGAGCTCGGAGTTGCAAAGCCAACACGCTGAATGCTGTGCTACGCTAGCCGAGTGGACTGCTGCGTTTTTCCATCTTGTTTAAACAAACGAACTACAAACAAGAGCAACTGATCTGCTGCTATATGAACTTGTTTGTGTGGTTGTTGTTTGTGTGTTTGCAATTCTGTGTGAAAATTTCATTGGATGTTACCAATTCTTTGTAATTCCTAGAATGCATTTCAGGTGTGTGCATTTTTGTTGTTTTCGGCCTTATACATTTTTAATAATTGACAATTTTATTGAGCTCGAGGCCAGTTTACAGAAGATTTTTATTTGGAAAATCAACTACAGTTTTTTTAAATGGTAGAAGTTATAGTACTATTTCGGAAATCACCCCATTTCCTCATCAGACTTCTTAATTTTATTAGTTATAATTATTCTTTATAACCAGTTCTCCAAGGCTTTGAACCAAGGAGCTCGGAGTTGCATAGCCAACACGCTGAATGCTGTGCTACGCTAGCCGAGTGAACTGCTGCGTTTTTGCATCTTGTTTAAACAAACGAACTACAAACAAGAGCAACTGATCTGCTGCTATATGAACTTGTTTGTGTGGTTGTTGATTGTATGTTTGCAATTCTGTGTGCAAATTTCATTGTTTGTTGCCAATTCTTTGTAATTCCTAAAATGCATTTCAGGTGTGCTCATCCTTCCATATATGAATTTTTGTTGTTTTCGGCCTTATATATTTTTAATAATTGACAATTTTATTGAGCTCGAGGCCAGTTTACAGAAGATTTTTATTTGGAAAAAAACAACAGTTTTTTTAACTGGTAGAAGTTATGATACAATATCGGAAATCACCACATTTCCTCATCAGACTTCTTAATTTTATTAGTTATATTTATTCTTCATAACCACTTCTCCAAGGCTTTGAACCCAGGAGCTTGGAGTTGCAAAGCCAACACGCTGAATACTGTGCTACGCCAGCCGAGTGGACTGCTGCGTTTTTCCATCTTCCTTAAACAAACCAACTACAAACACGAGAAACTGATCTGCTGCTGCTATATGAACTTCTTTGTGTGGTTGTTGTTTGTGTGTCTGCAGTTCTGTGTTTGCAATTCATTGGTTGTTACCAATTCTTTGTAATTCCTAGAATGCATTTCAGGTGTGCTCATCCTTGCATATATGAATTTTTGTTGTTTTCGGCCTTATAAATTTTTAATAATTGACAATTTTATTAAACTCGAGACCAGTTTACAGAAGATTTTTATTTGGAAAAACAACAACAGTTTTTTTAAATGGTAGAAGTTATAATATTATTTCGGAAACCACTACATTTCCTCATCATACTTCTTAATTTTATTAGTTATATTTATTCTTCATAACCACTTCTCCTAGGCTTTGAACCAAGGAGCTCGGAGTTGCAAAGCCAACACGCTGAATGCTCTGCTACGCTAGCCGAGTGGACTGCTGCGTTTTTTCATCTTCCTTAAACAAACCAACTACAAACAAGAGCAATTGATCTGCTGCTATATAAACTTGTTTGAGTTGTTGTTGTTTGTGTGTTTGCAATTCTGTGTGAAAATTGCATTGGTTGTTACCAATTCTTTGTAATACCTAGAATGCATTTCAGGTGTGCTCATCCTTGTATATAAGAATTTTGGTTGTTTTCGGCCTTATAAATTTTTAATAATTGACAATTTTATTAAACTCGAGACCAGTTTACAGAAGATTTTTATTTGGAAAAACAACAACAGTTTTTTTAAATGGTAGAAGTTATAATATTATTTCGGAAACCACTACATTTCCTCATCATACTTCTTAATTTTATTAGTTATATTTATTCTTCATAACCACTTCTCCTAGGCTTTGAACCAAGGAGCTCGGAGTTGCAAAGCCAACATGCTGAATGCTCTGCTACGCTAGCCGAGTGGACTGCTGCGTTTTTTCATCTTCCTTAAACAAACCAACTACAAACAAGAGCAATTGATCTGCTGCTATATAAACTTGTTTGAGTTGTTGTTGTTTGTGTGTTTGCAATTCTGTGTGAAAATTGCATTGGTTGTTACCAATTCTTTGTAATACCTAGAATGCATTTCAGGTGTGCTCATCCTTGTATATAAGAATTTTGGTTGTTTTCGGCCTTATAAATTTTTAATAATTGACAATTTTATTGAGCTCGAGGCCAGTTTACAAAAGATTTTTATTTGGAAAAACAACAACAGTTTTTTTAAATGGTAGAAATTATAGTACTTTTTCGGAAATCACCACATTTCCTCATCAGACTTCTTAATTTTATTAGTTATATTTATTCTTCAAAACCACTTCTCCAAGGCTTTGAACCAAGGAGCTCGGATTTGCAATGCCAACACGTTGAATGCTGTGCTACGCTAGCCGAGTGGACTGCTGCGTTTTTCCATCTTCCTTAAACAAACCAACTAGAAGCAAGAGCAACTGATATGCTGCTTTATGCACTTGTTTGTGTGGCTGTGTTTTGCGTGTTTGCAATTCTGTGTGAAAATTTCATCGGTTGTTACCAATTCTTTGTAATTCCTAGAATGCATTTCAGGTGTACTCATCTTTGCATATATGAATTTTTGTTGTTTTCGGCCTTATACATTTTTAATAATTGACAATTTTATTGAGCTCGAGGCCAGTTTACAAAAGATTTTTATTTGGAAAAACAACAACAGTTTTTTTAAATGGTAGAAATTATAATACTATTTCGGAAATCACCACATTTCCTCATCAGACTTCTTAATTGTATTAGTTATATTTATTCTTCATAACCACTTATCCATGGCTTGGAACGAAGGAGCTCGAAGTTGCAAAGCCAACACGCTGAATGCTGTGCTACGCTAGCCGAGTGGACTGCGGCGTTTTTCCATCTTCCTTAAACAAACCAACTTCAAACAAGAGCAACTGATCAGCTGCTGTATGAACTTGTTTGTGTGTTTGCAATTCTGTGTGAGACTTTCATTGGTTGTTACCATTTCTTTGTAATTCCTAGAATGCATTTCAGATGTGCTCATCCTTGCATATATAAATTTTGGTTGTTTTCGGCCTTATACATTTTTAATAATTGACAATTTTATTGAGCTCGAGGCAAGGTACAGAAGATTTTTATTTGGAAAAACAACAACTGTTTTTTTAAATGGTAGAAGTTATAGTACTATTTCGGAAATCACCACATTTCCTCATCAGACTTCCTAATTTTATTAGTTATATTTATTCTTTATAACCAGTTCTCCAAGGCTTTGAAGCAAGGACTCGGATTTGCCAAGCCAACACGCTGAATGCTGTGCTACGCTAGCCGAGTGGACTGCTGCGTTTTTCCATCTTCCTTAAACAAACCAACTACAAACAAGAGCAACTGATCTGCTGCTATATGAACTTGTTTGTGTGGTTGTTGTTTGTGTGTTTGCAATTCTGTGTGCAAATTTCATTGGTTGTTGCCAATTCTTTGTAATTCCTAAAATGCATTTCAGGTGTGTTCATCCTTCCATATATGAATTTTTGTTGTTTTCGGCCTTATACATTTTTAATAATTGACAATTTTATTGAGCTCGAGGCCAGTTTACAGAAGATTTTTATTTGGAAAAACAGCAACAGTTTTTTTAAATGGTAGAAGTTATAATACTATTTCGGAAACCACCACATTTCCTCATCAGACTTCTTAATTTTATTAGTTATATTTATTCTTTATAACCAGTTCTCCAAGGCTTTGAACCAAGGAGCTCGGTGTTGCAAAGCCAACACGCTGAATGCTGTGCTACGCTCGCCGAGTGTTCTGCTGCGTTTTTCCATCTTGTTTAAACAAACGAACTACAAACAAGAGCAACTGATCTGCTGCTATATGAACTTGTTTGTGTGGTTGTTGTTTTGTGTGTTTGCAATTCTGTGTGAAAATTTCATTGGTTGTTATCAATTCTTTGTAATTCCTAGAATGCATTTCATTTGTGTGCATTTTTGGTGTTTTCGGCCTTATACATTTTTAATAATTGACAATTTTATTGAGCTCGAGGCAAAGTACAGAAGACTTTTATTTGGAAAACAACAACAGTTTTTTTAAATGGTAGAAGTTATAGTACTATTTCGGAAATCACCACATTTTCTCATCAGACTTCTTAATTTTATTAGTTATATTTATTCTTTATAACCAGTTCTCCAAGGCTTTGAACCAAGGAGCTCGGAGTTGCAAAGCCAACACGCTGAATGCTGTGCTACGCTCGCCGAGTGGACTGCTGCGTTTTTCCATCTTGTTTAAACAAACGAACTACAAACAAGAGCAACTGATCTGCTGCTATATGAACTTGTTTGTGTGGTTGTTGTTTGTGTGTTTGCAATTCTGTGTGAAAATTTCATTGGATGTTACCAATTCTTTGTAATTCCTAGAATGCATTTCGGGTGAGTGCATTTTTGTTGTTTTCGGCCTTATACATTTTTAATAATTGACTATTTTATTGAGCTCGAGGCCAGTTTACAGAAGATTTTTATTTGGAAAATCAACTACAGTTTTTTTAAATGGTAGAAGTTATAGTACTATTTCGGAAATCACCCCATTTCCTCATCAGACTTCTTAATTTTATTAGTTATAATTATTCTTTATAACCACTTCTCCAAGGCTTTGAACCAAGGAGCTCGGAGTTGCATAGCCAACACGCTGAATGCTGTGCTACGCTAGCCGAGTGAACTGCTGCGTTTTTGCATCTTGTTTAAACAAACGAACTTCAAACAAGAGCAACTGATCTGCTGCTATATGAACTTGTTTGTGTGGTTGTTGTTTGTATGTTTGTATTCTGTGTGCAAATTTCATTGTTTGTTGCCAGTTCTTTGTAATTCCTAAAATGCATTTCAGGTGTGCTCATCCTTCCATATATGAATTTTTGTTTTTTTCGGCCTTATATATTTTTAATAATTGACAATTTTATTGAGCTCGAGGCCAGTTTACAGAAGATTTTTATTTGGAAAAAAACAACAGTTTTTTTAACTGGTAGAAGTTATGATACAATATCGGAAATCACCACATTTCCTCATCAGACTTCTTAATTTTATTAGTTATATTTATTCTTCATAACCACTTCTCCAAGGCTTTGAACCCAGGAGCTTGGAGTTGCAAAGCCAACACGCTGAATACTGTCCTACGCCAGCCGAGTGGACTGCTGCGTTTTTCCATCTTCCTTAAACAAACCAACTACAAACAAGAGAAACTGATCTGCTGCTGCTATATGAACTTCTTTGTGTGGTTGTTGTTTGTGTGTCTGCAGTTCTGTGTTTGCAATTCATTGGTTGTTACCAATTCTTTGTAATTCCTAGAATGCATTTCAGGTGTGCTCATCCTTGCATATATGAATTTTTGTTGTTTTCGGCCTTATAAATTTTTAATAATTGACAATTTTATTAAACTCGAGACCAGTTTACAGAAGATTTTTATTTGGAAAAACAACAACAGTTTTTTTAAATGGTAGAAGTTATAATACTATTTCGGAAACCACTACATTTCCTCATCATACTTCTTAATTTTATTAGTTATATTTATTCTTCATAACCACTTCTCCTAGGCTTTGAACCAAGGAGCTCGGAGTTGCAAAGCCAACACGCTGAATGCTCTGCTACGCTAGCCGAGTGGACTGCTGCGTTTTTCCATCTTCCTTAAACAATCCAACTACAAACAAGAGCAACTGATCTGCTGCTATATAAACTTGTTTGAGTTGTTGTTGTTTGTGTGTTTGCAATTCTGTGTGAAAATTGCATTGGTTGTTACCAATTCTTTGTAATACCTAGAATGCATTTCAGGTGTGCTCATCCTTGTATATAAGAATTTTGGTTGTTTTCGGCCTTATAAATTTTTAATAATTGACAATTTTATTGAGCTCGAGGCCAGTTTACAAAAGATTTTTATTTGGAAAAACAAGAACAGTTTTTTTAAATGGTAGAAATTATAGTACTATTTCGGAAATCACCACATTTCCTCATCAGAATTCTTAATTTTATTAGTTATATTTATTCTTCATAACCACTTCTCCAAGGCTTTGAACCAAGGAGCTCGGATTTGCAATGCCAACACGTTGAATGCTGTGCTACGCTAGCCGAGTGGACTGCTGCGTTTTTCCATCTTCCTTAAACAAACCAACTAGAAGCAAGAGCAACTGATATGCTGCTATAAGCACTTGTTTGTGTGGCTGTGTTTTGCGTGTTTGCAATTCTGTGTGAAAATTTCATTGGTTGTTACCAATTCTTTGTAATTCCTAGAATGCATTTCAGGTGTACTCATCTTTGCATATATGAATTTTTGTTGTTTTCGGCCTTATACATTTTTAATAATTGACAATTTTATTGAGCTCGAGGCCAGTTTACAAAAGATTTTTATTTGGAAAAACAACAAAAGTTTTTTTAAATGGTAGAAATTATAATACTATTTCGGAAATCACCACATTTCCTCATCAGACTTCTTAATTGTATTAGTTATATTTATTCTTCATAACCACTTATCCAAGGCTTGGAACGAAGGAGCTCGAAGTTGCAAAGCCAACACGCTGAATGCTGTGCTACGCTAGCCGAGTGGACTGCTGCGTTTTTCCATCTTCCTTAAACAAACCAACTACAAACAAGAGCAACTGATCAGCTGCTGTATGAACTTGTTTGTGTGTTTGCAATTCTGTGTGAGACTTTCATTGGTTGTTACCATTTCTTTGTAATTCCTAGAATGCATTTCAGATGTGCTCATCCTTGCATATATGAATTTTTGTTGTTTTCGGCCTTATACATTTTTAATAATTGACAATTTTATTGAGCTCGAGGCCAGTTTACAGAAGATTTTTATTTGGAAAAACAACAACAGTTTTTTTAAATGGTAGAAGTTTTAATACTATTTCGGAAATCACCACATTTCCTCATCAGACTTCTTAATTGTATTAGTTATATTTATTCTTCATAACCACTTATCCAAGGCTTGGAACGAAGGAGCTCGAAGTTGCAAAGCCAACACGCTGAATGCTGTGCTACGCTAGCCGAGTGGACTGCTGCGTTTTTCCATCTTCCTTAAACAAACCAACTACAAACAAGAGCAACTGATCAGCTGCTTTATGAACTTGTTTGTGTGGTTGTTGTTTGTGTGTTTACAATTCTGTGTGAAAAATTCATTTACAGAAGATTTTTATTTGGAAAAACAACAAAAGTTTTTTTAAATAGTAGAAGTTATAATACTATTTCGGAAGTCACCACATTTCCTCATCAGACTTCTTAATTTTATTAGTTATATTTATTCTTCATAACCACTTCTCCAAGGCTTTGAACCCAGGGGCTTGGAGTTGCAAAGCCAACACGCTGAATACTGTGCTACGCTAGCCGAGTGGACTGCTGCGTTTTTCCATCTTCCTTAAACAAACCAACTACAAACAAGAGAAACTGATCTGCTGCTGCTATATGAACTTCTTTGTGTGGTTGTTGTTTGTGTGTCTGCAGTTCTGTGTTTGCAATTCATTGGTTGTTACCAATTCTTTGTAATTCCTAGAATGCATTTCAGGTGTGCTCATCCTTGCATATATGAATTTTTGTGTTTTCGGCCTTATACATCTTTAATAATTGACAATTTTATTAAACTCGAGACCAGTTTACAGAAGATTTTTATTTGGAAAAACAACAACAGTTTTTTTAAATGGTAGAAGTTTTAATACTATTTCGGAAACCACCACATTTCCGCATCAGACTTCTTAATTTTATTAGTTATATTTATTCTTCATAACCACTTATCCAATGCTTTGAACGAAGGAGCTCGAAGTTGCAAAGCCAACACGCTGAATGCTGTGCTACGCTAGCCGAGTGGACTGCTTCCTTTTGTCCATCGTTCTTAAACAAACCAACTACAAACAAGAGCAACTGATCAGCTGCTATTTGAACTTGTTTGTGTGGTTGTTGATTGTGTGTTTGCAATTCTGTGTGAAAATTTCATTGGATGTTACCAATTCTTTGTAATTCCTAGAATGCATTTCAGGTGTGTGCATTTTTGTTGTTTTCGGCCTTATACATTTTTAATAATTGACAATTTTATTGAGCTCGAGGCAAAGTACAGAAGATTTTTATTTGGAAAACAACAACAGTTTTTTTAAATGGTAGAAGTTATAGTATTATTTCGGAAATCACCACATTTTCTCATCAGACTTCTTAATTTTATTAGTTATATTTATTCTTCATAACCACTTCTCCAAGGCTTTGAACCCAGGAGCTTGGAGTTGCAAAGCCAACACGCTGAATACTGTGCTACGCCAGCCGAGTGGACTGCTGCGTTTTTCCATCTTCCTTAAACAAACCAACTACAAACAAGAGAAACTGATCTGCTGCTGCTATATGAACTTCTTTGTGTGATTGTTGTTTGTGTGTCTGCAGTTCTGTGTTTGCAATTCATTGGTTGTTACCAATTCTTTGTAATTCCTAGAAAGCATTTCAGGTGTGCTCATCCTTGCATATATGAATTTTTGTTGTTTTCGGCCTTATAAATTTTTAATAATTGACAATTTTATTGAGCTCGAGGCAAAGTACAGAAGATTTTTATTTGGAAAACAACAACAGTTTTTTTAAATGGTAGAAGTTATAGTACTATTTCGGAAATCACCACATTTTCTCATCAGACTTCTTAGTTTTATTAGTTATATTTATTCTTTATAACCAGTTCTCCAAGGCTTTGAACCAAGGAGCTCGGAGTTGCAAAGCCAACACGCCGAATGCTGTGCTACGCTAGCCGAGTGGACTGCTGCGTTTTTCCATCTTGTTTAAACAAACGAACTACAAACAAGAGCAACTGATCTGCTGCTATATGAACTTGTTTGTGTGGTTGTTGTTTGTGTGTTTGCAATTCTGTGTGAAAATTTCATTGGATGTTACCAATTCTTTGTAATTCCTAGAATGCATTTCAGGTGTGTGCATTTTTGTTGTTTTCGGCCTTATACATTTTTAATAATTGACTATTTTATTGAGCTCGAGGCCAGTTTACAGAAGATTTTTATTTGGAAAATCAACTACAGTTTTTTTAAATGGTAGAAGTTATAGAACTATTTCGGAAATCACCCCATTTCCTCATCAGACTTCTTAATTTTATTAGTTATATTTATTCTTTATAACCAGTTCTCCAAGGCTTTGAACCAAGGAGCTCGGAGTTACATAGCCAATACGCTGAATGCTGTGCTACGCTAGCCGAGTGGACTGCTGCGTTTTTCCATCTTGATTAAACAAACGAACTACAAACAAGAGCAACTGATCTGCTGCTATATGAACTTGTTTGTGTGGTTGTTGTTTGTGTGTTTGCAATTCTGTTTGCAAATTTCATTGGTTGTTGCCAATTCTTTGTAATTACTAGAATGCATTTCAGATGTGCTCATCCTTCCATATATGAATTTTTGTTGTTTTCGGCCTTATACATTTTTATTAATTGACAATTTTATTGAGCTCGAGGCCAGTTTACAGAAGATTTTTATTTGGAAAAAAACAACAGTTTTATTAACTGGTAGAAGTTATGATACTATATCGGAAATCACCACATTTCCTCATCAGACTTCTTAATTTTATTAGTTATATTTATTCTTCATAACCACTTCTCCAAGGCTTTGAACCCAGGAGCTTGGAGTTGCAAAGCCAACACGCTGAATACTGTGCTACGCCAGCCGAGTGGACTGCTGCGTTTTTCCATCTTCCTTAAACAAACCAACTACAAACAAGAGCAACTGATCAGCTGCTATTTGAACTTGTTTGTGTGGTTGTTGATTGTGTGTTTGCAATTCTGTGTAAAAATTTCATTGGATGTTACCAATTCTTTGTAATTCCTAGAATGCATTTCAGGTGTGTGCATTTTTGTTGTTTTCGGCCTTATATATTTTTAATAATTGACAATTTTATTGAGCTCGAGGCAAAGTACAGAAGATTTTTATTTGGAAAACAACAACAGTTTTTTTAAATGGTAGAAGTTATAGTATGATTTCGGAAATCACCACATTTTCTTATCAGACTTCTTAATTTTATTAGTTATATTTATTCTTCATAACCACTTCTCCAAGGCTTTGAACCCAGGAGCTTGGAGTTGCAAAGCCATTACGCTGAATACTGTGCTACGCCAGCCGAGTGGACTGCTGCGTTTTTCCATCTTCCTTAAACAAACCAACTACAAACAAGAGAAACTGATCTGCTGCTGCTATATGAACTTCTTTGTGTGGTTGTTGTTTGTGTGTCTGCAGTTCTGTGTTTGCAATTCATTGGTTGTTACCAATTCTTTGTAATTCCTAGAACGCATTTCAGGTGTGCTCATCCTTGCATATATGAATTTTTGTTGTTTTCGGCCTTATACATTTTTAATAATTGACAATTTAATTGAGCTCGAGGCAAGGAACAGCAGATTTTTATTTGGAAAAACAACAACAGTTTTTTTTAAATGGTAGAAGTTATAGTACTATTTCCGAAATCACCACATTTCCTCATCAGACTTCTTAATTTTATTAGTTATATTTATTCTTCATAATCAGTTCTCCAAGGCTTTGAAGCAAGGAGCTCGGAGTTGCAAAGCCAACACGCTGAATGCTGTGCTGCAAACCAACTACAAACAAGAGCAACTGATCAGCTGCTATATGAACTTATTTGTGTGGTTGTTGTTTGTATGTTTGCAATTCTTTGTTGTTCCTAGAATGCATCTCAGGTGTGCTCATCCTTGCATATATGAATCTTTGTTGTTTTCGGCCTTATAAATTTTTAATAATTGACAATTTTATTGAGCTCGAGGTCAGTTTACGGAAGATTTTCATTTGGAATATCAACAACAGTTTTTTTAAATGAAAATTTCATTGGATGTTACCAATTCTTTGTAATTCCTAGAATGCATTTCAGGTGAGTGCATTTTTGTTGTTTTCGGCCTTATACATTTTTAATAATTGACTATTTTATTGAGCTCGAGGCCAGTTTACAGAAGATTTTTATTTGGAAAATCAACTACAGTTTTTTTAAATGGTAGAAGTTATAATACTATTTCGGAAACCACCACATTTCCTCATCAGACTTCTTAATTTTATTAGTTATATTTATTCTTCATAACCAGTAATCCAAGGCTTTGAAGCAAGGAGCTCGAAGTTGCAAAGCCAACACGCTGAATGCTGTGCTGCAAACCAACTACAAACAAGAGCAACTGATCAGCTGCTATATGAACTTATTTGTGTGGTTGTTGTTTGTATGTTTGCAATTCTTTGTTGTTCCTAGAATGCATTTCAGGTGTGCTCATCCTTGCATATATGAATCTTTGCTGTTTTCGGCCTTATAAATTTTTAATAATTGACAATTTTATTGAGCTCGAGGTCAGTTTGCGGAAGATTTTCATTTGGAATATCAACAACAGTTTTTTTAAATGGTAGAAGTTATATTACTATTTCGGATATCACCACATTTCCTCATCAGACTTCTTAATTTTTATTAGTTATGTATATACCAACTACAAACAAGAGCAACTGATCAGCTGCTATATGAACTTTTTTGTGTGGTTGTTGTTCGTGTGTTTTCAATTCTGTGTGAAAAATTCATTTACAGAAGATTTTTATTTGGAAAACCAACAACAGTTTTTTTAAATGGTAGAAGTTATAATACTATTTCGGAGGTCACCACATTTCCTCATCAGACTTCTTAATTTTGTTAGTTATATTTATTCTTCATAACGCTAGCCGAGTGGACTGCTGCGTTTTTTCATCTTCCTTAAACAAACCAACTACAAACAAGAGCAACTGATCTGCTACTGCTATATGAACTTGTTTGTCTGGTTGTTGTTTGTGTGTTTGCAATTCTGTGTGAAAATTTCATTGGTTGTTACCAATTCTTTGTAATTCCTAGAACAAATTTCAGGTGTGCTCATCCTTGCATATATGAATTTTTGTTGTTTTCGGCCTTATAAATTTTTAATAATTGACAATTTTATTGAGCTCGAGGCCAGTTTACGGAAGATTTTCATTTGGACTATCAACAACAGTTTTTTTAAATGGTATAAGTTATATTACTATTTCGGAAATCACCACATTTCCTCATCAGACTTCATAATTTTATTAGTCATATACCAACTACAAACAAGAGCAACTGATCAGCTGCTATATGAACTTGTTTGTGTGGTTGTTGTTTGTGTGTTTTCAATTCTGTGTGAAAAATTCATTTACAGAAGATTTTTATTTGGAAAAACAACAACAGTTTTTTTAAATGGTAGAAGTTATAATACTATTTCGGAAGTCACCACATTTCCTCTTCAGACTTCTTAGTTTTATTAGTTATATTTATTCTTCATAACCACTTCTCCAAGGCTTTGAACCCAGGAGCTTGGAGTTGCAAAGCCAACACGCTGAATACTGTGCTACGTCAGCCGAGTGGACTGCTGCGTTTTTAAATCTTCCTTAAACAAACCAACTACAAACAAGAGAAACTGATCTGCTGCTGCTATATGAACTTCTTTGTGTGGTTGTTGTTTGTGTGTCTGCAGTTCTGTGTTTGCAATTCATTGGTTGTTACCAATTCTTTGTAATTCCTAGAACGCATTTCAGGTGTGCTCATCCTTGCATATATGAATTTTTGTTGTTTTCGGCCTTATAAATTTTTAATAATTGACAATTTTATTAAACTCGAGACCAGTTTACAGAAGATTTTTATTTGGAAAAACAACAACAGTTTTTTTAAATGGTAGAAGTTATAATACTATTTCGGAAACCACTACATTTCCTCATCATACTTCTTAATTTTATTAGTTATATTTATTCTTCATAACCACTTCTTCTAGGCTTTGAACCAAGGAGCTCGGAGTTGCAAAGCCAACACGCTGAATGCTCTGCTACGCTAGCCGAGTGGACTGCTGCGTTTTTCCATCTTCCTTAAACAAACCAACTAGAAGCAAAAGCAACTGATATGCTGCTATATGAACTTGTTTGTGTGGTTATTGTTTGTGTGTTTGCAATTCTGTGTGAAAATTTCAAATGTTACCAATTCTTTGTAATTCCTAGAATAAATTTCAGGTGTGCTCATCCTTGCATACATATGTATATGAATTTTTGTTGTTTTCGGCCTTATAAATTTTTAATAATTGACAATTTTATTGAGCTCGAGGCCAGTTTACGGAAGATTTTCATTTGGACTATCAACAACAGTTTTTTTAAATGGTATAAGTTATATTACTATTTCGGAAATCACCACATTTCCTCATCAGACTTCATAATTTTATTAGTCATATACCAACTACAAACAAGAGCAACTGATCAGCTGCTATATGAACTTGTTTGTGTGGTTGTTGTTTGTGTGTTTTCAATTCTGTGTGAAAAATTCATTTACAGAAGATTTTTATTTGGAAAAACAACAACAGTTTTTTTAAATGGTAGAAGTTATAATACTATTTCGGAAACCACCACATTTTCTCATCAGACTTCTTAATTTTATTAGTTATATTTATTCTTCATAACCACTTATCCAATGATTTGAAGGAAGGAGCTCGAAGTTGCAAAGCCCACAAGCTGAATGCTGTGCTACGCTAGCCGAGTGGACTGCTTCCTTTTGTCCATCTTTCTTAAACAAACCAACTACAAACAAGAGCAACTGATCAGCTGCTATTTGAACTTGTTTGTGTGGTTGTTGTTTGTATGTTTGCAATTCTGTGTGAAAATTTCATTGGTTGTTATCAATTCTTTGTAATTCCTAGAATGCATTTCATTTGTGTGCATTTTTGGTGTTTTCGGCCTTATACATTTTTAATAATTGACAATTTTATTGAGCTCGAGGCCAGTTTACAGAAGATTTTTATTTGGAAAAACAACAATAGTTTTTTTAAATGGTAGAAGTTATAGTACTATTTCGGAAATCACCCCATTTCCTCATCAGACTTCTTAATTTTATTAGTTATAATTATTCTTCATAACCAGTTCTCCAAGGCTTTGAACCAAGGAGCTCGGAGTTGCATAGCCAACACGCTGAATGCTGCGCTACGCTAGCCGAGTGAACTGCTGCGTTTTTGCATCTAGTTTAAACAAACGAACTACAAACAAGAGCAACTGATCTGCTGCTATATGAACTTGTTTGTGTGGTTGTTGTTTGTATGTTTGAAATTCTGTGTGCAAATTTCATTGTTTGTTGCCAATTCTTTGTAATTCCTAAAATGCATTTCAGGTGTGCTCATCCTTCCATATATGAATTTTTGTTGTTTTCGGCCTTATAAATTTTTAATAATTGACAATTTTATTAAACTCGAGATCAGTTTACAGAAGATTTTTATTTGGAAAAACAACAACAGTTTTTTTAAATGGTAGAAGTTATAATACTATTTCGGAAACCACTACATTTCCTCATCATACTTCTTAATTTTATTAGTTATATTTATTCTTCATAAGCACTTCTCCTAGGCTTTGAACCAAGGAGCTCGGAGTTGCAAAGCCAACACGCTGAATGCTCTGCTACGCTAGCCGAGTGGACTGCTGCGTTTTTCCATCTTCCTTAAACAAACCAACTAGAAGCAAGAGCAACTGATATGCTGCTATATGCACTTGTTTGTGTGGCTGTGTTTTGCGTGTTTGCAATTCTGTGTGAAAATTTCATTGGTTGTTACCAATTCTTTGTAATTCCTAGAATGAATTTCAGGTGTACTCATCTTTGCATATATGAATTTTTGTTGTTTTCGGCCTTATACATTTTTAATAATTGACAATTTTATTGAGCTCGAGGCCAGTTTACAAAAGATTTTTATTTGGAAAAACAACAACAGTTTTTTTAAATGGTAGAAATTATAATACTATTTCGGAAATCACCACATTTCCTCATCAGACTTCTTAATTGTATTAGTTATATTTATTCTTCATAGCCACTTATCCAAGGCTTGGAACGAAGGAGCTCGAAGTTGCAAAGCCAACACGCTGAATGCTGTGCTACGCTAGCCGAGTGGACTGCTGCGTTTTTCTATCTTCCTTAAACAAACCAACTACAAACAAGAGCAACTGATCAGCTGCTGTATGAACTTGTTTGTGTGTTTGCAATTCTGTGTGAGACTTTCATTGGTTGTTACCATTTCTTTGTAATTCCTAGAATGCATTTCAGATGTGCTCATCCTTGCATATATGAATTTTTGTTGTTTTCGGCCTTATACATTTTTAATAATTGACAATTTTATTGAGCTCGAGGCAAGGTACAGAAGATTTTTATTTGGAAAAACAACAACTGTTTTTTTAAATGGTAGTAGTTATAGTACTATTTCGGAAATCACCACATTTCCTCATCAGACTTCTTAATTTCATTAGTTATATTTATTCTTTATAACCAGTTCTCCAAGGCTTTGAAGCAAGGACTCGGATTTGCCAAGCCAACACGCTGAATGCTGTGCTACGCTAGCCGAGTGGACTGCTGCGTTTTTCCATCTTGTTTAAACAAACCAACTACAAACAAGAGCAACTGATCAGCTGCTATATGAACTTGTCTGTGTGGTTGTTGTTTGTGTGTTTGCAATTCTGTGTGAAAATTTCATTGGTTGTTACCAATTCTTTGTTATTCCTAGAATGCATTTCAGGTGTGCTCATCCTTGCATATATGAATTTTTGTTGTTTTCGGCCTTATAAATTTTTAATAATTGACAATTTTTTTGATTTCGAGGCAAGGTACAGAAGATTTTTATTTGGAAAAACAACAACTGTTTTTTTAAATGGTAGAAGTTATAGTACTCTTTCGGAAATCACCACATTTCCTCATCACACTTCTTAATTTTATTAGTTATATTTATTCTTTATAATCAGTTCTCCAAGGCTTTTGAAGCAAGGACTCGGATTTGCCAAGCCAACACGCTGAATGCTGTGCTACGCTAGCCGAGTGGACTGCAGCGTTTTTCCATCTTCCTTAAACAAACCAACTACAAACAAGAGAAACTGATCTGCTGCTGCTACATGAACTTCTTTGTGTGGTTGTTGTTTGTGTGTCTGCAGTTCTGTGTTTGCAATTCATTGCTTGTTACCAATTCTTTGTAATTCCTAGAATGCATTTCAGGTGTGCTCATCCTTGCATATATGAATTTTTGTTGTTTTCGGCCTTATATATTTTTAATAATTGACAATTTTATTGAGCTCGAGGCCAGTTTACAGGAGATTTTTATTTGGAAAAAAACAACAGTTTTTTTAACTGGTAGAAGTTATGATACAATATCGGAAATCACCACATTTCCTCATCAGACTTCTTAATTTTATTAGTTATATTTATTCTTCATAACTACTTCTCCAAGGCTTTGAACCCAGGAGCTTGGAGTTGCAAAGCCAACACGCTGAATACTGTGCTACGCCAGCCGAGTGGACTGCTGCGTTTTTCCATCTTCCTTAAACAAACCAACTACAAACAAGAGAAACTGATCTGCTGCTGCTATATGAACTTCTTTGTGTGGTTGTTGTTTGTGTGTCTGCAGTTCTGTGTTTGCAATTCATTGGTTGTTACCAATTCTTTGTAATTCCTAGAATGCATTTCAGGTGTGCTCATCCTTGCATATATGAATTTTTGTTGTTTTCGGCCTTATAAATTTTTAATAATTGACAATTTTATTAAACTCGAGACCAGTTTACAGAAGATTTTTATTTGGAAAAACAACAACAGTTTTTTTAAATGGTAGAAGTTATAATACTATTTCGGAAACCACTACATTTCCTCATCATACTTCTTAATTTTATTAGTTATATTTATTCTTCATAACCACTTCTCCTAGGCTTTGAACCAAGGAGCTCGGAGTTGCAAAGCCAACACGCTGAATGCTCTGCTACGCTAGCCGAGTGGACTGCTGCGTTTTTCCATCTTCCTTAAACAAACCAACTAGAAGCAAGAGCAACTGATATGCTGCTATATGCACTTGTTTGTGTGGCTGTGTTTTGCGTGTTTGCAATTCTGTGTGAAAATTTCATTGGTTGTTACCAATTCATTGTAATTCCTAGAATGCATTTCAGGTGTACTCATCTTTGCATATATGAATTTTTGTTGTTTTCGGCCTTATAAAGTTTTAATAATTGACAATTTTATTGAGCTCGAGGCCAGTTTACAAAAGATTTTTATTTGGAAAAACAACAACAGTTTTTTTAAATGGTAGAAATTATAATACTATTTCGGAAATCACCACATTTCCTCATCAGACTTCTTTATTGTATTAGTTATATTTATTCTTCATAACCACTTATCCAATGATTTGAAGGAAGGAGGTCGAAGTTGCAAAGCCCACAAGCTGAATGCTGTGCTACGCTAGCCGAGTGGACTGCTTCCTTTTGTCCATCTTTCTTAAACAAACCAACTACAAACAAGAGCAACTGATCAGCTGCTATTTGAACTTGTTTGTGTGGTTGTTGTTTTGTGTGTTTGCAATTCTGTGTGAAAATTTCATTGGTTGTTATCAATTCTTTGTAATTCCTAGAATGCATTTCATTTGTGTGCATTTTTGGCGTTTTCGGCCTTATACATTTTTAATAATTGACAATTTTATTGAGCTCGAGGCAAAGTACAGAAGATTTTTATTTGGAAAACAACAACAGTATTTTTAAATGGTAGAAGTTATAGTACTATTTCGGAAATCACCACATTTTCTCATCAGACTTCTTAATTTTATTAGTTATATTTATTCTTTATAACCAGTTCTCCAAGGCTTTGAACCAAGGAGCTCGGAGCTGCAAAGCCAACACGCTGAATGCTGTGCTACGCTAGCCGAGTGGACTGCTGCGTTTTTCCATCTTCCTTAAACAAACCAACTACAAACAAGAGCAACTGATCTGCTGCTATATGAACTTGTTTGTGTGGTTGTTGTTTGTATGGTTGCAATTCTGTGTGCAAATTTCATTGTTTGTTGCCAATTCTTTGTAATTCCTAAAATGCATTTCAGGTGTGCTCATCCTTCCATATATGTATGAATTTTTGTTGTTTTCGGCCTTATATATTTTTAATAATTGACAATTTTATTGAGCTCGAGGCCAGTTTACAGAAGATTTTTATTTGGAAAAAAACCACAGTTTTTTTAACTGGTAGAAGTTATGATACAATATCGGAAATCACCACATTTCCTCATCAGACTTCTTAATTTTATTAGTTATATTTATTCTTCATAACTACTTCTCCAAGGCTTTGAACCCAGGAGCTTGGAGTTGCAAAGCCAACACGCTGAATACTGTGCTACGCCAGCCGAGTGGACTGCTGCGTTTTTCCATCTTCCTTAAACAAACCAACTACAAACAAGAGAAACTGATCTGCTGCTGCTATATGAACTTCTTTGTGTGGTTGTTGTTTGTGTGTCTGCAGTTCTGTGTTTGCAATTCATTGGTTGTTACCAATTCTTTGTAATTCCTAGAATGCATTTCAGGTGTGCTCATCCTTGCATATATGAATTTTTGTTGTTTTCGGCCTTATAAATTTTTAATAATTGACAATTTTATTAAACTCGAGACCAGTTTACAGAAGATTTTTATTTGGAAAAACAACAACAGTTTTTTTAAATGGTAGAAGTTATAATACTATTTCGGAAACCACTACATTTCCTCATCATACTTCTTAATTTTATTAGTCATATTTATTCTTCATAAGCACTTCTCCTAGGCTTTGAACCAAGGAGCTCGGAGTTGCAAATCCAACACGCTGAATGCTCTGCTACGCTAGCCGAGTGGACTGCTGCGTTTTTCCATCTTCCTTAAACAAACCAACTAGAAGCAAGAGCAACTGATATGCTGCTATATGCACTTGTTTGTGTGGCTGTGTTTTGCGTGTTTGCAATTCTGTGTGAAAATTTCATTGGTTGTTACCAATTCTTTGTAATTCCTAGAATGCATTTCAGGTGTACTCATCTTTGCATATATGAATTTTTGTTGTTTTCGGCCTTATACATTTTTAATAATTGACAATTTTATTGAGCTCGAGGCTAGTTTACAAAAGATTTTTATTTGGAAAAACAACAACAGTTTTTTTAAATGGTAGAAATTATAATACTATTTCGGAAATCACCACATTTCCTCATCAGACTTCTTAATTGTATTAGTTCTATTTATTCTTCATAACCACTTATCCAAGGCTTGGAACGAAGGAGCTCGAAGTTGCAAAGCCAACACGCTGAATGCTGTGCTACGCTAGCCGAGTGGACTGCTGCGTTTTTCTATCTTCCTTAAACAAACCAACTACAAACAAGAGCAACTGATCAGCTGCTGTATGAACTTGTTTGTGTGTTTGCAATTTTGTGTGAGACTTTCATTGGTTGTTACCATTTCTTTGTAATTCCTAGAATGCATTTCAGATGTGCTCATCCTTGCATATATGCATTTTTGTTGTTTTCGGCCTTATACATTTTTAATAATTGACAATTTTATTGAGCTCGAGGCCAGTTTACAAAATAATTTTATTTGGAAAAACAACAACAGTTTTTTTAAATGGTAGAAATTATAATACTATTTCGGAAATCACCACATTTCCTCATCAGACTTCTTAATTGTATTAGTTATATTTATTCTTCATAACCACTTATCCAAGGCTTGGAACGAAGGAGCTCGAAGTTGCAAAGCCAACACGCTGAATGCTGTGCTACGCTAGCCGAGTGGACTGCTGCGTTTTTCCATCTTGTTTAAACAAACCAACTACAAACAAGAGCAACTGATCAGCTGCTATATGAACTTGTCTGTGTGGTTGTTGTTTGTGCGTTTGCAATTCTGTGTGAAAATTTCATTGGTTGTTACCAATTCTTTGTTATTCCTAGAATGCATTTCAGGTGTGCTCATCCTTGCATATATGAATTTTTGTTGTTTTCGGCCTTATAAATTTTTAATAATTGACAATTTTTTTGATTTCGAGGCAAGGTACAGAAGATTTTTATTTGAAAAAACAACAACTGTTTTTTTAAATGGTAGAAGTTAGAGTACTATTTCGGAAATCACCACATTTCCTCATCAGACTTCTTAATTTTATTAGTTATATTTATTCTTTATAACCAGTTCTCCAAGGCTTTGAAGCAAGGACTCGGATTTGCCAAGCCAACACGCTGAATGCTGTGCAACGCTAGCCGAGTGGACTGCTGCGTTTTTCCATCTTGTTTAAACAAACCAACTACAAACAAGAGCAACTGATCAGCTGCTATATGAACTTGTCTGTGTGGTGGTTGTTTGTGTGTTTGCAATTCTGTGTGAAAATTTCATTGGTTGTTACCAATTCTTTGTTATTCCTAGAATGCATTTCAGGTGTGCTCATCCTTGCATATATGAATTTTTGTTGTTTTCGGCCTTATAAATTTTTAATAATTGACAATTTTTTTGATTTCGAGGCAAGGTACAGAAGATTTTTATTTGGAAAAACAACAACTGTTTTTTTAAATGGTAGAAGTTATAGTACTATTTCGGAAATCACCACATTTCCTCATCAGACTTCTTAATTTTATAAGTTATCTTTATTCTTTATAACCAGTTCTCCAAGGCTTTTGAAGCAAGGATTCGGATTTGCCAAGCCAACACGCTGAATGCTGTGCTACGCTAGCCGAGTGGACTGCAGCGTTTTTCCATCTTCCTTAAACAAACCAACTACAAACAAGAGCAACTGATCAGCTGCTGTATGAACTTGTTTGTGTGTTTGCAATTCTGTGTGAGACTTTCATTGGTTGTTACCAATTCTTTGTTATTCCTAGAATGCATTTCAGGTGTGCTCATCCTTGCATATATGAATTTTTGTGGTTTTCGGCCTTATAAATTTTTAATAATTGACAATTTTTTTGATTTCGAGGCAAGGTACAGAAGATTTTTATTTGGAAAAACAACAACTGTTTTTTTAAATGGTAGAAGTTATAGTACTATTTCGTAAATCACCACATTTCCTCATCAGACTTCTTAATTTTATTAGTTATATTTATTCTTTATAACCAGTTCTCCAAGGCTTTGAAGCAAAAACTCGGATGTGCCAAGCCAACACGCTGAATGCTGTGCTACGCTAGCCGAGTGGACTGCTGCGTTTTTCCATCTTGTTTAAACAAACCAACTACAAACAAGAGCAACTGATCAGCTGCTATATGAACTTGTCTGTGTGGTTGTTGTTTGTGCGTTTGCAATTCTGTGTGAAAATTTCATTGGTTGTTACCAATTCTTTGTTATTCCTAGAATGCATTTCAGGTGTGCTCATCCTTGCATATATGAATTTTTGTTGTTTTCGGCCTTATAAATTTTTAATAATTGACAATTTTTTTGATTTCGAGGCAAGGTACAGAAGATTTTTATTTGAAAAAACAACAACTGTTTTTTTAAATGGTAGAAGTTAGAGTACTATTTCGGAAATCACCACATTTCCTCATCAGACTTCTTAATTTTATTAGTTATATTTATTCTTTATAACCAGTTCTCCAAGGCTTTTGAAGCAAGGACTCGGATTTGCCAAGCCAACACGCTGAATGCTGTGCTACGCTAGCCGAGTGGACTGCAGCGTTTTTCCATCTTCCTTAAACAAACCAACTACAAACAAGAGAAACTGATCTGCTGCTGCTATATGAACTTCTTTGTGTGGTTGTTGTTTGTGTGTCTGCAGTTCTGTGTTTGCAATTCATTGGTTGTTACCAATTCTTTGTAATTCCTAGAATGCATTTCAGGTGTGCTCATCCTTGCATATATGAATTTTTGTTGTTTTCGGCCTTATACATTTTTAATAATTGACAATTTTATTGAGCTCGAGGCCAGTTTACAAAATAATTTTATTTGGAAAAACAACAACAGTTTTTTTAAATGGTAGAAATTATAATACTATTTCGGAAATCACCACATTTCCTCATCAGACTTCTTAATTGTATTAGTTATATTTATTCTTCATAACCACTTATCCAAGGCTTGGAACGAAGGAGCTCGAAGTTGCAAAGCCAACACGCTGAATGCTGTGCTACGCTAGCCGAGTGGACTGCTGCGTTTTTCCATCTTCCTTAAACAAACCAACTACAAACAAGAGCAACTGATCAGCTGCTGTATGAACTTGTTTGTGTGTTTGCAATTCTGTGTGAGACTTTCATTGGTTGTTACCATTTCTTTGTAATTCCTAGAATGCATTTCAGATGTGCTCATCCTTGCATATATGAATTTTTGTTGTTTTCGGCCTTATACATTTTTAATAATTGACAATTTTATTGAGCTCGAGGCAAGGTACAGAAGATTTTTATTTGGAAAAACAACAACTGTTTTTTTAAATGGTAGAAGTTATAGTACTATTTCGGAAATCACCACATTTCCTCATCAGACTTCTTAATTTTATAAGTTATCTTTATTCTTTATAACCAGTTCTCCAAGGCTTTTGAAGCAAGGATTCGGATTTGCCAAGCCAACACGCTGAATGCTGTGCTACGCTAGCCGAGTGGACTGCAGCGTTTTTCCATCTTCCTTAAACAAACCAACTACAAACAAGAGAAACTGATCTGCTGCTGCTATATGAACTTCTTTGTGTGGTTGTTGTTTGTGTGTCTGCAGTTCTGTGTTTGCAATTCATTGGTTGTTACCAATTCTTTGTAATTCCTAGAATGCATTTCAGGTGTGCTCATCCTTGCATATATGAATTTTTGTTGTTTTCGGCCTTATATATTTTTAATAATTGACAATTTTATTGAGCTCGAGGCCAGTTTACAGAAGATTTTTATTTGGAAAAAAACAACAGTTTTTTTAACTGGTAGAAGTTATGATACAATATCGGAAATCACCACATTTCCTCATCAGACTTCTTAATTTTATTAGTTATATTTATTCTTCATAACCACTTCTCCAAGGCTTTGAACCCAGGAGCTTGGAGTCGCAAAGCCAACACGCTGAATACTGTGCTACGCCAGCCGAGTGGACTGCTGCGTTTTTCCATCTTCCTTAAACAAACCAACTACAAACAAGAGAAACTGATCTGCTGCTGCTATATGAACTTCTTTGTGTGGTTGTTGTTTGTGTGTCTGCAGTTCTATGTTTGCAATTCATTGGTTGTTACCAATTCTTTGTAATTCCTAGAATGCATTTCAGGTGTGCTCATCCTTGCATATATGAATTTTTGTTGTTTTCGGCCTTATAAATTTTTAATAATTGACAATTTTATTAAACTCGAGACCAGTTTACAGAAGATTTTTATTTGGAAAAACAACAACAGTTTTTTTAAATGGTAGAAGTTATAATACTATTTCGGAAACCACTACGTTTCCTCATCATACTTCTTTATTTTATTAGTTATATTTATTCTTCATAACCACTTCTCCTAGGCTTTGAACCAAGGAGCTCGGAGTTGCAAAGCCAACACGCTGAATGCTCTGCTACGCTAGCCGAGTGGACTGCTGCGTGCGTTTTTCCATCTTCCTTAAACAAACCAACTAGAAGCAAGAGCAACTGATATGCTGCTATATGCACTTGTTTGTGTGGCTGTGTTTTGCGTGTTTGCAATTCTGTGTGAAAATTTCATTGGTTGTTACCAATTCTTTGTAATTCCTAGAATGCATTTCAGGTGTACTCATCTTTGCATATATGAATTTTTGTTGTTTTCGGCCTTATACATTTTTAATAATTGACAATTTTATTGAGCTCGAGGCCAGTTTACAAAAGATTTTTATTTGGAAAAACAACAACAGTTTTTTTAAATGGTAGAAATTATAATACTATTTCGGAAATCACCACATGTCCTCATCAGACTTCTTTATTGTATTAGTTATATTTATTCTTCATAACCACTTATCCAAGGCTTGGAACGAAGGAGCTCGAAGTTGCAAAGCCAACACGCTGAATGCTGTGCTACGCTAGCCGAGTGGACTGCTGCGTTTTTCCATCTTGTTTAAACAAACCAACTACAAACAAGAGCAACTGATCAGCTGCTATATGAACTTCTTTGTGTGGTTGTTGTTTTGTGTGTCTGCAGTTCTGTGTTTGCAATTCATTGGTTGTTACCAATTCTTTGTAATTCCTAGAATGAATTTCAGGTGTGCTCATCCTTGCATATATGAATTTTTGTTGTTTTCGGCCTTATACATTTTTAATAATTGACAATTTTATTGAGCTCGAGGCAAGGTACAGAAGATTTTTATTTGGAAAAACAACAACTGTTTTTTTAAATGGTAGAAGTTATAGTACTATTTCGGAAATCACCACATTTCCTCATCAGACTTCTTAATTTTATAAGTTATATTTATTCTTTATAACCAGTTCTCCAAGGCTTTGAAGCTATATGAACTTCTTTGTGTGGTTGTTGTTTTGTGTGTCTGCAGTTCTGTGTTTGCAACTCATTGGTTGTTACCAATTCTTTGTAATTCCTAGAATGCATTTCAGGTGTGCTCATCCTTGCATATATGAATTTTTGTTGTTTTCGGCCTTATAAATTTTTAATAATTGACAATTTTATTAAACTCGAGACCAGTTTACAGAAGATTTTTATTTGGAAAAACAACAACAGTTTTTTTAAATGGTAGAAGTTATAATACTAATTCGGAAACCACTACATTTCCTCATCATACTTCTGAATTTTATTAGTTATATTTATTCTTCATAACCACTTCTCCAAGGCTTTGAACCATGGAGCTCGGAGTTGCAAAGCCAACACACTGAATGCTGTGCTACGCTAGCCGGTATTAGTTATATTTATTCTTCATAACCACTTATCCAAGGCTTGGAACGAAGGAGCTCGAAGTTGCAAAGCCAACACGCTGAATGCTGTGCTACGCTAGCCGAGTGGACTGCTGCGTTTTTCCATCTTCCTTAAACAAACCAACTACAAACAAGAGCAACTGATCAGCTGCTGTATGAACTTGTTTGTGTGTTTGCAATTCTGTGTGAGACTTTCATTGGTTGTTACCATTTCTTTGTAATTCCTAGAATGCATTTCAGATGTGCTCATCCTTGCATATATGAATTTTTGTTGTTTTCGGCCTTATACATTTTTAATAATTGACAATTTTATTGAGCTCGAGGCAAGGTACAGAAGATTTTTATTTGGAAAAACAACAACTGTTTTTTTAAATGGTAGAAGTTATAGTACTATTTCGGAAATCACCACATTTCCTCATCAGACTTCTTAATTTTATTAGTTATATTTATTCTTTATAACCAGTTCTCCAAGGCTTTGAAGCAAGGACTCGGATTTGCCAAGCCAACACGCTGAATGCTGTGCAACGCTAGCCGAGTGGACTGCTGCGTTTTTCCATCTTGTTTAAACAAACCAACTACAAACAAGAGCAACTGATCAGCTGCTATATGAACTTGTCTGTGTGGTGGTTGTTTGTGTGTTTGCAATTCTGTGTGAAAATTTCATTGGTTGTTACCAATTCTTTGTTATTCCTAGAATGCATTTCAGGTGTGCTCATCCTTGCATATATGAATTTTTGTTGTTTTCGGCCTTATAAATTTTTAATAATTGACAATTTTTTTGATTTCGAGGCAAGGTACAGAAGATTTTTATTTGGAAAAACAACAACTGTTTTTTTAAATTGCAGAAGTTATAGTACTATTTCGGAAATCACCACATTTCCTCATCAGACTTCTTAATTTTATTAGTTATATTTATTCTTTATAACCAGTTCTCCAAGGCTTTTGAAGCAAGGACTCGGATTTGCCAAGCCAACACGCTGAATGCTGTGCTACGCTAGCCGAGTGGACTGCAGCGTTTTTCCATCTTCCTTAAACAAACCAACTACAAACAAGAGCAACTGATCTGCTGCTATATGAACTTGTTTGTGTGGTTGTTGTTTGTGTGTTTGCAATTCTGTGTGCAAATTTCATTGGTTGTTGCCAATTCTTTGTAATTCCTAAAATGCATTTCAGGTGTGCTCATCCTTCCATATATGAATTTTTGTTGTTTTCGGCCTTATACATTTTTAATAACTGACAATTTTATTGAGCTCGAGGCAAAATACAGAAGATTTTTATTTGGAAAACAACAACAGTTTTTTTAAATGGTAGAAGTTATAGTACTATTTCGGAAATCACCACATTTTCTCATCGGACTTCTTAATTTTATTAGTTATATTTATTCTTCATAACCAATTCTCCAAGGCTTTGAACCCAGGAGCTTGGAGTTGCAAAGCCAGCACGCTGTATACTGTACTACGCCAGCCGAGTGGACTGCTGCGTTTTTCCATCTTCCTTAAACAAACCAACTACAAACAAGAGAAACTGATCTGCTGCTGCTATATGAACTTCTTTGTGTGGTTGTTGTTTTGTGTGTCTGCAGTTCTGTGTTTGCAACTCATTGGTTGTTACCAATTCTTTGTAATTCCTAGAATGCATTTCAGGTGTGCTCATCCTTGCATATATGAATTTTTGTTGTTTTCGGCCTTATAAATTTTTAATAATTGACAATTTTATTAAACTCGAGACCAGTTTACAGAAGATTTTTATTTGGAAAAACAACAACAGTTTTTTTTAAATGGTAGAAGTTATAATACCAATTCGGAAACTACTACATTTCCTCATCATACTTCTTAATTTTATTAGTTATATTTATTCTTCATAACCACTTCTCCAAGGCTTTGAACCAAGGAGCTCGGAGTTGCAAAGCCAACACGCTGAATGCTCTGCTACGCTAGCCGAGTGGACTGCTGCGTTTTTCCATCTTCCTTAAACAAACCAACTAGAAGCAAGAGCAACTGATATGCTGCTATATGCACTTGTTTGTGTGGCTGTGTTTTGCGTGTTTGCAATTCTGTGTGAAAATTTCATTGGTTGTTACCAATTCTTTGTAATTCCTAGAATGCATTTCAGGTGTACACATCTTTGCATATATGAATTTTTGTTGTTTTCGGCCTTATACATTTTTAATAATTGACAATTTCATTGAGCTCGAGGCCAGTTTACAAAAGATTTTTATTTGGAAAAACAACAACAGTTTTTTTAAATGGTAGAAATTATAATACTATTTCGGAAATCACCACATTTCCTCATCAGACTTCTTAATTGTATTAGTTATATTTATTCTTCATAACCACTTATCCAAGGCTTGGAACGAAGGAGCTCGAAGTTGCAAAGCCAACACGCTGAATGCTGTGCTACGCTAGCCGAGTGGACTGCTGCGTTTTTCCATCTTCCTTAAACAAACCAACTACAAACAAGAGCAACTGATCAGCTGCTGTATGAACTTGTTTGTGTGTTTGCAATTCTGTGTGAGACTTTCATTGGTTGTTACCATTTCTTTGTAATTCCTAGAATGCATTTCAGATGTGCTCATCCTTGCATATATGAATTTTTGTTGTTTTCGGCCTTATACATTTTTAATAATTGACAATTTTATTGAGCTCGAGGCAAGGTACAGAAGATTTTTATTTGGAAAAACAACAACTGTTTTTTTAAATGGTAGAAGTTATAGTACTATTTCGGAAATCACCACATTTCCTCATCAGACTTCTTAATTTAGTTATATTTATTCTTTATAACCAGTTCTCCAAGGCTTTGAAGCAAGGACTCGGATTTGCCAAGCCAACACGCTGAATGCTGTGCTACGCTAGCCGAGTGGACTGCTGCGTTTTTCCATCTTGTTTAAACAAACCAACTACAAACAAGAGCAACTGATCAGCTGCTATATGAACTTGTCTGTGTGGTTGTTGTTTGTGTGTTTGCAATTCTGTGTGAAAATTTCATTGGTTGTTACCAATTCTTTGTTATTCCTAGAATGCATTTCAGGTGTACTCATCTTTGCATATATGAATTTTTGTTGTTTTCGGCCTTATACATTTTTAATAATTGACAATTTTATTGAGCTCGAGGCCAGTTTACAAAAGATTTTTATTTGGAAAAACAACAACAGTTTTTTTAAATGGTAGAAATTATAATACTATTTCGGAAATCACCACATGTCCTCATCAGACTTCTTTATTGTATTAGTTATATTTATTCTTCATAACCACTTATCCAAGGCTTGGAACGAAGGAGCTCGAAGTTGCAAAGCCAACACGCTGAATGCTGTGCTACGCTAGCCGAGTGGACTGCTGCGTTTTTCCATCTTGTTTAAACAAACCAACTACAAACAAGAGCAACTGATCAGCTGCTATATGAACTTCTTTGTGTGGTTGTTGTTTTGTGTGTCTGCAGTTCTGTGTTTGCAATTCATTGGTTGTTACCAATTCTTTGTAATTCCTAGAATGCATTTCAGGTGTGCTCATCCTTGCATATATGAATTTTTGTTGTTTTCGGCCTTATACATTTTTAATAATTGACAATTTTATTGAGCTCGAGGCAAGGTACAGAAGATTTTTATTTGGAAAAACAACAACTGTTTTTTTAAATGGTAGAAGTTATAGTACTATTTCGGAAATCACCACATTTCCTCATCAGACTTCTTAATTTTATAAGTTATATTTATTCTTTATAACCAGTTCTCCAAGGCTTTGAAGCAAGGACTCGGATTTGCCAAGCCAACACGCTGAATGCTGTGCTACGCTAGCCGAGTGGACTGCTGCGTTTTTCCATCTTGTTTAAACAAACCAACTACAAACAAGAGCAACTGATCAGCTGCTATATGAACTTCTTTGTGTCGTTGTTGTTTTGTGTGTCTGCAGTTCTGTGTTTGCAATTCATTGGTTGTTACCAATTCTTTGTAATTCCTAGAATGCATTTCAGGTGTGCTCATCCTTGCATATATGAATTTTTGTTGTTTTCGGCCTTATAAATTTTTAATAATTGACTATTTTATTGAGCTCGAGGCCAGTTTACAGAAGATTTTTATTTGGAAAATCAACTACAGTTTTTTTAAATGGTAGAAGTTATAGTACTATTTCGGAAATCACCACATTTCCTCATCAGACTTCTTAATTTTATTAGTTATATTTATTCTTTATAACCAGTTCTCCAAGGCTTTGAAGCAAGGACTCGGATTTGCCAAGCCAACACGCTGAATGCTGTGCTACGCTAGCCGAGTGGACTGCTGCGTTTTTCCATCTTGTTTAAACAAACCAACTACAAACAAGAGCAACTGATCAGCTGCTATATGAACTTCTTTGTGTGGTTGTTGTTTGTGTGTCTGCAGTTCTGTGTTTGCAATTCATTGGTTGTTACCAATTCTTTGTAATTCCTAGAATGCATTTCAGGTGTGCTCATCCTTGCATATATGAATTTTTGTTGTTTTCGGCCTTATAAATTTTTAATAATTGACTATTTTATTGAGCTCGAGGCCAGTTTACAGAAGATTTTTATTTGGAAAATCAACTACAGTTTTTTTAAATGGTAGAAGTTATAGTACTATTTCGGAAATCACCCCATTTCCTCATCAGACTTCTTAATTTTATTAGTTATAATTATTCTTTATAACCAGTTCTCCAAGGCTTTGAACCAAGGAGCTCGGAGTTGCATAGCCAACACGCTGAATGCTGTGCTACGCTAGCCGAGTGAACTGCTGCGTTTTTGCATCTTGTTTAAACAAACGAACTACAAAGAAGAGCAACTTATCTGCTGCTATATGAACTTGTTTGTGTGGTTGTTGTTTGTATGTTTGCAATTCTGTGTGAAAATTTCATTGTTTGTTGCCAATTCTTTGTAATTCCTAAAATGCATTTCAGGTGTGCTCATCCTTCCATATATGAATTTTTGTTGTTTTCGGCCTTATATATTTTTAATAATTGACAATTTTATTGAGCTCGAGGCCAGTTTACAGAAGATTTTTATTTGGAAAAAAACAACAGTTTTTTTAACTGGTAGAAGTTATGATACAATATCGGAAATCACCACATTTCCTCATCAGACTTCTTAATTTTATTAGTTATATTTATTCTTCATAACCACTTCTCCAAGGCTTTGAACCCAGGAGCTTGGAGTTGCAAAGCCAACACGCTGAATACTGTGCTACGCCAGCCGAGTGGACTGCTGCGTTTTTCCATCTTCCTTAAACAAACCAACTACAAACAAGAGAAACTGATCTGCTGCTGCTATATGAACTTCTTTGTGTGGTTGTTGTTTTGTGTGTCTGCAGTTCTGTGTTTGCAACTCATTGGTTGTTACCAATTCTTTGTAATTCCTAGAATGCATTTCAGGTGTGCTCATCCTTGCATATATGAATTTTTGTTGTTTTCGGCCTTATAAATTTTTAATAATTGACAATTTTATTAAACTCGAGACCAGTTTACAGAAGATTTTTATTTGGAAAAACAACAACAGTTTTTTTAAATGGTAGAAGTTATAATACTAATTCGGAAACCACCACATTTCCTCATCAGACTTCTTAATTTTATTAGTTATATTTATTCTTCATAACCACTTCTCCAAGGCTTTGAACCATGGAGCTCGGAGTTGCAAAGCCAACACACTGAATGCTCTGCTACGCTAGCCGAGTGGACTGCTGCGTTTTTCCATCTTCCTTAAACAAACCAACTAGAAGCAAGAGCAACTGATATGCTGCTATATGCACTTGTTTGTGTGGCTGTGTTTTGCGTGTTTGCAATTCTGTGTGAAAATTTCATTGGTTGTTACCAATTCTTTGTAATTCCTAGAATGCATTTCAGGTGTACACATCTTTGCATATATGAATTTTTGTTGTTTTCGGCCTTATACATTTTTAATAATTGACAATTTTATTGAGCTCGAGGCCAGTTTACAAAAGATTTTTATTTGGAAAAACAACAACAGTTTTTTTAAATGGTAGAAATTATAATACTATTTCGGAAATCACCACATTTCCTCATCAGACTTCTTAATTGTATTAGTTATATTTATTCTTCATAACCACTTATCCAAGGCTTGGAACGAAGGAGCTCGAAGTTGCAAAGCCAACACGCTGAATGCTGTGCTACGCTAGCCGAGTGGAGTGCTGCGTTTTTCCATCTTCCTTAAACAAACCAACTACAAACAAGAGCAACTGATCAGCTGCTGTATGAACTTGTTTGTGTGTTTGCAATTCTGTGTGAGACTTTCATTGGTTGTTACCAATTCTTTGTTATTCCTAGAATGCATTTCAGGTGTGCTCATCCTTGCATATATGAATTTTTGTGGTTTTCGGCCTTATAAATTTTTAATAATTGACAATTTTTTTGATTTCGAGGCAAGGTACAGAAGATTTTTATTTGGAAAAACAACAACTGTTTTTTTAAATGGTAGAAGTTATAGTACTATTTCGTAAATCACCACATTTCCTCATCAGACTTCTTAATTTTATTAGTTATATTTATTCTTTATAACCAGTTCTCCAAGGCTTTGAAGCAAAAACTCGGATGTGCCAAGCCAACACGCTGAATGCTGTGCTACGCTAGCCGAGTGGACTGCTGCGTTTTTCCATCTTGTTTAAACAAACCAACTACAAACAAGAGCAACTGATCAGCTGCTATATGAACTTGTCTGTGTGGTTGTTGTTTGTGCGTTTGCAATTCTGTGTGAAAATTTCATTGGTTGTTACCAATTCTTTGTTATTCCTAGAATGCATTTCAGGTGTGCTCATCCTTGCATATATGAATTTTTGTTGTTTTCGGCCTTATAAATTTTTAATAATTGACAATTTTTTTGATTTCGAGGCAAGGTACAGAAGATTTTTATTTGAAAAAACAACAACTGTTTTTTTAAATGGTAGAAGTTATAGTACTATTTCGGAAATCACCACATTTCCTCATCAGACTTCTTAATTTTATTAGTTATATTTATTCTTTATAACCAGTTCTCCAAGGCTTTTGAAGCAAGGACTCGGATTTGCCAAGCCAACACGCTGAATGCTGTGCTACGCTAGCCGAGTGGACTGCTGCGTTTTTCCATCTTCCTTAAACAAACCAACTACAAACAAGAGCAACTGATCAGCTGCTGTATGAACTTGTTTGTGTGTTTGCAATTCTGTGTGAGACTTTCATTGGTTGTTACCATTTCTTTGTAATTCCTAGAATGCATTTCAGATGTGCTCATCCTTGCATATATGAATTTTTGTTGTTTTCGGCCTTATACATTTTTAATAATTGACAATTTTATTGAGCTCGAGGCAAGGTACAGACGATTTTTATTTGGAAAAACAACAACTGTTTTTTTAAATGGTAGAAGTTGTAGTACTATTTCGGAAATCACCACATTTCCTCATCAGACTTCTTAATTTTATAAGTTATATTTATTCTTTATAACCAGTTCTCCAAGGCTTTTGAAGCAAGGATTCGGATTTGCCAAGCCAACACGCTGAATGCTGTGCTACGCTAGCCGAGTGGACTGCAGCGTTTTTCCATCTTCCTTAAACAAACCAACTACAAACAAGAGAAACTGATCTGCTGCTGCTATATGAACTTCTTTGTGTGGTTGTTGTTTGTGTGTCTGCAGTTCTGTGTTTGCAATTCATTGGTTGTTACCAATTCTTTGTAATTCCTAGAATGCATTTCAGGTGTGCTCATCCTTGCATATATGAATTTTTGTTGTTTTCGGCCTTATATATTTTTAATAATTGACAATTTTATTGAGCTCGAGGCCAGTTTACAGAAGATTTTTATTTGGAAAAAAACAACAGTTTTTTTAACTGGTAGAAGTTATGATACAATATCGGAAATCACCACATTTCCTCATCAGACTTTTTAATTTTATTAGTTATATTTATTCTTCATAACCACTTCTCCAAGGCTTTGAACCCAGGAGCTTGGAGTCGCAAAGCCAACACGCTGAATACTGTGCTACGCCAGCCGAGTGGACTGCTGCGTTTTTCCATCTTCCTTAAACAAACAAACTACAAACAAGAGAAACTGATCTGCTGCTGCTATATGAACTTCTTTGTGTGTCTGCAGTTCTGTGTTTGCAATTCATTGGTTGTTACCAATTCTTTGTAATTCCTAGAATGCATTTCAGGTGTGCTCATCCTTGCATATATGAATTTTTGTTGTTTTCGGCCTTATAAATTTTTAATAATTGACAATTTTATTAAACTCGAGACCAGTTTACAGAAGATTTTTATTTGGAAAAACAACAACAGTTTTTTTAAATGGTAGAAGTTATAATACTATTTCGGAAACCACTACGTTTCCTCATCATACTTCTTTATTTTATTAGTTATATTTATTATAACCAGTTCTCCAAGGCTTTTGAAGCAAGGTCTCGGATTTGCCAAGCCAACACGCTGAATGCTGTGCTACGCTAGCCGAGTGGACTGCAGCGTTTTTCCATCTTCCTTAAACAAACCAACTACAAACAAGAGCAACTGATCTGCTGCTATATGAACTTCTTTGTGTGGTTGTTGTTTGTGTGGGTGCAGTTCTGTGTTTGCAATTCATTGGTTGTTACCAATTCTTTGTAATTCCTAGAATGCATTTCAGGTGTGCTCATCCTTGCATATATGAATTTTTGTTGTTTTCGGCCTTATACATTTTTAATAATTGACAATTTAATTGAGCTCGAGGCAAGGTACAGAAGATTTTTATTTGGAAAAACAACAACATTTTTTTTAAATGGTAGAAGTTATAGTACTATTTCCGAAATCACCACATTTCCTCATCAGACTTCTTAATTTTATTAGTTATATTTATTCTTCATAACCAGTTCTCCAAGGCTTTGAAGCAAGGAGCTCGGAGTTGCAAAGCCAACACGCTGAATGCTGTGCTACGCTAGCCGAGTGAACTGCTGCGTTTTTCCATCTTGATTAAACAAACGAACTACAAACAAGAGCAACTGATCAGCTGCTGTATGAACTTGTTTGTGTGTTTGCAATTCTGTGCGAGACTTTCATTGGTTGTTACCATTTCTTTGTAATTCCTAGAATGCATTTCAGATGTGCTCATCCTTGCATATATGAATTTTTGTTGTTTTCGGCCTTATACATTTTTAATAATTGACAATTTAATTGAGCTCGAGGCAAGGTACAGAAGATTTTTATTTGAAAAAACAACAACAGTTTTTTTAAATGGTAGAAGTTATAGTACTATTTCCGAAATCACCACATCTCCAGTTATCTCCAGTGGGCACCAGTGTTTACTCGCAGTGAAAGTAAATAATGAAAAGCCAAGAATTAGTTTGGTTGTTAATTCAATATATATATTTGGTATATTAGTTTTATTACAATATTACCTTGATGATTTACGTTGGGTGGTAGCTGAACGGTGTTGTCTCGAGAATGTCCAAAAACGAGTGAGTTAACAGAATTTTTCAAAGCCGGACTGAACCCGCGAACCAAGTTTTGTAAACCGTTTTAAGGGGAAACTGCCCGAAATGATTTCCCCGGAAAACTGTAAGTTTTCCAGCATTGCACATGTGTGTGCACAATTAAATACTTAACACATGCATGTGTGTGTGCAAAGCTACTTTACACGTGCATGTGAGTATGTGTACAAGAAATAAAACTTTACATTAGGGTGGCCAATTCCAAATAGATAATTTGTAAATATTTAGACTGGAGGCCTAAACATACCGGCCCCCTTGCTATAAGCAACATCTGATTGACGATTCAGCTACCACGAATGTATATATAAGAAGAGAACTACATAAGAGAAAAACTAAATTACAAATTCTTAGTTTTTTTTTTTTGATAGTTCAACAGGATCGGATCCCACCATCCTATGGTCCACGCTGAAGTTTACCTAGCTATAGGGAAAGAGATAGAACGGGTTAATAAAAAAACGTGGTTGATTATTTCATTTGCACTTCAGTATGGTTTTATTTGATTTTTTGTAATAGTCTATGCTAAGTGTATGTATTTATGAGTTTTACAGAGATTAATTTCTGGAGGATCCTGACAAGGTCCATCCAAAGATGGTGCTTTGGGCGACGAGTGGGCCGAATGTGCTAGGTAGCGTGCCTGGCAAGATGATGGCATGGTAAACGTCGGCTCCAAGTACCAATCTAATTGGGGCCGATGTATGGAAGCTTGGGTCCGCGAGTCGTATGTGAACATAGTTCGTCGCGATGGACGGGTCGATGCTGCTGGCGGGACTTATACGCATGTAGTTTTGCCTTACTACTGCATGTGACGTTACCCTTGTGTTTGTCCCATATTTTCCACGTAAGCGGAGAATGCAACCACGATGGTCACCAAAGGTCGTCTCCTCTAACCTTAAATCTCGCACTAAGTCTGATGAGACTATCGACATTGGTGCGCATACGTCTATAAGCGCCCGAATTAAGTGCAGTCGCCCTCGTGCTTCAATTTTAATAACAGCGGTCGGAGCGATCGACGTCATCGGCTGTAATGCATAGGCAGCGCGACAGCTTCGGAAGGACGCCGGTAGCTGGCGATTTGGTGGTGCGCGTGGTTGCAGAGACCGTGGGTGGAAAGGCCTAGATTCCACTCTACGGCGTAGTTGTGCTGGTGGCCGTGGGCGGAAAGTCCGAGATTCCGCTCCACGTCGATGATGTGGTGTTGGGAGTGGGCGGAAAGTCCGAGATTCCGCTCCACGTCTGTTTTGTGTTGGTGGGAGTGGGCGGAAAGTCCTAGATTCCGCTCCACTCTGATGGCGTCTTTCATGCGTTAGCAAAGGGCGGAAAATCCGGGATTCTAATCCTCTCTGAGCAGCCGGGCGGAAAGTCCGAGATTCCGCTCCGGATACCAATTCACCTTCTTCGGGTTCCGGGCGGGTTGACCGCGTCTCCATACCGGAGTCGGATGCATGGATCGACAAATCATTGTCAGAATCCATTTCGCTTGCGACTTGCTCGCTCCATGGCCTGGTGTCGACCTGATGATATTCATCGATTTCCTCGTCCAGATGCAACATTGAATGATGCTTTCCATTGCACTGACGGCATCTAACTGTGCTCAAACATGCTTCGGCTCGATGCGCTACTGACAGGCAATTGGAGCAATATTTGCCCAGGAGGGACTCTCGGAGCCTTTCTTCTGCGGTTTTTGCCCGAAACATGGGGCAAAGCCTTATCGGATGTTTGCCTTCGCATAGACGGCACGGTTGTGGGTAGCGGTGAGTCTGTTGCTCAGCCTTCTTTAATAGCGCGGTGAAACGAGTCATTTTTCTGAAATTGTATTTCTTCTATGTATGCCCGTAACAAAAAAAATATCATACAAAAATTATACTTTTATTATGCATCTGTTTATAGCTGGGTGGCGAGCAATATGATGATGCATGAATATATCTTTCGTGAAACCAACGTGTGCACTGTACAAGAAATTGTTAAGTGTACACACCGCATTATTTATTAACAAATTTATGAAGTGTAACCCAGGTATTATATTGATATACTCTAATTCGTCGAAGGAGTACTAGGCAACCCTGATAAGTTAGCTTCCACACTCAGTGATGTGCATACAAATGAGCTTTCGTAAAATTCTTTTTCTTTTTTTCTTTGGTAAGTGTATAAATTTTTGTTAATCGATTCTAATTATGATAAAGAGTGTCCGTGAGGTTTTTTAAAGTGATTTTTGAAACCGTTTTAATTAGATGTCGTAAACTTGCGACACTTATCCTGCCACCGGCAGAAAAACAACAAATGAGTGAGCAATCGTTATGTCGCCGCTAGCGGACAACAGATGTCGCCAGTGATACGCATAAACTGTTTCTTGTGTTTGTAAAAGAATTTAATACTTAAGAATTTTTGGTAAAAATTAATTGTTGGATCTACCCTATTTTTAAATTAATATGATGAGTTCTATTACTCATTCTTATTAAATAATTATTCGTTTTTTTTTTTGTAAATGTAATTCTTTAGTTACATTATTCATATTCACATCGAATCGACATGAGAAAATCTTATCCTGGTGATTTAAAGCAACTTAAGATATTATACCTCCTTCTTGAGGTTATTCCTATACCACCTAGTGTATTTCAGGTGAACAATAACACAATATCGTAAAAATGTTTGTGGTGTGTTCTAACACCTAAGCCCCCCACCCTAAGAGGAAAAAATTCCCAGTATTAATTAATTGAGTGTATGCAACACGGCTAAAATCTTCATTGAGGGTGCGCACTCGATTTACACACGTTAGAGGGCGCCTTTGTCAAGGGCCATAACGTAATTGTTGTTACGATCTCTGTTGACATATCAATGATGGTCAATTGCAGCTCATATGCAAATTTCCTCAATGATCTGTCAATTCTTTTCGCGCACATGTAAAACGGGGTGAGTAGTATTTTATATAATAATTTGTTTTAATTTTATTTATTTCCGTTTATTTCCTTTTTACTTGTAGCTGAGGCATCTTAAGGTCGGCCGTGATCAAGCAAAAAGGTCATCGGCTACGTTAGATTCCCTGGAGAATTTCGTAGCAGCGATATGTGGGCAGATACATACATATCTACATATGTATGTATCTTAAAGCTGGACCGATGCTGGGCTGATTTGGTTTTGGCGTTGTTACGCCCACAGTCGTCGCCAAGGTAAGTTCCGTAACAAATTTCATTAACGTTCATATGTATATTTTTAGAAATAGCGTTTTAGGAAACAAGGCGGCGCCTTCCCCAGTTATGATCGGCAAAGACAAAAATGATAATCCCAAAACGTCGCGGAGCTGCCAGTACGAACAAGGCAAGCGCCCTCTGCGGCCTTTGTATCCGCGTGGATGTCGAATGAGAGCACGCGCGGTCGCTGACACCAAGAGTTTTCACGTCCGTCCGGTGCACAACCGCGCAACCTCCGCACACTCCGGGTGGAGCGTACACGATACGGCGAACACGCGCGTAGAAGAAGCACAAGTCAGGCGGCACATACACACTAGCGGGACGCACCTGAGGTAGCGCGCTCATAAGAGGTAAGATTAAATTCTTTGCCAAATCGTAAATTAAGGCAACTCAAATTTTACAGCTGGCCTCTGCAACTCAAGAGCGATACATGGCTGTTGGGCGCACATGCGGCGGCGCGTTGAGGCCACATACTCACAGCGGCTCTTGGAAGAGCTGGCGCGCAGAAGAAGCGGCACGCAAGTGAGGTGGCGCATACACACCGGCGGCACACATCTGAAGCAGCGCGTCGAAAAAAACGGCGCACAAGAAAGGCGGTGCACCAGTGAGGCGGCGCACAAGATACATCGGCGGCACACAATTGAGGTAGCGCGTCGAACAAGCGGCGCACAAGTCAGGCGGCGCATACATAATAGCGGGACACACTTGAGGCAGCGCGCGCATAAGAGGTAAGATCCAATTTTACCACTAAATCATAAATTAAGGCACCTCCAAATTTTTTCAGCTGGCCTCTGCAACTCAAGAGCGATACATGGCTGTTGACGCACACGCGGCGGCGCATTGAGGCCACATACACACAGCGGCTCTTAGAAGAGGCGGCGCGCAGAAGAAGCGGCACGCAAGTGAGGCGGTGCACCAGTGAGGCTGCGCACAAGACAGTCGGCGCCTACACATTGGCGGCACATATCTGACGCAGCGCGTCGAATAAGCAGCGCACAAGTAAGGCGGCGCACAAGTAAGGCGGTGCACCAGTGATGCGGCGCACAAGACAGGCGGCGCTTACACATTGGCGGCACACAACTGAGGCAGCGCGTCGAAAAGCGACGCACAAGTAAGGTGGTGCACCAGTGAGGCGGCGCACAAGACAGTCGGCGCCTACACACTGGCGGCACATATCCGAGGCAGTGCGTCGTATAAGCGGCGCACAAGTCAGCAGCGCACAAGTGAGGCTGCGCACAAGTAAGGCGGTGCACAATTTTGGCAGCGCATCGAAAAAAGCGGCGCCCAAGTGAGCAGCGCACAAGTAAGGCGGTGCACCAGTGAGGCGGCGCACAAGACAGGCGGCGCAC
The DNA here is from genome assembly GCA_963971545.1 of Philophylla caesio. Taxonomy (NCBI): domain Eukaryota; kingdom Metazoa; phylum Arthropoda; class Insecta; order Diptera; family Tephritidae; genus Philophylla; species Philophylla caesio. The sequence goes on from OZ020604.1 coordinate 103,347,096, forward strand.
AAGTAAGGTGGTGCACCAATGAGCCGGCGCACAATTTTGGCAGCGCGTCGAAAAAGCGGCGCCCAAGTGAGCAGCGCACAAGTGAGGCGGCGCCCTAGTCAGGCGGCGCACAAGTAAGGCGGTGCACAATTTTGGCAGCGGGTCGAAAAAGCGGCGCCACAGTGAGCAGCGCACAAGTAAGGCGGTGCACCAGTGAGGCGGCGCACAAGACAGGCGGCGCACAAGTAAGGTGGTGCACCAGTGAGCCGGCGCACAATTTTGGCAGCGCGTCGAAAAAGCGGCGCCCAAGTGAGCAGCGCACAAGTGAGGCGGCGCACAACTAAGGCGGTGCACCAGTAAGGCGGCGCACAATTTTGGCAGCGCGTCGAAAAAGCGGCGCCCAAGTGAGCAGCGCACAAGTAAGGCGGTGCACCAGTGAGGCGGCGCATACACATCGGCGGCGCACAAGTCAGGCGGCGCATAAGAGGTAAGATTCAATTTTACTGCTAGATCGTAAATTAAGGCACTTCCAAATTTGCAGCTGGGCTCTGCACTCAAGAGCGATGCATGGATTTGGTTGTTGAGAGCAGGTTTGTTCTGGGAGCTGCATTTATCTTTTTTTTTTGTTGGCTGGTTCGGATATCCATCTCATCATGTCCACCGTGGAGCGGTGCGAGTCTTCTATTTTGCGCCCCCTTTGCTGACATCAAGAGTTTCTGAGGTAAGTCAAAACGCTTCCATTGATGTAGCTCCTTTTTATTGTAAGGTTGCAACAATAACCGGTCTACTTGTTCTTTTTTTGAATTTGTGGTTATTTTATTCTCGGCAAACATTTATGCTAGAAAATTTATTAAGTTTCCAATGTTTATTTGTTGATTATTGAGGAACTGTTGTTGGCTTTCGTTAATTAAAATTAAAAGGCTTTATTTCATATTACCTCATTTGCCTTTGTATTAATGGTGGCAGTGTAAAACACTTAAAAATAATCCAATGATCCAAGGGTGGAAAATTTTGCGGTATTGGGAAAGGGGTGTGGCAAGGCACATATATTTCTTATTTATACATGTATAATCGCGAATGACTCGCATTATACAACTTATTGTCGACCCATGTTGGTGTTTCACTTTTCTAATGCTTATTCACTAGTTGCGCTAATTTGAGCTTCGAAAATATTTTAAACACAAGTGTGTATAAAAAAAAAGGGGTGTTTCTGAATCACTTCAAAGTGGTGGCGTTATTTTTCTATACAACCCTTATTCAAGCGAACCACTTCCGGTTTAAATATTTCTCTTAATCCTAAATTTTAATTTTAAATTGTAAATTTGCGATGTGGAATTGGATGGGAATTACGAAGTGGAATCCGCGTTGGGTTTTACGATCGATGTAGTTGTTGCAAGAGGGGAATCGGTTTCGTCAGAAGGTCGTTGCTCCTCCTGTTCATCATTGGCGGGTAATAGGACTAATTTCACTAATGGCCTGGTGACTTGTCCTCTTTCGGTTATAGCATCCACAACTCTTACCTTGCCATCCGAGCCTGGGTGCAATTTGGCGACCCTGCCTAATCTCCACTCATTAGGTGGCAGGTTGTCTTCTTTGATAACGACGAGGTCACCTTTCTTTATGTTAGATTATGGATATTTCCACTTATTGCGTTTTTGAAGTTCTGACAGGTATTCTGTCTTCCACCTCTTGCAAAATTTGTGGTGTAAAGACTTCAGTCTTTGCCACCGATTTACAATCGAGGCGCGGTTTTCATCAGCATCAACTTCAGGCTGAGCAAGAAGGTGTCCGCCCACTAAAAAATGACCTGGTGTCAATGGTTCCAAGTCCGTCGGTTCATTTGATGAGGGACTTAGTGGTCGAGAGTTCAGACAGGACTCAACTCTGCAAAGTAAGGTCGTAAACTCTTCAAACGTATATTTGTGGTTGGAAGCGATTTTTGTAAAGTGGCTTTTAAAACTTTTAACTCCCGCCTCCCACAGTACACCCATATGGGGTGCTGCGGCGGGGATAAAATGCCACGTAAGCGTTTGTTGGGTATATTTTGACAAGGTGCTATTGCGAGCATCAGATATAAAAGCTTTTATTTCTGTTTTTAATGTTCGAGAGGCCCCGACGAAGTTCGTTCCGTTGTCGGAATACATGTTTTTTGGGCAACCTCGCCTTCCTACAAATCTAGCAAAAGCTGCTAGGAACGATTGTGTGCTCAAATCGGAGGTGGCTTCCAAATGGATCGCCTTCGTTGCGAAGCACACAAACAGGCAGACGTATCCTTTGGATACTCGACAACCGCGTCCATTGTAGTTCTTTATATCGAACGGACCCGTGAAGTCGACACCCGTATTCGTAAATGCGCGTGAAAATGTAGTACGTTCTGTAGGAAGCATACCCATAAGCTGTGATTGCGAACGTTTTCGGTAGATCGTGCAGACCTTGCAGTTGTAAATTGTTGACCTGATCAAATTTTGAACTCGCGGTATCCAATACTGGGTTCTAATCAGGCGCAACATCAATTGATTTTCACCATGCAATGATACAGTGTGGATAAACTGAACTATAAGACGAGACAATCTACTATTATATGGAAGTATAATTGGGTGTCGCTCGTTAAATGAGAGATCAAGGGATTTCCCTAATCGGCCACCCGTCCTTATTATGTTTTCCTTGTCGATATATGGGTTAAGGGGCAATATCTCGCTTTTTGAATTTATTGGTTTGTTCGATTTCAATGCTAAGTATTCTTGACCATAATATTTCTTCTGTGAGATGATTATTAAGCGTTGCGTCGTTGCTTCAATTTCATGGGCTGAAATTGAGCAAGACTCCGCGTGAAAGAAAGTTTCTGCATTTGGACGAGTTCTCCGTGAGAACCTTAATACGTAGGATAAGACTCTCAAAGCCCTCGATAGATCGGAAAATCTATCAAGAATCTCATCACCGATATCGATTGTAGTTGTTGCACAGACTTGAACCCTTTTTTGTTCTACTTCAGTGCTATAGTTCGTTTCTTGTGTGGGCCAGTTTTCTCTATCTTCTTGCAACCAAGAAGGACCCTGCCACCACAAGGAACTGTCGGCCAGTTGCCGCACAGTGATACCTCTACTAGCCAAATCCGATGGATTTGAAGATGATTCTACGTGAAGCCAATTTCGGCTGCCAACTTTCTCTACAATTTTTGTAATTCGATGGGCAACAAAGGTTGACCACGAGCAGGGAGGTTTATGAATCCAGGCAAGGACAATGGTCGAATCTGTCCAAAGATGCCTTGTAAACTGACCTAAGTTAAGATTTTTAGTGACTGACTCCATTAGTGCAGCCAGCAACACAGCACCACAGAGTTCCAAGCGTGGCAACGAAATTGTTTTAACTGGCGCTACTTTGGACTTAGCAAGCAGGAGACTGACATAAACTGTCTCTGCCTTCTGAACGCGAAGGAAAATAGTAGCGGCATATGCCTTCTCCGAGGCGTCGCAGAATCCATGCAGTTCAATTTTATCTGTTGGGGAAAAATACACCCAACGAGGAATACGAATTGTGCCGATATGACTGTAGTTTTCAACAAAGCTTTGCCATCGGTTTATTGATGTAGGGGACACCGTTTCGTCCCAATCTGTCCCTTCTAACCAAATATTCTGCATTAAAATTTTTGCAGTGACCACGAATGGCGCAAGCCATCCTAGTGGGTCGAACAATTTGGCGATTTCGGACAGTATTATCCTTTTTGTGAATCGTACCTGAGTTTCGAATGTTTTAGCAGTAAAATAAAAATGATCGGAATGGGCGTTCCATCTGATGCCCAGAGCTTTGACTGTGCTGGTGTCCTCAAATTCCAGAAAATTTTCGTTTAGCAGGTGGGCTTTCGGTATTCCATCCAATATTTTCTCACAATTTGAAGTCCATTTTCGTAGTGGGAAACCAGCTGATTGTAACACCTTTACTACCTCTTCTTTAGCTCTGATGGCCATGTCGATGGAATGTCCTCCAGCCAAAACATCATCAACGTACATGCACTTTCTTAAAATGTCAGAAGCCAGCGGGTATGAGCTCTCTACATCGTCAGCCAACTGAAACAGAGTCCTAATCGCGAGGTATGGTGCACAATTAACACCGAATGTAACTGTCTTCAATTCATAAAGACTGATAGGTTCACTAGGATTTTTCCGAAAAACTATACGTTGGTATTACATTTCATTTGGGTTTAGCAAAATTTGGCGATACATCTTTTCGATGTCGCTATTAAACACGTATTTAAAGAGCCTCCAACGTAGTATTACCATCGTCAGGTCGCTTTGAAGTACTGGACCAGGATGGATGACATCATTAAGGCTAGTTCCATTCGCACTCGGACACGATGCGTTGAAAACGACGCGTACTTTGGTGGTAGTACTGTCCTCCTTCTTTACAGCATGATGCGGCAGGAAATAATTCGCACATTCGTCGCCTGAAACATATTCTTCAATTCGAGTCATATGTCCCAAAGTTTCGTATTCTGACAAAACCCTGTTGTATTCAGTTTGCAATGGTAGATCCTTTGCCAAACGCGTTTCGTTTCGAAAGAATTGCGAGCAAGCGATTTTTAACGAAGGTCCCAGGCCGAAACTCTTTGGGAAATCCTTTTTGAACGGCAATGATACTACGTATTTGCCATCTTTGTTTCTTTTTGTAGTGCTTTTATAGAGTTTTTCGCAATAAATCTCATCTTCGTTATATATCCTGTCTTTATAAACTTCTTCCAGTTCCCAAAAGGATTTAAGGCGCTTGTCTAATGAGACTTCATTAAAAAATGATACGCATTTATTGTTTGGAGTAGCCGAGTCGGTTTGGCCGGTTATTATCCAACCGAATACAGTTTCCTGGGCGAGGAGAGTTCCCAGGACATTCTTTCTTATTCCGTGTAATATTATTTGAGCGTAAATGTCGCCACCTAGGACAAGGTCAACTTGCTCGTTAACGAAGAATTTTTTGTCCGCCAATACTAGATCCGGGAACGCTTGTTTAGTCAAGGCATCTATCCTGCATGTTGGAAGATTCCCTGTAAGTTGCGGTAACACCAAAGCTGTGGTGTGGATATTGATTAAAGGGTCAATGGGTGACCGCAGTTGAATAAGGCAGGCTTCTGTTACCTGCGCTGAAATGGTGTTATTTATGCCTGATACTTGGGCATTCAGCCTTATTGTGGGCAAATCGATTCTGCGTTTGAGGCCTTGTGTTATAAAAGAACACTCAGAACCAGAATCAATTAAGGCTCTTGCAGAAAACTCAGTACCATTGTAAAATATATTAACGCGAGCTGTTCCGAGTAAAACTCCTTTATTCGTGTTGGCGAAACAGTTGAAGTTATTAACCGAATTTTTATTTGTCCTTGCAGAATTGTGTCTAATACGAGCCTGAGAAGAGGTGGATGGAGCATCAACTTCGGGACTCGATATTGGCGATTGGCCAGTTGCTTTTGGCTGAAAAGCCTGTATATGAAGGAGCGTATGATGTCTCAGGTGGCAAGTGCTGCAATTAAATGAGCTTGTACACCGTGAGACCGTATGTCCTGAAGAAAGGCAGTTCAAGCAACTATTATTATTTTTTAAAATTGCAATTCGATCGGTCGTCGTTAGTTTACGAAACCGTGGGCAGTTTTGTAATTTGTGCTCATTGCATTTGCACAATTGGCAAGTAACTTTTGCTACACTGGCCTGGAAAACGCCAAGTCTTTTTTGTGGAGGTTCAGACGGGAATTTTGAGAACTGTGGCTTTGAAGTTCGAGGATGTTGAACACCCTTTAAGCCGGAAACGGTTTCCAAAGTCTGAAACCTATTGGAAAGAAATCTATCCATATCCTCCCATTTTGATATCTCAGTTTTGTTCTCTATTGTCTGCTCCCACAATGGCAATGTGCTCTCTGGCAATTTAGTCGAACAAAGATAAGTTATTATTGCATCCCAATTTGAAATGTCAATTTGATGACTCTTTAAGGACGAGATGCAATTATTGATGTCCCGCTGCAATTTTTTGATTGAGCTACCGCACTCACTATAAACCGTATCAAGGCTGAAAAGTATCTTGAGTTGGGAATTTACTAAGATACGTTTATTTTCATATCTATCGCTTAAGTTTTTCCAAGCTGTAGTGAAACCTTCATTTGTAAGCGGACACTTTCTCACAATATCTTTAGCTTCTCCCTGCGTTTTATTGTTTAAATGGAACAGTTTTTCAACAGGTGTAAGGCGCTTATTGAGAATATAAATAGCCGTAAACATATCTCGGAATGTTGGCCAAGAAAGGTAGTCGCCTTTAAACACTTCTGTATCACAGGGAGGGAGATGTATATTGTGCTCACGAACTGACTGCTCTTTAATGTCTTTTTTTTCGTCTGCAAGCACTTCCAATTGAGTAGCCATTGCTGACATACATTTAACATAACTAGCAAAGCTCACTTTCTGTTTTTTCCTAATGGCCCTAATGTCCTCTTTAGTTAACCCATCTGAGTTGCTGAGCATATCGTATGCTACCTTTGTTTTGTCCCACATAGCCTTTAATTCGTCTTGCTGTATAGCAAGTCCGTGTTTGTTTTGTTCTGAAACTGGCGTGTTGCTGTAATCAGATTCGAATTCGATTACAGCTTCTGCCATGCGAATGAATGATTCCATGATTGGGATAAGCAACAAAGAAAAACCTCAAGTAGGAAATAGAACGTTTTCCACAAATATCTGTGCAACGAAAAAATCTAAACAAGCCTTCAATCCAAAAATTTTAACACCAGAATTTCAATTTGTATTCACTTGTACAAAACTTGTTTTATTAGAGATGCAATGTATGTATATATCTGTATTTTTGTATATTATATGTATTATGTATGTTATACTTATGTTTGTATATTATATGTATGTTTGTTATATGTATGTATGTGCACACGTTAATGCAAATTTTAGGTTAACAAAAATGCTGAAGCTCGCCACCCAACTTTCGCTGATAAATACAGATATTGTTTCAAAGTGCTTAATTATGTGAAATATAAAACTACCCGCAGTGATTTTATGTATGCGAAATGACAAATACAAAAATAGAGAATCTTATTAGAGCAAAGAACTCACAAATGTGATTGAAAAAATGAGGTTAAGAATCCTCAGAACTAAGTGTGGTGTTGTTAGTGTAATGCTGCTGCAATTTGAATAAGTTTAAAAGGAAACAACACGAAAAATCGGAAAATTTATGAAAGCCGATAACTGAATTAATAAACTTAAACGTGCTTTGCAAATTTGGATATTAATTTAAAAATTACACCAACGATACTAGTGTTATTTCAATGCAAATCGCCGCGCGTTTGTGTGTGCACCAACAACAGTGTGTCAATTACTTCACTAAGGGTTGTTTTAAATCACTCAACTCTTCCTCCACAAGATCACTAGAGGATTTTTATATAAATTTTTTTTTTTTTTTTTTAATTTAATTCGAATAACAAATTTCTATATGTGATGTGTGTGCAAAGAAATATCAACCACGTACCTTCGTTATATTTTAGTGCGGTTATACGGTGAAACAAACAATGATTGTCTCGAGAATGTCCAAAAACGAGTGAGTTAACAGAATTTTTCAAAGCCGGACTGAACCCGCGAACCAAGTTTTGTAAACCGTTTTAAGGGGAAACTGCCCGAAATGATTTCCCCGGAAAACTGTAAGTTTTCCAGCATTGCACATGTGTGTGCACAATTAAATACTTAACACATGCATGTGTGTGTGCAAAGCTACTTTACACGTGCATGTGAGTATGTGTACAAGAAATAAAACTTTACATTAGGGTGGCCAATTCCAAATAGATAATTTGTAAATATTTAGACTGGAGGCCTAAACACTCATCAGACTTCTTAACTTTATTAGTTATATTTATTCTTCATAACCAGTTCTCCAAGGCTTTGAAGCAAGGAGCTCGGAGTTGCAAAGCCAACACGCTGAATGCTGTGCTACGCTAGCCGAGTGAACTGCTGCGTTTTTCCATCTCCCTTAAACAAACCAACTACAAACAAGAGCAACTGATCAGCTCCTATATGAACTTGTCTGTGTGGTTGTTGTTTGTGTGTTTGCAATTCTGTGTGAAAATTTCATTGGTTGTTACCAATTCTTTGTTATTCCTAGAATGCATTTCAGGTGTGCTCATCCTTGCATATATGAATTTTTGTTGTTTTCGGCCTTATACATTTTTAATAATTGACAATTTTTTTGATTTCGAGGCAAGGTACAGAAGATTTTTATTTGGAAAAACAACAACTGCTTTTTTAAATGGTAGAAGTTATAGTACTATTTCGGAAATCACCACATTTCCTCATCAGACTTCTTAATTTTATTAGTTATATTTATTCTTTATAACCAGTTCTTCAAGGCTTTGAAGCAAGGACTCGGATTTGCCAAGCCAACACGCTGAATGCTGTGCTACGCTAGCCGAGTGGACTGCAGCGTTTTTCCATCTTCCTTAAACAAACCAACTACAAACAAGAGCAACTGATCTGCTGCTATATGAACTTGTTTGTGTGGTTGGTGTTTGTGTGTTTGCAATTCTGTGTGCAAATTTCATTGGTTGTTGCCAATTCTTTGTAATTCCTAAAATGCATTTCAGGTGTGCTCATCCTTCCATATATGAATTTTTGTTGTTTTCGGCCTTATACATTTTTAATAATTGACAATTTTATTGAACTCGAGGCCAGTTTACAGAAGATTTTTATTTGGAAAAAAACAACAGTTTTTTTAACTGGTAGAAGTTATGATAGTATATCGGAAATCACCACATTTCCTCATCAGACTTCTTAATTTTATTAGTTATATTTATTCTTCATAACCACTTCTCCAAAGCTTTGAACCAATGAGCTCGGAGTTGCAACGCCAACACGCTGAATGCTGTGCTACGCTAGCCGAGTGGACTGCTGCGTTTTTCCATCTCCCTTAAACAAACCAACTACAAACAAGAGCAACTGATCAGCTGCTTTATGAACTTGTTTGTTTGGTTGTTGTTTGTGTGTTTACAATTCTGTGTGAAAAATTCATTTACAGAAGATTTTTATTTGGAAAAACAACAACAGTTTTTTTAAATAGTAGAAGTTATAATACTATTTCGGAAGTCACCACATTTCCTCATCAGACTTCTTAATTTTATTAGTTATATTTATTCTTCATAACCACTTCTCCAAGGCTTTGAACCCAGGGGCTTGGAGTTGCAAAGCCAACACGCTGAACACTGTGCTACGCTAGCCGAGTGGACTGCTGCGTTTTTCCATCTTCCTTAAACAAACCAACTACAAACAAGAGAAACTGATCTGCTGCTGCTATATAAACTTCTTTGTGTGGTTGTTGTTTGTGTGTCTGCAGTTCTGTGTTTGCAATTCATTGGTTGTTACCAATTCTTTGTAATTCCTAGAATGCATTTCAGGTGTGCTCATCCTTGCATATATGAATTTTTGTGTTTTCGGCCTTATAAATCTTTAATAATTGACAATTTTATTAAACTCGAGACCAGTTTACAGAAGATTTTTATTTGGAAAAACAACAACAGTTTTTTTAAATGGTAGAAGTTATAATACTATTTCGGAAACCACCACATTTCCTCATCAGACTTCTTAAATTTATTAGTTATATTTATTCTTCATAACCACTTATCCAATGCTTTGAACGAAGGAGCTCGAAGTTGCAAAGCCAACACGCTGAATGCTGTGCTACGCTAGCCGAGTGGACTGCTTCCTTTTGTCCATCTTTCTTAAACAAACCAACTACAAACAAGAGCAACTGATCAGCTGCTATTTGAACTTGTTTGTGTGGTTGTTAATTGTGTGTTTGCAATTCTGTGTGAAAATTTCATTGGATGTTACCACTTCTTTGTAATTCCTAGAATGCATTTCAGGTGTGTGCATTTTTGTTGTTTTCGGCCTTATATATTTTTAATAATTGACAATTTTATTGAGCTCGAGGCAAAGTACAGAAGATTTTTATTTGGAAAACAACAACAGTTTTTTTAAATGGTAGAAGTTATAGTATTATTTCGGAAATCACCACATTTTCTCATCAGACTTCTTAATTTTATTAGTTATATTTATTCTTCATAACCACTTCTCCAAGGCTTTGAACCCAGGAGCTTGGAGTTGCAAAGCCAACACGCTGAATACTGTGCTACGCTAGCCGAGTGGACTGCTGCGTTTTTCCATCTTCCTTAAACAAACCAACTACAAACAAGAGAAACTGATCTGCTGCTGCTATATGAACTTCTTTGTGTGGTTGTTGTTTGTGTGTCTGCAGTTCTGTGTTTGCAATTCATTGGTTGTTACCAATTCTGTGTAATTCCTAGAATGCATTTCAGGTGTGCTCATCCTTGCATATATGAATTTTTGTTGTTTTCGGCCTTATAAATTTTTAATAATTGACAATTTTATTGAGCTCGAGGCCAGTTTACAGAAGATTTTTATTTGGAAAAAAACAACAGTTTTTTTAACTGGTAGAAGTTATGATAGTATATCGGAAATCACCACATTTCCTCATCAGACTTCTTAATTTTATTAGTTATATTTATTCTTCATAACCACTTCTCCAAGGCTTTGAACCCAGGAGCTTGGAGTTGCAAAGCCAACACGCTGAATACTGTGCTACGCCAGCCGAGTGGACTGCTGCGTTTTTCCATCTTCTTTAAACAAACCAACTACAAACAAGAGAAACTGATCTGCTGCTGCTATATGAACTTCTTTGTGTGGTTGTTGTTTGTGTGTCTGCAGTTCTGTGTTTGCAATGCATTGGTTGTTACCAATTCATTGTAATTCCTAGAATGCATATCAGGTGTTCTCATCCTTGCATATATGAATTTTTGTTGTTTTCGTCCTTATAAATTTTTAATAATTGACAATTTTATTAAACTCGAGACCAGTTTACAGAAGATTTTTATTTGGAAAAACAACAACATTTTTTTTAAATGGTAGAAGTTATAATACTATTTCGGAAACCACTACATTTCCTCATCATACTTCTTAATTTTATTAGTTATATTTATTCTTCATAACCACTTCTCCTAGGCTTTGAACCAAGGAGCTCGGATTTGCAAAGCCAACACGTTGAATGCTGTGCTACGCTAGCCGAGTGGACTGCTGCGTTTTTCCATCTTCCTTAAACAAACCAACTACAAACAAGAGCAACTGATCTGCTGCTATATAAACTTGTTTGAGTTCTTGTTGTTTGTGTGTTTGCAATTCTGTGAGAAAATTTCATTGGTTGTTACCAATTCTTTGTAATACCTAGAATGCATTTCAGGTGTGCTCATCCTTGTATATAAGAATTTTTGTTGTTTTCGGCCTTATATATTTTTAATAATTGATAATTTTATTGAGCTCGAGGCCAGTTTACAAAAGATTTTTATTTGGAAAAACAACAACAGTTTTTTTAAATGGTAGAAGTTATAGTACTATTTCGGAAATCACCCCATTTCCTCATCAGACTTCTTAATTTTATTAGTTATATTTATTCTTTATAACCAGTTCCCCAAGGCTTTGAACCAAGGAGCTCGGAGTTACATAGCCAACACGCTGAATGCTGTGCTACGCTAGCCGAGTGGACTGCTGCGTTTTTCCATCTTGATTAAACAAACGAACTACAAACAAGAGCAACTGATCTGCTGCTATTTTAACTTGTTTGTGTGGTTGTTGTTTGTGTGTTTGCAATTCTGTGTGCAAATTTCATTGGTTGTTGCCAATTCTTTGTAATTACTAGAATGCATTTCAGATGTGCTCATCCTTCCATATATGAATTTTTGTTGTTTTCGGCCGTATACATTTTTAATAATTGACAATTTTATTGAGCTCGAGGCCAGTTTACAGAAGATTTTTATTTGGAAAAAAACAACAGTTTTTTTAACTGGTAGAAGTTATGATACTATATCGGAAATCACCACATTTCCTCATCAGACTTCTTAATTTTATTAGTTATATTTATTCTTTATAACCAGTTCCCCAAGGCTTTGAACCAAGGAGCTCGGAGTTACATAGCCAACACGCTGAATGCTGTGCTACGCTAGCCGAGTGGACTGCTGCGTTTTTCCATCTTGATTAAACAAACGAACTACAAACAAGAGCAACTGATCTGCTGCTATTTTAACTTGTTTGTGTGGTTGTTGTTTGTGTGTCTGCAATTCTGTGTGCAAATTTCATTGGTTGTTGCCAATTCTTTGTAATTACTAGAATGCATTTCAGATGTGCTCATCCTTCCATATATGAATTTTTGTTGTTTTCGGCCTTATACATTTTTAATAATTGACAATTTTATTGAGCTCGAGGCCAGTTTACAGAAGATTTTTATTTGGAAAAAAACAACAGTTTTTTTAACTGGTAGAAGTTATGATACTATATCGGAAATCACCACATTTCCTCATCAGACTTCTTAATTTTATTAGTTATATTTATTCTTCATAACCACTTCTCCAAGGCTTTGAACCCAGGAGCTTGGAGTTGCAAAGCCAACACGCTGAATACTGTGCTTCCATCTTCTTTAAACAAACCAACTACAAACAAGAGAAACTGATCTGCTGCTGCTATATGAACTTCTTTGTGTGGTTGTTGTTTGTGTGTCTGCAGTTCTGTGTTTGCAATGCATTGGTTGTTACCAATTCATTGTAATTCCTAGAATGCATATCAGGTGTTCTCATCCTTGCATATATGAATTTTTGTTGTTTTCGTCCTTATAAATTTTTAATAATTGACAATTTTATTAAACTCGAGACCAGTTTACAGAAGATTTTTATTTGGAAAAACAACAACATTTTTTTTAAATGGTAGAAGTTATAATACTATTTCGGAAACCACTTCATTTCCTCATCATACTTCTTAATTTTATTAGTTATATTTATTCTTCATAACCACTTCTCCTAGGCTTTGAACCAAGGAGCTCGGATTTGCAAAGCCAACACGTTGAATGCTGTGCTACGCTAGCCGAGTGGACTGCTGCGTTTTTCCATCTTCCTTAAACAAACCAACTACAAACAAGAGCAACTGATCTGCTGCTATATAAACTTGTTTGAGTTCTTGTTGTTTGTGTGTTTGCAATTCTGTGAGAAAATTTCATTGGTTGTTACCAATTCTTTGTAATACCTAGAATGCATTTCAGGTGTGCTCATCCTTGTATATAAGAATTTTTGTTGTTTTCGGCCTTATATATTTTTAATAATTGATAATTTTATTGAGCTCGAGGCCAGTTTACAAAAGATTTTTATTTGGAAAAACAACAACAGTTTTTTTAAATGGTAGAAATTATAGTACTATTTCGGAAATCACCACATTTCCTCATCAGAATTCTTAATTTTATTAGTTATATTTATTCTTCATAACCACTTCTCCAAGGCTTTGAACCAAGGAGCTCGGATTTGCAAAGCCAACACGTTGAATGCTGTGCTACGCTAGCCGAGTGGACTGCTGCGTTTTTCCATCTTCCTTAAACAAACCTACTAGAAGCAAGAGCAACTGATATGCTGCTATATGCACTTGTTTGTGTGGCTGTGTTTTGCGTGTTTGCAATTCTGTGTGAAAATTTCATTGGTTGTTACCAATTCTTTGTAATTCCTAGAATGCATTTCAGGTGTACTCATCTTTGCATATATGCATTTTTGTTGTTTTCGGCCTTATAAACTTTTAATAATTGAAAATTTTATTGAGCTCGAGGCCAGTTTACAGAAGATTTTTATTTGGAAAAACAACAACAGTTTTTTAAATGGTAGAAGTTATAATACTATTTCGGAAATCACCACATTTCCTCATCAGAGTTCTTAATTGTATTAGTTATACTTATTCTTCATAACCACTTATCCAAGGCTTGGAACGAAGGAGCTCGAAGTTGCAAAGCCAACACGCTAAATGCTGTGCTACGCTAGCCGAGTGGACTGCTGCGTTTTTCCATCTTCCTTAAACAAACCAACTACAAACAAGAGCAACTGATCAGCTGCTGTATGAACTTGTTTGTGTGTTTGCAATTCTGTGCGAGACTTTCATTGGTTGTTACCATTTCTTTGTAATTCCTAGAATGCATTTCAGATGTGCTCATCCTTGCATATATGAATTTTTGTTGTTTTCGGCCTTATAAATCTTTAATAATTGACAATTTTATTAAACTCGAGACCAGTTTACAGAAGATTTTTATTTGGAAAAACAACAACAGTTTTTTTAAATGGTAGAAGTTATAAAACTATTTCGGAAACCACCCCATTTCCTCATCAGACTTCTTAATTTTATTAGTTATATTTATTCTTCATAATTACTTATCCAATGCTTTGAACGAAGGAGCTCGAAGTTACAAAGCCAACACGCTGAATGCTGTGCTACGGCAGCCGAGTGGACTGCTTCCTTTTGTCCATCTTTCTTAAACAAACCAACTACAAACAAGAGCAACTGATCAGCTGCTATTTGAACTTGTTTGTGTGGTTGTTGATTGTGTGTTTGCAATTCTGTGTGAAAATTTCATTGGATGTTACCAATTCTTTGTAATTCCTAGAATGCATTTCAGGTGAGTGCATTTTTGTTGTTTTCGACCTTATATATTTTTAATAATTGACAATTTTATTGAGCTCGCGGCAAAGTACAGAAGATTTTTATTTGGAAAACAACAACAGTTTTTTTAAATGGTAGAAGTTATAGTATTATTTTGGAAATCACCACATTTTCTCATCAGACTTCTTAATTTTATTAGTTATATTTATTCTTCATAACCACTTCTCCAAGGCTTTGAACCCAGGAGCTTGGAGTTGCAAAGCCAACACGCTGAATACTGTGCTACGCCAGCCAAGTGGACTGCTGCGTTTTTCCATCTTCCTTAAACAAACCAACTACAAACAAGAGAAACTGATCTGCTGCTGCTATATGAACTTCTTTGTGTGGTTGTTGTTTGTGTGTCTGCAGTTCTGTGTTTGCAATTCATTGGTTGTTACCAATTCTTTGTAATTCCTAGAATGCATTTCATTTGCATATATGAATTTTTGTGTTTTCGGCCTTATAAATCTTTAATAATTGACAATTTTATTAAACTCGAGACCAGTTTACAGAAGATTTTTATTTGGAAAAACAACAACAGTTTTTTTAAATGGTAGAAGTTATAATACTATTTCGGAAACCACCACATTTCCTCATCAGACTTCTTAAATTTATTAGTTATATTTATTCTTCATAACCACTTATCCAATGCTTTGAACGAAGGAGCTCGAAGTTGCAAAGCCAACACGCTGAATGCTGTGCTACGCTAGCCGAGTGGACTGCTTCCTTTTGTCCATCTTTCTTAAACAAACCAACTACAAACAAGAGCAACTGATCAGCTGCTATTTGAACTTGTTTGTGTGGTTGTTGATTGTGTGTTTGCAATTCTGTGTGAAAATTTCATTGGATGTTACCACTTCTTTGTAATTCCTAGAATGCATTTCAGGTGTGTGCATTTTTGTTGTTTTCGGCCTTATATATTTTTAATAATTGACAATTTTATTGAGCTCGAGGCAAAGTACAGAAGATTTTTATTTGGAAAACAACAACAGTTTTTTTAAATGGTAGAAGTTATAGTATTATTTCGGAAATCACCACATTTTCTCATCAGACTTCTTAATTTTATTAGTTATATTTATTCTTCATAACCACTTCTCCAAGGCTTTGAACCCAGGAGCTTGGAGTTGCAAAGCCAACACGCTGAATACTGTGCTACGCCAACCGAGTGGACTGCTGCGTTTTTCCATCTTCCTTAAACAAACCAACTACAAACAAGAGAAACTGATCTGCTGCTGCTATATGAACTTCTTTGTGTGGTTGTTGTTTGTGTGTCTGCAGTTCTGTGTTTGCAATTCATTGGTTGTTACCAATTCTGTGTAATTCCTAGAATGCATTTCAGGTGTGCTCATCCTTGCATATATGAATTTTTGTTGTTTTCGGCCTTATAAATTTTTAATAATTGACAATTTTATTGAGCTCGAGGCAAAGTACAGAAGATTTTTATTTGGAAAACAACAACAGTTTTTTTAAATGGTAGAAGTTATAATACTATTTCGGAAATCACCACATTTTCTCATCAGAATTCTTAGTTTTATTAGTTATATTTATTCTTAATAACCAGTTCTCCAAGGCTTTGAACCAAGGAGCTCGGAGTTGCAAAGCCAACACGCTGAATGCTGTGCTACGCTAGCCGAGTGGACTGCTGCGTTTTTCCATCTTGTTTAAACAAACGAACTACAAACAAGAGCAACTGATCTGCTGCTATATGAACTTGTTTGTGCGGTTGTTGTTTGTGTGTTTGCAATTCTGTGTGAAAATTTCATTGGATGTTACCAATTCTTTGTAATTCCTAGAATGCATTTCAGGTGTGTGCATTTTTGTTGTTTTCGGCCTTAAACATTTTTAATAATTGACAATTTTATTGAGCTCGAGGCCAGTTTACAGAAGATTTTTATTTGGAAAACCAACTACAGTTTTTTTAAATGGTAGAAGTTATAATACTATTTCGGAAATCACCCCATTTCCTCATCAGACTTCTTAATTTTATTAGTTATATTTATTCTTTATAACCAGTTCCCCAAGGCTTTGAACCCAGGAGCTCGGAGTTACATAGCCAACACGCTGAATGCTGTGCTACGCTAGCCGAGTGGACTGCTGCGTTTTTCCATCTTGATTAAACAAACGAACTACAAACAAGAGCAACTGATCTGCTGCTATTTTAACTTGTTTGTGTGGTTGTTGTTTGTGTGTTTGCAATTCTGTGTGCAAATTTCATTGGTTGTTGCCAATTCTTTGTAATTACTAGAATGCATTTCAGATGTGCTCATCCTTCCATATATGAATTTTTGTTGTTTTCGGCCTTATACATTTTTAATAATTGACAATTTTATTGAGCTCGAGGCCAGTTTACAGAAGATTTTTATTTGGAAAAAAACAACAGTTTTTTTAACTGGTAGAAGTTATGATACTATATCGGAAATCACCACATTTCCTCATCAGACTTCTTAATTTTATTAGTTATATTTATTCTTCATAACCACTTCTCCAAGGCTTTGAACCCAGGAGCTTGGAGTTGCAAAGCCAACACGCTGAATACTGTGCTACGCTAGCCGAGTGGACTGCTGCGTTTTTCCATCTTCTTTAAACAAACCAACTACAAACAAGAGAAACTGATCTGCTGCTGCTATATGAACTTCTTTGTGTGGTTGTTGTTTGTGTGTCTGCAGTTCTGTGTTTGCAATGCATTGGTTGTTACCAATTCATTGTAATTCCTAGAATGCATATCAGGTGTTCTCATCCTTGCATATATGAATTTTTGTTGTTTTCGTCCTTATAAATTTTTAATAATTGACAATTTTATTAAACTCGAGAGCAGTTTACAGAAGATTTGTATTTGGAAAAACAACAACATTTTTTTTAAATGGTAGAAGTTATAATACTATTTCGGAAACCACTACATTTCCTCATCATACTTCTTAATTTTATTAGTTATATTTATTCTTCATAACCACTTCTCCTAGGCTTTGAACCAAGGAGCTCGGATTTGCAAAGCCAACACGTTGAATGCTGTGCTACGCTAGCCGAGTGGACTGCTGCGTTTTTCCATCTTCCTTAAACAAACCAACTACAAACAAGAGCAACTGATCTGCTGCTATATAAACTTGTTTGAGTTCTTGTTGTTTGTGTGTTTGCAATTCTGTGAGAAAATTTCATTGGTTGTTACCAATTCTTTGTAATACCTAGAATGCATTTCAGGTGTACTCATCTTTGCATATATGAATTTTTGTTGTTTTCGGCCTTATAAACTTTTAATAATTGACAATTTTATTGAGCTCGAGGCCAGTTTACAGAAGATTTTTATTTGGAAAAACAACAACAGTTTTTTAAATGGTAGAAGTTATAATACTATTTCGGAAATCACCACATTTCCTCATCAGACTTCTTAATTGTATTAGTTATATTTATTCTTCATAACCACTTATCCAAGGCTTGGAACGAAGGAGCTCGAAGTTGCAAAGCCAACACGCTGAATGCTGTGCTACGCTAGCCGAGTGGACTGCTGCGTTTTTCCATCTTCCTTAAACAAACCTACTAGAAGCAAGAGCAACTGATATGCTGCTATATGCACTTGTTTGTGTGGCTGGGTTTTGCGTGTTTGCAATTCTGTGTGAAAATTTCATTGGTTGTTACCAATTCTTTGTAATTCCTAGAATGCATTTCAGGTGTACTCATCTTTGCATATATGAATTTTTGTTGTTTTCGGCCTTATAAACTTTTAATAATTGACAATTTTATTGAGCTCGAGGCCAGTTTACAGAAGATTTTTATTTGGAAAAACAACAACAGTTTTTAAATGGTAGAAGTTATAATACTATTTCGGAAACCACCCCATTTCCTCATCAGACTTCTTAATTTTATTAGTTATATTTATTCTTCATAATTACTTATCCAATGCTTTGAACGAAGGAGCTCGAAGTTACAAAGCCAACACGCTGAATGCTGTGCTACGCCAGCCGAGTGGACTGCTTCCTTTTGTCCATCTTTCTTAAACAAACCAACTACAAACAAGAGCAACTGATCAGCTGCTATTTGAACTTGTTTGTGTGGTTGTTGATTGTGTGTTTGCAATTCTGTGTGAAAATTTCATTGGATGTTACCAATTCTTTGTAATTCCTAGAATGCATTTCAGGTGAGTGCATTTTTGTTGTTTTCGACCTTATATATTTTTAATAATTGACAATTTTATTGAGCTCGCGGCAAAGTACAGAAGATTTTTATTTGGAAAACAACAACAGTTTTTTTAAATGGTAGAAGTTATAGTATTATTTCGGAAATCACCACATTTTCTCATCAGACTTCTTAATTTTATTAGTTATATTTATTCTTCATAACCACTTCTCCAAGGCTTTGAACCCAGGAGCTTGGAGTTGCAAAGCCAACACGCTGAATACTGTGCTACGCCAGCCAAGTGGACTGCTGCGTTTTTCCATCTTCCTTAAACAAACCAACTACAAACAAGAGAAACTGATCTGCTGCTGCTATATGAACTTCTTTGTGTGGTTGTTGTTTGTGTGTCTGCAGTTCTGTGTTTGCAATTCATTGGTTGTTACCAATTCTTTAAAATTCCTAGAATGCATTTCATTTGCATATATGAATTTTTGTTGTTTTCGGCCTTATAAATTTTTAATAATTGACAATTTTATTGAGCTCGAGGCAAAGTACAGAAGATTTTTATTTGGAAAACAACAACAGCTTTTTAAATGGTAGAAGTTATAGTACTATTTCGGAAATCACCACATTTTCTCATCAGACTTCTTAGTTTTATTAGTTATATTTATTCTTAATAACCAGTTCTCCAAGGCTTTGAACCAAGGAGCTCGGAGTTGCAAAGCCAACACGCTGAATGCTGTGCTACGCTAGCCGAGTGGACCGCTGCGTTTTTCCATCTTGTTTAAACAAACGAACGACAAACAAGAGCAACTGATCTGCTGCTATATGAACTTGTTTGTGCGGTTGTTGATTGTGTGTTTGCAATTCTGTGTGAAAATTTCATTGGATGTTACCAATTCTTTGTAATTCCTAGAATGCATTTCAGGTGTGTGCATTTTTGTTGTTTTCGGCCTTATACATTTTTAATAATTGACAATTTTATTGAGCTCGAGGCCAGTTTACAGAAGATTTTTATTTGGAAAATCAACTACAGTTTTTTTAAATGGTAGAAGTTATAGTACTATTTCGGAAATCACCCCATTTCCTCATCAGACTTCTTAATTTTATTAGTTATATTTATTCTTTATAACCAGTTCCCCAAGGCTTTGATCCAAGGAGCTCGGAGTTACATAGCCAACACGCTGAATGCTGTGCTACGCTAGCCGAGTGGACTGCTGCGTTTTTCCATCTTGATTAAACAAACGAACTACAAACAAGAGCAACTGATCTGCTGCTATATTAACTTGTTTGTGTGGTTGTTGTTTGTGTGTTTGCAATTCTGTGTGCAAATTTCATTGGTTGTTGCCAATTCTTTGTAATTACTAGAATGCATTTCAGATGTGCTCATCCGTCCATATATGAATTTTTGTTATTTTCAGGCTTATACATTTTTAATAATTGACAATTTTATTGAGCTCGAGGCCAGTTTACAGAAGATTTTTATTTGGAAAAAAACAACAGTTTTTTTAACTGGTAGAAGTTATGATACTATATCGGAAATCACCACATTTCCTCATCAGACTTCTTAATTTTATTAGTTATATTTATTCTTCATAACCACTTCTCCAAGGCTTTGAACCCAGGAGCTTGGAGTTGCAAAGCCAACACGCTGAATACTGTGCTACGCCAGCCGAGTGGACTGCTGCGTTTTTCCATCTTCCTTAAACAAACCAACTACAAACAAGAGAAACTGATCTGCTGCTGCTATATGAACTTCTTTGTGTGGTTGTTGTTTGTGTGTCTGCAGTTCTGTGTTTGCAATGCATTGGTTGTTACCAATTCATTGTAATTCCTAGAATGCATTTCAGGTGTTCTCATCCTTGCATATATGAATTTTTGTTGTTTTCGTCCTTATACATTTTTAATAATTGACAATTTTATTAAACTCGAGACCAGTTTACAGAAGATTTTTATTTGGAAAAACAACAATAGTTTTTTTAAATGGTAGAAATTATAGTACTATTTCGGAAATCACCCCATTTCCTCATCAGACTTCTTAATTTTATTAGTTATATTTTTTCTTTATAACCAGTTCCCCAAGGCTTTGAACCAAGGAGCTCGGAGTTACATAGCCAACACGCTGAATGCTGTGCTACGCTAGCCGAGTGGACTGCTGCGTTTTTCCATCTTGATTAAACAAACGAACTACAAACAAGAGCAACTGATCTGCTGCTATATTAACTTGTTTGTGTGGTTGTTGTTTGTGTGTTTGCAATTCTGTGTGCAAATTTCATTGGTTGTTGCCAATTCTTTGTAATTACTAGAATGCATTTCAGATGTGCTCATCCGTCCATATATGAATTTTTGTTATTTTCAGCCTTATACATTTTTAATAATTGACAATTTTATTGAGCTCGAGGCCAGTTTACAGAAGATTTTTATTTGGAAAAACAACAATAGTTTTTTTAAATGGTAGAAGTTATAGTACTATTTCGGAAATCACCACATTTTCTCATCAGACTTCTTAATTTTATTAGTTATATTTATTCTTCATAACCACTTCTCCAAGGCTTTGAACCCAGGAGCTTGGAGTTGCAAAGCCAACACGCTGAATACTGTGCTACGCCAGCCAAGTGGACTGCTGCGTTTTTCCATCTTCCTTAAACAAACCAACTACAAACAAGAGAAACTGATCTGCTGCTGCTATATGAACTTCTTTGTGTGGTTGTTGTTTGTGTGTCTGCAGTTCTGTGTTTGCAATTCATTGGTTGTTACCAATTCTTTGTAATTCCTAGAATGCATTTCAGGTGTGCTCATCCTTGCATATATGAATTTTTGTTGTTTTCGGCCTTATAAATTTTTAATAATTGACAATTTTATTGAGCTCGAGGCAAAGTACAGAAGATTTTTATTTGGAAAACAACAACAGCTTTTTAAATGGTAGAAGTTATAGTACTATTTCGGAAATCACCACATTTTCTCATCAGACTTCTTAGTTTTATTAGTTATATTTATTCTTAATAACCAGTTCTCCAAGGCTTTGAACCAAGGAGCTCGGAGTTGCAAAGCCAACACGCTGAATGCTGTGCTACGCTAGCCGAGTGGACCGCTGCGTTTTTCCATCTTGTTTAAACAAACGAACTACAAACAAGAGCAACTGATCTGCTGCTATATGAACTTGTTTGTGCGGTTGTTGATTGTGTGTTTGCAATTCTGTGTGAAAATTTCATTGGATGTTACCAATTCTTTGTAATTCCTAGAATGCATTTCAGGTGTGTGCATTTTTGTTGTTTTCGGCCTTATACATTTTTAATAATTGACAATTTTATTGAGCTCGAGGCCAGTTTACAGAAGATTTTTATTTGGAAAATCAACTACAGTTTTTTTAAATGGTAGAAGTTATAGTACTATTTCGGAAATCACCCCATTTCCTCATCAGACTTCTTAATTTTATTAGTTATATTTATTCTTTATAACCAGTTCCCCAAGGCTTTGAACCAAGGAGCTCGGAGTTACATAGCCAACACGCTGAATGCTGTGCTACGCTAGCCGAGTGGACTGCTGCGTTTTTCCATCTTGATTAAACAAACGAACTACAAACAAGAGCAACTGATCTGCTGCTATATTAACTTGTTTGTGTGGTTGTTGTTTGTGTGTTTGCAATTCTGTGTGCAAATTTCATTGGTTGTTGCCAATTCTTTGTAATTACTAGAATGCATTTCAGATGTGCTCATCCGTCCATATATGAATTTTTGTTATTTTCAGCCTTATACATTTTTAATAATTGACAATTTTATTGAGCTCGAGGCCAGTTTACAGAAGATTTTTATTTGGAAAAACAACAATAGTTTTTTTAAATGGTAGAAGTTATAGTACTATTTCGGAAATCACCACATTTTCTCATCAGACTTCTTAATTTTATTAGTTATATTTATTCTTCATAACCACTTCTCCTAGGCTTTGAACCAAGGAGCTCGGAGTTGCAAAGCCAACACGCTGAATGCTGTGCTACGCCAGCCAAGTGGACTGCTGCGTTTTTCCATCTTCCTTAAACAAACCAACTACAAACAAGAGCAACTGATCAGCTGCTATTTGAACTTGTTTGTGTGGTTGTTGAATGTGTGTTTGCAATTCTGTGTGAAAATTTCATTGGATGTTACCAATTCTTTGTAATTCCTAGAATGCATTTCAGGTGAGTGCATTTTTGTTGTTTTCGACCTTATATATTTTTAATAATTGACAATTTTATTGAGCTCGCGGCAAAGTACAGAAGATTTTTATTTGGAAAACAACAACAGTTTTTTTAAATGGTAGAAGTTATAGTATTATTTCGGAAATCACCACATTTTCTCATCAGACTTCTTAATTTTATTAGTTATATTTATTCTTCATAACCACTTCTCCAAGGCTTTGAACCCAGGAGCTTGGAGTTGCAAAGCCAACACGCTGAATACTGTGCTACGCCAGCCAAGTGGACTGCTGCGTTTTTCCATCTTCCTTAAACAAACCAACTACAAACAAGAGAAACTGATCTGCTGCTGCTATATGAACTTCTTTGTGTGGTTGTTGTTTGTGTGTCTGCAGTTCTGTGTTTGCAATTCATTGGTTGTTACCAATTCTTTGTAATTCCTAGAATGCATTTCATTTGCATATATGAATTTTTGTTGTTTTCGGCCTTATAAATTTTTAATAATTGACAATTTTATTGAGCTCGAGGCAAAGTACAGAAGATTTTTATTTGGAAAACAACAACAGCTTTTTAAATGGTAGAAGTTATAGTACTATTTCGGAAATCACCACATTTTCTCATCAGACTTCTTAGTTTTATTAGTTATATTTATTCTTAATAACCAGTTCTCCAAGGCTTTGAACCAAGGAGCTCGGAGTTGCAAAGCCACCACGCTGAATGCTGTGCTACGCTAGCCGAGTGGACCGCTGCGTTTTTCCATCTTGTTTAAACAAACGAACTACAAACAAGAGCAACTGATCTGCTGCTATATGAACTTGTTTGTGCGGTTGTTGATTGTGTGTTTGCAATTCTGTGTGAAAATTTCATTGGATGTTACCAATTCTTTGTAATTCCTAGAATGCATTTCAGGTGTGTGCATTTTTGTTGTTTTCGGCCTTATACATTTTTAATAATTGACAATTTTATTGAGCTCGAGGCCAGTTTACAGAAGATTTTTATTTGGAAAATCAACTACAGTTTTTTTAAATGGTAGAAGTTATAGTACTATTTCGGAAATCACCCCATTTCCTCATCAGACTTCTTAATTTTATTAGTTATATTTATTCTTTATAACCAGTTCCCCAAGGCTTTGATCCAAGGAGCTCGGAGTTACATAGCCAACACGCTGAATGCCGTGCTACGCTAGCCGAGTGGACTGCTGCGTTTTTCCATCTTGATTAAACAAACGAACTACAAACAAGAGCAACTGATCTGCTGCTATATTAACTTGTTTGTGTGGTTGTTGTTTGTGTGTTTGCAATTCTGTGTGCAAATTTCATTGGTTGTTGCCAATTCTTTGTAATTACTAGAATGCATTTCAGATGTGCTCATCCGTCCATATATGAATTTTTGTTATTTTCAGCCTTATACATTTTTAATAATTGACAATTTTATTGAGCTCGAGGCCAGTTTACAGAAGATTTTTATTTGGAAAAAAACAACAGTTTTTTTAACTGGTAGAAGTTATGATACTATATCGGAAATCACCACATTTCCTCATCAGACTTCTTAATTTTATTAGATATATTTATTCTTCATAACCACTTCTCCAAGGCTTTGAACCCAGGAGCTTGGAGTTGCAAAGCCAACACGCTGAATACTGTGCTACGCCAGCCGAGTGGACTGCTGCGTTTTTCCATCTTCCTTAAACAAACCAACTACAAACAAGAGAAACTGATCTGCTGCTGCTATATGAACTTCTTTGTGTGGTTGTTGTTTGTGTGTCTGCAGTTCTGTGTTTGCAATGCATTGGTTGTTACCAATTCATTGTAATTCCTAGAATGCATTTCAGGTGTTCTCATCCTTGCATATATGAATTTTTGTTGTTTTCGTCCTTATAAATTTTTAATAATTGACAATTTTATTAAACTCGAGACCAGTTTACAGAAGATTTTTATTTGGAAAAACAACAATAGTTTTTTTAAATGGTAGAAATTATAGTACTATTTCGGAAATCACCCCATTTCCTCATCAGACTTCTTAATTTTATTAGTTATATTTATTCTTTATAACCAGTTCCCCAAGGCTTTGAACCAAGGAGCTCGGAGTTACATAGCCAACACGCTGAATGCTGTGCTACGCTAGCCGAGTGGACTGCTGCGTTTTTCCATCTTGATTAAACAAACGAACTACAAACATGAGCAACTGATCTGCTGCTATATTAACTTGTTTGTGTGGTTGTTGTTTGTGTGTTTGCAATTCTGTGTGCAAATTTCATTGGTTGTTGCCAATTCTTTGTAATTACTAGAATGCATTTCAGATGTGCTCATCCGTCCATATATGAATTTTTGTTATTTTCAGCCTTATACATTTTTAATAATTGACAATTTTATTGAGCTCGAGGCCAGTTTACAGAAGATTTTTATTTGGAAAAACAACAATAGTTTTTTTAAATGGTAGAAGTTATGATACTATTTCGGAAATCACCACATTTTCTCATCAGACTTCTTAATTTTATTAGTTATATTTATTCTTCATAACCACTTCTCCAAGGCTTTGAACCCAGGAGCTTGGAGTTGCAAAGCCAACACGCTGAATACCGTGCTACGCCAGCCAAGTGGACTGCTGCGTTTTTCCATCTTCCTTAAACAAACCAACTACAAACAAGAGAAACTGATCTGCTGCTGCTATATGAACTTCTTTGTGTGGTTGTTGTTTGTGTGTCTGCAGTTCTGTGTTTGCAATTCATTGGTTGTTACCAATTCTTTGTAATTCCTAGAATGCATTTCAGGTGTGCTCATCCTTGCATATATGAATTTTTGTTGTTTTCGGCCTTATAAATTTTTAATAATTGACAATTTTATTGAGCTCGAGGCAAAGTACAGAAGATTTTTATTTGGAAAACAACAACAGCTTTTTAAATGGTAGAAGTTATAGTACTATTTCGGAAATCACCACATTTTCTCATCAGACTTCTTAGTTTTATTAGTTATATTTATTCTTAATAACCAGTTCTCCAAGGCTTTGAACCAAGGAGCTCGGAGTTGCAAAGCCAACACGCTGAATGCTGTGCTACGCTAGCCGAGTGGACCGCTGCGTTTTTCCATCTTGTTTAAACAAACGAACTACAAACAAGAGCAACTGATCTGCTGCTATATGAACTTGTTTGTGCGGTTGTTGATTGTGTGTTTGCAATTCTGTGTGAAAATTTCATTGGATGTTACCAATTCTTTGTAATTCCTAGAATGCATTTCAGGTGTGTGCATTTTTGTTGTTTTCGGCCTTATACATTTTTAATAATTGACAATTTTATTGAGCTCGAGGCCAGTTTACAGAAGATTTTTATTTGGAAAATCAACTACAGTTTTTTTAAATGGTAGAAGTTATAGTACTATTTCGGAAATCACCCCATTTCCTCATCAGACTTCTTAATTTTATTAGTTATATTTATTCTTTATAACCAGTTCCCCAAGGCTTTGAACCAAGGAGCTCGGAGTTACATAGCCAACACGCTGAATGCTGTGCTACGCTAGCCGAGTGGACTGCTGCGTTTTTCCATCTTGATTAAACAAACGAACTACAAACAAGAGCAACTGATCTGCTGCTATATTAACTTGTTTGTGTGGTTGTTGTTTGTGTGTTTGCAATTCTGTGTGCAAATTTCATTGGTTGTTGCCAATTCTTTGTAATTACTAGAATGCATTTCAGATGTGCTCATCCGTCCATATATGAATTTTTGTTATTTTCAGCCTTATACATTTTTAATAATTGACAATTTTATTGAGCTCGAGGCCAGTTTACAGAAGATTTTTATTTGGAAAAAAACAACATTTTTTTTAACTGGTAGAAGTTATGATACTATATCGGAAATCACAACATTTCCTCATCAGACTTCTTAATTTTATTAGTTATATTTATTCTTCATAATCACTTCTCCAAGGCTTTGAACCCAGGAGCTTGGAGTTGCAAAGCCAACACGCTGAATACTGTGCTACGCCAGCCGAGTGGACTGCTGCGTTTTTCCATCTTCCTTAAACAAACCAACTACAAACAAGAGAAACTGATCTGCTGCTGCTATATGAACTTCTTTGTGTGGTTGTTGTTTGTGTGTCTGCAATTCTGTGTGCAAATTTCATTGGTTGTTGCCAATTCTTTGTAATTACTAGAATGCATTTCAGATGTGCTCATCCGTCCATATATGAATTCTTTTTATTTTCAGCCTTATACATTTTTAATAATTGACAATTTTATTGAGCTCGAGGCCAGTTTACAGAAGATTTTTATTTGGAAAAAAACAACAGTTTTTTTAACTGGTAGAAGTTATGATACTATATCGGAAATCACAACATTTCCTCATCAGACTTCTTAATTTTATTAGTTATATTTATTCTTCATAACCACTTCTCCAAGGCTTTGAACCCAGCAGCTTGGAGTTGCAAAGCCAACACGCTGAATACTGTGCTACGCCAGCCGAGTGGACTGCTGCGTTTTTCCATCTTCCTTAAACAAACCAACTACAAACAAGAGAAACTGATCTGCTGCTGCTATATGAACTTCTTTGTGTGGTTGTTGTTTGTGTGTCTGCAGTTCTGTGTTTGCAATGCATTGGTTGTTACCAATTCATTGTAATTCCTAGAATGCATTTCAGGTGTTCTCATCCTTGCATATATGAATTTTTGTTGTTTTCGTCCTTATAAATTTTTAATAATTGACAATTTTATTAAACTCGAGACCAGTTTACAGAAGATTTTTATTTGGAAAAACAACAATAGTTTTTTTAAATGGTAGAAATTATAGTACTATTTCGGAAATCACCCCATTTCCTCATCAGACTTCTTAATTTTATTAGTTATATTTATTCTTTATAACCAGTTCCCCAAGGCTTTGAACCAAGGAGCTCGGAGTTACATAGCCAACACGCTGAATGCTGTGCTACGCTAGCCGAGTGGACTGCTGCGTTTTTCCATCTTGATTAAACAAAAGAACTACAAACAAGAGCAACTGATCTGCTGCTATATTAACTTGTTTGTGTGGTTGTTGTTTGTGTGTTTGCAATTCTGTGTGCAAATTTCATTGGTTGTTGCCAATTCTTTGTAATTACTAGAATGCATTTCAGATGTGCTCATCCGTCCATATATGAATTTTTGTTATTTTCAGCCTTATACATTTTTAATAATTGACAATTTTATTGAGCTCGAGGCCAGTTTACAGAAGATTTTTATTTGGAAAAAAACAACAGTTTTTTTAACTGGTAGAAGTTATAATACTATTTCGGAAACCACCACATTTCCTCATCATACTTCTTAATTTTATTAGTTATATTTATTCTTCATAACCACTTCTCCTAGGCTTTGAACCAAGGAGCTCGGACTTGCAAAGCCAACACGCTGAATGCTGTGCTACGCTAGCCGAGTGGACTGCTGCGTTTTTCCATCTTCCTTAAACAAACCAACTACAAACAAGAGCAACTGATCTGCTGCTTTATAAACTTGTTTGAGTTCTTGTTGTTTGTGTGTTTGCAATTCTGTGTGAAAATTTCTTGGTTGTTACCAATTCTTTGTAATACCTAGAATGCATTTCAGGTGTGCTCATCCTTGTATATAAGAATTTTTGTTGTTTTCGGCTTTATATATTTTTAATAATTGATAATTTTATTGAGCTCGAGGCCAGTTTACAAAAGATTTTTATTTGGAAAAACAACAACAGTTTTTTTAAATGGTAGAAATTATAGTACTATTTCGGAAATCACCACATTTCCTCATCAGAATTCTTAATTTTATTAGTTATATTTATTCTTCATAACCACTTCTCCAAGGCTTTGAAGCAAGGAGCTCGGAGTTGCAAAGCCAACACGCTGAATGCTGTGCTACAAACCAACTACAAACAAGAGCAACTGATCAGCTGCTATATGAACTTGTTTGTGTGGTTGTTGTTTGTATGTTTGCAATTCTTTGTTGTTCCTAGAATGCATTTCAGGTGTGCTCATCCTTGCATATATGAATCTTTGTTGTTTTCGGCCTTATACATTTTTAATAATTGACAATTTTATTGAGCTCGAGGCCAGTTTACAGAAGATTTTTATTTGGAAAAAAACAACAGTTTTTTTAACTGGTAGAAGTTATGATAGTATATCGGAAATCACCACATTTCCTCATCAGACTTCTTAATTTTATTAGTTATATTTATTCTTCATAACCACTTGTCCAAGGCTTTGAACCAAGGGGCTTGGAGTTGCAAAGCCAACACGCTGAATACTGTGCTACGCTAGCCGAGTGGACTGCTGCGTTTTTCCATCTTCCTTAAACAAACCAACTACAAACAAGAGAAACTGATCTGCTGCTGCTATATAAACTTCTTTGTGTGGTTGTTGTTTGTGTGTCTGCAGTTCTGTGCTTGCAATTCATTGGTTGTTACCAATTCTTTGTAATTCCTAGAATGCATTTCAGGTGTGCTCATCCTTGCATATATGAATTTTTGTTGTTTTCGGCCTTATACATTTTTAATAATTGTCAATTTTATTGAGCTCGAGGCAAAGTACAGAAGCTTTTTATTTGGAAAACAACAACAGTTTTTTTAAATGGTAGAAGTTATAGTACTATTTCGGAAATCACCACATTTTCTCATCAGACTTCTTAGTTTTATTAGTTATATTTATTCTTTATAACCAGTTCTCCAAGGCTTTGAACCAAGGAGCTCGGAGTTGCAAAGCCAACACGCTGAATGCTGTGCTACGCTAGCCGAGTGGACTGCTGCGTTTTTCCATCTTGTTAAAACAAACGAACTACAAACAAGAGCAACTGATCTGCTGCTATATGAACTTGTTTGTGTGGTTGTTGTTTGTGTGTTTACAATTCTGTGTGAAAAATTCATTTACAGAAGATTTTTATTTGGAAAAACAACAACAGTTTTTTTAAATAGTAGAAGTTATAATACTATTTCGGAAGTAACCACATTTCCTCATCAGACTTCTTAATTTTATTAGTTATATTTATTCTTCATAACCACTTGTCCAAGGCTTTGAACCAAGGGGCTTGGGGTTGCAAAGCCAAC
Source organism: Philophylla caesio (assembly GCA_963971545.1). Classification (NCBI taxonomy): domain Eukaryota; kingdom Metazoa; phylum Arthropoda; class Insecta; order Diptera; family Tephritidae; genus Philophylla; species Philophylla caesio. Next base: position 103,376,907 of record OZ020604.1, read on the forward strand.
ACGCTGAATACTGTGCTACGCTAGCCGAGTGGACTGCTGCGTTTTTCCATCTTCCTTAAACAAACCAACTACAAACAAGAGAAACTGATCTGCTGCTGCTATATAAACTTCTTTGTGTGGTTGTTGTTTGTGTGTCTGCAGTTCTGTGTTTGCAATTCATTGGTTGTTACCAATTCTTTGTAATTCCTAGAATGCATTTCAGGTGTGCTCATCCTTGCATATATGAATTTTTGTTGTTTTCGGCCTTATACATTTTTAATAATTGTCAACTTTATTGAGCTCGAGGCAAAGTACAGAAGATTTTTATTTGGAAAACAACATCAGTTTTTTAAAATGGTAGAAGTTATAGTACTATTTCGGAAATCACCACATTTTCTCATCAGACTTCTTAGTTTTATTAGTTATATTTATTCTTTATAACCAGTTCTCCAAGGCTTTGAACCAAGGAGCTCGGAGTTGCAAAGCCAACACGCTGAATGCTGTGCTACGCTAGCCGAGTGGACTGCTGCGTTTTTCCATCTTGTTTAAACAAACGAACTACAAACAAGAGCAACTGATCTGCTGCTATATGAACTTGTTTGTGCGGTTGTTGTTTGTGTGTTTGCAATTCTGTGTGAAAATTTCATTGGATGTTACCAATTCTTTGTAATTCCTAGAATGCATTTCAGGTGTGTGCATTTTTGTTGTTTTCGGCCTTATACATTTTTAATAATTCACAATTTTATTGAGCTCGAGGCAAAGTACAGAAGATTTTTATTTGGAAAACAACAACAGTTTTTTTAAATGGTAGAAGTTATAGTACTATTTCGGAAATCACCACATTTTCTCATCAGACTTCTTAGTTTTATAAGTTATATTTATTCTTTATAACCAGTTCTCCAAGGCTTTGAACCAAGGAGCTCGGAGTTACATAGCCAACACGCTGAATGCTGTGCTACGCTAGCCGAGTGGACTGCTGCGTTTTTCCATCTTGATTAAATAAACGAACTACAAACAAGAGCAACTGATCTGCTGCTATAATAACTTGCTTGTGTGGTTGTTGTTTGTGTGTTTGCAATTCTGTTTGCAAATTTCATTGGTTGTTGCCAATTCTTTGTAATTACTAGAATGTATTTCAGATGTGCTCATCCTTCCATATATGAATTTTTGTTGTTTTCGGCCTTATAAATTTTTAATAATTGACAATTTTATTGAGCTCGAGGCCAGTTTACAGAAGATTTTTATTTGGAAAAAAACAACAGTTTTTTTAACTGGTAGAAGTTATGATACTATATCGGAAATCACCACATTTCCTCATCATACCTCTTAATTTTATTAGTTATATTTATTCTTCATAACCACTTCTCCAAGGCTTTGAACCCAGGAGCTCGAAGTTGCAAAGCCAACACGCTGAATGCTGTGCTACGCTACTACAAACAAGAGCAACTGATCAGCTGCTGTATGAACTTGTTTGTGTGTTTGCAATTCTGTGCTAGACTTTCATTGGTTGTTACCATTTCTTTGTAATTCCTAGAATGAATTTCAGATGTGCTCATCCTTGCATATATGAATTTCTGTTGTTTTCGGCCTTATACATTTTTAATAATTGACAATTTAATTGAGCTCGAGGCAAGGTACAGAAGATTTGTATTTGGAAAAACAACAACAGTTTTTTTAAATGGTAGAAGTTATAGTACTATTTCCGAAATCACCACATTTCCTCATCAGACTTCTTAATTTTATTAGTTATATTTATTCTTTATAAACAGTTCTCCAAGGCTTTGAAGCAAGGCGCTCGGAGATGCAACGCCAACACGCTGAATGCTGTGCTACGCCAGCCGAGTGGACTGCTGCGTTTTTCCATCTTCCTTAAACAAACCAACTACAAACAAGAGCAACTGATCAGCTGCTATATGAACTTGTTTGTGTGGTTGTTGTTTGTGTGTTTACAATTCTGTGTGAAAAATTCATTTACAGAAGATTTCTATTTTCAAAAACAACAACAGTTTTTTTTAAATAGTAGAAGTTATAATACTATTTCGGAAGTCACCACATTTCCTCATCAGACTTCTTAATTTTATTAGTTATATTTATTCTTCATAACCACTTCTCCAAGGCTTTGAACCCAGGGGCTTGGAGTTGCAAAGCCAACACGCTGAATACTGTGCTACGCTAGCCGAGTGGACTGCTGCGTTTTTCCATCTTCCTTAAACAAACCAACTACAAACAAGAGAAACTGATCTGCTGCTGCTATATAAACTTCTTTGTGTGGTTGTTGTTTGTGTGTCTGCAGTTCTGTGTTTGCAATTCATTGGTTGTTGCCAATTCTTTGTAATTCCTAGAATGCATTTCAGGTGTGCTCATCCTTGCATATATGAATTTTTGTGTTTTCGGCCTTATAAATTTTTAATAATTGACAATTTTATTAAACTCGAGACCAGTTTACAGAAGATTTTTAATTGGAAAAACAACAACAGTTTTTTTAAATGGTGAAGTTATAATACTATTTCGGAAACCACCACATTTCCTCATCAGACTTCTTAATTTTATTAGTTATATTTATTCTTCATAACCACTTATCCAATGCTTTGAACGAAGGAGCTCGAAGTTGTAAAGCCAACACGCTGAATGCTGTGCTACGCTAGCCGAGTGGACTGCTTCCTTTTGTCCATCTTTCTTAAACAAACCAACTACAAACAAGAGCAACTGATCAGCTGCTATTTGAACTTGTTTGTGTGGTTGTTAATTGTGTGTTTGCAATTCTGTGTGAAAATTTCATTGGATGTTACCAATTCTTTGTAATTCCTAGAATGCATTTCAGGTGTGTGCATTTTTGTTGTTTTCGGCCTTATACATTTTTAATAATTGACAATTTTATTGAGCTCGAGGCAAAGTACAGAAGATTTTTATTTGGAAAACAACAACAGTATTTTTAAATGGTAGAAGTTATAGTATTATTTCGGAAATCACCACATTTTCTCATCAGACTTCTTAATTTTATTAGTTATATTTATTCTTTATAACCAGTTCTCCAAGGCTTTGAAGCAAGGAGCTCGGAGTTGCAAAGCCAACACGCTGAATGCTGTGCTACAAACCAACTAAAAACAAGAGCAACTGATCAGCTGCTATATGAACTTGTTTGTGTGGTTGTTGTTTGTATGTTTGCAATTCTTTGTTGTTCCTAGAATGCATTTCAGGTGTGCTCATCCTGTCATATATGAATCTTTGTTGTTTTCGGCCTTATACATTTTTAATAATTGACAATTTTATTGAGCTCGAATCTTTGTTGTTTTCGGCCTTATACATTTTTAATAATTGACAATTTTATTGAGCTCGAGGAGTTTACGGAAGATTTTCATTTGGAATATCAACAACAGTTTTTTTTAAATGGTAGAAGTTATATTACTATTTCGGAAATCACCACATTTCCTCATCAGACTTCTTAATTTTATTAGTTATATACCAACTACAAACAAGAGCAACTGATCAGCTGCTATTTGAACTGTTACGGAAAACGGTCGACATAAGCACATACATACAGATACTAATACAAACGGTCAGTATAAATGCATACATATTGACATGCATGCAAACATACATATACTTATACATTGCTTTCTCACACGTTTGACATAAATGCATACATATTGACATGCATGCAAACATACATATTCTTATACATTACTTTCCCACACTTTTGAGACCCTAAGCGCTAACATTCAAGTGTGCAACTGTCTCGGTTATTTAAAACCCAGACTGAATTAAATGCATTTCTTTACACCAAAATAATATGCCAATGACATTTGAGACCTGTGGGTTCGTACCGTTTTCCATCAACGCCTCAAGCGCATCGATCGCATGATTAGACATTTTCCCACCAAATGCGATCGCTGGGCTGACTTAGTTTAGCTATAAATACATTAAGAAAAATATGATTAAGTTTAGTTTGTAACGTCAAGTGTTGAAACCTACAATAAAAATACACTACATGGCGATCCTGCCAGGAGCATTAAAATAAAAGAAGGCTAAAAATAGCAAGTAAAATTGCTGAGAAAGCCACATATAAAATAAATTAAAGGACTATAAATAGCAAATATATTGCTGAAATGTCTTTAAATAAAAAAAAAAAAATTTTTTTAAAAAGTAATTTTTAAACGTTCCCGAGCAACCAACCTCAAAAGATTTGGATGAAATTACGAAGCGAACACCTGACTTTGGCAATCACCATCAGATCCAGTGAAAGTTCCAGAAAACTCGAAAAAAAAATTTTACAAAGGAATACAAGGCAAACAAAAGGGTATATAACTTGCGGCACCACGAATCAATGGACGAATTCGAGAAGATACTAGAATACTGGAGTCACTACTACAAATCCTTCGATAAGCAAACGCAGGAAACAACATCCCAACAACAATCAAACACACCTATAAATATTGGCCCTCTACCAATAACAATCAAGGAATACCAGCGGCGTAACAGCTACAAAAAGGCACAAGGGGCAGTAAAAATCCCAGTTCCGATTAAATTTAAAAGGAAGCGAGGCGGAAAAAAGTACGCCCAACGAAGGAAAATTGCTGAACTATACAAGCAAATAAATATGGAGACATCGACAGAAGCAAAAATTCAGCTGAAGCAGGAGATAAGCAGTATAAGGAATCTATAGATGTAACAGTAGTTAATATTTATAAAAATAAAAAATAAAATATATATATATAAAAAAACATTTTAACATAATATTTTGGCAACCTAACGGCTGCCTATTGAAGGGCAACAATTGTTGCCGTTTTAGAAATTTAAGTATGGGCGGACAAAATACAAAAATAGCCGACCCAAAAGCTAATGTGGTAAATTCCATAGAAGTTACCGATCATACAGTTGATTTAGATTCAATTAGGATTATGCTATTACTAATTACCATATGTAGTTGCATAGGATTATTTCTAAGACTTTATTCTACCCATAATAAAATATTAAAAAAAAAATATAAGAGTCGCTCCGACGGCCTTGATAAAGTTTAAGAGTTAAAATTTTGCCATGAAATGGGAAGCTATCAGTACAGAATTAACAAAACATAAAATAAATTTTTTAAAATCTTTCAAATGTCTGAGTCAGAATAGAGCTATAAAAAAGGAAACAGTGGTTAGACATATAAATATTTTACAAGACAATTTAAACTACATTAGAGCCATATCAAATGTTTACCAAACAAAATTTACTAAAGAACACAAAGCAATAGTAGGAAAATTGTTTAAAGAACTCAGGGAAAAATTTATTAAAGTTCTATGCAAATTCGAAATTGAACAAGATATTCCTGAAACAACAATCAATCAGATTGATGTAAATTTAGATAGGCTAAACATTTCTGACCACGACAGTACTTTAGATATACCAGAATCCAACATGCCACAATCATTAAACGATTTCCTTTGCAATACTGCAAAACTAATACCACCATTCGATGGAAAACCTGAAAATCTACAAAGTTTTCTTGACGCACTTCAGTTAGTTGATCTAGTCAAAGGAGATCATGAAGAAGCAGCAGTAACCTTAATTAAATCAAGATTAAAAGGTACAGCAAGAAATCTAATCAGTAATGAGAGTACAGTAGCTGCAATTATAGCAAAATTAAAATCAGCAGTCAAAGGTGAATCAGTCGAAGTATTGACTGCAAAAATTATGAATACCAAACAGTTTAGCAAAACAGCAACAACATTTTGTAACGAGATAGAAGATCTCACTAAATCACTGCAAAACGCGTACATTAATGACGGACTTAATCCAGATTTAGCTAGTTCTTATTCGACAAAAACAGCTATAAAAGCTCTGGTAAAGAATTCCTCAAATGAAAAAGTTAAACTTATAATGGAAGCAGGTACATTCACTAATATGAATGATGCTGTAGCAAAATTCGTGAACAGCTGCACAGAAGCTACTGATAGTAGATCAGTAATGCAGCTGAATAGAAGAAACAATTTCAAAAGATTTCCATCTTTTTCTGGTAACAGAAATCAAAACAGCTATAGAGGAAGAAATAGATATTACAATAACAATAATTCAAGGCCAAACTTTAGAACCAACCAAAATAGAAATTATACCAACAATCAAAATAGGAACCAAACTAATCGTAACAGCAATAACAACCGTAACTTAAGAGCAGTTGAAGCCCATCCGGAAAACGGATCAGCTCCCCAGAATGCCCAACTGGGGAATGCTCGCAACAATTAACATCGAAAATTCTTAACATTAACCTAAATTTCAGTAATTACCTTATTATTGAATCTTCATTTAATGAAATACCAAACACTTTTTTGCTTGACACGGGATCAGAAATTTCGATCATTAAAAATACATCAATTACCAATACTAACACTTTTAACAAAAACGCAATATATAAATTAACTGGCATAGGTAAAGGTACAACAATTACTTTAGGTAGTATAAATGCAGATATTTATTTTGACAATATAATAGTGAATCACAATTTTCAAGTAGTAGACGAAAACTTTCCAATCCCATGCGATGGAATAATAGGTATTGATTTTATTAAGCAAAATAATTGCACTTTAGAATACCGAAATAATGGCCAAAGTTTTATTATGATTAGATCTCATTATAACAATCAAAAACAAAAAGTAGAAGTATTAGATTCACCAAAAGATAACACAATATCATTACCAGCTAGAGCAGAAGTAATAAGAAGAATTTCAATCAATTCAAATGAAGATGAAGTTCTTATTCCAAACCAAGAACTATCATCTGGAGTATATATAGGAAATAAACGATTCATAGCCTTTGTAAATTACTACAGACGATTTATACCTAATTTCGCTCATCATGCAATACATATCACTAGACTAACAAGAAAAAAAGCACAATTCATATGGACACCAGAATGTGAAAAAGCATTTCACTATTTAAAGAATTCCCTATTATCTCCACAAATACTAAAATATCCTAATTTCGATCAACCCTTTTGCATAACTACGGACGCAAGTAAAATTGCATGCGGCGCCGTACTTAGCCAAGATCATAATGGTATACAGTTACCAATAGCTTTCGCATCTAGAACTTTTACAAAAGGAGAAAGTAATAAATCAGTAATAGAACAAGAACTTACAGCAATACATTGGTCAATCAACTTCTTTAAACCATACATTTATGGACGAAAGTTCTTAATACAAAGTGATCACAAACCTCTTACATACCTATTTGCCATGAAAAATCCTTCATCTAAATTAACACGTATGAGATTAGATCTTGAAGAATTCGACTTCGAAGTTGAATATATTAAAGGAAAAGACAATTGCGGAGCTGACGCTTTATCTCGAATTGATTTCGGGCAAATTAAAAGACTTAAAGAAGAAAACACTGCAATTATACAAGTTATTACTCGATCTAAATCGAAAAATACAATAACACCAACTAAAAAAGCAACTAATATAAAAAATATGACATTAAAAGTGTACGAAACAATTACGACACACGAAGTGAAAAAGTTACCAAGCCTAAAACTTATGATAAGGTGCACCTCAAATGAATATAATGAGAAGAATGAAAAATTAAATGAATCCTCTAATTTAATTTTATTCCATGGGAAAAGAAAGATAGTTGAATTCAACGCTAAAGATTTTATTGCTTATGGGAAGATTGAACTAGCTCAATTGTTTCTCAAACTTGAAAAAGTAGTTGGCAATAAAAACTTCAGCAATATAAAAATCGCGATTAATGATAAATTATTTGAGTATGTCGACATTGAGGACTTTAAAAGAATAGGTAATAAAACTCTAGAGAAGGTAACAATAGCGATAACGCCAAAAATAACAACAATCACTTCACCAGCTAAAAAACTGGAAATTTTGACTAAATATCATGATGACCCTGTATTTGGAGGCCACCCAGGTGTCACAAGATTATTATCCAAGCTAAGACGAAAATACTATTGGAAAAATATGATTTCAGACGTGAAATTATATATAAAAAATTGGGAAAAATGTAAACAAAATAAATCTGGTATAAACCATGTAGAACCATTAATTACTACACAAACGCCAGCGAAATCCTTTGAAATTGTACAAATCGACACAGTAGGTCCATTACCTAAGTCATTTAATGGAAATGAATATGCACTAACGATAATTTGCGATTTGACAAAATACTTAATAACTGTAGCTATTCCAAACAAATCAGCTAATCAAGTAGCCAAAGCTATAGTTGAAAACTGTATTTTAATTTATGGCCCCATAAAAACAATTATAACAGATATGGGTACAGAATATAAAAACCAAATTTTCAATGAAATATGCAAACTGCTAAAAATTGAAAATAAAACGTCAACACCATATCACCATCAAACAGTAGGATCAATAGAACGTAGTCACAGAACTTTTAATGAATACATTAGATCATATATAGCAACAAACAAATTAGATTGGGATCACTGGTTAAAATACTTCACGTATTGTTATAATACGACACCATCAACAACCCATGGTTACACCCCATTCGAACTTGTATATGGAAAAATCCCAGAATCTTACGACTTTATGTTAAAAAATACAATAGACCCAGTTTATAATATAGATGATTATCACACAGAACTGAAATTCAAATTACAAACAGCTCAAAAACGAGCAGCAGAATTAATAGAAAAATCAAAAAGAATTGCAAAACAGAATTATGACAAGAAATCAAATCCTCAAACAATTCTAATAAATGATATGGTCTACCTAAAAAATGAAGCTAGCCATAAACGGCTGACAGACGGGGGCACTTATGCAAATTAACGAGCTCATATATCTGCATAATATTTTAGGCCTGACAGACGACACTTATCTGCATTTAGACATCAGCTGATTTGACAAACGAAATTAAGCTGAAAATGGAAAGAAGGGAAAAAATACGATTGGCAGCTATTTTATTGGCAAAAAATCATCTCGCATTTAAAAGAAAGCTTAAAATTATTCTCTTGAAGTTGCTAAATAATATTAAAATAACCAATGCATTGGCAAGCATAATTCTTAGCAGGATGCCTCTGTCTTGTATGGTTACACTTCCCGCCGACGTTAGAGAAAGGCAGGTGTGGAAATTTGTGAGTATTTTTTTATTTGCTATGAAAGATACAAATAATGTATACACATGTTTGCTATTCCATGAAGGATCGCTATGGATGCTTTTGGGAACGAGACGTGCCTTCAATGGACGAAAATCGATTCAAAGAAAACTTTCGTGTCAGTAGAACTGCTTTTCGGAGAAATTGTGGACAGCAATATGAGGACATGTATTCCACTTCATAAAAGAGTGGCTATCTCATTGTTCGCTTTAGGATCTGCTGCGGAATATAGAACTGCTGCAAGTCTATTCGGAGATGGACGCAGTACTGTTGGTGAAATTGTTGTGTATTTTTGCCAAGCAGTTTGCTTACTGCATAAATTTCTATCCTACAAACCCACCAGAAATCTAAAAAAAATCGCATTTTAATTTATAATAGGGTTTAGTTTTCTTTAAAATTAATTAAAAAACAAACCTTTGATAATTTTGCAGCTCTTTTCTTTAATAACAAACACTTTTGACAGCTTCTGTATACATTTTGCTAGTTCACAATAGTATTTATCTGTCAAAAGTGGCAGCATTGCCATATTGAAATCACAATATTCAGTACTTATGCACATAATTGTCGTGCATTTATATGAGTGCTTATGCGCATTTGGAAGAGGATTATCCATGAGTTAATGCAGATCAAGGCTACTTATCTAGATAACCTTGCCCGTCTGTCAGCCCTTATAAACTTGATAGCATATACGAAGGCCCATACAAAGTAATCGAAACAGATTATTTAGGAAATTGTAAAATAAAGAAAAATTCAAAAGAAATGATTGTACACAAAAATCGATTAAAATTAGCTTAACTAAATTTAGTATAATTTAATCTTTTTATAAGAAACCATTCAATCTTTAATATTATAACTATGAAATATGTCAAAAAAAAAAAAATGTATTATTAATTCCATAACTTCATAATAACATAATTAACTAGATTTATCCGGTACCGATAAAATCATAAGAAATAAATATATCAGATAGATTTTAAATACATATAACTATAAGAAAATTACTTCATACATATATATATAACAAAAAAAAAAAAAAAAAAAAAAAAAAAAAATTTTTACTAATTATACTTGAAGATTTTTTTTTTTTTTCCCAAAAAGGGAGGTGTTACGGAAAACGGTCGACATAAGCACATACATACAGATACTAATACAAACGGTCAGTATAAATGCATACATATTGACATGCATGCAAACATACATATACTTATACATTGCTTTCTCACACGTTTGACATAAATGCATACATATTGACATGCATGCAAACATACATATTCTTATACATTACTTTCCCACACTTTTGAGACCCTAAGCGCTAACATTCAAGTGTGCAACTGTCTCGGTTATTTAAAACCCAGACTGAATTAAATGCATTTCTTTACACCAAAATAATATGCCAATGACATTTGAGACCTGTGGGTTCGTACCGTTTTCCATCAACGCCTCAAGCGCAGCGATCGCATGATTAGACATTTTCCCACCAAATGCGATCGCTGGGCTGACTTAGTTTAGCTATAAATACATTAAGAAAAATATGATTAAGTTTAGTTTGTAACGTCAAGTGTTGAAACCTACAATAAAAATACACTACAGAACTTGTTTGTGTGGTTGTTGTTTGTGTGTTTTCAATTCTGTGTGAAAAATTCATTTACAGAAGATTTTTATTTGGAAAAACAACAACAGTTTTTTTAAATGGTAGAAGTTATAATACTATTTCGGAAACCACTACATTTCCTCATCATACTTCTTAATTTTATTATTTATATTTATTCTTCATAACCACTTCTCCTAGGCTTTGAACCAAGGAGCTCGGAGTTGCAAAGCCAACACGCTGAATGCTGTGCTACGCTAGCCGAGTGGACTGCTGCGTTTTTCCATCTTCCTTAAACAAACCAACTACAAACAAGAGCAACTGATCTGCTGCTATATAAACTTGTTTGAGTTCTTGTTGTTTGTGTGTTTGCAATTCTGTGTGAAAATTTCATTGGTTGTTACCAATTCTTTGTAATACCTAGAATGCATTTCAGGTGTGCTCATGCTTGTATATAAGAATTTTGGTTGTTTTCGGCCTTATATATTTTTAATAATTGATAATTTTATTGAGCTCGAGGCCAGTTTACAAAAGATTTTTATTTGGAAAAACAACAACAGTTTTTTTAAATGGTAGAAATTATAGTACTATTTCGGAAATCACCACATTTCCTCATCAGAATTCTTAATTTTATTAGTTATATTTATTCTTCATAACCACTTCTCCAAGGCTTTGAACCAAGGAGCTCGGATTTGCAAAGCCAACACGTTGAATGCTGTGCTACGCTAGCCGAGTGGACTGCTGCGTTTTTCCATCTTCCTTAAACAAACCTACTAGAAGCAAGAGCAACTGATATGCTGCTACATGCACTTGTTTGTGTGGCTGTGTTTTGCGTGTTTGTTGTTACCAATTCTGATCAGCTGCTGTATGAACTTGTTTGTGTGTTTGCAATTCTGTGCGAGACTTTCATTGGTTGTTACCATTTCTTTGTAATTCCTAGAATGCATTTCAGATGTGCTCATCCTTGCATATATGAATTTTTGTTGTTTTCGGCCTTATACATTTTTAATAATTGACAATTTAATTGAGCTCGAGGCAAGGTACAGAAGATTTTTATTTGGAAAAACAACAACAGTTTTTTTAAATGGTAGAAGTTATAGTACTATTTCCGAAATCACCTCATTTCCTCATCAGACTTCTTAATTTTATTAGTTATATTTATTCTTTATAACCAGTTCTCCAAGGCTTTGAAGCAAGGAGCTCGGAGTTGCAACGCCAACACGCTAAATGCTGTGCTACGCTAGCCGAGTGGACTGCTGCGTTTTTCCATCTCCCTTAAACAAACCAACTACAAACAAGAGCAACTGATCAGCAGCTTTATGAACTTGTTTGTGTGGTTGTTGTTTGTGTGTTTACAATTCTGTGTGAAAAACTCATTTACAGAAGATTTCTATTTGGAAAAACAACAACAGTTTTTTTAAATAGTAGAAGTTATAATACTATTTCGGAAGTCACCACATTTCCTCATCAGACTTCTTAATTTTATTAGTTATATTTATTCTTCATAACCACTTCTCCAAGGCATTGAACCCAGGGGCTTGGGTTGCAAAGCCAACACGCTGAATACTGTGCTACGCTAGCCGAGTGGACTGCTGCGTTTTTCCATCTTCCTTAAACAAACAAACTACAAACAAGAGAAACTGATCTGCTGCTGCTATATAAACTTCTTTGTGTGGTTGTTGTTTGTGTGTCTGCAGTTCTGTGTTTGCAATTCATTGGTTGTTACCAATTCTTTGTAATTCCTAGAATGCATTTCAGGTGTGCTCATCCTTGCATATATGCATTTTTGTGTTTTCGGCCTTATACATTTTTAATAATTGACAATTTTATTAAACTCGAGACCAGTTTACAGAAGATTTTTAATTGGAAAAACAACAACAGTTTTTTTAAATAGTAGAAGTTATAATACTATTTCGGAAGTCACCACATTTCCTCATCAGACTTCTTAATTTTATTAGTTATATTTATTCTTCATAACCACTTATCCAATGCTTTGAACGAAGGAGCTCGAAGTTGCAAAGCCAACACGCTGAATGCTGTGCTACGCTAGCCGAGTGGACTGCTTCCTTTTGTCCATCTTTCTTAAACAAACCAACTACAAACAAGAGCAACTGATCAGCTGCTATTTGAACTTGTTTGTGTGGTTGTTAATTGTGTGTTTGCAATTCTGTGTGAAAATTTCATTGGATGTTACCAATTCTTTGTAATTCCTAGAATGCATTTCAGGTGTGTGCATTTTTGTTGTTTTCGGCCTTATACATTTTTAATAATTGACAATTTTATTGAGCTCGAGGCAAAGTACAGAAGATTTTTATTTGGAAAACAACAACAGTTTTTTTAAATGGTAGAAGTTATAGTATTATTTCGGAAATCACCACATTTTCTCATCAGACTTCTTAATTTTATTAGTTATATTTATTCTTTATAACCAGTTCTCCAAGGCTTTGAAGCGAGGAGCTCGGAGTTGCAAAGCCAACACGCTGAATGCTGTGCTACAAACCAACTACAAACAAGAGCAACTGATCAGCTGCTATATGAACTTGTTTGTGTGGTTGTTGTTTGTATGTTTGCAATTCTTTGTTGTTCCTAGAATGCATTTCAGGTGTGCTCATCCTTGCATATATGAATCTTTATTGTTTTCAGCCTTATACATTTTTAATAATTGACAATTTTATTGAGCTCGAGGCCAGTTTACAGAAGATTTTTATTTGGAAAATCAACTACAGTTTTTTTAAATGGTAGAAGTTATAATACTATTTCGGAAATCACCCCATTTCCTCACCAGACTTCTTAATTTTATTAGTTATATTTATTCTTCATAACCAGTTCTCCAAGGCTTTGAACCAAGGAGCTTAGAGTTGCATAGCCAACACGCTGAATGCTGTGCTACGCTAGCCGAGTGGACTGCTGCGTTTTTCCATCTTGTTTAAACAAACGAACTACAAACAAGAGCAACTGATCTGCTGCTATATGAACTTGTTTGTGTGGTTGTTGTTTGTGTGTTTGCAATTCTGTGTGCAAATTTCATTGGTTGTTGCCAATTCTTTGTAATTCCTAGAATGCATTTCAGGTGTGCTCATCCTTCCATATATGAATTTTTGTTTTTTTCGGCCTTATACATTTTTAATAGTTGACAATTTTATTGAGCTCGAGGCCAGTTTACAGAAGATTTTTATTTGGAAAAAAAAACAACAGTTTTTTTAACTGGTAGAAGTTATGATACTATATCGGAAATCACCACATTTCCTCATCAGACTTCATAATTTTATTAGTTATATTTATTCTTCATAACCACTTCTCCAAGGCTTTGAACCCAGGAGCTTGGAGTTGCAAAGCCAACACGCTGAATACTGTGCTACGCCAGCCGAGTGGACTGCTGCGTTTTTCCATCTTCCTTAAACAAACCAACTACAAACAAGAGAAACTGATCTGCTGCTGCTATATTTTTTTTTTTTTTTTTTTTTTCAGGGGCGTTGTGGTAGCGCACTACCCTCAAGTGGCCCTTTGAAACCAGGATGAACCTGTTTTCGTCGAAATTCCGCTCCCCACGGGACTGCCGTCAAGCATTACATCATGGGGGGGAAAGGCGGTTAGTCGCCGCTGCTACGCTTTTGTCGGTTGAGAGTTCTCAAACTCTTCATTTCTTCTGCTATTGCCTCACAAGCTTTCTTCCATTTTTCGCTACTGCTAAAGGAGACCGTCGGAACGGACGGGGTTCCAAGCAGCAACTTCCCTGGGTAATCTGGGGGCTGTCGGAATAAACAAGATTCCGAGCAGCCTGGTGGTGAGGGATGTCGGAACGGACGGGGTTCCGAGCATCATACGCTGTTTTCTTGAGCTGTCGGAATGGACGAGATTCCGAGCTTAATGGTTCGAACGCCGCTGTCTCTTCAGACCTGTTTGAAGATCCAGGGCACCAGTTTGACGACTACTTGGGTGTAGTTTTCTCCAAAAATTTTTTTTTTGGTGTACTTTTCGCCCGATGTGCACTAGGTTCCATTTATTTATATCTGCATCCCACGTCTATATAACTGTTTAATAGTAAGACACTCATGTTTTCTAAGAGCTGTCGGAACGGACGAGGTTCCGAGCAGCACCTTCCCTGGTTTATCTGGGGGCTGTCGGAATGGACGAGATTCCGAGCAGCCTGATAGTGAGCTTCACATTTTGAAGGATGTCGGAACGGACGGGGTTCCGAGCATCGTTCGCTGGTTTCTTGAGCTGTCGGGGTAGACGAGATTTCGAGCTTAATGTTTGCAGTTCTTTATTTTGTTTAGAAACGGTTAATTTCCACTGCGACGCCGCTGCAGCTCTAATATTCTAAGCTGCTTCAAAATCGAGGCAATTATGTCGCTTATTGCCGTCCATTCCTTTTCTCCTTTAAGCATGCAGTTTACTACCGAAGGTGGTGAAAAGTTTTCGCCCACCGCAGCTTTCAATTTATCTCTTTGTAGGATGAACCTTGGGCATTCGAAGAATACGTGGTAAACATCTTCATCAACACCGTCTCCGCAATCATCGCAGAAGGGGTCGACATCGTGCTTAAACTTGTATAAATATGACTTGAAGCACCCGTGCCCACTTAGAAATTGGCATAGGTAAAAATCTACTTCACCATGTTTTCTTTTTATCCAAGTATCAAGTCTTTGGATACATCTATGTGTCCAGCGCCCTTTCGATGCATTATCCCAGTGGTTTTGCCATTCAGCTATATAGCTCTCCCTTGCCAGCTTTCTGTCGCTTTCTTTTGTTGGGCGTGGACCAGCCCAGAGTTCAGCCGCTTCTTTGGCCAGTAGATAAACGGGTGGCATGCTGGAGATGACAAGAGCTGCCTCGTCTGACACCGTTCTAAAAGCACTACATACTCTGAGAGCGCACAGGCGGTACGTTGAATTTAATCCCCGACAAAAAGAAGGACATTCCATTGCGCTAACCCAGATGGGGGCTCCATATAGGATTTGGCTAGTTACAACGCTGGCTAGAAGTCGCCGCCGCTTCTGCTTAGGACCTCGAGTGTTCAGCATTATTCTCGATAAAGCCGTGACTGTTGCCGCTGCTTTGTTCCTTGCATATTCCAAATGTGCTTTCAAGGTCAACCTCTTGTCTAGAATCACTCCTAGGTATTTAATGGAGGACTTGGTATTCACTATGTGGCCGCCAACATTTACAACAACTTCTTCCGGCTTTTTCCTACTAGAAATAACCATTGCTTCTGTCTTGTGGTCTGCAAGACGCAGACCGGACGCTTTTAGCCATTCTTTTATTATGCTGACTGATATGTCCGCCTTAACTTTTATGTCACTGAGATGCTTTGCGGTGACTACTATCGCGATATCGTCCGCAAAACCAGTTATGCTTGAACCTTCGGGCAATTTTACTCTCAGAACTCCATCATACATGATATTCCAAAGCATTGGGCTTAGAACGGATCCCTGTGGGACGCCACCGGTGACCTCCGTGTGTTTCCTGCCCTCTTCCGTTTCGTACAGTAGCATACGATTACTAAAGTAACTGCGAACTATTCTGCGAAGATAGTAAGAAACACCAATCTGTTCTAGTCTGTCGAGAATTTTCGCCCAGCTAGCGGTGTTAAAGGCGTTTTTGACGTCAAGCGTTACGACAAGGCTATACTCTTTCTCTCCTCCTAGCCATCGGGTGCCACTAATTGCCTCTCTTGCTATGTCAACCACTCTTGATACGGCATCAATTGTAGATTTCCCCTTTCTAAAGCCAAACTGGTTTGCCGAGATACCTTCCCTTTCTTGAACTTCAAGCTCTAATCGCTTTGAGATCATGTGCTCCAGGACTTTGCCTGCTGAGTCTAGCAAGCATATAGGCCTAAGACTAGAAGGATCATCTAGTGGTTTACCCGGCTTAGGGATTAAGATCAATTTCTGTATTTTCCAGACTTGTGGGAAAACACCTTCTTTAAAACATAAGTTGTACAGTTTTACAAACTCTGGCATAAGATAGCGCATCGCGAGTTTAAGAGCCTTGTTTGGTACCTCATCGGGCCCGGGGGCTTTTTTATCTTCTAGTTTATTAACGGCCAGTAAAACCTCATCCGATTGAAAGGGCTCGAAAGAGCACTGTACCCCCCAATTCATATTCGAAACTAAGCGCCGTTGGGGAGGAAACAAGGTATCAACAGCCACTTTCAAATCCCTAGCGCTTCTCGGCGACATAACATTGCTTTTTAGCTTTTTGGTAACAATTTTGTATGCTGTGCCCCAGGGGTTTCGATCTGCGTCGTCGCATAGTTCCAAAAAACATCTTCGCTTGCTGCATTTGATAGCTTTTTTTAAATCGTCGCGTGCACTTTTATAGGCTTCTCTGTATTGAGGGAAGCAAGGGTTGCCCCTTGCGCGTTGGTATTTTCGCCTTGCCTTTAAGCATAGCTTCCTTAACTCTCCGATCTCATATGTCCACCAATAAGCGGGTTTATGATATGCTTTTAAGACTTTTCTAGCCATTGATGCGTCACATGCGGTACTTATGTCGGCCATGATCTCTTTGGCCATACTATTTGCGGATCCATTGTATTGACGAGATGGCAGCATTGCAATGAATAGGTCCGGGTCCAGAGTGCGCGCTTTCCAACCTCGAGCTATGCTGGTTTGTTGGAATTTGTTTGGGGTACTTCTGTTTCTATTAATCGTGCAGGTAATTGCATAATGATCGCTTTGTGTAAAGCGAGAACTTATCTTCCAGTCCACTGATCTGTATAATGTGGCGCTTGCGAAGGTCAGGTCGATTATTGACCCAAACCCGTTTCGACTAAAGGTATGTTCGGTGCCGGTGTTTAGAAGTGCGACATCGAGGCTTGCCAGGGCCTCTAAAAGTGCTCTACCCTTGGGACGTGTGCTCGGGCAACCCCACTCTTGCGCCCAAGCATTAAAATCGCCCGCTATAAGAACATTTGTTCTGCCTCTTGCATCGATGCCGAGCTTTCCGACAATCTGTTCAAATACTTGCACAGTGGTGCTAGGGGGTATATAGCAACTATAGATGTATAGATCTCTTATACTTGCACCCACAAAGCCAGTTTCAGATACGACATCGTACATCCAGCTAGCGGGGTTGCCGCATGTCCATATGGCTGCTTTGTCGCTCTTATCGTGTGCCCAACATTGTGACCGTTTCACTTTATAGGGTTCGCTGAGTATCGCGACATCCACGTTTTCCTCACTGATGGTTTGCGACAGGAGGTCCTGCGCAGCCTGACAGTGGTTTAGGCTGAGTTGCAGTATCTTCATTTTGTCTTATATTTTCTGAGAGCTGCTTGATAGGTAGGGCACTTGAAAACTCCGGTTATGTGGTCAGTAGCGAGCACGCCGCGTTTCGCACATACCAAGCACTTGGGGGGGTTGCTACAGTCCTTTGCCATGTGTCCAGGGCCACCACACTTAAAGCAGGATTTTGTGAAGTCTTCACTGCTCCGACAGTTCATAGACACGTGGCCGAACTCTAGGCATTTGTAGCAACGTCTTGGCTGTTCTTTACCTCGGATGCGACAGATCACCCAGCCGATTCTAATTTTGCCTAGTGAGAGCACCTTATTGACACTACTCGCCGGTAGAAGCAACAACGCGATTTGAGTGCCTCCGTAAGCTTTACGCATGGATCGTATGTCCGACTCTTGGACCTTGATGGAATCAAACTTTGCATTTAAAGCTAAGCACACTTCTCCGCGAGTTGTGACTTCGTCTATGTCGTGGATTTCCAGGAAGCATTGCTGTGTTAGGGTTCTAACTTCCGCTTTACCCGATAGCATTTCTCCCACCGCGGCTTGCAGTTTGGCGGTATTTGTGCTCTCTGCCTTGTTGAGCTGGAACAAGAGGTCTCCTTTGGCAGTTTTCCTAATCTTGCGGACGTTTTCACCTAGGTCCCTCAGTCTCTCGTCACTTTTGACAAGTTTGAAAATTTCCGCATACGAGCACTCGCCGGAGGACTTGATTACGATTGCGTCCGGACGAGGGGCTTTTTTCCTTTGGCGCTTTACGTTCGACACTGTAGTCCACGCTGCTTCTTGAGTTGCGGGAATGTCGGTATTACTAAAAGATTGCTCTTTTCCCTTTTCTAGGGCCGCGCGGTCAATCGGTTTCTCCCGGTCGCTCTTCGAGTATTGCTGCTCGGGTCGCCGATCTTGCATTCCCGGTGAGTGGACTCTTGTACGCTTCCCCAGTGGCTGACAGTTGTTCGATGCAGTGGTATCACCTCCGTTGTTTGGTCTACCCCGCTTTCCTTGCGTGACCTCCTTGGGTGGCGATGCTGTCTGCGTAGCTTTTGATGAGAAGCTCGCTCTCTTTGACCCTGCATCACTATTTTCGATTTCCTCAAAAAGTTTACAGATACTTGTCAGCATGCTCTTCATCTGCTGGTTTACGTGCCGTTGACTGTCCATCATCCTTCTCATTTCGCTTAGTTTTCCGCCCATCATGCGGACAGCTTCTTTGTATCTGTTGCCAGAGAACACGAACGGTTGAATACTGCGTGGCTCTTCTGTACTCGTATTGTTCATCGGTGACGCCGGCGAGGACATGATCTCCACCAAGCCATCAGCTTGAACTAGGACTTCTCTTTCGCTTTGCGGTCCCTTAGGTAAGGGCGCACTACGCACTGGAGAACGCTGGGTCCTGCCGCTTTTTTGGAAAGGGCTTCCGGAGCTATAGCCTTGGTTTTTGTTGACTTCTGACATGTTCCTTGCTGCCAGAAATCAGAATTAATTTAGTTTATTTAGGGTATTATCATATTATAAATGTTACGTTTCGTTTTTATTTATTTAATTTAATTTTTTATTTATCTATTATTAATGTGGTTTATTAAACTTTGTATATATTTATATTTATTATTATTTTATATTTATTTATTTTATTTATTTATTTATTTTATTTATTTATTTATTTTATTTATTTATTTATTTAATTTTTGAGTTTTATTTATATTATTATAGATGTAAATAAATATTTATTCTTATTTCAGTTTAGTTTGTACAGTGTTGATTGAATATTTTCATATTATTATTTATTATTATATATAAATCTTTTTTATTTAATTTATTTGAGTTATATTTATATTATTATAGATGTAAATATTTATTCTTATTTCAGTTTAGTTTGTACAATGTTTCTTGAATATTTTTATATTATTATTTTTATTAATCTTTATTTATTTATTTAATTGTTTATTTTTATTTTATTATAGATATTTTTTTTAGTATTATTATTATTTAAGTTTTATTATTTACTTTATATTGTTTTATTTGATTTATATTATTATTGATTGCTTTTATTTTATTTGTGATTTTTATTTGTACATATTTAAGCAATGAAGCTATAAAAGTGTAAAGTGTGCACCCCACGTAAGACCACTTTGATGGGTTTGGGACTACATTAAGTGGGGTCACTTACTGCAGTCAGATTTGCAAAGCAGATCTGTTCCCACTTTCGGGAGAGGAGATCAGCTGCTGATGGCAGGGTTTGCTACAATCGCGCGACTTGATTCTATCTCCCTCGCTTGCTACTTCCAGTAAAAATATAGAAAAGTTATAATTTCCTTTAATATAAAGAAGTTAAAATTATGAAAAGTGAGGAAAAAGAGCCTGCACTGGACGACGCCAACATGGAACGGACTCACCGAACTCCTTCAGGATTTGACTATCGCCTTTTGGTTTGTAAACACCAGGTATTTTCGTAGGTTTTTGGTGTTTTTCCTTCCCTTATGAAGAGCTGCGTCCACTCACTTGTATATACACTTATGAACTTCTTTGTGTGGTTGTTGTTTGTGTGTCTGCAGTTCTGTGTGCAAATTTCATTGGTTGTTGCCAATTCTTTGTGATTCCTAAAATGCATTTCAGGTGTGCTCATCCTTCCATATATGAATTTTTGTTGTTTTCGTCCTTATAAATTTTTAATAATTGACAATTTTATTAAACTCGAGACCAGTTTACAGAAGATTTTTATTTGGGAAAACAACAACATTTTTTTTAAATGGTAGAAGTTATAATTCTATTTCGGAAACCAATACATTTCCTCATCATACTTCTTAATTTTATTAGTTATATTTATTCTTCATAACCACTTATCCAATGATTTGAAGGAAGGAGCTCGAAGTTGCAAAGCCCACAAGCTGAATGCTGTGCTACGCTAGCCGAGTGGACTGCTTCCTTTTGTCCATCTTTCTTAAACAAACCAACTACAAACAAGAGCAACTGATCAGCTGCTATTTGAACTTGTTTGTGTGGTTGTTGTTTTGTGTGTTTGCAATTCTGTGTGAAAATTTCATTGGTTGTTATCAATTCTTTGTAATTCCTAGAATGCATTTCAGGTGTGTGCATTTTTGTTGTTTTCGGCCTTATACATTTTTAATAATTGACAATTTTATTGAGCTCGAGGCAAAGTACAGAAGATTTTTATTTGGAAAACACCAACAGTTTTTTTAAATGGTAGAAGTTATAGTATTATTTCGGAAATCACCACATTTTCTCATCAGACTTCTTAATTTTATTAGTTATATTTATTCTTTATAACCAGTTCTCCAAGGCTTTGAAGCAAGGAGCTCGGAGTTGCATAGCCAACACGCTGAATGCTGTGCTACGCTAGCCGAGTGGACTGCTGCGTTTTTCCATCTTGTTTAAACAAACGAACTACAAACAAGAGCAACTGATCTGCTGCTATATGAACTTGTTTGTGTGGTTGTTGTTTGTGTGTTTGCAATTCTGTGTGCAAATTTCATTGGTTGTTGCCAATTCTTTGTAATTCCTAGAATGCATTTCAGGTGTGCTCATCCTTCCATATATGAATTTTTGTTTTTTTCGGCCTTATACATTTTTAATAATTGACAATTTTATTGAGCTCGAGGCCAGTTTACAGAAGATTTTTATTTGGAAAAAAAACAACAGTTTTTTTAACTGGTAGAAGTTATGATACTATATCGGAAATCACCACATTTCCTCATCAGACTTCTTAATTTTATTAGTTATATTTATTCTTCATAACCACTTCTCCAAGGCTTTGAACCCAGGAGCTTGGAGTTGCAAAGCCAACACGCTGAATACTGTGCTACGCCAGCCGAGTGGACTGCTGCGTTTTTCCATCTTCCTTAAACAAACCAACTACAAACAAGAGAAACTGATCTGCTGCTGCTATATGAACTTCTTTGTGTGGTTGCTGTTTGTGTGTCTGCAGTTCTGTGTGCAAATTTCATTGGTTGTTGCCAATTCTTTGTGATTCCTAAAATGCATTTCAGGTGTGCTCATCCTTCCATATATTAATTTTTGTTGTTTTCGTCCTTATAAATTTTTAATAATTGACAATTTTATTAAACTCGAGACCAGTTTACAGAAGATTTTTATTTGGGAAAACAACGAAATTTTTTTTAAATGGTAGAAGTTATAATTCTATTTCGGAAACCACTACATTTCCTCATCATACTTCTTAATTTTATTAGTTATATTTATTCTTCATAACCACTTATCCAATGATTTGAGGGAAGGAGCTCGAAGTTGCAAAGCCCACAAGCTGAATGCTGTGCTACGCTAGCCGAGTGGACTGCTTCCTTTTGTCCATCTTTCTTAAACAAACCAACTACAAACAAGAGCAACTGATCAGCTGCTATTTGAACTTGTTTGTGTGGTTGTTGTTTTGTGTGTTTGCAATTCTGTGTGAAAATTTCATTGGTTGTTATCAATTCTTTGTAATTCCTAGAATGCATTTCAGGTGTGTGCATTTTTGTTGTTTTCGGCCTTATACATTTTTAATAATTGACAATTTTATTGAGCTCGAGGCAAAGTACAGAAGATTTTTATTTGGAAAACAATAACAGTTTTTTTAAATGGTAGAAGTTATAGTATTATTTCGGAAATCACCACATTTTCTCATCAGACTTCTTAATTTTATTAGTTATATTTATTCTTCATAACCAGTTCTCCAAGGCTTTGAACCAAGGAGCTCGGAGTTGCATAGCCAACACGCTGAATGCTGTGCTACGCTAGCCGAGTGGACTGCTGCGTTTTTCCATCTTGTTTAAACAAACGAACTACAAACAAGAGCAACTGATCTGCTGCTATATGAACTTGTTTGTGTGGTTGTTGTTTGTGTGTTTGCAATTCTGTGTGCAAATTTCATTGGTTGTTGCCAATTCTTTGTAATTCCTAGAATGCATTTCAGGTGTGCTCATCCTTCCATATATGAATTTTTGTTTTTTTCGGCCTTATACATTTTTAATAGTTGACAATTTTATTGAGCTCGAGGCCAGTTTACAGAAGATTTTTATTTGGAAAAAAAAACAACAGTTTTTTTAACTGGTAGAAGTTATGATACTCTATCGGAAATCACCACATTTCCTCATCAGACTTCTTAATTTTATTAGTTATATTTATTCTTCATAACCACTTCTCCAAGGCTTTGAACCCAGGAGCTTGGAGTTGCAAAGCCAACACGCTGAATACTGTGCTACGCCAGCCGAGTGGACTGCTGCGTTTTTCCATCTTCCTTAAACAAACCAACTACAAACAAGAGAAACTGATCTGCTGCTGCTATATGAACTTCTTTGTGTGGTTGTTGTTTGTGTGTCTGCAGTTCTGTGTGCAAATTTCATTGGTTGTTGCCAATTCTTTGTGATTCCTAAAATGCATTTCAGGTGTGCTCATCCTTCCATATATGAATTTTTGTTGTTTTCGTCCTTATAAATTTTTAATAATTGACAATTTTATTAAACTCGAGACCAGTTTACAGAAGATTTTTATTTGGGAAAACAACAACATTTTTTTTAAATGGTAGAAGTTATAATTCTATTTCGGAAACCACTACATTTCCTCATCAGACTTCTTAACTTTATAAGTTATATTTATTCTTCATAACCACTTATCCAATGATTTGAAGGAAGGAGCTCGAAGTTGCAAAGCCCACAAGCTGAATGCTGTGCTACGCTAGCCGAGTGGACTGCTTCCTTTTGTCCATCTTTCTTAAACAAGCCAACTACAAACAAGAGCAACTGATCAGCTGCTGCTATATGAACTTCTTTGTGTGGTTGTTGTTTGTGTGTCTGCAGTTCTGTGTTTGCAATTCATTGGTTGTTACCAATTCATTGTAATTCCTAGGATGCACTTCAGGTGTGCTCATCCTTGCATATATGAATTTTTGTTGTTTTCGTCCTTATAAATTTTTAATAATTGACAATTTTATTAAACTCGAGACCAGTTTACAGAAGATTTTTATTTGGAAAAACAACAACAGTTTTTTTAAATGGTAGAAGTTATAATACTATTTCGGAAACCACTACATTTCCTCATCATACTTCTTAATTTTATTAGTTATATTTATTCTTCATAACCACTTCTCCTAGGCTTTGAACCAAGGAGCTCGGAGTTGCAAAGCCCACAAGCTGAATGCTGTGCTACGCTAGCCGAGTGGACTGCTTCCTTTTGTCCATCTTTCTTAAACAAGCCAACTACAAACAAGAGCAACTGATCAGCTGCTATTTGAACTTGTTTGTGTGGTTGTTGTTTTGTGTGTTTGCAATTCGCTGTGAAAATTTCATTGGTTGTTATCAATTCTTTGTAATTCCTAGAATGCATTTCATTTGTGTGCATTTTTGTTGTTTTCGGCCTTATACATTTTTAATAATTGACAATTTTATTGAGCGCGAGGCAAAGTACAGAAGATTTTTATTTGGAAAACAACAAAAGTTTTTTTAAATGGTAGAAGTTATAGTACTATTTCGGAAATCACCACATTTTCTCATCAGACTTCTTAATTTTATTAGTTATATTTATTCTTTATGACCAGTTCTCCAAGGCCCTGAACCAAGGAGCTCGGAGTTGCAAAGCCAACACGCTGAATGCTGTGCTACGCTAGCCGAGTGGACTGCTGCGTTTTTCCATCTTGTTTAAACAAACGAACTACAAACAAGAGCAACTGATCTGCTGCTATATGAACTTGTTTGTGCGGTTGTTGTTTGTGTGTTTGCAATTCTGTGTGAAAATTTCATTGGATGTTACCAATTCTTTGTAATTCCTAGAATGCATTTCAGGTGTGTGCATTTTTGTTGTTTTCGGCCTTATACATTTTTAATAATTGACAATTTTATTGAGCTCGAGGCCAGTTTACAGAAGATTTTTATT
Organism: Philophylla caesio; assembly: GCA_963971545.1. Taxonomy (NCBI): domain Eukaryota; kingdom Metazoa; phylum Arthropoda; class Insecta; order Diptera; family Tephritidae; genus Philophylla; species Philophylla caesio. Next base: position 103,401,705 of record OZ020604.1, read on the forward strand.
TGAAAAAAAACAACAGTTTTTTTAACTGGTAGAAGTTATGATACTCTATCGGAAATCACCACATTTCCTCATCAGACTTCTTAATTTTATTAGTTATATTTATTCTTCATAACCACTTCTCCAAGGCTTTGAACCAAGGAGCTTGGAGTTGCAAAGCCAACACGCTGAATACTGTGCTACGCCAGCCGAGTGGACTGCTGCGTTTTTCCATCTTACTTAAACAAACCAACTACAAACAAGAGAAACTGATCTGCTGCTGCTATATGAACTTCTTTGTGTGGTTGTTGTTTGTGTGTCTGCAGTTCTGTGTTTGCAATTCATTGGTTGTTACCAATTCATTGTAATTCCTAGAATGCACTTCAGGTGTGCTCATCCTTGCATATATGAATTTTTGTTGTTTTCGTCCTTATAAATTTTTAATAATTGACAATTTTATTAAACTCGAGACCAGTTTACAGAAGATTTTTATTTGGAAAAACAACAACAGTTTTTTTAAATGGTAGAAGTTATAATACTATTTCGGAAACCACTACATTTCCTCATCATACTTCTTAATTTTATTAGTTATATTTATTCTTCATAACCACTTCTCCTAGGCTTTGAACCAAGGAGCACGGAGTTGCAAAGCCAACACGCTGAATGCTGTGCTACGCTAGCCGAGTGGACTGCTGCGTTTTTCCATCTTCCTTAAACAAACCAACTATAAACAAGAGCAACTGATCTGCTACTGCTATATGAGCTTGTTTGTCTGATTGTTGTTTGTGTGTTTGCAATTTACAGAAGATTTTTATTTGGAAAAACAACAACAGTTTTTTTAAATGGTAGAAGTTATAATACTATTTCGGAAACCACCACAGTTCCTCATCAGACTTCTTAACTTTATAAGTTATATTTATTCTTCATAACCACTTATCCAATGATTTGAAGGAAGGAGCTCGAAGTTGCAAAGCCCACAAGCTGAATGCTGTGCTACGCTAGCCGAGTGGACTGCTTCCTTTTGTCCATCTTTCTTAAACAAGCCAACTACAAACAAGAGCAACTGATCAGCTGCTATTTGAACTTGTTTGTGTGGTTGTTGTTTTGTGTGTTTGCAATTCGCTGTGAAAATTTCATTGGTTGTTATCAATTCTTTGTAATTCCTAGAATGCATTTCATTTGTGTGCATTTTTGTTGTTTTCGGCCTTATACATTTTTAATAATTGACAATTTTATTGAGCGCGAGGCAAAGTACAGAAGATTTTTATTTGGAAAACAACAAAAGTTTTTTTAAATGGTAGAAGTTATAGTACTATTTCGGAAATCACCACATTTTCTCATCAGACTTCTTAATTTTATTAGTTATATTTATTCTTTATGACCAGTTCTCCAAGGCCCTGAACCAAGGAGCTCGGAGTTGCAAAGCCAACATGCTGAATGCTGTGCTACGCTAGCCGAGTGGACTGCTGCGTTTTTCCATCTTGTTTAAACAAACGAACTACAAACAAGAGCAACTGATCTGCTGCTATATGAACTTGTTTGTGCGGTTGTTGTTTGTGTGTTTGCAATTCTGTGTGAAAATTTCATTGGATGTTACCAATTCTTTGTAATTCCTAGAATGCATTTCAGGTGTGTGCATTTTTGTTGTTTTCGGCCTTATACATTTTTAATAAATGACTATTTTATTGAGCTCGAGGCCAGTTTACAGAAGATTTTTATTTGGAAAATCAACTACAGTTTTTTTAAATGGTAGAAGTTATAATACTATTTCGGAAATCACCCCATTTCCTCATCAGACTTCTTAATTTTATTAGTTATATTTATTCTTTATAACCAGTTCTCCAAGGCTTTGAACCAAGGAGCTCGGAGTTGCATAGCCAACACGCTGAATGCTGTGCTACGCTAGCCGAGTGGACTGCTGCGTTTTTCCATCTTGTTTAAACAAACGAACTACAAACAAGAGAAACTGATCTGCTGCTGCTGTATGAACTTCTTTGTTAGGTTGTTGTTTGTGTGTTTGCAATTCTGTGTGCAAATTTCATTGGTTGTTGCCAATTCTTTGTAATTCCTAAAATGCATTTCAGGTGTGCTCATCCTTCCATATATGAATTTTTGTTGTTTTCGGCCTTATAAATTTTTAATAATTGACAACTTTATTGAGCTCGAGGCCAGTTTACGGAAGATTTTCATTTGGACTATCAACAACAGTTTTTTTAAATGGTATAAGTTATATTACTATTTCGGAAATCACCACATTTCCTCATCAGACTTCTTAATTTTATTAGTTATATTTATTCTTCATAACCAGTTCTCCAAGGCTTTGAACCAAGGAGCTCGGAGTTGCATAGCCAACACGCTGAATGCTGTGCTACGCTAGCCGAGTGGACTGCTGCGTTTTTCCATCTTGTTTAAACAAACGAACTACAAACAAGAGCAACTGATCTGCTGCTATATGAACTTGTTTGTGCGGTTGTTGTTTGTGTGTTTGCAATTCTGTGTGAAAATTTCATTGGATGTTACCAATTCTTTGTAATTCCTAGAATGCATTTCAGGTGTGTGCATTTTTGTTGTTTTCGGCCTTATACATTTTTAATAGTTGACAATTTTATTGAGCTCGAGGCCAGTTTACAGAAGATTTTTATTTGGAAAAAAACAACAGTTTTTTTAACTGGTAGAAGTTATGATACTATATCGGAAATCACCACATTTCCTCATCAGACTTCTTAATTTTATTAGTTATATTTATTCTTCATAACCAGTTCTCCAAGGCTTTGAACCAAGGAGCTCGGAGTTGCATAGCCAACACGCTGAATGCTGTGCTACGCTAGCCGAGTGGACTGCTGCGTTTTTCCATCTTGTTTAAACAAACGAACTACAAACAAGAGCAACTGATCTGCTGCTATATGAACTTGTTTGTGTGGTTGTTGTTTGTGTGTTTGCAATTCTGTGTGCAAATTTCATTGGTTGTTGCCAATTCTTTGTGATTCCTAAAATGCATTTCAGGTGTGCTCATCCTTCCATATATGAATTTTTGTTGTTTTCGTCCTTATAAATTTTTAATAATTGACAATTTTATTAAACTCGAGACCAGTTTACAGAAGATTTTTATTTGGAAAAACAACAACATTTTTTTTAAATGGTAGAAGGTATAATTCTATTTCGGAAACCACTACATTTCCTCATCATACTTCTTAATTTTATTAGTTATATTTATTCTTCATAACCACTTCTCCTAGGCTTTGAACCAAGGAGCTCGGAGTTGCAAAGCCAACACGCTGAATGCTGTGCTACGCTAGCCGAGTGGACTGCTGCGTTTTTCCATCTTCCTTAAACAAACCAACTACAAACAAGAGCAACTGATCTGCTGCTATATAAACTTGTTTGAGTTGTTGTTGATTGTGTGTTTGCAATTCTGTGTGAAAATTTCATTGGTTGTTACCAATTCTTTGTAATACCTAGAATGCATTTCAGGTGTGCTCATCCTTGTATATAAGAATTTTGGTTGTTTTCGGCCTTATACATTTTTAATAATTGACAATTTTATTGAGCTCGAGGCCAGTTTACAAAAGATTTTTATTTGGAAAAACAACAACAGTTTTTTTAAATGGTAGAAATTATAGTACTATTTCGGAAATCACCACATTTCCTCATCAGAATTCTTATTTTTATTAGTTATATTTATTCTTCATAACCACTTCTCCAAGGCTTTGAACCAAGGAGCTCGGATTTGCAAAGCCAACACGTTGAATACTGTGCTACGCTAGCCGAGCGGACTGCTGCGTTTTTCCATCTTCCTTAAACAAACCAACTAGAAGCAAGAGCAACTGATATGCTGCTATATGCACTTGTTTGTGGGGCTGTGTTTTGCGTATTTGCAATTCTGTGTGAAAATTTCATTGGTTGTTACCAATTCTTTGTAATTCCTAGAATGCATTTCAGGTGTACTCATCTTTGCATATATGAATTTTTGTTGTTTTCGGCCTTATACATTTTTAATAATTGACAATTTTATTGAGCTCGAGGCCAGTTTACAGAAGATTTTTATTTGGAAAAACAACAACAGTTTTTTAAATGGTAGAAGTTATAATACTATTTCGGAAATCACCACATTTCCTCATCAGACTTCTTAATTGTATTAGTTATATTTATTCTTCATAACCACTTATCCAAGGCTTGGAACGAAGGAGCTCGAAGTTGCAAAGCCAACACGCTGAATGCTGTGCTACGCTAGCCGAGTGAACTGCTGCGTTTTTCCATCTCCCTTAAACAAACCAACTACAAACAAGAGCAACTGATCAGCTGCTATATGAACTTTTCTGTGTGGTTGTTGTTTGTGTGTTTGCAATTCTGTGTGAAAATTTCATTGGTTGTTACCAATTCTTTGTTATTCCTAGAATGCATTTCAGGTGTGCTCATCCTTGCATATATGAATTTTTGTTGTTTTCGGCCTTATAAATTTTTAATAATTGACAATTTTTTTGAGCTCGAGGCAAGGTACAGAAGATTTTTATTTGGAAAAACAACAACTGCTTTTTTAAATGGTAGAAGTTATGTACTATTTCGGAAATCACCACATTTCCTCATCAGACTTCTTAATTTTATTAGTTATATTTATTCTTTATAACCAGTTCTCCAAGGCTTTGAAGCAAGGACTCGGAGTTGCAAAGCCAACACGCTGAATGCTGTGCTACGCTAGCCGAGTGGACTGCTGCGTTTTTCCATCTTCCTTAAACAAACCAACTACAAACAAGATAAACTGATCTGCTGCTGCTATATGAACTTCTTTGTGTGGTTGTTGTTTGTGTGTCTGCAATTCTGTGTGCAAATTTCATTGGTTGTTGCCAATTCTTTGTAATTCCTAGAATGCATTTCAGGTGTGCTCATCCTTCCATATATGAATTTTTGTTGTTTTCGTCCTTATAAATTTTTAATAATTGACAATTTTATTAAACTCGAGACCAGTTTACAGAAGATTTTTATTTGGAAAAACAACAACATTTTTTTTAAATGGTAGAAGTTATAATTCTATTTCGGAAACCACTACATTTCCTCATCATACTTCTTAATTTTATTAGTTATATTTATTCTTCATAACCACTTCTCCTAGGCTTTGAACCAAGGAGCTCGGAGTTGCAAAGCCAACACGCTGAATGCTGTGCTACGCTAGCCGAGTGGACTGCTGCGTTTTTCCATCTCCCTTAAACAAACCAACTACAAACAAGAGCAACTGATCAGCTGCTATATGAACTTGTCTGTGTGGTTGTTGTTTGTGTGTTTGCAATTCTGTGTGAAAATTTCATTGGTTGTTACCAATTCTTTGTTATTCCTAGAATGCATTTCAGGTGTGCTCATCCTTGCATATATGAATTTTTGTTGTTTTCGGCCTTATAAATTTTTAATAATTGACAATTTTTTTGAGCTCGAGGCAAGGTACAGAAGATTTTTATTTGGAAAAACAACAACTGCTTTTTTAAATGGTAGAAGTTATAGTACTATTTCGGAAATCACCGCATTTCCTCATCAGACTTCTTAATTTTATTAGTTATATTTATTCTTTATAACCAGTTCTCCAAGGCTTTGAAGCAAGGACTCGGAGTTGCAAAGCCAACACGCTGAATGCTGTGCTACGCTAGCCGAGTGGACTGCAGCGTTTTTCCATCTTCCTTAAACAAACCATCTACAAACAAGAGCAACTGATCTGCTGCTATATGAACTTGTATGTGTGGTTGGTGTTTGTGTGTTTGCAATTCTGTGTGCAAATTTCATTGGTTGTTGCCAATTCTTTGTAATTCCTAAAATGCATTTCAGGTGTGCTCATCCTTCCATATATGTATGAATTTTTGTTGTTTTCGGCCTTATACATTTTTAATAATTGACAATTTTATTGAGCTCGAGGCCAGTTTACAGAAGATTTTTATTTGGAAAAAAACAACAGTTTTTTTAAATGGTAGAAATTATGATAGTATATCGGCAATCACCACATTTCCTCATCAGACTTCTTAATTTTATTAGTTATATTTATTCTTCATAACCAGTTCTCTAAGGCTTTGAACCAATGAGCTCGGAGTTGCAACGCCAACACGCTGAATACTGTGCTACGCTAGCCGAGTGGACTGCTGCGTTTTTCCATCTTCCTTAAACAAACCAACTACAAACAAGAGAAACTGATCTGCTGCTGCTATATAAACTTCTTTGTGTGGTTGTTGATTGTTTTTTTTTTTTTTACGGACGTTGGGATAGCGCGCTATCCATCAAGAGGCCCGTATGAATCTCTGGTGAAGCCACCTCCCCGGAACTACTCACGCATTTCATCAGGGAGGGGCTATGGCATAAATATGCCTGACTTCGATGACGCCGTTTCCATAGTCCCCCATCCACGTAAGGTGATTAGGGGTTCAGGAGCGTTCTACTTCGACTTCATCTGTGAAAGATACAAGCAAATAAAATATTAAACATATTCAGGACTACTTAATCGCGTTGCTAAACGACGGCGTTGTTCGCGTATTCTGAGCTCAGTCATTATCTCTTTACAGATGTTTTTTACTGTATTCCAAACTGCTTTATCATTAATCATATAGGATATCAGATTTTCTGGCCTTGGATCTACCTTCATGATGATTCTTAATTTCTCCCGCTCAAATGAAAACGAAGGACAAGAAAACAGTATGTGTTCTGCGTTCTCCGCCACAGTCTCACACGAGGCACAAACCATTGTATTATCATGACCATATTTACATAAGTATTCTCTGAAACAGCCGTGCCCACTTAGCACCTGGGTCATATAAAAGTCTATTTCGCCATGCGATCTGCCTAGCCAAGCCTCGATACTCGGGATGAGTCGGAAAGTCCAGGGTCCCTTTGTCGACGTGGCCCAGCGTTGTTGCCATTGGGTTAGGCTTTTATGGCGTTCGGCCGCTGTCTCTTGTACTGAGAGGGCTGTGCCTTTATCTCGGGCCGTCTGATAGGTTCGCTGGATTTCGTTAGCCAGCAGATCGGGAGGCATTATGCCAGCAATCACACAGGCCGCCTCATATGAAACAGTGAGGAAAGCGCTACAAACGCGTAGTGCACTAAGTCGAAATATGGAATTCACATTTTTTGCATATGACGTATGCTGAAGCGCGTGGCCCCATACAGGGGCCGCGTACATAACCACTGATTGTGTGACCTTAGTTAGCATCTTCCTGCGATTTTGACCAGGTCCACCTATATTTGCCATTAATCTAGCTAGAGAGCTATGGACTGTTGCGGCTTTTTGTGTCACAGTTTCTATATGTAGTTTAAATGACAGCCTGGCATCTATCATAACACCTAAATACCGTACTGCAGGCATAGTTTCGAATACATACCCATTGATGTCTAGACGTGTAGTTTCCTTTTTCTTTCTGCTTGTTATAAGCACCCCTTCGGTTTTGTGAGCTGCCAATTGGAGCCCTTTGGTCTTGAGCCAGTCATCGATTAATATAGCCGCGTCTTTCGTGGCCAATTGAATTTTTTCTATGTCTTTCGCTACAATGATAACCGCAATATCATCTGCGTATCCGATTACCTTCACTCCTTTTGGAACAGGTAGACGCAGGACTCCATCGTAAGCAATAATCCACAAAACTGGGCCGAGAAATGAGCCTTGGGGAACTTCTCTGCTGACGTCATATCTATTTATACCTAGATCAGAATTATAAAACAGAACTCTATCAGTAAGATAGCTATCTACTATATTTATAAGATAAGGTGGAGTATTTATTGCCTAATGCATTAATAATGTGCGACCATTTTAATGAGTTAAACGCGTTTTTTATGTCTAAGGTTACTACTGCGCAGTATTCTTTCGAACCGTACTTCCAGCGCTTGCCTGATATTGCTTCTTCCGCTATTTCAGTGACGCGACAAATAGCATCGACTGTGGATCTTCCCTATCGAAACCCGTACTGGGCTTCCGACAAACATTGATAGGTGTCAATGTGTTTCAATAAGCGATCGCAAATTACACGTTCCAACAATTTGCCTAACGAATCTATCATACAAAGCGGTCTGTAAGAACCTGGATCACCTGGAGGCTTGTTGGGCTTTGGAAGCAACACTAACTTCTGCTTTTTCTACCTCCTCGGGAAAACGCCATTTTGCAGGCATATATTAACGACATGTGAGAAGGCCATCGGGGAATCAGCTACTGCCGCTCTGATGGCAATGTTCGGTATACCATCGGGTCCCGGAGCCTTGCCGTTCTTTAGCCGTTCAGCTGCAGCTAGAATTTCATCCGGTATAACAGGTGGACAAATTGTCAATGTATTGTTATTCACATGCCTCATTTGGGGGCTATCTTTGGGAAAAAGCGTTTCGACTATTTGCTTGAGCAGAGTGGGACATGTTGGCATCTGCTTTTGGCTACTTTTAAACTTTTTCATAACAATTTTGTAGGCGCCACCCCAAGGGTACTCATCAATCTCACTACAAAGCTCTTTGAAACAAGATTTTTTGCTTGCCTTTATTGCATTTTTTATTTGTTTACGCAAGCATTTAAATTCATCTCTCAGAATATCAGATCTGTTTCTTTGGTATTTTCTTCTGGCTTTGTTGCATTCAGACCGCAAGTCTGCGATTTCAGCATTCCACCAATAAACAGGGTTGCGGCTATTTTTGCGCACTTTTCTATTCATAGATGCATCACAAGCCCTAGCTAATACTTTATAAAGTTCATCGGATAGACTATCTGCATAATTGACAATTTTATTAAACTCGAGACCAGTTTACAGAAGATTTTTATTTGGAAAAACAACAACAGTTTTTTTAAATGGTAGAAGTTATAATACTATTTCGGAAACCACCACATTTCCTCATCAGACTTCTTAATTTTAATAGTTATATTTATTCTTCATAACCACTTATCCAATGATTTGAAGGAAGGAGCTCGAAGTTACAAAGCCCACAAGCTGAATGCTGTGCTACGCTAGCCGAGTGGACTGCTTCCTTTTGTCCATCTTTCTTAAACAAACGAACTACAAACAAGAGTAACTGATCAGCTGCTATTTGAACTTGTTTGTGTGGTTGTTGTTTTGTGTGTTTGCAATTCTGTGTGAAAATTTCATTGGTTGTTATCAATTCTTTGTAATTCCTAGAATGCATTTCATTTGTGTGCATTTTTGTTGTTTTCGGCCTTATACATTTTTAATAATTGACAATTTTATTGAGCTCGAGGCAAAGTACAGAAGATTTTTATTTGGAAAACAACAACAGTTTTTTTTAAATGGTAGAAGCTATAGTACTATTTCGGAAATCACCACATTTTCTCATCAGACTTCTTAATTTTATTAGTTATATTTATTCTTTATAACCAGTTCTCCAAGGCTTTGAAACAAGGAGCTCGGAGTTGCAAAGCCAACACGTTGAATGCTGTGCTACGCTAGCCGAGTGGACTGCTGCGTTTTTCCATCTTGTTTAAACAAACGAACTACAAACAAGAGCAACTGATCTGCTGCTATATGAATTTGTTTGTGCGGTTGTTGTTTGTGTGTTTGCAATTTCATTGGATGTTACCAATTCTTTGTAATTCCTAGAATGCATTTCTGGTGTGTGCATTTTTGTTGTTTTCGGCCTTATACATTTTTAATAATTGACAATTTTATTGAGCTCGAGGCCAGTTTACAGAAGATTTTTATTTGGAAAAAAACAACAGTTTTTTTAACTGGTAGAAGTTATGATACTATATCGGAAATCACCACATTTTCTCATCAGACTTCTTAATTTTATTAGTTATATTTATTCTTCATAACCACTTCTCCAAGGCTTTGAACCCAGGAGCTAGGAGTTGCAAAGCCAACACGCTGAATACTGTGCTACGCCAGCCGAGTGGACTGCTGCGTTTTTCCATCTTCCTTAAACAAACCAACTACAAACAAGAGAAACTTATCTGCTGCTGCTATATGAACTTCTTTGTGTGGTTGTTGTTTGTGTGTCTGCAGTTCTTTGTTTGCAATTCATTGGTTGCTACCAATTCTTTGTAATTCCTAGAATGCATTTCTCTTAAATTTTTAATAATTGACAATTTTATTAAACTCGAGACCAGTTGACAGAAGATTTTTATTTGGAAAAACAACAACAGTTTTTTTAAATGGTAGAAGTTATAATACTATTTCGGAAACCACTACATTTCCTCATCATACTTCTTAATTTTATTAGTTATATTTATTCTTCATAACCAGTTCTCCTAGGCTTTGAACCAAGGAGCTCGGAGTTGCAAAGCCAACACGCTGAATGCTGTGCTACGCTAGCCGAGTGGACTGCTGCGTTTTTCCATCTTCCTTAAACAAACCAACTACAAACAAGAGCAACTGATCTGCTGCTATATAAACTTGTTTGAGTGGTTGTTGTTTGTGTGTTTGCAATTCTGTGTGAAAATTTCATTGGTTGTTACCAATTCTTTGTAATACCTAGAATGCATTTCAGGTGTGCTCATCCTTGTATATAAGAATTTTGGTTGTTTTCGGCCTTATAAATTTTTAATAATTGACAATTTTATTGAGCTCGAGGCCAGTTTACAAAAGATTTTTATTTGCAAAAACAACAACAGTTTTTTTAAATGGTAGAAATTATAGTACTATTTCGGAAATCACCACATTTCCTCATCAGAATTCTTAATTTTATTAGTTATATTTATTCTTCATAACCACTTCTCCAAGGCTTTGAACCAAGGAGCTCGGATTTGCAAAGCCAACACGTTGAATGCTGTGCTACGCTAGCCGAGTGGACTGCTGCGTTTTCCATCTTCCTTAAACAAACCAACTAGAAGCAAGAGCAACTGATATGCTGCTATATGCACTTGTTTGTGTGGCTGTGTTTTGCGTGTTTGCAATTCTGTGTGAAAATTTCATTGGTTGTTACCAATTCTTTGTAATACCTAGAATGCATTTCAGGTGTGCTCATCCTTGTATATAAGAATTTTTGTTGTTTTCGGCCTTATATATTTTTAATAATTGATAATTTTATTGAGCTCGAGGCCAGTTTACAAAAGATTTTTATTTGGAAAAACAACAACAGTTTTTTTAAATGGTAGAAATTATAGTACTATTTCGGAAATCACCACATTTCCTCATCATACTTCTTAATTTTATTAGTTATATTTATTCTTCATAACCACTTATTCAAGGCTTGGAACGAAGGAGCTCGAAATTGCAAAGCCAACACGCTGAATGCTGTGCTACGCTAGCCGAGTGGACTGCTGCGTTTTTATACCTTCCTTAAACAAACCAACTACAAACAAGAGCAACTGATCAGCTGCTGTATGAACTTGTTTGTGTGTTTGCAATTCTGTGTGAGACTTTCATTGGTTGTTACCATTTCTTTGTAATTCCTAGAATGCATTTCAGATGTGCTCATCCTTGCATATATGAATTTTTGTTGTTTTGGGCCATTTGGACATTTTTAATAATTGACAATTTTATTGAGCTCGAGGCAAGGTACAGAAGATTTTAAATTGGAACAACAACAACAGTTTTTTTAAATGGTAGAAGTTATAGTACTATTTCGGAAATCACCACATTTCCTCATCAGACTTCTTAATTTTATTAGTTATATTTATTCTTTATAACCACTTCTCCAAGGCTTTGAAGCAAGGAGCTCGGAGTTGCAAAGCCAACACGCTGAATGCTGTGCTACGCTAGCCGAGTGGACTGCTGCGTTTTTCCATCTCCCTTAAACTTATGAACTTGTCTGTGTGATTGTTGTTTGTGTGTTTGCAATTCTGTGTGAAAATTTCATTGGTTGTTACCAATTCCTAGAATGCATTTCAGGTGTGCTCATCCTTGCATATATGAATTTTTGTTGTTTTCGGCCTTATAATTTTTAATAATTGACAATTTTTTTGAGCTCGAGGCAAGGTACAGAAGATTCTTATTTGGAAAAACAACAACAGTTTTTTTAAATGGTAGAAGTTATAGTACTATTTCGGAAATCACCCCATTTCCTCATCAGACTTCTTAATTTTATTAGTTATATTTATTCTTTATAACCACTTCTCCAAAGCTTTGAAGTAAGGACTCGGAGTTGCAAAGCCAACACGCTCAATGCTGTGCTACGCTAGCCGAGTGGACTGCAGCGTTTTTCCAGCTTCCTTAAACAAACCAACTACAAACAAGAGCAACTGATCTGCTGCTATATGAACTTGTATGTGTGGTTGTTGTTTGTGTGTTTGCAATTCTGTGTGCAAATTTCATTGGTTGTTGCCAATTCTTTGTAATTCCTAAAATGCATTTCAGGTGTGCTCATCCTTCCATATATGTATGAATTTTTGTTGTTTTCGGCCTTATACATTTTTAATAATTGACAATTTTATTGAGCTCGAGGCCAGTTTACAGAAGATTTTTATTTGGAAAAAAACAACAGTTTTTTTAAATGGTAGAAATTATGATAGTATATCGGCAATCACCACATTTCCTCATCAGACTTCTTAATTTTATTAGTTATATTTATTCTTCATAACCAGTTCTCCAAGGCTTTGAACCAATGAGCTCGGAGTTGCAACGCCAACACGCTGAATACTGTGCTACGCTAGCCGAGTGGACTGCTGCGTTTTTCCATCTTCCTTAAACAAACCAACTACAAACAAGATAAACTGATCTGCTGCTGCTATATGAACTTCTTTGTGTGGTTGTTGTTTGTGTGTCTGCAATTCTGTGTGCAAATTTCATTGGTTGTTGCCAATTCTTTGTAATTCCTAGAATGCATTTCAGGTGTGCTCATCCTTCCATATATGAATTTTTGTTGTTTTCGGCCTTATACATTTTTAATAGTTGACAATTTTATTGAGCTCGAGGCCAGTTTACAGAAGATTTTTATTTGGAAAAAAACAACAGTTTTTTTAACTGGTAGAAGTTATGATACTTTATCGGAAATCACCACATTTCCTCATCAGACTTCTTAATTTTATTAGTTATATTTATTCTTCATAACCAGTTCTCCAAGGCTTTGAACCAAGGAGCTCGGAGTTGCATAGCCAACACGCTGAATGCTGTGCTACGCTAGCCGAGTGGACTGCTGCGTTTTTCCATCTTGTTTAAACAAACGAACTACAAACAAGAGCAACTGATCTGCTGCTATATGAACTTGTTTGTGTGGTTGTTGTTTGTGTGTTTGCAATTCTGTGTGCAAATTTCATTGGTTGTTGCCAATTCTTTGTGATTCCTAAAATGCATTTCAGGTGTGCTCATCCTTCCATATATGAATTTTTGTTGTTTTCGTCCTTATAAATTTTTAATAATTGACAATTTTATTAAACTCGAGACCAGTTTACAGAAGATTTTTATTTGGAAAAACAACAACATTTTTTTTAAATGGTAGAAGTTATAATTCTATTTCGGAAACCACTACATTTCCTCATCATACTTCTTAATTTTATTAGTTATATTTATTCTTCATAACCACTTCTCCTAGGCTTTGAACCAAGGAGCTCGGAGTTGCAAAGCCAACACGCTGAATGCTGTGCTACGCTAGCCGAGTGGACTGCTGCGTGTTTCCATCTTCCTTAAACAAACCAACTACAAACAAGAGCAACTGATCTGCTGCTATATAAACTTGTTTGAGTTGTTGTTGTTTGTGTGTTTGCAATTCTGTGTGAAAATTTCATTGGTTGTTACCAATTCTTTGTAATACCTAGAATGCATTTCAGGTGTGCTCATCCTTGTATATAAGAATTTTGGTTGTTTTCGGCCTTATAAATTTTTAATAATTGACAATTTTATTGAGCTCGAGGCCAGTTTACAAAAGATTTTTATTTGGAAAAACAACAACAGTTTTTTTAAATGGTAGAAATTATAGTACTATTTCGGAAATCACCACATTTCCTCATCAGAATTCTTATTTTTATTAGTTATATTTATTCTTCATAACCACTTCTCCAAGGCTTTGAACCAAGGAGCTCGGATTTGCAAAGCCAACACGTTGAATGCTGTGCTACGCTAGCCGAGTGGACTGCTGCGTTTTTCCATCTTCTTTAAACAAACCAACTAGAAGCAAGAGCAACTGATATGCTGCTATATGCACTTGTTTGTGTGGCTGTGTTTTGCGTGTTTGCAATTCTGTGTGAAAATTTCATTGGTTGTTACCAATTCTTTGTAATTCCTAGAATGCATTTCAGGTGTACTCATCTTTGCATATATGAATTTTTGTTGTTTTCGGCCTTATACATTTTTAATAATTGACAATTTTATTGAGCTCGAGGCCAGTTTACAGAAGATTTTTATTTGGAAAAACAACAACAGTTTTTTAAATGGTAGAAGTTATAATACTATTTCGGAAATCACCACATTTCCTCATCAGACTTCTTAATTGTATTAGTTATATTTATTCTTCATAACCACTTATCCAAGGCTTGGAACGAAGGAGCTCGAAGTTGCAAAGCCAACACGCTGAATGCTGTGCTACGCTAGCCGAGTGAACTGCTGCGTTTTTCCATCTCCCTTAAACAAACCAACTACAAACAAGAGCAACTGATCAGCTGCTATATGAACTTGTCTGTGTGGTTGTTGTTTGTGTGTTTGCAATTCTGTGTGAAAATTTCATTGGTTGTTACCAATTCTTTGTTATTCCTAGAATGCATTTCAGGTGTGCTCATCCTTGCATATATGAATTTTTGTTGTTTTCGGCCTTATAAATTTTTAATAATTGACAATTTTTTTGAGCTCGAGGCAAGGTACAGAAGATTTTTATTTGGAAAAACAACAACTGCTTTTTTAAATGGTAGAAGTTATAGTACTATTTCGGAAATCACCGCATTTCCTCATCAGACTTCTTAATTTTATTAGTTATATTTATTCTTTATAACCAGTTCTCCAAGGCTTTGAAGCAAGGACTCGGAGTTGCAAAGCCAACACGCTGAATGCTGTGCTACGCTAGCCGAGTGGACTGCAGCGTTTTTCCATCTTCCTTAAACAAACCATCTACAAACAAGAGCAACTGATCTGCTGCTATATGAACTTGTATGTGTGGTTGGTGTTTGTGTGTTTGCAATTCTGTGTGCAAATTTCATTGGTTGTTGCCAATTCTTTGTAATTCCTAAAATGCATTTCAGGTGTGCTCATCCTTCCATATATGTATGAATTTTTGTTGTTTTCGGCCTTATACATTTTTAATAATTGACAATTTTATTGAGCTCGAGGCCAGTTTACAGAAGATTTTTATTTGGAAAAAAACAACAGTTTTTTTAAATGGTAGAAATTATGATAGTATATCGGCAATCACCACATTTCCTCATCAGACTTCTTAATTTTATTAGTTATATTTATTCTTCATAACCAGTTCTCCAAGGCTTTGAACCAATGAGCTCGGAGTTGCAACGCCAACACGCTGAATACTGTGCTACGCTTGCCGAGTGGACTGCTGCGTTTTTCCATCTTCCTTAAACAAACCAACTACAAACAAGAGAAACTGATCTGCTGCTGCTATATAAACTTCTTTGTGTGGTTGTTGATTGTTTTTTTTTTTTTTACGGACGTTGGGATAGCGCGCTATCCATCAAGAGGCCCGTATGAATCTCTGGTGAAGCCACCTCCCCGGAACTACTCACGCATTTCATCAGGGAGGGGCTATGGCATAAATATGCCTGACTTCCATGACGCCGTTTCCATAGTCCCCCATCCACGTAAGGTGATTAGGGGTTCAGGAGCGTTCTACTACGACTTCATCTGTGAAAGATACAAGCAAATAAAATATTAAACATATTCAGGACTACTTAATCGCGTTGCTAAACGACGGCGTTGTTCGCGTATTCTGAGCTCAGTCATTATCTCTTTACAGATGTTTTTTACTGTATTCCAAACTGCTTTATCATTAATCATATAGGATATCAGATTTTCTGGCCTTGGATCTACCTTCATGATGATTCTTAATTTCTCCCGCTCAAATGAAAACGAAGGACAAGAAAACAGTATGTGTTCTGCGTTCTCCGCCACAGTCTCACACGAGGCACAAACCATTGTATTATCATGACCATATTTACATAAGTATTCTCTGAAACAGCCGTGCCCACTTAGCACCTGGGTCATATAAAAGTCTATTTCGCCATGCGATCTGCCTAGCCAAGCCTCGATACTCGGGATGAGTCGGAAAGTCCAGGGTCCCTTTGTCGACGTGGCCCAGCGTTGTTGCCATTGGGTTAGGCTTTTATGGCGTTCGGCCGCTGTCTCTTGTACTGAGAGGGCTGTGCCTTTATCTCGGGCCGTCTGATAGGTTCGCTGGATTTCGTTAGCCAGCAGATCGGGAGGCATTATGCCAGCAATCACACAGGCCGCCTCATATGAAACAGTGAGGAAAGCGCTACAAACGCGTAGTGCACTAAGTCGAAATATGGAATTCACATTTTTTGCATATGACGTATGCTGAAGCGCGTGGCCCCATACAGGGGCCGCGTACATAACCACTGATTGTGTGACCTTAGTTAGCATCTTCCTGCGATTTTGACCAGGTCCACCTATATTTGCCATTAATCTAGCTAGAGAGCTATGGACTGTTGCGGCTTTTTGTGTCACAGTTTCTATATGTAGTTTAAATGACAGCCTGGCATCTATCATAACACCTAAATACCGTACTGCAGGCATAGTTTCGAATACATACCCATTGATGTCTAGACGTGTAGTTTCCTTTTTCTTTCTGCTTGTTATAAGCACCCCTTCGGTTTTGTGAGCTGCCAATTGGAGCCCTTTGGTCTTGAGCCAGTCATCGATTAATATAGCCGCGTCTTTCGTGGCCAATTGAATTTTTTCTATGTCTTTCGCTACAATGATAACCGCAATATCATCTGCGTATCCGATTACCTTCACTCCTTTTGGAACAGGTAGACGCAGGACTCCATCGTAAGCAATAATCCACAAAACTGGGCCGAGAAATGAGCCTCGGGGAACTCCTCTGCTGACGTCATATCTATTTATACCTAGATCAGAATTATAAAACAGAACTCTATCAGTAAGATAGCTATCTACTATATTTATAAGATAAGGTGGAGTATTTATTGCCTAATGCATTAATAATGTGCGACCATTTTAATGAGTTAAACGCGTTTTTTATGTCTAAGGTTACTACTGCGCAGTATTCTTTCGAACCGTACTTCCAGCGCTTGCCTGATATTGCTTCTTCCGCTATTTCAGTGACGCGACAAATAGCATCGACTGTGGATCTTCCCTATCGAAACCCGTACTGGGCTTCCGACAAACATTGATAGGTGTCAATGTGTTTCAATAAGCGATCGCAAATTACACGTTCCAACAATTTGCCTAACGAATCTATCATACAAAGCGGTCTGTAAGAACCTGGATCACCTGGAGGCTTGTTGGGCTTTGGAAGCAACACTAACTTCTGCTTTTTCTACCTCCTCGGGAAAACGCCATTTTGCAGGCATATATTAACGACATGTGAGAAGGCCATCGGGGAATCAGCTACTGCCGCTCTGATGGCAATGTTCGGTATACCATCGGGTCCCGGAGCCTTGCCGTTCTTTAGCCGTTCAGCTGCAGCTAGAATTTCATCCGGTATAACAGGTGGACAAATTGTCAATGTATTGTTATTCACATGCCTCATTTGGGGGCTATCTTTGGGAAAAAGCGTTTCGACTATTTGCTTGAGCAGAGTGGGACATGTTGGCATCTGCTTTTGGCTACTTTTAAACTTTTTCATAACAATTTTGTAGGCGCCACCCCAAGGGTACTCATCAATCTCACTACAAAGCTCTTTGAAACAAGATTTTTTGCTTGCCTTTATTGCATTTTTTATTTGTTTACGCAAGCATTTAAATTCATCTCTCAGAATATCAGATCTGTTTCTTTGGTATTTTCTTCTGGCTTTGTTGCATTCAGACCGCAAGTCTGCGATTTCAGCATTCCACCAATAAACAGGGTTGCGGCTATTTTTGCGCACTTTTCTATTCATAGATGCATCACAAGCCCTAGCTAATACTTTATAAAGTTCATCGGATAGACTATCTGCATAATTGACAATTTTATTAAACTCGAGACCAGTTTACAGAAGATTTTTATTTGGAAAAACAACAACAGTTTTTTTAAATGGTAGAAGTTATAATACTATTTCGGAAACCACCACATTTCCTCATCAGACTTCTTAATTTTAATAGTTATATTTATTCTTCATAACCACTTATCCAATGATTTGAAGGAAGGAGCTCGAAGTTGCAAAGCCCACAAGCTGAATGCTGTGCTACGCTAGCCGAGTGGACTGCTTCCTTTTGTCCATCTTTCTTAAACAAACGAACTACAAACAAGAGTAACTGATCAGCTGCTATTTGAACTTGTTTGTGTGGTTGTTGTTTTGTGTGTTTGCAATTCTGTGTGAAAATTTCATTGGTTGTTATCAATTCTTTGTAATTCCTAGAATGCATTTCATTTGTGTGCATTTTTGTTGTTTTCGGCCTTATACATTTTTAATAATTGACAATTTTATTGAGCTCGAGGCAAAGTACAGAAGATTTTTATTTGGAAAACAACAACAGTTTTTTTTAAATGGTAGAAGCTATAGTACTATTTCGGAAATCACCACATTTTCTCATCAGACTTCTTAATTTTATTAGTTATATTTATTCTTTATAACCAGTTCTCCAAGGCTTTGAAACAAGGAGCTCGGAGTTGCAAAGCCAACACGTTGAATGCTGTGCTACGCTAGCCGAGTGGACTGCTGCGTTTTTCCATCTTGTTTAAACAAACGAACTACAAACAAGAGCAACTGATCTGCTGCTATATGAATTTGTTTGTGCGGTTGTTGTTTGTGTGTTTGCAATTTCATTGGATGTTACCAATTCTTTGTAATTCCTAGAATGCATTTCTGGTGTGTGCATTTTTGTTGTTTTCGACCTTATACATTTTTAATAATTGACAATTTTATTGAGCTCGAGGCCAGTTTACAGAAGATTTTTATTTGGAAAAAAACAACAGTTTTTTTAACTGGTAGAAGTTATGATACTATATCGGAAATCACCACATTTCCTCATCAGACTTCTTAATTTTATTAGTTATATTTATTCTTCATAACCACTTCTCCAAGGCTTTGAACCCAGGAGCTAGGAGTTGCAAAGCCAACACGCTGAATACTGTGCTACGCCAGCCGAGTGGACTGCTGCGTTTTTCCATCTTCCTTAAACAAACCAACTACAAACAAGAGAAACTTATCTGCTGCTGCTATATGAACTTCTTTGTGTGTTTGTTGTTTGTGTGTCTGCAGTTCTTTGTTTGCAATTCATTGGTTGCTACCAATTCTTTGTAATTCCTAGAATGCATTTCTCTTAAATTTTTAATAATTGACAATTTTATTAAACTCGAGACCAGTTGACAGAAGATTTTTATTTGGAAAAACAACAACAGTTTTTTTAAATGGTAGAAGTTATAATACTATTTCGGAAACCACTACATTTCCTCATCATACTTCTTAATTTTATTAGTTATATTTATTCTTCATAACCAGTTCTCCTAGGCTTTGAACCAAGGAGCTCGGAGTTGCAAAGCCAACACGCTGAATGCTGTGCTACGCTAGCCGAGTGGACTGCTGCGTTTTTCCATCTTCCTTAAACAAACCAACTACAAACAAGAGCAACTGATCTGCTGCTATATAAACTTGTTTGAGTGGTTGTTGTTTGTGTGTTTGCAATTCTGTGTGAAAATTTCATTGGTTGTTACCAATTCTTTGTAATACCTAGAATGCATTTCAGGTGTGCTCATCCTTGTATATAAGAATTTTGGTTGTTTTCGGCCTTATAAATTTTTAATAATTGACAATTTTATTGAGCTCGAGGCCAGTTTACAAAAGATTTTTATTTGCAAAAACAACAACAGTTTTTTTAAATGTTAGAAATTATAGTACTATTTCGGAAATCACCACATTTCCTCATCAGAATTCTTAATTTTATTAGTTATATTTATTCTTCATAACCACTTCTCCAAGGCTTTGAACCAAGGAGCTCGGATTTGCAAAGCCAACACGTTGAATGCTGTGCTACGCTAGCCGAGTGGACTGCTGCGTTTTCCATCTTCCTTAAACAAACCAACTAGAAGCAAGAGCAACTGATATGCTGCTATATGCACTTGTTTGTGTGGCTGTGTTTTGCGTGTTTGCAATTCTGTGTGAAAATTTCATTGGTTGTTACCAATTCTTTGTAATACCTAGAATGAATTTCAGGTGTGCTCATCCTTGTATATAAGAATTTTTGTTGTTTTCGGCCTTATATATTTTTAATAATTGATAATTTTATTGAGCTCGAGGCCAGTTTACAAAAGATTTTTATTTGGAAAAACAACAACAGTTTTTTTAAATGGTAGAAATTATAGTACTATTTCGGAAATCACCACATTTCCTCATCATACTTCTTAATTTTATTAGTTATATTTATTCTTCATAACCACTTATTCAAGGCTTGGAACGAAGGAGCTCGAAATTGCAAAGCCAACACGCTGAATGCTGTGCTACGCTAGCCGAGTGGACTGCTGCGTTTTTATACCTTCCTTAAACAAACCAACTACAAACAAGAGCAACTGATCAGCTGCTGTATGAACTTGTTTGTGTGTTTGCAATTCTGTGTGAGACTTTCATTGGTTGTTACCATTTCTTTGTAATTCCTAGAATGCATTTCAGATGTGCTCATCCTTGCATATATGAATTTTTGTTGTTTTGGGCCATTTGGACATTTTTAATAATTGACAATTTTATTGAGCTCGAGGCAAGGTACAGAAGATTTTAAATTGGAACAACAACAACAGTTTTTTTAAATGGTAGAAGTTATAGTACTATTTCGGAAATCACCACATTTCCTCATCAGACTTCTTAATTTTATTAGTTATATTTATTCTTTATAACCACTTCTCCAAGGCTTTGAAGCAAGGAGCTCGGAGTTGCAAAGCCAACACGCTGAATGCTGTGCTACGCTAGCCGAGTGGACTGCTGCGTTTTTCCATCTCCCTTAAACTTATGAACTTGTCTGTGTGATTGTTGTTTGTGTGTTTGCAATTCTGTGTGAAAATTTCATTGGTTGTTACCAATTCCTAGAATGCATTTCAGGTGTGCTCATCCTTGCATATATGAATTTTTGTTGTTTTCGGCCTTATAATTTTTAATAATTGACAATTTTTTTGAGCTCGAGGCAAGGTACAGAAGATTCTTATTTGGAAAAACAACAACAGTTTTTTTAAATGGTAGAAGTTATAGTACTATTTCGGAAATCACCCCATTTCCTCATCAGACTTCTTAATTTTATTAGTTATATTTATTCTTTATAACCACTTCTCCAAAGCTTTGAAGTAAGGACTCGGAGTTGCAAAGCCAACACGCTCAATGCTGTGCTACGCTAGCCGAGTGGACTGCAGCGTTTTTCCAGCTTCCTTAAACAAACCAACTACAAACAAGAGCAACTGATCTGCTGCTATATGAACTTCTTTGTGTGGTTGTTGTTTGTGTGTCTGCAGTTTTGTGTTTGCAATTCATTGGTTGTTACCAATTCTTTGTAATTCCTAGAATGCATTTCAGGTGTGCTCATCCTTGCATATATGCATTTTTGTTGTTTTCGGCCTTATAAATTTTTAATAATTGACAATTTTATTGAGCTCGAGGCCAGTTTACAGAAGATTTTTATTTGGAAAATCAACAACAGTTTTTTTAAATGGTAGAAATTATAGTACTATTTCGGAAATCACCATATTTCCTCATCAGACTTCTAAATTTTATAAGTTATAATTATTCTTCACAACCACTTCTCCAAGGCTTTGAACCAAGGAGCTTGGAGTTGCATAGCCAACACGCTGAATGCTGTGCTACGCTAGCCAAGTGGACTGCTGCGTTTTTTCATCTTCCTTAAACAAACCAACTACAAACAAGAGCAACTGATCTGCTACTGCTATATGAACTTGTTTGTCTGGTTGTTGTTGGTGTGTTTGCAATTCTGTGTGAAAATTTCATTGGATGTTACCAATTCTTTGTAATTCCTAGAATGCATTTCAGGTGTGTGCATTTTTGTTGTTTTCGGCCTTATACATTTTTAATAATTGACAATTTTATTGAGCTCGAGGCAAAGTACAGAAGATTTTTATTTGGAAAACAACAACCGTTTTTTTAAATGGTAGAAGTTATAGTATTATTTCGGAAATCACCACATTTTCTCATCAGACTTCTTAATTTTATTAGTTATATTTATTCTTTATAACCACTTCTCCAAGGCTTTGAAGCAAGGAGCTCGGAGTTGCAAAGCCAACACGCTGAATGCTGTGCTACGCTAGCCGAGTGGACTGCTGCGTTTTTCCATCTTCCTTAAACAAACCAACTACAAACAATAGCAACTGATCTGCTGCTATGTGAACTTGTTTGTGTGTTTGCAATTCTGTGTAAAAATTTCATTTGTTGTTACCAATTCTTTGTAATTCCTAGAATGCATTTCAGGTGTGCTCATCCTTGCATATATGAATTTTTGTTGTTTACGGCCTTATACATTTTGAATAATTCAAAATTTTATTGAGCTCGAGGCCAGTTTACAGAAGATTTTTATTTGAAAAACAACAACAGGTTTTTTAAATGGTAGAAGTTATAGTACTATTTCGGAAATCACCACATTTCCTCATCAGACTTCTTAATTTTGTTCGTTATATTTATTCTTCATAACCACTTCTCCAAGGCTTTGAACCAAAGAGCTCGAAGTTGCAAAGCCAACACGCTGAATGCTGTGCTACGTTTGCCGAGTGGACTGCTGCGTTTTTCCATCTTCCTTAAACAAACCAACTACAAACAAGAGCAACTGATCAGTTGCTATATGAACTTGTTTGTGTGGTTGTTGTTTGTATGTTTGCAATTCTTTGTTGTTCCTAGAATGCATTTCAGGTGTGCTCATCCTTGCATATATGAATCTTTGTTGTTTTCGGCCTTATAAATTTTTAATAATTGACAATTTTATTGAGCTCGAGGCCAGTTTACAAAAGATTTTTATTTGGAAAATCAACAACAGTTTTTTTAAATGGTAGAAATTATAGTACTATTTCGGAAATCACCATATTTCCTCATCAGACTTCTAAATTTTATAAGTTCTAATTATTCTTCACAACCACTTCTCCAAGGCTTTGAACCAAGGAGCTCGGAGTTGCATAGCCAACACGCTGAATGCTGTGCTACGCTAGCCGAGTGGACTGCTGCGTTTTTTCATCTTCCTTAAACAAACCAACTACAAACAAGAGCAACTGATCTGCTACTGCTATATGAACTTGTTTGTCTGGTTGTTGTTTGTGTGTTTGCAATTCTGTGTGAAAATTTCATTGGTTGTTACCAATTCTTTGTAATTCCTAGAATAAATTTCAGGTGTGCTCATCCTTGCATATATGAATTTTTGTTGTTTTCGGCCTTATACATTTTTAATAATTGACAATTTTATTGAGCTCGAGGCCAGTTTACGGAAGACTTTCATTTGGAATATCAACAACAGTTTTTTTAAATGGTAGAAGTTATATTACTATTTCGGAAATCACCACATTTCCTCATCAGACTTCTTAATTTTATTAGTTACATATATACCAACTACAAACAAGAGCAACTGATCAGCTGCTATATGAACTTGTTTGTGTGGTTGTTGTTTGTGTGTTTACAATTCTGTGTAAAAAATTCATTTACAGAAGATTTTTATTTGCAAAAACAACAACAGTTTTTTTAAATGGTAGAAGTTATAATACTATTTCGGAAGTCACCACATTTCCTCATCAGACTTCTTAATTTTATTAGTTATATTTATTCTTCATAACCACTTCTCCAAGGCTTTGAACCAAGGAGCTTGGAGTTGCAAAGCCAACACGCTGAATACTGTGCTACGCCAGCCGAGTGGACTGCAGCGTTTTTCCATCTTCCTTAAACAAACCAACTACAAACAAGAGAAACTGATCTGCTGCTGCTATATGAACTTCTTTGTGTGGTTGTTGTTTGTGTGTCTGCAGTTTTGTGTTTGCAATTCATTGGTTGTTACCAATTCTTTGTAATTCCTAGAATGCATTTCAGGTGTGCTCATCCTTGCATATAAGAATTTTTGTTGTTTTCGGCCTTATACATTTTTAATATTTGACAATTTTATTAAGCTCGAGACCAGTTTACAGAAGATTTTTATTTGGAAAAACAACAACAGTTTTTTTAAATGGTAGAAGTTATAATACTATTTCGGAAACCACCACATTTCCTCATCAGACTTCTTAATTTTATTAGTTATATTTATTCTTCATAACCACTTATCCAATGATTTGAACGAAGGAGCTCGAAGTTGCAAAGCCCACAAGCTGGATGCTGCGCTACGCTAGCCGATTGGACTGCTTCCTTTTGTCAATCTTTCTTAAACAAACCAACTACAAACAAGAGCAACTGATCAGCTGCTATTTGAACTTGTTTGTGTGGTTGTTGTTTTGTGTGTTTGCAATTCTGTGTGAAAATTTCATTGGTTGTTAGCAATTCTTTGTAATTCCTAGAATGCATTTCAGGTGTGTGCATTTTTGTTGTTTTCGGCCTTATACATTTTTAATAATTGACAATTTTATTGAGCTCGAGGCAAAGTACAGAAGATTTTTATTTGGAAAACAACAACAGTTTTTTTAAATGGTAGAAGTTATAGTACTATTTCGGAAATCACCACATTTTCTCTTCAGACTTCTTAATTTTATTAGTTATATTTATTCTTTATAACCACTTCTCCAAGGCTTTGAAGCAAGGAGCTCGGAGTTGCAAAGCCAACACGCTGAATGCTGTGCTACGCTAGCCGAGTGGACTGCTGCGTTTTTCCATCTTCCTTAAACAAACCAACTACAAACAAGAGCAACTGATCAGCTGCTGTATGAACTTGTTTGTGTGTTTGCAATTCTGTGTGAGACTTTCATTGGTTGTTACCATTTCTTTGTAATTCCTAGAATGCATTTCAGATGTGCTCATCCTTGCATATATGAATTTTTGTTGTTTTCGGCCTTATACATTTTTAATAATTGACAATTTTATTGAGCTCGAGGCAAGGTACAGAAGATTTTTAATTGGAACAACAACAACAGTTTTTTTAAATGGTAGAAGTTATAGTACCATTTCGGAAATCACCACATTTCCTCATCAGACTTCTTAATTTTGTTCGTTATATTTATTCTTCATAACCACTTCTCCAAGACTTTGAACCAAAGAGCTCGAAGTTGCAAAGCCAACACGCTGAATGCTGTGCTACGCTAGCCGAGTGGACTGCTGCGTTTTTCCATCTTCCTTAAACAAACCAACTACAAACAAGAGCAACTGATCAGTTGCTATATGAACTTGTTTGTGTGGTTGTTGTTTGTATGTTTGCAATTCTTTGTTGTTCCTAGAATGCATTTCAGGTGTGCTCATCCTTGCATATATGAATCTTTGTTGTTTTCGGCCTTATAAATTTTTAATAATTGACAATTTTATTGAGCTCGAGGCCAGTTTACAAAAGATTTTTATTTGGAAAATCAACAACAGTTTTTTTAAATGGTAGAAATTATAGTACTATTTCGGAAATCACCATATTTCCTCATCAGACTTCTAAATTTTATAAGTTATAATTATTCTTCACAACCACTTCTCCAAGGCTTTGAACCAACGAGCTCGGAGTTGCATAGCGAACACGCTGAATACTGTGCTACGCCAGCCGAGTGGACTGCTGCGTTTTTCCATCTTCCTTAAACAAACCAACTACAAACAAGAGAAACTGATCTGCTGCTGCTATATGAACTTCTTTGTGTGGTTGTTGTTTGTGTGTCTGCAGTTTTGTGTTTGCAATTCATTGGTTGTTACCAATTCTTTGTAATTCCTAGAATGCATTTCAGGTGTGCTCATCCTTGCATATATGAATTTTTGTT
The DNA here is from genome assembly GCA_963971545.1 of Philophylla caesio. Classification (NCBI taxonomy): domain Eukaryota; kingdom Metazoa; phylum Arthropoda; class Insecta; order Diptera; family Tephritidae; genus Philophylla; species Philophylla caesio. Next base: position 103,427,528 of record OZ020604.1, read on the forward strand.
GTTTTCGGCCTTATACATTTTTAATAATTGACAATTTTATTAAACTCGAGACCAGTTTACAGAAGATTTTTATTTGGAAAAACAACAACAGTTTTTTTAAATGGTAGAAGTTATAATACTATTTCGGAAACCACCACATTTCCTCATCAGACTTCTTAATTTTATTAGTTATATTTATTCTTCATAACCACTTATCCAATGATTTGAACGAAGGAGCTCGAAGTTGCAAAGCCCACAAGCTGGATGCTGTGCTACGCTAGCCGATTGGACTGCTTCCTTTTGTCCATCTTTCTTAAACAAACCAACTACAAACAAGAGCAACTGATCAGCTGCTATTTGAACTTGTTTGCGTGGTTGTTGTTTTGTGTGTTTGCAATTCTGTGTGAAAATTTCATTGGTTGTTACCAATTCTTTGTAATTCCTAGAATGCATTTCAGGTGTGTGCATTTTTGTTGTTTTCGGCCTTATACATTTTTAATAATTGACAATTTTATTGAGCTCGAGGCAAAGTACAGAAAATTTTTATTTGGAAAACAACAACAGTTTTTTTAAATGGTAGAAGTTATAGTACTATTTCGGAAATCACCACATTTTCTCATTAGACTTCTTAATTTTATTAGTTATATTTATTCTTTATAACCAGTTCTCCAAGGCTTTGAACCAAGGAGCTCGGAGTTGCAAAGCCAACACGCTGAATGCTGTGCTACGCTAGCCGAGTGGACTGCTGCGTTTTTCCATCTTGTTTAAACAAACGAACTACAAACAAGAGCAACTGATCTGCTGCTATATGAACTTGTTTGTGCGATTGTTGTTTGTGATTTTGCAATTCTGTGTGAAAATTTCATTGGATGTTACCAATTCTTTGTAATTCCTAGAATGCATTTCAGGTGTGCTCATCCTTGCATATATGAATTTTTGTTGTTTTCGGCCTTATACATTTTTAATAATTGACAATTTTATTAAACTCGAGACCAGTTTACAGAAGATTTTTATTTGGAAAAACAACAACAGTTTTTTTAAATGGTAGAAGTTATAATACTATTTCGGAAACCACCACATTTCCTCATCAGACTTCTTAATTTTATTAGTTATATTTATTCTTCATAACCACTTATTCAATGATTTGAACGAAGGAGCTCGAAGCTGCAAAGCCCACACGCTGAATGCTGTGCTACGCTAGCCGAGTGGACTGCTTCCTTTTGTCCATCTTTCTTAAACAAACCGACTACAAACAAGAGCAACTGATCAGCTGCTATTTGAACTTGTTTGTGTGGTTGTTGATTATGTGTTTGCAATTCTGTGTGAAAATTTCATTGGATGTTACCAATTCTTTGTAATTCCTAGAATGCATTTCAGGTGTGTGCATTTTTGTTGTTTTCGGCCTTATACATTTTTAATAATTGACAATTTTATTGAGCTCGGGGCAAAGTACAGAAGATTTTTATTTGGAAAACAACAACAGTTTTTTTAAATGGTAGAAGTTATAGTACTATTTCGGAAATCACCACATTTTCTCATCAGACTTCTTAATTTTATTAGTTATATTTATTCTTTATAACCAGTTCTCCAAGGCTTTGAACCAAGGAGCTCGGAGTTGCAAAGCCAACACGCTGAATGCTGTGCTACGCTAGCCGTGTGGACTGCTGCGTTTTTCCATCTTGTTTAAACAAACGAATTACAAACAAGAGCAACTGATCTGCTGCTATATGAACTTGTTTGTGTGGTTGTTGTTTGTGTGTTTGCAATTCTGTGTGCAAATTTCATTGGTTGTTGCCAATTCTTTGTAATTCTTAGAATGCGTTTCAGGTGTGCTCATCCTTCCATATATGAATTTTTGTTGTTTTCGGCCTTATAAATTTTTAATAATTGACAATTTTTTTGAACTCGAGGCCAGCTTAGAAGTTATAATACTATTTCCGAAATCGCCACATTTCCTCATCGGACTTCTTAATTGTATTAGTTATATTTATTCTTCATAACCACTTCTCCAAGGCTTTGAACCAAGGAGCTTGGAGTTGCATAGCCAACACGCTGAATACTGTGCTACGCTAGCCGAGTGGACTGCTGCTTTTTTCATCTTCCTTAAACAAACCAACTACAAACAAGAACAACTGATCTGCTACTGCTATATGAACTTGTTTGTCTGGTTGTTGTTTGTGTGTTTGCAATTCTGTGGGAAAACTTCATTAGTTGTTACCAATTCTTTGTAATTCCTAGAATAAATTTCAGGTGTGCTTATCCTTGCATATATGCATTTTTCTTGTTTTCGGCCTTATAAATTTTTAATAATTGACAATTTTTTTGAGCTCGAGGCCAGTTTACAGAAGATTTATATTTGGAAAATCAACTACAGTTTTTTTAAATGGTGGAAGTTATAGTACTATTTCGGAAATCACCACATTTCCTCATCAGACTTCTTAATTTTATTAGTTATATTTATTCTTTATAACCACTTCTCCAAGGCTTTGAACCAAGGAGCTCGGAGTTGCAAAGCCAACACGATGAATGCTGTGCTACGCTAGCCGAGTGGACTGCTGCGTTTTTCCATCTTCCTTAAACAAACCAACTACAAACAATAGCAACTGATCTGCTGCTATGTGAACTTGTTTGTGTGTTTGCAATTCTGTGTGAAAATTTCATTTGTTGTTACCAATTATTTGTAATTCCTAGAATGCATTTCAGGTGTGCTCATCCTTGCATATATGAATTTTTGTTGTTTACGGCCTTATACATTTTGAATAATTTAAAATTTTATTGAGCGCGAGGCCAGTTTACAGAAGTTTTTTATTTGAAAAGCACCACAGTTTTTTTAAATGGTAGAAGTTAAAGTACTATTTCGGAAATCACCACATTTCCTAATCAGACTTCTTAATTTTGTTAGTTATATTTATTCTTCATAACCACTTCTCCAAGGCTTTGAACCAAGGAGCTCGAAGTTGCAAAGCCAACACGCTGAATGCTGTGCTACGCTAGCCGAGTGGACTGCTGCGGATTTCCATCTTCCTTAAACAAACCAACTAGAAGCAAGAGCAACTGATATGCTGCTATATCAACTTGTTTGTGTGGTTGTGTTTTGCGTGTTTGCAATTCTGTGTGAAAATTTCATCGGTTGTTACCAATTCTTTGTAATTCCTAGAATGCATTTCAGGTGTACTCATCTTTGCATATATGAATTTTGGTTGTTTTCGGCCTTATAAATTTTTAATAATTAACAATTTTATTGAGCTCGAGGCCAGTTTACAGAAGATTTTATTTGGAAAAACAACAAAAGTTTTTTTAAATGGTAGAAATTATAGTACTATTTCGGAAATCACCACATTTCCTCATCAGACTTCTAAATTTTATTAGTTATATTTATTCTTCATAACCACTTCTCCAAGGCTTTGAACCAAGGAGCTCGGAGTTGCAAAGCCAACACGCAGAATGCTGTGCTACGCTAGCCGAGTGGACTGCTGCGTTTTTCCATTTTCCTTAAACAAACCAACTACAAACAAAAGCAACTGTCCTGCTACTGCTATATGAACTTATTTGTGTGGTTGTTGTTTGTGTGTCTGCAGTTTTGTGTTTGCAATTCATTGGTTGTTACCAATTCTTTGTAATTCCTAGAATGCATTTCAGGTGTGCTCATCCTTGCATATAAGAATTTTTGTTGTTTTCGGCCTTATACATTTTTAATATTTGACAATTTTATTAAGCTCGAGACCAGTTTACAGAAGATTTTTATTTGGAAAAACAACAACAGTTTTTTTAAATGGTAGAAGTTATAATACTATTTCGGAAACCACCACATTTCCTCATCAGACTTCTTAATTTTATTAGTTATATTTATTCTTCATAACCACTTATCCAATGATTTGAACGAAGGAGCTCGAAGTTGCAAAGCCCACAAGCTGGATGCTGCGCTACGCTAGCCGATTGGACTGCTTCCTTTTGTCAATCTTTCTTAAACAAACCAACTACAAACAAGAGCAACTGATCAGCTGCTATTTGAACTTGTTTGTGTGGTTGTTGTTTTGTGTGTTTGCAATTCTGTGTGAAAATTTCATTGGTTGTTAGCAATTCTTTGTAATTCCTAGAATGCATTTCAGGTGTGTGCATTTTTGTTGTTTTCGGCCTTATACATTTTTAATAATTGACAATTTTATTGAGCTCGAGGCAAAGTACAGAAGATTTTTATTTGGAAAACAACAACAGTTTTTTTAAATGGTAGAAGTTATAGTACTATTTCGGAAATCACCACATTTTCTCTTCAGACTTCTTAATTTTATTAGTTATATTTATTCTTTATAACCACTTCTCCAAGGCTTTGAAGCAAGGAGCTCGGAGTTGCAAAGCCAACACGCTGAATGCTGTGCTACGCTAGCCGAGTGGACTGCTGCGTTTTTCCATCTTCCTTAAACAAACCAACTACAAACAAGAGCAACTGATCAGCTGCTGTATGAACTTGTTTGTGTGTTTGCAATTCTGTGTGAGACTTTCATTGGTTGTTACCATTTCTTTGTAATTCCTAGAATGCATTTCAGATGTGCTCATCCTTGCATATATGAATTTTTGTTGTTTTCGGCTTTATACATTTTTAATAATTGACAATTTTATTGAGCTCGAGGCAAGGTACAGAAGATTTTTAATTGGAACAACAACAACAGTTTTTTTAAATGGTAGAAGTTATAGTACCATTTCGGAAATCACCACATTTCCTCATCAGACTTCTTAATTTTGTTCGTTATATTTATTCTTCATAACCACTTCTCCAAGACTTTGAACCAAAGAGCTCGAAGTTGCAAAGCCAACACGCTGAATGCTGTGCTACGCTAGCCGAGTGGACTGCTGCGTTTTTCCATCTTCCTTAAACAAACCAACTACAAACAAGAGCAACTGATCAGTTGCTATATGAACTTGTTTGTGTGGTTGTTGTTTGTATGTTTGCAATTCTTTGTTGTTCCTAGAATGCATTTCAGGTGTGCTCATCCTTGCATATATGAATCTTTGTTGTTTTCGGCCTTATAAATTTTTAATAATTGACAATTTTATTGAGCTCGAGGCCAGTTTACAAAAGATTTTTATTTGGAAAATCAACAACAGTTTTTTTAAATGGTAGAAATTATAGTACTATTTCGGAAATCACCATATTTCCTCATCAGACTTCTAAATTTTATAAGTTATAATTATTCTTCACAACCACTTCTCCAAGGCTTTGAACCAACGAGCTCGGAGTTGCATAGCCAACACGCTGAATACTGTGCTACGCCAGCCGAGTGGACTGCTGCGTTTTTCCATCTTCCTTAAACAAACCAACTACAAACAAGAGAAACTGATCTGCTGCTGCTATATGAACTTCTTTGTGTGGTTGTTGTTTGTGTGTCTGCAGTTTTGTGTTTGCAATTCATTGGTTGTTACCAATTCTTTGTAATTCCTAGAATGCATTTCAGGTGTGCTCATCCTTGCATATATGAATTTTTGTTGTTTTCGGCCTTATACATTTTTAATAATTGACAATTTTATTAAACTCGAGACCAGTTTACAGAAGATTTTTATTTGGAAAAACAACAACAGTTTTTTTAAATGGTAGAAGTTATAATACTATTTCGGAAACCACCACATTTCCTCATCAGACTTCTTAATTTCATTAGTTATATTTATTCTTCATAACCACTTATCCAATGATTTGAACGAAGGAGCTCGAAGTTGCAAAGCCCACAAGCTGGATGCTGTGCTACGCTAGCCGATTGGACTGCTTCCTTTTGTCCATCTTTCTTAAACAAACCAACTACAAACAAGAGCAACTGATCAGCTGCTATTTGAACTTGTTTGCGTGGTTGTTGTTTTGTGTGTTTGCAATTCTGTGTGAAAATTTCATTGGTTGTTACCAATTCTTTGTAATTCCTAGAATGCATTTCAGGTGTGTGCATTTTTGTTGTTTTCGGCCTTATACATTTTTAATAATTGACAATTTTATTGAGCTCGAGGCAAAGTACAGAACATTTTTATTTGGAAAACAACAACAGTTTTTTTAAATGGTAGAAGTTATAGTACTATTTCGGAAATCACCACATTTTCTCATTAGACTTCTTAATTTTATTAGTTATATTTATTCTTTATAACCAGTTCTCCAAGGCTTTGAACCAAGGAGCTCGGAGTTGCAAAGCCAACACGCTGAATGCTGTGCTACGCTAGCCGAGTGGACTGCTGCGTTTTTCCATCTTGTTTAAACAAACGAACTACAAACAAGAGCAACTGATCTGCTGCTATATGAACTTGTTTGTGCGATTGTTGTTTGTGATTTTGCAATTCTGTGTGAAAATTTCATTGGATGTTACCAATTCTTTGTAATTCCTAGAATGCATTTCAGGTGTGCTCATCCTTGCATATATGAATTTTTGTTGTTTTCGGCCTTATACATTTTTAATAATTGACAATTTTATTAAACTCGAGACCAGTTTACAGAAGATTTTTATTTGGAAAAACAACAACAGTTTTTTTAAATGGTAGAAGTTATAATACTATTTCGGAAACCACCACATTTCCTCATCAGACTTCTTAATTTTATTAGTTATATTTATTCTTCATAACCACTTATTCAATGATTTGAACGAAGGAGCTCGAAGCTGCAAAGCCCACACGCTGAATGCTGTGCTACGCTAGCCGAGTGGACTGCTTCCTTTTGTCCATCTTTCTTAAACAAACCGACTACAAACAAGAGCAACTGATCAGCTGCTATTTGAACTTGTTTGTGTGGTTGTTGATTATGTGTTTGCAATTCTGTGTGAAAATTTCATTGGATGTTACCAATTCTTTGTAATTCCTAGAATGCATTTCAGGTGTGTGCATTTTTGTTGTTTTCGGCCTTATACATTTTTAATAATTGACAATTTTATTGAGCTCGGGGCAAAGTACAGAAGATTTTTATTTGGAAAACAACAACAGTTTTTTTAAATGGTAGAAGTTATAGTACTATTTCGGAAATCACCACATTTTCTCATCAGACTTCTTAATTTTATTAGTTATATTTATTCTTTATAACCAGTTCTCCAAGGCTTTGAACCAAGGAGCTCGGAGTTGCAAAGCCAACACGCTGAATGCTGTGCTACGCTAGCCGTGTGGACTGCTGCGTTTTTCCATCTTGTTTAAACAAACGAATTACAAACAAGAGCAACTGATCTGCTGCTATATGAACTTGTTTGTGTGGTTGTTGTTTGTGTGTTTGCAATTCTGTGTGCAAATTTCATTGGTTGTTGCCAATTCTTTGTAATTCTTAGAATGCGTTTCAGGTGTGCTCATCCTTCCATATATGAATTTTTGTTGTTTTCGGCCTTATAAATTTTTAATAATTGACAATTTTTTTGAACTCGAGGCCAGCTTAGAAGTTATAATACTATTTCCGAAATCGCCACATTTCCTCATCGGACTTCTTAATTGTATTAGTTATATTTATTCTTCATAACCACTTCTCCAAGGCTTTGAACCAAGGAGCTTGGAGTTGCATAGCCAACACGCTGGATACTGTGCTACGATAGCCGAGTGGACTGCTGCTTTTTTCATCTTCCTTAAACAAACCAACTACAAACAAGAACAACTGATCTGCTACTGCTATATGAACTTGTTTGTCTGGTTGTTGTTTGTGTGTTTGCAATTCTGTGGGAAAACTTCATTAGTTGTTACCAATTCTTTGTAATTCCTAGAATAAATTTCAGGTGTGCTTATCCTTGCATATATGCATTTTTCTTGTTTTCGGCCTTATAAATTTTTAATAATTGACAATTTTTTTGAGCTCGAGGCCAGTTTACAGAAGATTTATATTTGGAAAATCAACTACAGTTTTTTTAAATGGTGGAAGTTATAGTACTATTTCGGAAATCACCACATTTCCTCATCAGACTTCTTAATTTTATTAGTTATATTTATTCTTTATAACCACTTCTCCAAGGCTTTGAACCAAGGAGCTCGGAGTTGCAAAGCCAACACGATGAATGCTGTGCTACGCTAGCCGAGTGGACTGCTGCGTTTTTCCATCTTCCTTAAACAAACCAACTACAAACAATAGCAACTGATCTGCTGCTATGTGAACTTGTTTGTGTGTTTGCAATTCTGTGTGAAAATTTCATTTGTTGTTACCAATTATTTGTAATTCCTAGAATGCATTTCAGGTGTGCTCATCCTTGCATATATGAATTTTTGTTGTTTACGGCCTTATACATTTTGAATAATTTAAAATTTTATTGAGCGCGAGGCCAGTTTACAGAAGATTTTTATTTGAAAAGCACCACAGTTTTTTTAAATGGTAGAAGTTAAAGTACTATTTCGGAAATCACCACATTTCCTAATCAGACTTCTTAATTTTGTTAGTTATATTTATTCTTCATAACCACTTCTCCAAGGCTTTGAACCAAGGAGCTCGAAGTTGCAAAGCCAACACGCTGAATGCTGTGCTACGCTAGCCGAGTGGACTGCTGCGGATTTCCATCTTCCTTAAACAAACCAACTAGAAGCAAGAGCAACTGATATGCTGCTATATCAACTTGTTTGTGTGGTTGTGTTTTGCGTGTTTGCAATTCTGTGTGAAAATTTCAACGGTTGTTACCAATTCTTTGTAATTCCTAGAATGCATTTCAGGTGTACTCATCTTTGCATATATGAATTTTGGTTGTTTTCGGCCTTATAAATTTTTAATAATTAACAATTTTATTGAGCTCGAGGCCAGTTTACAGAAGATTTTATTTGGAAAAACAACAAAAGTTTTTTTAAATGGTAGAAATTATAGTACTATTTCGGAAATCACCACATTTCCTCATCAGACTTCTAAATTTTATTAGTTATATTTATTCTTCATAACCACTTCTCCAAGGCTTTGAACCAAGGAGCTCGGAGTTGCAAAGCCAACACGCAGAATGCTGTGCTACGCTAGCCGAGTGGACTGCTGCGTTTTTCCATTTTCCTTAAACAAACCAACTACAAACAAAAGCAACTGTCCTGCTACTGCTATATGAACTTATTTGTGTGGTTGTTGTTTGTGTGTTTGCAATTCTGTGTGAAAATTTCATTAGTTGTTATTAATTCTTTGTAATTCCTAGAATGCATTTCAGGTGTGCTCATCCTTGCATATATGAATTTTTGTTGTTTACGGCCTTATACATTTTGAATAATTCAAAATTTTATTAAGCTCGAGGCCAGTTTACAGAAGATTTTTATTTGAAAAGCAACAACAGCTTTTTTTAAATGGTAGAAGTTATAGTACTATTTCGGAAATCACTACATTTCCTCATCAGACTTCCTAATTTTGTTAGTTATATTTATTCTTTATAACCACTTCTCCAAGGCTTTGAACCAAGAAGCTCGAAGTTGCAAAGCTAACACGCTGAATGCTGTGCTACGCTAGCCGAGTGGACTGCTGCGTTTTTCCATCTTCCTTAAACAAACCAACTACAAACAAGAGCAACTGATCTGCTACTGCTACATGAACTTGTTAATCTGGTTGTTGTTTGTGTGTTTGCAATTCTGTGTGAAAATTTCATTGGTTGTTGCCAATTCTTTGTAATTCCTAGAATAAATTTCAGGTGTGCTCATCCTTGCATATATGAATTTTTGTTGTTTTCGGCCTTATAAATTTTTAATAATTGACAATTTTATTGAGCTCGAGGCCAGTTTACAAAAGATTTTTATTTGGAAAAACAACAACAGTTTTTTTAAATGGTAGAAATTATAGTACTATTTCGGAAATCACCACATTTCCTCATCAGACTTCTAAATTTTATAAGTTATAATTATTCTTCACAACCACTTTTCCAAGGCTTTGAGCCAAGGAGCTCGGAGTTGCATAGCCAACACGCTGAATGCTGTGCTACGCTAGCCGAGTGGACTGCTGCGTTTTTTCATCTTCCTTAAACAAACCAACTACAAACAAGAGCAACTGATCTGCTACTGTTGTATGAACTTGTTTGTGTGGTTGTTGTTTGTGTGTTTGCAATTCTGTGTGAAAATTTCCGTGGTTGTTACCTAGAATGCATTTCAGGTGTGCTCATCCTTGCATATATGATATTTTGTTGTTTTCGGCCTTATAAAGTTTTAATAATTGACAATTTTATTGAGCTCGAGGCCAGTTTACAAAAGATTTTTATTTGGAAAAACAACAAAAGTTTTTTTAAATGGTAGAAATTATAGTACTATTTCGGAAATCACCACATTTCCTAATCAGACTTCTTAATTTTGTTAGTTATATTTATTCTTCATAACCACTTCTCCAAGGCTTTGAACCAAGGAGCTCGAAGTTGCAAAGCCAACACGCTGAATGCTGTGCTACGCTAGCCGAGTGGACTGCTGCGGATTTCCATCTTCCTTAAACAAACCAACTAGAAGCAAGAGCAACTGATATGCTGCTATATCAACTTGTTTGTGTGGTTGTGTTTTGCGTGTTTGCAATTCTGTGTGAAAATTTCATCGGTTGTTACCAATTCTTTGTAATTCCTAGAATGCATTTCAGGTGTACTCATCTTTGCATATATGAATTTTGGTTGTTTTCGGCCTTATAAATTTTTAATAATTAACAATTTTATTGAGCTCGAGGCCAGTTTACAGAAGATTTTATTTGGAAAAACAACAAAAGTTTTTTTAAATGGTAGAAATTATAGTACTATTTCGGAAATCACCACATTTCCTCATCAGACTTCTAAATTTTATTAGTTATATTTATTCTTCATAACCACTTCTCCAAGGCTTTGAACCAAGGAGCTCGGAGTTGCAAAGCCAACACGCAGAATGCTGTGCTACGCTAGCCGAGTGGACTGCTGCGTTTTTCCATTTTCCTTAAACAAACCAACTACAAACAAAAGCAACTGTCCTGCTACTGCTATATGAACTTATTTGTGTGGTTGTTGTTTGTGTGTTTGCAATTCTGTGTGAAAATTTCATTAGTTGTTATTAATTCTTTGTAATTCCTAGAATGCATTTCAGGTGTGCTCATCCTTGCATATATGAATTTTTGTTGTTTACGGCCTTATACATTTTGAATAATTCAAAATTTTATTAAGCTCGAGGCCAGTTTACAGAAGATTTTTATTTGAAAAGCAACAACAGCTTTTTTTAAATGGTAGAAGTTATAGTACTATTTCGGAAATCACTACATTTCCTCATCAGACTTCCTAATTTTGTTAGTTATATTTATTCTTTATAACCACTTCTCCAAGGCTTTGAACCAAGAAGCTCGAAGTTGCAAAGCTAACACGCTGAATGCTGTGCTACGCTAGCCGAGTGGACTGCTGCGTTTTTCCATCTTCCTTAAACAAACCAACTACAAACAAGAGCAACTGATCTGCTACTGCTATATGAACTTGTTAATCTGGTTGTTGTTTGTGTGTTTGCAATTCTGTGTGAAAATTTCATTGGTTGTTGCCAATTCTTTGTAATTCCTAGAATAAATTTCAGGTGTGCTCATCCTTGCATATATGAATTTTTGTTGTTTTCGGCCTTATAAATTTTTAATAATTGACAATTTTATTGAGCTCGAGGCCAGTTTACAAAAGATTTTTATTTGGAAAAACAACAACAGTTTTTTTAAATGGTAGAAATTATAGTACTATTTCGGAAATCACCACATTTCCTCATCAGACTTCTAAATTTTATAAGTTATAATTATTCTTCACAACCACTTTTCCAAGGCTTTGAGCCAAGGAGCTCGGAGTTGCATAGCCAACACGCTGAATGCTGTGCTACGCTAGCCGAGTGGACTGCTGCGTTTTTTCATCTTCCTTAAACAAACCAACTACAAACAAGAGCAACTGATCTGCTACTGTTGTATGAACTTGTTTGTGTGGTTGTTGTTTGTGTGTTTGCAATTCTGTGTGAAAATTTCCGTGGTTGTTACCTAGAATGCATTTCAGGTGTGCTCATCCTTGCATATATGATATTTTGTTGTTTTCGGCCTTATAAAGTTTTAATAATTGACAATTTTATTGAGCTCGACGCCAGTTTACGGAAGATTTTCATTTGGAATATCAACAACAGTTTTTTTAAATGGTAGAAGTTATAGTACTATTTCGGAAATCACCACATTTCCTCATCAGAATTCTTAATTTTGTTAGTTATATTTATTCTTCATAACCACTTCTCCAAGGCTTTGAACCAAGGAGCTCGAAGTTGCAAAGCCAACACTCTGAATGCTGTGCTACGCTAGCCGAGTGGACTGCTGCGTTTTTTCATCTTCCTTAAACAACCCAACTACAAACAAGAGCAACTGATCTGCTGCTGCTATATGAACTTGTTTGTGTGGTTGTTGTTTGTGTGTTTGCAATTCTGTGTGAAAATTTCGTTCGTTGTTACCTAGAATGCATTTCAGGTGTGCTCATCCTTGCATATATGATATTTTGTTGTTTTCGGCCTTATAAAGTTTTAATAATTGACAATTTTATTGAGCTCGAGGCCAGTTTACAAAAGATTTTTATTTGGAAAAACAACAAAAGTTTTTTTAAATGGTAGAAGTTATATTACCATTTCGGAAATCACCATATTTCCTAATCAGACTTCTTAATTTTATTAGTTATATACCAACTACAAACAAGAGCAACTGATCCGCTGCTGCTATATGAACTTGTTTGTGTGGCTGTTGTTTGTGTGTTTGCAATTCTGTGTGAAAACTTCATTGGTTGTTACCAATTCTTTGTAATTCCTAGAATGCATTTCAGGTGTGCTCATCCTTGCATATATGAATCTTTGTTGTTTTCGGCCTTATAAATTTTTAATAATTGACAATTTTATTGAGCTCGACGCCAGTTTACGGAAGATTTTCATTTGGAATATCAACAACAGTTTTTTTAAATGGTAGAAGTTATAGTACTATTTCGGAAATCACCACATTTCCTCATCAGAATTCTTAATTTTGTTAGTTATATTTATTCTTCATAACCACTTCTCCAAGGCTTTGAACCAAGGAGCTCGAAGTTGCAAAGCCAACACTCTGAATGCTGTGCTACGCTAGCCGAGTGGACTGCTGCGTTTTTTCATCTTCCTTAAACAACCCAACTACAAACAAGAGCAACTGATCTGCTGCTGCTATATGAACTTGTTTGTGTGGTTGTTGTTTGTGTGTTTGCAATTCTGTGTGAAAATTTCGTTCGTTGTTACCTAGAATGCATTTCAGGTGTGCTCATCCTTGCATATATGAATTTTTGTTGTTTTCGGCCTTATAAAGATTTAATAATTGACTATTTTATTGAGCTCGAAACCAGTTTACAGAAGATTTTTATTTGGAAAAACAACAAAAGTTTTTTTAAATGGTAGAAGTTATAGTACTATTTCGGAAATCACCGCATTTCCTCATCAGACTTCTTAATTTTATTAGTTATATACCAACTACAAACAAGAGCAACTGATCCGCTGCTGCTATATGAACTTGTTTGTGTGGTTGTTGTTTGTGTGTTTGCAATTCTGTGTGAAAATTTCATTGGTTGTTACGAATTCTTTGTAATTCCTAGAATGCATTTCAGGTGTGCTCATCCTTGCATATATGAATCTTTGTTGTTTTCGGCCTTATAAATTTTTATTAATTGACAATTTTATTGAGCTCGAGGCCAGTTTACAAAAGATTTTTATTTGGAAAATCAACAACAGTCTTTTTAAATGGTAGAAATTATAGTACTATTTCGGAAATCACCACATTTCTTCATCAAACTTCTAAATTTTATAAGTTATATTTATTCTTCACAACCACTTCTCCAAGGCTTTGATCCAAGGAGCTCGGAGTTGCAAAGCCAACACGCTGAATGCTGTGCTACGCTAGCCAAGTGGACTGCTGCGTTTTTCCATCTTCCTTAAACAAACCAACTACAAACAATAGCAACTGATCTGCTGCTATATGAACTTGTTTGTGTGGTTATTGTATGTGTGTTTGCAATTCTGTGTGAAGATTTCATTTGTTGTTACCAATTCTTTGTAATTCCTAGAATGCATTTCAGGTGTGCTCATCCTTGCATTTATGAATTTTTGTTGTTTTCGGCCTTATACATTTTGAACAATTGAAAATTTTATTGTGCTCGAGGCCAGTTTACAGAAGATTTTTATTTGAAAAAACAACAACAGCTTTTTTTAAATGGTAAAAGTTATAGTACTATTTCGGAAATCACCACATTTCCTCATCAGACTTCTTAATTTTGTTAGTTATATTTATTCTTCATAACCACTTCTCCAAGGCTTTGAATCAAGGAGCTCGAAGTTGCAAAGCCAAGACGCTGAATGCTGTGCTACGCTAGCCGAGTGGACTGCTGCGTTTTTCCATCTTCCTTAAACAAACCAACTACAAACAAAAGCAACTGTCCTGCTATTGCTATATAAACTTATTTGTGTGGTTGTTGTTTGTGTGTTTGCAATTCTGTGTGAAAATTTCATTGGTTGTTATTAATTCTTTGTAATTCCTAGAATGCATTTCAGGTGTGCTCATCCTTGCATATATGAATTTTTGTTGTTTACGGCCTTATACATTTTGAATAATTCAAAATTTTATTAAGCTCGAGGCCAGTTTACAGACGATTTTTATTTGAAAAGCAACAACAGTTTTTTTAAATGGTAGAAGTTATAGTACTATTTCGGAAATCACCACATTTCCTTATCAGACTTCTAAATTTTATAAGTTATATTTATTCTTCACAACCACTTCTCCAAGGCTTTGAACCAAGGAGCTCGCGGAGTTGCAAAGCCAACACGCTGAATGCTGTGCTACGCTAGCCGAGTGGACTGCTGCGTTTTTCCATCTTCCTTAAACAAACCAACTACAAACAATAGCAACTGATCTGCTGCTATATGAACTTGTTTGTGTGGTTATTGTTTGTGTGTTTGCAATTCTGTGTGAAAATTTCATTTGTTGTTACCAATTCTTTGTAATTCCTAGAATGCATTTCAGGTGTGCTCATCCTTGCATATATTAATTTTTGTTGTTTACGGCCTTATACATTTTAAACAATTGAAAATTTTATTGAGCTCGAGGCAAAGTACAGAAGCTTTTTATTTGGAAAACAACAACAGTTTTTTTAAATGGTAGAAGTTATAGTACTATTTCGGAAATCACCACATTTTCTCATCAGACTTCTTAATTTTGTTAGTTATATTTATTCTTCATAACCACTTTTCCAAGGCTTTGAATCAAGGAGCTCGGAGCTGCAAAGCCAACACGCTGAATGCTGTGCTACGCTAGCCGAGTGGACTGCTGCGTTTTTCCATCTTCCTTAAACAAACCAACTACAAACAATAGCAACTGATCTGCTGCTATATGAACTTGTTTGTGTGTTTGCAATTCTGTGTGAAAATTTCTTTGGTTGTTACCAATTCTTTGTAATTCCTAGAATGCCTTCCAGGTGTGCTCATCCTTGCTTATACGAATATTTATTGTTTTCGGCTTTATAAATTTTTAATAATTGAAAATTTTATTAAGCTCGAGCTAGTTTACAAAATATTTTTATTTGGA
Source organism: Philophylla caesio (assembly GCA_963971545.1). Lineage (NCBI taxonomy): Eukaryota > Metazoa > Arthropoda > Insecta > Diptera > Tephritidae > Philophylla > Philophylla caesio. The sequence continues at coordinate 103,442,970 of OZ020604.1, forward strand.
AAATCAACAGCAGTTTTTTTAAATGGTAGAAATTATAGTACTATTTCGGAAATCACCACATTTCCTCATCAGACTTCTAAATTTTATAAGTATTATTTATTCTTCACAACCACTTCTCCAAGGCTTTGAACCAAGGAGCTCGGAGTTGCAAAGCCAACACTCTGAATGCTGTGCTGCGCTAGCCGCGTTTACTGTTGCGTTTTTTCATCTTCCTTAAACAAACCAACTACAAACAAGAGCAACTGATCTGCTGGTATATGAACTTGTTTGCGTGGTTGTTGTTTGAGTGTTTGCAATTATGTGTGAAAATTTCCGTGGTTGTTACCTAGAACGCATTTCAGGTGTGCTCATCCTTGCATATATTAATTTTTGTTGTTTACGGCCTTATACATTTTAAACAATTGAAAATTTTATTGAGCTCGAGGCAAAGTACAGAAGCTTTTTATTTGGAAAACAACAACAGTTTTTTTAAATGGTAGAAGTTATAGTACTATTTCGGAAATCACCACATTTTCTCATCAGACTTCTTAATTTTGTTAGTTATATTTATTCTTCATAACCACTTTTCCAAGGCTTTGAATCAAGGAGCTCGGAGCTGCAAAGCCAACACGCTGAATGCTGTGCTACGCTAGCCGAGTGGACTGCTGCGTTTTTCCATCTTCCTTAAACAAACCAACTACAAACAATAGCAACTGATCTGCTGCTATATGAACTTGTTTGTGTGTTTGCAATTCTGTGTGAAAATTTCTTTGGTTGTTACCAATTCTTTGTAATTCCTAGAATGCCTTCCAGGTGTGCTCATCCTTGCTTATACGAATATTTATTGTTTTCGGCTTTATAAATTTTTAATAATTGAAAATTTTATTAAGCTCGAGCTAGTTTACAAAATATTTTTATTTGGAAAATCAACAACAGTTTTTTTAAATGGTAGAAATTATAGTACTATTTCGGAAATCACCACATTTCCTCATCAGACTTCTAAATTTTATAAGTATTATTTATTCTTCACAACCACTTCTCCAAGGCTTTGAACCAAGGAGCTCGGAGTTGCAAAGCCAACACTCTGAATGCTGTGCTGCGCTAGCCGCGTTTACTGTTGCGTTTTTTCATCTTCCTTAAACAAACCAACTACAAACAAGAGCAACTGATCTGCTGGTATATGAACTTGTTTGCGTGGTTGTTGTTTGAGTGTTTGCAATTATGTGTGAAAATTTCCGTGGTTGTTACCTAGAACGCATTTCAGGTGTGCTCATCCTTGCATATATGAATTTTTGTTGTTTTCGGCCTTATAAAGTTTTAATAATTGACAATTTTATTGAGCTCGAGGCCAGTTTACAGAAGATTTTTATTTGGAAAAACAACAAAAGTTTTTTTAAATGGTAGAAGTTATAGTACTATTTCGGAAATCACCACATTTCCTCATCAGACTTCTTAATTTTATTAGTTATATACCAACTACAAACAATAGCAACTGATCTGCTGCTCTATGAACTTGTTTGTGTGGTTATTGTTTGTGTGTTTGCAATTCTGTGTGAGAATTTCATTTGTTGTTACCAATTCTTTGTAATTCCTAGAATGCATTTCAGGTGTGCTCATCCTTGCATTTATGAATTTTTGTTGTTTACGGCCTTTTACATTTTGAACAATTGAAAATTTTATTGTGCTCGAGGCCAGTTTACAGAAGATTTTTATTTGAAAAAACAACAACAGTTTTTTTAAATGGTAGAAGTTATAGTACTATATCGGAAATCACCACATTTCCTCATCAGACTTCTTAATTTTGTTAGTTATATTTATTCTTCATAACCACTTCTCCAAGGCTTTGAATCAAGGAGCTCGGAGTTGCAAAGCCAAGACGCTGAATGCTGTGCTACGCTAGCCGAGTGGACTGCTGCGTTTTTCCATCTTCCTTAAACAAACCAACTACAAACAATAGCAACTGATCTGCTGCTATATGAACTTGTTTGTGTGTTTGCAATTCTGTGTGAAAATTTCATTTGTTGTTATCAATTGTTTGTAATTCCTAGAATGCATTTCAGGTGTGCTCATCCTTGCATATATGCATTTTTGTTGTTTACGGCCTTATACATTTTGAATAATTGAAAATTTTATTGAGCTCGAGGCCAGTTTACAGAAGATATTTATTTGAAAAAACAACAACAGTTTTTTAAATGGTAGAAGTTATAGTACTATTTCGGAAATCACCACATTTCCTCATCAAAATTCTTAATTTTGTTAGTTACATTTATTCTTCATAACCACTTCTCCAAGGCTTTGAACCAAGGAGCTCGGAGTTGCAAAGCCAACACTCTGAATGCTGTGCTACGCTAGCCGAGTGGACTGCTGCGTTTTTTCATCTTCCTTAAACAAACCAACTACAAACAAGAGCAACTGATCTGCTACTGCTATATGAACTTGTTTGTCGGGTTGTTGTTTGTATGTTTGCAATTCTGTGTGAAAATTTCATTGGTTGTTACCAATTCTTTGTAATTCCTAGAATAAATTTCAGGTGTGCTCCTCCTTGCATATATGCATTTTTGTTGTTTTCGGCCTTATAAATTTTTAATAATTGACAATTTTATTGAGCTCGAGGCCAGTTTACAGAAGATTTTCATTTGGAATATCAACAACAGTTTTTTTAAATGGTAGAAGTTATATTACTATTTCGGAAATGACCATATTTCCTCATCAGACTTCTTAATTTTATTAGTTATATTTATTCTTCACAACCACTTCTCCAAGGCTTTGAACCAAGGAGCTCGGAGTTGCAAAGCCAACACGCTGAATCCTGTGCTACGCTAGCCGAGTGGATGCTGCGTTTTTCCATCTTCCTTAAACAAACCAACTACAAACAATAGCAACTGATCTGCTGCTATATGAACTTGGTTGTGTGTTATTGTTTGTGTGTTTGCAATTATGTGTGAAAATTTCCGTGGTTGTTACCTAGAATGCATTTCAGGTGTGCTCATCCTTGCATATATGAATTTTTGTTGTTTTCGGCCTTATAAAGTTTTAATAATTGACAATTTTATTGAGCTCGAGGCCAGTTTACAGAAGATTTTTATTTGGAAAAACAACAAAAGTTTTTTTAAATGGTAGTAGTTATAGTACTATTTCGGAAATCACCACATTTCCTCATCAGACTTCTTAATTTTATTAGTTATATACCAACTAGAAACAAGAGCAACTGATCTGCTGCTGCTATATGAACTTGTTTGTGTGGTTGTTGTTTGTGTGTTTGCAATTCTGTGTGAAAATTTCATTGGTTGTTACGAATTCTTTGTAATTCCTAGAATGCATTTCAGGTGTGCTCATCCTTGCATATATGAATCTTTGTTGTTTTCGGCATTAAAAATTTTTAATAATTGACAATTTTATTGAGCTCGAGGTCAGTTTACAAAAGATTTTTATTTGGAAAATAAACAACAGTTTTCTTTAAATGGTAGAAATTATAGTACTATTTCGGATATCACCACATTTCTTCATCCGACTTCTAAATTTTATAAGTTATATTTATTCTTCACAACCACTTCTCCAAGGCTTTGATCCAAGGAGCTCGGAGTTGCATAGCCAACACGCTGAATGCTGTGCTACGCTAGCCGAGTGGATGCTGCGTTTTTCCATCTTCCTTAAACAAACCAACTACAAACAATAGCAACTGATCTGCTGCTATATGAACTTGGTTGTGTGTTATTGTTTGTGTGTTTGCAATTATGTGTGAAAATTTCCGTGGTTGTTACCTAGAATGCATTTCAGGTGTGCTCATCCTTGCATATATGAATTTTTGTTGTTTTCGGCCTTATAAAGTTTTAATAATTGACAATTTTATTGAGCTCGAGGCCAGTTTACAGAAGATTTTTATTTGGAAAAACAACAAAAGTTTTTTTAAATGGTAGTAGTTATAGTACTATTTCAGAAATCACCACATTTCCTCATCAGACTTCTTAATTTTATTAGTTATATACCAACTACAAACAAGAGCAACTGATCTGCTGCTGCTATATGAACTTGTTTTTGTGGTTGTTGTTTGTGTGTTTGCAATTCTGTGTGAAAATTTCATTGGTTGTTACCAATTCTTTGTAATTCCTAGAATGCATTTCAGGTGTGCTCATCCTTGCATATATGAATCTTTGTTGTTTTCGGCCTTATAAATTTTTAATAATTGACAATTTTATTGAGCTCGAGGCCAGTTTACAAAAGATTTTTATTTGGAAAATCAACAACAGTCTTTTTAAATGGTAGAAATTATAGTACTATTTCGGAAATCACCACATTTCTTCATCAAACTTCTAAATTTTATAAGTTATATTTATTCTTCACAACCACTTCTCCAAGGCTTTGATCCAAGGAGCTCGGAGTTGCAAAGCCAACACGCTGAATGCTGTGCTACGCTAGCCAAGTGGACTGCTGCGTTTTTCCATCTTCCTTAAACAAACCAACTACAAACAATAGCAACTGATCTGCTGCTATATGAACTTGTTTGTGTGGTTATTGTATGTGTGTTTGCAATTCTCTGTGAAGATTTCATTTGTTGTTACCAATTCTTTGTAATTCCTAGACTGCATTTCAGGTGTGCTCATCCTTGCATTTATGAATTTTTGTTGTTTTCGGCCTTATACATTTTGAACAATTGAAAATTTTATTGTGCTCGAGGCCAGTTTACAGAAGATTTTTATTTGAAAAAACAACAACAGTTTTTTTAAATGGTAAAAGTTATAGAACTATTTCGGAAATCACCACATTTCCTCATCAGACTTCTTAATTTTGTTAGTTATATTTATTCTTCATATCCACTTCTCCAAGGCTTTGAATCAAGGAGCTCGGAGTTGCAAAGCCAACACTCTGAATGCTGTGCTACGCTAGCCGAGTGGACTGCTGCGTTTTTTCATCTTCCTTAAACAAACTAACTACAAACAAGAGCAACTTATCTGCTGCTGCTATATGAAGTTGTTTGTGTGGTTGTTGTTTGTCTGTTTGCAATTCTGTGTGAAAATTTCATTGGTTGTTACCAATTCTTTGTAATTCCTAGAATGCCTTCCAGGTGTGCTCATCCTTGCTTATATGAATATTTGTTGTTTTCAGCTTTATAAATTTTTAATAATTGACAATTTTATTAAGCTCGAGGCCAGTTTACAAAAGATTTTTATTTGGAAAATCAACAACAGTTTTTTTAAATGGTAGAAATTATAGTACTATTTCGGAAATCACCACATTTCCTCATCAGACTTCTAAATTTTATAAGTTATATTTATACTTCACAACCACTTCTCCAATGCTTTGAACCAAGGAGCTCGCGGAGTTGCAAAGCCAACACGCTGAATGCTGTGCTACGCTAGCCGAGGGGACTGCTGCGTTTTTCCATCTTCCTTAAACAAACCAACTACAAACAATAGCAACTGATCTGCTGCTATATGAACTTGTTTGTGTGTTTGCAATTCTGTGTGAAAATTTCTTTGGTTGTTACCAATTCTTTGTAATTCCTAGAATGCCTTCCAGGTGTGCTCAACCTTGCTTATACGAATATTTGTTGTTTTCGGCTTTATAAATTTTTAATAATTGACAATTTTATTAAGCTCGAGCCAGTTTACAAAAGTCTTTTATTTGGAAAATCAACAACAGTTTTTTTTAATGGTAGAAATTATAGTACTATTTCGGAAATCACCACATTTCTTCATCAGACTTCTAAATTTTATAAGTTATATTTATTCTTCATAACCATGTCTCCAAGGCTTTGATCCAAGGAGCTCGGAGTTGCAAAGCCAACACTCTGAATGCTGTTTTGCGCTAGCCGAGTGGATGCTGCGTTTTTCCATCTTCCTTAAACAAACCAACTACAAACAATAGCAACATATCCGCTGCTATATGAACTTGGTTGTGTGTTATTGTTTGTGTGTTTGCAATTATGTGTGAAAATTTCCGTGGTTGTTACCTAGAATGCATTTCAGGTGTGCTCATCCTTGCATATATGAATTTTTGTTGTTTTCGGCCTTATAAAGTTTTAATAATTGACAATTTTATTGAGCTCGAGGCCAGTTTACAGAAGATTTTTATTTGGAAAAACAACAAAAGTTTTTTAAATGGTAGTAGTTATAGTACTATTTCGGAAATCACCACATTTCCTCATCAGACTTCTTAATTTTATTAGTTATATACCAACTACAAACAAGGGCAACTGATCTGCTGCTGCTATATGAACTTGTTTTTGTGGTTGTTGTTTGTGTGTTTGCAATTCTGTGTGAAAATTTCATTGGTTGTTACCAATTCTTTGTAATTCCTAGAATGCATTTCAGGTGTGCTCATCCTTGCATATATGAATATTTGTTGTTTTCGGCCTTATAAATTTTTAATAATTGGCAATTTTATTGAGCTCGAGACCAGTTTACAAAAGATTTTTATTTGGAAAATCAACAACAGTTTTTTTAAATGGTAGAAATTATAGTACTATTTCGGAAATCACCACACTTCCTCATCAGACTTCTTAATTTTATTAGTCTTATACCAACTACAAACAAGAGCAACTGATCTGCTGCTGCTATATGACCTTGTTTGTGTGGTTGTTGTTTGTTTGTTTGCAATTCTGTGTGAAAATTTCATTGGTTGTTACCGATTCTTTGTAATTCCTAGAATAAATTTCAGGTGTGCTCATCCTTGCATATATGAATATTTGTTGTTTTCGGCCTTATAAATTTTTAATAATTGACAATTTTATTGAGCTCGAGGCCAGTTTACAGAAGATTTTCATTTGGAATATCAGCAACAGTTTTTTTAAATGGTAGAAGTTATATTACTATTTTGGAAATCACCACATTTCCTCATCAGACTTCTTAATTTTATTAGTTATATTTATTCTTCATAACCACTTCTCCAAGGCTTTGAACCAAGTAGCTCGGAGTTACAAAGCCAACACGCCGAATGCTGTGCTACGCTAGCCGAGTGGACTGCTGCGTTTTTCCATCTTCCTTAAACAAACCAACTACAAACAATAGCAACTGATCTGCTGCTATATGAACTTGTTTGTGTGGTTATTGTTTGTGTGGCAACAACAGTTTTTTTAAATTCTAGAAGTTATATTACTATTTCGGAAATCACCACATTTCCTCATCAGACTTCTTAATTTTATTAGTTATATTTATTCTTCATAACCACTTCTGCAAGGCTTTGAACCAAGTAGCTCGGAGTTGCAAAGCCAACACGCCGAATGCTGTGCTACGCTAGCCGAGTGGACTGCTGCGTTTTTCCATCTTCCTTAAACAAACCAACTACAAACAACAGCAACTGATCTGCTGCTATATGAACCTGTTTGTGTGGTTATTGTTTGTGTGTATGAAGATTACAGAAGATATTTATTTGAAAAAACAACAACAGTTTTTTTAAATGGTAGAAGTTATAGTACTATTTCGGAAATCACCACATTTTCTCATCAGACTTCTTAATTTTGTTAGTTATATTTATTCTTCATAACCACTTCTCCAAGGCTTTGAACCAAGGAGCTCGGAGTTGCAAAGCCAACACTCTGAATGCTGTGCTACGCTAGCCGAGTGGACTGCTGCGTTTTTCCATCTTCCTTAAACAAACCAACTACAAACAATAGCAACTGATCTGCTGCTGCTATATGAACTTGTTTGTGTGGTTGTTGTTTGTGTGTTTGCAATTCTGTGTGAAAATTTCATTGGTTGTTACCAATTCTTTGTAATTCCTAGAATGCATTTCAGGTGTGCTCATCCTTGCATATATGAATATTTGTTGTTTTCGGCCTTATAAATTTTTAATAATTGGCAATTTTATTGAGCTCGAGACCAGTTTACAAAAGATTTTTATTTGGAAAATCAGCAACAGTTTTTTTAAATGGTAGAAATTATAGTACTATTTCGGAAATCACCACATTTCCTCATCAGACTTCTTAATTTTATTAGTCATATACCAACTACAAACAAGAGCAACTGATCTGCTGCTGCTATATGACCTTGTTTGTGTGGTTGTTGTTTGTTTGTTTGCAATTCTGTGTGAAAATTTCATTGGTTGTTACCGATTCTTTGTAATTCCTAGAATAAATTTCAGGTGTGCTCATCCTTGCATATATGAATATTTGTTGTTTTCGGCCTTATAAATTTTTAATAATTGACAATTTTATTGAGCTCGAGGCCAGTTTACAGAAGATTTTCATTTGGAATATCAGCAACAGTTTTTTTAAATGGTAGAAGTTATATTACTATTTTGGAAATCGCCACATTTCCTCATCAGACTTCTAATTTTATTAGTTATATTTATTCTTCATAACCACTTCTGCAAGGCTTTGAACCAAGTAGCTCGGAGTTGCAAAGCCAACACGCCGAATGCTGTGCTACGCTAACCGAGTGGACTGCTGCGTTTTTCCATCTTCCTTAAACAAACCAACTACAAACAATAGCAACTGATCTGCTGCTATATGAACTTGTTTGTGTGGTTATTGTTTGTGTGGCAACAACAGTTTTTTTAAATGGTAGAAGTTATATTACTATTTCGGAAATCACCACATTTCCTCATCAGACTTCTTAATTTTATTAGTTATATTTATTCTTCATAACCACTTCTGCAAGGCTTTGAAAAAAGTAGCTCGGAGTTGCAAAGCCAACACGCCGAATGCTGTGCTACGCTAACCGAGTGGACTGCTGCGTTTTTCCATCTTCCTTAAACAAACCAACTACAAACAATAGCAACTGATCTGCTGCTATATGAACTTGTTTGTGTGGTTATTGTTTGTGTGGCAACAACAGTTTTTTTAAATGGTAGAAGTTATATTACAATTTCGGAAATCACCACATTTCCTCATCAGACTTCTTAATTTTATTAGTTATATTTATTCTTCATAACCACTTCTGCAAGGCTTTGAACCAAGTAGCTCGGAGTTGCAAAGCCAACACGCCGAATGCTGTGCTACGCTAGCCGAGTGGACTGCTGCGTTTTTCCATCTTCCTTAAACAAACCAACTACAAACAATAGCAACTGATCTGCTGCTATATGAACTTGTTTGTGTGGTTATTTTTTGTGTGTTTGCAATTCTGTGTGAAAATTTCATTTGTTGTTACCAATTCTTTGTAATTCCTAGAATGCATTTTAGGTGTGCTCATCCTTGCATATATGAATTATTGTTGTTTACGGCCTTATATGTACATTTTAAACAATTGAAAATTTAATTGTGCTCGAGGCCAGTTTACAGAAGATTTTTATTTGAAAAAACAATAGCATTTTTTTTAAATGGTAGAAGTTATAGTACTATTTCGGAAATCACCACATTTCCTCATCAGACTTCTTAATTTTGTTAGTTATATTTATTTTTCATAACCACTTCTCCAAGGCTTTGAATCAAGGAGCTCGGAGTTGCAAAGCCAACACGCTGAATGCTGTGCTACGCTAGCCGAGTGGACTGCTGCGTTTTTCCATCTTCCTTAAACAAACCGACTACAAACAAAAGCAACTGATCCGCTGCTATATGAACTTGTTTGTGTGTTTGCAATTCTGTGTGAAAATTTCATTGGTTGTTACCAATTCTTTGTAATTCTTAGAATGCATTTCAGGTGTGCTCATCCTTGCATATATGAATATTTGTTGTTTTCGGCCTTATACATTTTGAATAATTGAACATTTTATTGAGCTCGAGGCCAGTTTACAGAAGATATTTATTTGAAAAAACAACAACAGTTTTTTTAAATGGTAGAAATTATAGTACTATTTCGGAAATCACCACATTTCCTCATCAGACTTCTTAATTTTATTAGTCATATACCAACTACAAACAAGAGCAACTGATCTGCTGCTGCTATATGAACTTGTTTGTGTGGTTGTTGTTTGTGTGTTTGCAATTCTGTGTGAATATTTCATTGGTTGTTACCAATTCTTTGTAATTCCTAGAATGCATTTCAGGTGTGCTCATCCTTGCATATATGAATATTTGTTGTTTTCGGCCTTATAAATTTTTAATAATTGACAATTTTATTGAGCTCGAGACCAGTTTACAACAGATTTTTATTTGGAAAATCAACAACAGTTTTTTTAAATGGTAGAAATTATAGTACTATTTCGGAAATCACCACATTTCCTCATCAGACTTCTTAATTTTATTAGTCATATACCAACTACAAACAAGAGCAACTGATCTGCTGCTGCTATATGAACTTGTTTGTGTGGTTGTTATTTGTTTGTTTGCAATTCTGTGTGAAAATTTCATTGGTTGTTACCAATTCTTTGTAATTCCTAGAATAAATTTCAGGTGTGCTCATCCTTGCATATATGAATTTTTGTTGTTTTCGGCCTTATAAATTTTTAATAATTGACAATTTTATTGAGCTCGAGGCCAGTTTACAGTTTCATTTGGAATATCAACAACAGTTTTTTCTAAATGGTAGAAGTTATATTTGTGAGCGAACGAACACTGACAGCGCAGCAAGACAACGAGTTCAGTTCGGTTTGAGCAGCGATTGCAAGCAGACGGTTGCAAGAGACAACACTTGATGTATTTAGTTTCATATTTCCATTATATTATATTTTTAACTCTCAACGCCTACAGTGAATTAAATAAAGGCAACTTAATTATAATAAAACACAAGTCACTCGTCATCAATCGATTTCAGTTCAGAAGGGGATTTTTTCCCAAAGAGTTAAAAATATATGTAAAGACTATTCGTAGAAATCCAGTAGCTGCAACCGAACCACAACAACAGCAATTCGGTAAAACCAAGGTGTATGTGGCTTTTCAAAAGGAGTCGCCGAAAGTTGATTAGAATTCCGTCGGACAAAAATACAACGAGTATTGAAAACAACGGCTCTGTTGCGCAAAGGCAAGATTAACAAAATAATAGCTGCGCGAACGGCAGGCAAACGAATTAAAACGAAACGAAAAAGAAGAGCGACATAGCACGTCTCTGCTGCAAAAGCGTACAACAACGAGAATAGTTGTAGCAACGGCAAGCAGAAGCTAAGCAGCGCAGTCGCGAGTACACAAGCAACGAAAGGCTTACAAAGAATAAAGAAGCACGTCTCTGCTGCGCAAGTAGACAACAACGACGATACTTGTAGCGACGGCAAGCAGTAGCAAAGCAACGAATCGAGAGGAACGAATTCTTTTTAAAATTGTAACGTTCAAGAGGGGGAAAAAAAAGGTTGTTGAGGAGACAGCAAGCTACGACACGCGAACAAAAAAAAAAAAAAATTAAAGTACCAAGAAATTTGTAAGATTTAAAAGGAGAATTTTTCCTTTTTAGCAAAATGAAAGTGAAACTTGATAGTCTCAATGTAACGCAAATAAACAAGCTCTTACGAAGAGATAATTTGTCAACAAGTGGTAATAAAGCGCATAAAATTGCCATGTTAATCCAAGCTTTAGAAAGCGACGAGATCGATAGTGAAGAACTCGATGAGATGGAGCCGTGGATAAAGCCAATCAACCAATTAATGGAAATCGTTTCTGATTTGGCAACATCCGTGAACAACATCAGGACGAGCGCACAACCAGCGGTGGTGGAGATAGAAGCAAACACAGCGCATAACGAAGAGGCAGAAGTGCAGTCGGCAACGTCAACCATTGCAATGCAGATGCACTCTAATATGCATGACATCATTGGCGTTTTGCCGGAGTTTGATCCGTTGAAGAAATCCATGTCATCTCAACAATTTGTTGCAAAAGTAGAGCAGCTGCAACGAATGTATGGCTGGAGAGAAGAACTTCTTTTATTTGCGGTGCAACATAAGATGAAAGGCGTAGCGCGAGACTGGCTGGACGCACAGCCCGTGCTCCAAACATGGGCTAGTTTTGTGAGTATGCTAATGAAGGATTTTCCATGTATGGTTAATGCTGCTGATATTCATAGGGAATTGGCGCTAAGAAAGCAGAAGCCTGGAGAATCAATGGTGCAATATTACTACGTTATTCTGGCGATTGGCAGCGAGGATGTCTAGATGATGCTTCAATTAACTCATACGTCATTAATGGGGTAAAAGATGTGAATCTCTTGCGCATGTTATCGGCAATGAATTTCCAATCGAGTAACGACTTACTGCGGTCATTGGAAAATTTAGACATAGTTCAGCCAGCGAATATGCCACGACAGTCAGCAACAAAAACAACAGAGTCACAACATGAAAGCGAACGTAGACAGGCAGTCCAGCGTGGACCGAAATGCTACAACTGCAACGAACAGGGGCACATTGCAGCCAAATGTCCACGTCCTTCTAAAAAACCACGGTGCGGAAAATGTTCCAAGCCGGGTCATGATTCGAAAGACTGTCGAGCGGGAGCAAAGTCGACGATAGCTGAAGTTAACACGACCAGTAATGACGAGGTTTTGGCTCGTTATATATTGTACCAGAAGATGTTCTGAAATACGAGATGCTATTGGGGAGAGATGTCCTCTGTAGAAAAAATAAAAGAATGATTATTGACGCAGGAGTTTTACAACTACAAGCACGCAGTCAAGATAAGTTTAATGTTAGCGAGGGTATCAGCGGAGTAGAACGTAACGGAATACTTAAATTGTTGGATGATTATTCAAATTGTTTCGCTGAGGATTTATCGATGCTTGGTCGATGCAATACTACATCAATGAAAATTGAAGTGACCAGCGAAAAGCCAATAGTAGGCAAGCGGTATCAAGTGCCCTTAGCAAAACAAGAGGAATTAACGACAATATTGAACAAGCTTTTGGATAATGGAATCATCCGTAGAAGTTCATCGCCACACGCAGCCTCGGTGATTCTGGTAAGCAAGAGTAACGGTGAGAGTCGCATGTGCGTGGATTATCGGGCTCTTAACGCTGTCACCATTAAGAAGCGATTTCCAATGCCAATTGTGGAAGAGCAGTTGGCAAAGCTTTCCAACGGACGATATTTTACTACGCTAGATATGACCTCTGGGTATTATCAAATACCTTTAGATGAAGAAAGCAAGAAATATACGGCCTTTCTCACACACGATGGTCTTTTTGAGCATAACGTAATGCCATTTGGACTAGTAAACGCTCCGATGTATTTTCAAGAGATGGTGTTTCGACTAATTTGCAATCTCCAAAATAGAAAAAGAATCATTACCTATGTGGATGAGGTCATCATCACAACACCAACAATAGTCGAAGGCAAAGAGGTGCTAACCGAATTCTTGGAAGCAGTAAGAAGTATCGGCTTAACGCTAAGGCCTTCTAAGTGTAGATTCTTGGAAAACGAGGTAAAGTTCTTGGGTCATATCGTAAACCAAGATGGAATACATCCAGGAAAAGAGAAAACCGAGACGATTGATAAGTTTCCAAGACCAAATACGGCCACTGAGGTTCGGCAATTTTTGGGGCTCACCGGATTTTTCCGGAAGTTCGTGGAACGGTATAGCCATGTAGCTGAGCCGTTAACTCAGCTACTCAAGAAGGACAAACCATTCGTATGGCAACCGCAGCAGGAGGAAGCGTTCCAGACACTTAAGGCAGCCATTTCAAGAAAACCGATTTTAGTTGTGTATGATGTGAACAAACGTCACGAAGTTCACACAGATGCATGCAGTTGCGGATTAGCCGGCATGTTGTTGCAGGAAAGTGCAGAGGGTTGGAATCCAGTAGCGTTTTATAGTAGGCAATGCAGCGATGCGGAGAAGCGTTACGCAAGCCATGAATTGGAAGTCTTGGCGATTGTAGAGGCTTTGGAAAGGTTCCGGATGTACCTTTTAGGCACTAAGTTTAATGTAATCACCGATTGCAATGCTGTGGCAACTACCAAAGCTACTACACCGCTCCCACCGCGAATAGCTAGGTGGTGGCTAAAACTACAGGAGTTTAACTTCGAGAGCGTTCATCGGAAAGGGGCTAAGATGCAACATGTCGATGGTTTAAGTTGGTTACCCACTTTACCGCCACGCGAGTCGTCCACTATAGCTGATCGGGTACTACAGGTACAACAGAAACAAAGTACTGATTGGATTTACGCAATCCAATTGCAAGATGCGGATATTCAAGAAATTGTTCAAGCGCTTCAAGATCCCAGCTCGTCAAACGTGACGGAAAGTGAATATGTAATGCAAGCAGGCCGACTCTTTAGCAAAATAGGTGACAAACGGAAGTTAGTTGTACCACGAGCCATAAGGTGGCGTATAACCAAGTCATGCCATGACGACGCAGGCCATTTCGGGGTAAATAAAACTCTCGAACGTATCGCTAACGACTTTTGGTTCAAACGGATGAGACGGTACGTAAAAGCATATATCGCGTCATGTCCGGAATGTTGTCTAAATAAAATAAAAGGAGGGAAACACGAAGGGCAGATGCACTTGTCGGAGATTTTACCAATTCCGTTTAGGTCTATGCACATGGACCACTTAGGTCCATTTCCACGAAGCAAACGAGGCAATCAACATATTATAGTACTGGTGTGTGCTTTTACCAAATACACCTTACTCGAACCAGTGCGCAACACAAAAACGGCACATGTACTTACCCTGTTGCGAAAACTGATGTCGATCTTTGGGCAGCCCTTAAGAATTACCACCGACCAAGGAACGTCATATACGTCAAAGGAGTTCGAAGCTTTCATCACCGCATATGATATTCACCATGTGAAAAACGCTGTTCGGACCCCACGAGCGAATGGGCAAGCTGAGCGGGTAAACCGCACTATTCTGGCAGCTATGAGAAGTTCGGCAAAAGATTCTAAAGAAAGGGACTTAACACTTCCTACTATTCAGTGAACTATAAATTCGCAAAGCAATTCTACAACAAAGGTTAGTCCAAATGAGCTGGTGTTTAACTTTAACCTACGAAACGTCAGCGAGAACCGTATCATTCAAGCCTTGCATGACGACACCGTACAACCTGATGAGGAACAACGAAACGCCGCGATGGTGGCAGCCAAAGAAAACATCGACGCAGAGAGACTAAAATGGAAGCATCGATATGACCAGAAGCATCAGCAACCTTATCAGTATCATCCGGGCCAATTAGTAGTAGTGCACTATGTTCCAGAGGCTACAGGTGAAACGCATAAATTAAAGCCAAAGTATAAAGGGTCTTATATCATTACTAAGGTCTTAGACTTCGATCGATGACTCGTCCGAAAAGGACGAATGTCAGGAGAGGCCGAGCTGTGAGCGAACGAACACTGACAGCGCAGCAAGACAACGAGTTCAGTTCGGTTTGAGCACCGATTGCAAGCAGACGGTTGCAAGAGACAACACTTGATGTATTTAGTTTCATATTTCCATTATATTATATTTTTAACTCTCAACGCCTACAGTGAATTAAATAAAGGCAACTTAATTATAATAAAACACAAGTCACTCGTCATCAATCGATTTCATATTACTATTTCGGAAATCACCACATTTCCTCATCAGACTTCTTAATTTTATTAGTTATATTTATTCTTCATAACCACTTCTGCAAGGCTTTGAACCAAGGAGCTCGGAGTTGCAAAGCCAACACGCTGAATGCTGTGCTACGCTAGCCGAGTGGACTGCTGCGTTTTTCCATCTTCCTTAAACAAAGCAACTACAAACAATAGCAACTGATCTGCTACTGCTATATGAACTTGTTTGTGTGGTTATTGTTTGTAAGCCGAGTAGACTGCTGCGTTTTGCCATCTTCCTTTAACAAACCAACTACAAACAAGAGCAACTGATCTGCTGCTGCTATATGAACTTGTTTGTGTGGTTGTTTATTTATTTATTTATTTAATAGCCAATGAATACAACAAAATTCTTATAGACTACATAGAACATTTTAAATATTCGAAGTAACAAGAAATTTACAAAACTACTTATAAAAAATATTTACAGAATTCATAAAGCGATTTGTTTAAAAAGAAAAGTCAATCACAACATGCTTAGAAATTCTGTTGAACTCAATTAAAGCACGAGTGATGGGAGCATTTCGTGCATACAAAGCTCTTAAAACGCCAACATGGAAGACATCCGAACATCGGAGAGATCTGGCAGGAATATTAAAGCAAATCCTCTCAAGGAGTAAGGGGCAATCTACAATACCACAGACTTAATCGAAAACGAAAGACAGAGACAAGATTATTCGCCTGCTTTGCAAGGTTTTTAAATCTATCAATAGGCATCTAGATTGATAGGTGGGTATAGGATCGGAAAAGCGTAAATCTAGTAGTGCAAAGCGCAGGAATACTTTTTGGATTCACTCAATCCTTGCAATATGACGCGCATAATATGGCGACCATATGAACGACGCATACTCAAGCCTGGAACGTACGAAAGCCATATATAAAAGTTTTAGTGTATACGGGTACCTGAATTCGAAACTGTGGCGCCTTACAAAGGCCAGCATGGCATACGATTTACTAATAATACAATTAATATGATTAGCGAATGTAAACTTTGAGTCGAAGATTACTCCCAGGTCTTTAATTTCACTTGAGCGTTGTAGGGGTAACATGTCGGTATGAAAAGACGTCTGAATTACATTACAGCGTTTGGCATAGGTAACATGAAAACATTTATTAATGTTTAACGAAAGCCTATTTTTGATGCACCAATTGCTGACATTATTAATGTCGTTTTGCATCAATTGAGAGTCGCGCGTGCTACTAATTGGCGAATAAATCTTGAGGTCATCCGCATAAAGCAAAAACTTTGACCGCGAGAAACAGTTAGAGATATCATTTATAAACAGGACGAAAAACAATGGACCCAGTATGCTACCTTGCGGAATGCCGGATTGAGCAACAAAAGGTAGCGACCTAACTTGATCGATAACAACCATGCAACAACGATTATGTAAATAAGATGCAATCCAACTCAGGAAAATCGAGTGAAAACCAATGGCGGCCAATTTTTTCAAGAGGATAAAATGGGAAACCCTATCAAAAGCCTTAGAAAAATCAGTGTAAACGGCGTCCATCTGACACCCTGATTGGAAAGCAGCTATACAATCATCTGAAAAGATTGCTAAATTAGATATCGTTGAGCAGCCCGGGATAAAGCCATGCTGCTCCGGACATATAGAGTTCCTAACAGCAGATACAAGTTTATTTTGTATGATGCACTCAAAAAGTTTTGAGGTGGCAGAGAGTTTTGAGATGGGTCTATAATTACTTATATCATTTTTATTACCACTCTTGTAGATGGGTGTGATGAGAGCTATTTTCCAATCATCTAGAAAATTACCGGACGACAAGGATTTATTAAAAATTTTAAGCAATGGATAAGCTAAAGATTCACATTGTTTAAACAAAATCGCAGACAAACCATCGACGTCAGTTTGAGAGGAGGACTTTAGCTTAGAGATGCCGTTGAGCACATCCTCAGAAGTAAGCGATAATTTGCCAAAATTCAGAGACTGTTGAATATTAAACGAAACATTGTTATCCTTGCTAGATTCGTTTAAGAAATTTGATTAAAAAAATTTTGCAAATAAGTTAGCAGCAGCTGTAGGCGTATTAGAAGTTTTGTCCTCGAAAAAAAGTGCTGACGGAATACTGGAGCAGGATTTTTTAGAGTTAACAAAGTGCCAAAATGCTTTCGGATTAGACTTAAGGTTATGTTTAAATCTTAAGATGTAATTTCGATGCAAAAACTTATCCAGACATTGAAATTCTTTAGAATAGTTTTTATATTGGATGAGGTGTATGCAATTCTGTGTGAAAATTTCATTGAATATAAATTTTTGTTGTTTTCGGCCTTATAAATTTGTAATAATTGACAATTTCATTGAGCTCGAGGCCAGTTTACAGAAGATTTTTATTTGGAAAATCAACAACAGTTTTTTTAAATGGTAGAAATTATAGTACTATTTCGGAACTCACCACATTTCCTCATCAGACTTTTTAATTTTATTAGTTATATTTATTCTTCACAACCACTTCTCAAAGGCTTTGAACCCAGGAGCTCGGAGTTGCAAAGCCAACACGCTGAATGCTGTGCTACGCTAGCCGAGTGGACTGCTGCGTTTTTCCATCTTCCTTAAACAAACCAACTACAAACAATAGCAACGGATCAGCTGGTATATGAACTTGTTTGTGTGGTTATTGTTTGTAAGTTTGCAATTCTGTGTGAAAATTTCATTGGTTGTTACCAATTCTTTGTAATTCCAAGAATGCATTTCAGATGTGCTCATCCTTGCATATATAAATTTTTGTTGTTTTCGGCCTTATAAAGTTTTAATAATTGACAATTTTATTGAGCTCGAGGCCAGTTTACAAAAGATTTTTATTTGGAAAAACAACAGAAGTTTTTTTAAATGGTAGAAGTTATAGTACTATTTCCAACTACAAACAAGAGCAACTGATCTGCTGCTGCTACATGAACTTGTTTGTGTGGTTGTTGTTTGTGTGTTTGCAATTCTGTGTGAAAATTTCATTGGTTGTTACCAATTCTTTGTAATTCCTAGAATGCATTTCAAGTGTGCTCTCCCTTGCATATATGAATTTTTGTTGTTTTCAGCCTTATAAATTTTTAATAATTGACAATTTTATTGAGCTCGAGGCCAGTTAACAGAAGATATTTATTTTGAAAAACCACAACAGCTTTTATAACTGGTAGAAGTTATAGTACTATTTCGGAAATCACCACATTTCCTCATCAGACTTCTTAATTTTGTTAGTTATATTTATTCTTCATAACCACTTCTCCAGTGGCCGCTGTGGTCGAGTTGGTAGCGGTGCGTGCTATAACTTGATATGCCGGTGAGTTCGAGGTTCGAATCTCAGTCAGGGCAAGCAAAATCTTAATAATAGAAAAAGTTGTTTCTAATAACGGTCACCCCTCGGCAGGCAATGGCAAACCTCCGAGGGTATTTCTGCCATGAAAAAGCTTCTCATTAAATACATCTGCCGTTCGGAGTCGGCACAAAACTGTAGGTCCCTCCATTTGTGGTATAATATAAAGACGCACACCACAAATGGTAGGAGAAGCTCGGCCAAACACTGAGCTATATAGTGTAAGCGCCAAAATTATATTATTATAACCACTTCTCCAAGGCTTTGAACCAAGGAGGTCGGAGTTGCAAAGCCAACACGCTGAATGCTGTGCTACGCTAGCCGAGTGGACTGCTGCGTTTTTTCATCTTCCTTAAGCAAACCAACTACAAACAAGAGCAACTGATCTGCTACTGCTATATGAACTTGTTTGTGTGTTTGCAATTCTGTGTGAAAATTTCATTGGTTGTTACCTAGAATGCATTTCATTGCATTTATGAATTTTTGTTTTTTTGGGCTTATAAAGTTTTAATTATTGACAATTTTATTGAGCTCGAGGCCAGTTTACAAAAGATTTTTATTTGCAAAAACAACAACAGTTTCTTTAAATGGTAGAAATTATAGTACTATTTCGGAAATCACCACATTTCCTCATCAGACTTCTTAATTTTATTAGTTATATTTATTCTTCACAACCACTTCTCCAAGGCTTTGAACCAAGGAGCTCGGAGATGCAAAGCCAACACGCTGAATGCCGTGCTACGCTAGCCGAGTGGACTGCTGCGTTTTTCCATCTTCCTTAAACAAACCAACTACAAACAAGAGCAACTGATCTGCTGCTGCTATATGAACTTGTTTGTGTGGTTGTTTATTTATTTATTTATTTAATAGCCAATGAATACAACAAAATTCTTATAGGCTACATAGAACATTTTAAATATTCGAAGTAACAAGAAACTTACAAAACTACTTATAAAAAATATTTACAGAATTCATAAAGCGATTTTTTGAAAAAGAACAATCAATCTCAACATGCTTAGAAATTCTGTTGAACTCAATTAAAGCACGAGTGATGGGAGCATTTCGTGCATACAAAGCTCTTAAAACGCCAACATGGAAGACCTCCGAACATCGGAGAGATCTGGCAGGAATATTAAAGCAAATCCTCTCAAGGAGTAAGGGACAATCTACAATACCACAGACTAAATCGAGAACGAAAGACAGAGACAAGATTATTCGCCTGCTTTGCAAGGTTTTTAAATCTATCAATAGGCATCTAGATTGATAGGTGGGTATAGGATCGGAAAAGCGTAAATCTCGTAGTGCAAAGCGCAGGAATACTTTTTGGATTCGCTCAATCCTTGCAATATGACACGCATAATATGGCGACCATATGAACGACGCATACTCAAGCCTGGAACGTACGAAAGCCATATATAAACTATGGCGCCTTACAAAGGCCAGCATGGCATAAGATTTACTAATAATACAATTAATATGATTAGCGAATGTAAACTTTGAGTCGAAGATTACTCCCAGGTCTTTAATTTCACTTGAGCGTTGTAGGGGTAACATGTCGATATGAAAAGACGTCTGAATTACATTACAGCGTTTGGCATAGGTAACATGAAAACATTTATTAATGTTTAACGAAAGCCTATTTTTGATGCACCAATTGCTAACATTATTAATGTCGTTTTGCATCAATTGAGAGTCGCGCGTGCTACTAATTGGCGAATAAATCTTGAGGTCATCCGCATAAAGCAAAAACTTTGACCGCGAGAAACAGTTAGAGATATCATTTATAAACAGGACGAAAAACAATGGACCCAGTATGCTACCTTGCGGAATGCCGGATTGAGCAACAAAAGGTAGCGACCTAACTTGATCGATAACAACCATGCAACAACGATTATGTAAATAAGATGCAATCCAACTCAGGAAAATCGAGTGAAAACCAATGGCGGCCAATTTTTTCAAGAGGATAAAATGGGAAACCCTATCAAAAGCCTTAGAAAAATCAGTGTAAACGGCGTCCATCTGACACCCTGATTGGAAAGCAGCTATACAATCATCTGAAAAGATTGCTAACTTAGATATCGTTGAGCAGCCCGGGATAAAGCCATGCTGCTCCGGACATATAGAGTTCCTAACAGCAGATACAAGTTTATTTTGTATGATGCACTCAAAAAGTTTTGAGGTGGCAGAGAGTTTTGAGATGGGTCTATAATTACTTATATCATTTTTATTACCACTCTTGTAGATGGGTGTGATGAGAGCTTTTTCCAATCATCTAGAAAATTACCGGACGACAAGGATTTATTAAAAATTTTAAGCAATGGATAAGCTAAAGATTCACATTGTTTAAACAAAATCGCAGACAAACCATCGACGTCAGTTTGAGAGGAGGACTTTAGCTTAGAGATGCCGTTGAGCACATCCTCAGAAGTAAGCGATAATTTGCCAAAATTCAGAGACTGTTGAATATTAAACGAAACATTGTTATCCTTGCTAGATTCATTTAAGAAATTTGATTAAAAAAATTTTGCAAATAAGTTAGCAGCAGCTGTAGGCGTATTAGAAGTTTTGTCCTCGAAAAAAAGTGCTGACGGAATACTGGAGCAGGATTTTTTAGAGTTAACAAAGTGCCAAAATGCTTTCGGATTAGACTTAAGGTTATGTTTAAATCTTAAGATGTAATTTCGATGCAAAAACTTATCCAGACATTGAAATTCTTTAGAATAGTTTTTATATTGGATGAGGTGTATGCAATTCTGTGTGAAAATTTCATTGAATATAAATTTTTGTTGTTTTCGGCCTTATAAATTTGTAATAATTGACAATTTCATTGAGCTCGAGGCCAGTTTACAGAAGATTTTTATTTGGAAAATCAACAACAGTTTTTTTAAATGGTAGAAATTATAGTACTATTTCGGAACTCACCACATTTCCTCATCAGACTTTTTAATTTTATTAGTTATATTTATTCTTCACAACCACTTCTCAAAGGCTTTGAACCCAGGAGCTCGGAGTTGCAAAGCCAACACGCTCAATGCTGTGCTACGCTAGCCGAGTGGACTGCTGCGTTTTTCCATCTTCCTTAAACAAACCAACTACAAACAATAGCAACGGATCAGCTGGTATATGAACTTGTTGTGTGGTTATTGTTTGTAAGTTTGCAATTCTGTGTGAAAATTTCATTGGTTGTTACCAATTCTTTGTAATTCCAAGAATGCATTTCAGATGTGCTCATCCTTGCATATATAAATTTTTGTTGTTTTCGGCCTTATAAAGTTTTAATAATTGACAATTTTATTGAGCTCGAGGCCAGTTTACAAAAGATTTTTATTTGGAAAAACAACAGAAGTTTTTTTAAATGGTAGAAGTTATAGTACTATTTCCAACTACAAACAAGAGCAACTGATCTGCTGCTGCTATATGAACTTGTTTGTGTGGTTGTTGTTTGTGTGTTTGCAATTCTGTGTGAAAATTTCATTGGTTGTTACCAATTCTTTGTAATTCCTAGAATGCATTTCAAGTGTGCTCTCCCTTGCATATATGAATCTTTGTTGTTTTCAAAATATTTTTATTTGGAAAAACAACAACAGTTTTTTTAAATGGTAGAAATTATAGTACTATTTCGGAAATGACCACATTTCCTCATCAGACTTCTTAATTTTATTAGCTATGTATATTTATTCTTCATAACCACTTCTCCAAGGCTTTGAACCAAGGAGCTCGGAGTTGCAAAGCCAACACGCTGAATGCTGTGCTACGCTAGCCGCGTGGACTGCTGCGTTTTTCCATCTTCCTTAAACAAACCAACTACAAACAAGAGCAACTGATCTGCTATTGCTATATGAACTTGTTTGTGTGGTTGTTGTTTGTGTGTTTGCAATTCTGTGTGAAAATTTCATTGGTTGTTACCAATTCTTTGTAATTCCCAGAATGCATTTTAGGTGTGCTCATCCTTGCATATATGAATTTTTGTTGTTTTCAGCCTTATAAATTTTTAATAATTGACAATTTTATTGAGCTCGAGGCCAGTTAACAGAAGATATTTATTTTGAAAAACCACAAAAGTTTTTATAACTGGTAGAAGTTATAGTACTATTTCGGAAATCACCACATTTCCTCATCAGACTTCTTAATTTTGTTAGTTATATTTATTCTTCATAACCACTTCTCCAGTACCGCTGTGGTCGAGTTGGTAGCGGTGCGTGCTATAACTTGATATGCCGGTGAGTTCGAGGTTCGAATCTCAGTCAGGGCAAGCAAAATCTTAATAATAGAAAAAGTTGTTTCTAATAACGGTCACCCCTCGGCAGGCAATGGCAAACCTCCGAGGGTATTTCTGCCATGAAAAAGCTTCTCATTAAATATATCTGCCGTTCGGAGTCGGCACAAAACTGTAGGTCCCTCCATTTGTGGTATAATATAAAGACGCACACCACAAATGGTAGGAGAAGCTCGGCCAAACACTGAGCTATATAGTGTAAGCGCCAAAATTATATTATTATAACCACTTCTCCAAGGCTTTGAACCAAGGAGCTCGGAGTTGCAAAGCCAACACGCTGAATGCTGTGCTACGCTAGCCGAGTGGACTGCTGCGTTTTTTCATCTTCCTTAAGCAAACCAACTACAAACAAGAGCAACTGATCTGCTACTGCTATATGAACTTGTTTGTGTGTTTGCAATTCTGTGTGAAAATTTCATTGGTTGTTACCTAGAATGCATTTCATTGCATTTCATTGCATTTATGAATTTTTGTTTTTTTGGGCTTATAAATTTTTAATTATTGACAATTTTATTGAGCTCGAGGCCAGTTTACAAAAGATTTTTATTTGCAAAAACAACAACAGTTTCTTTAAATGGTAGAAATTATAGTACTATTTCGGAAATCACCACATTTCCTCATCAGACTTCTTAATTTTATTAGTTATATTTATTCTTCACAACCACTTCTCCAAGGCTTTGAACCAAGGAGCTCGGATATGCAAAGCCAACACGCTGAATGCCGTGCTACGCTAGCCGAGTGGACTGCTGCGTTTTTCCATCTTCCTTAAACAAACCAACTACAAACAAGAGCAACTGATCTGCTGCTGCTATATGAACTTGTTTGTGTGGTTGTTTATTTATTTATTTATTTAATAGCCAATGAATACAACAAAATTCTTATAGGCTACATAGAACATTTTAAATATTCGAAGTAACAAGAAACTTACAAAACTACTTATAAAAAATATTTACAGAATTCATAAAGCGATTTTTTGAAAAAGAACAATCAATCTCAACATGCTTAGAAATTCTGTTGAACTCAATTAAAGCACGAGTGATGGGAGCATTTCGTGCATACAAAGCTCTTAAAACGCCAACATGGAAGACCTCCGAACATCGGAGAGATCTGGCAGGAATATTAAAGCAAATCCTCTCAAGGAGTAAGGGACAATCTACAATACCACAGACTAAATCGAAAACGAAAGACAGAGACAAGATTATTCGCCTGCTTTGCAAGGTTTTTAAATCTATCAATAGGCATCTAGATTGATAGGTGGGTATAGGATCGGAAAAGCGTAAATCTCGTAGTGCAAAGCGCAGGAATACTATTTGGATTCGCTCAATCCTTGCAATATGACACGCATAATATGGCGACCATATGAACGACGCATACTCAAGCCTGGAACGTACGAAAGCCATATATAAACTATGGCGCCTTACAAAGGCCAGCATGGCATAAGATTTACTAATAATACAATTAATATGATTAGCGAATGTAAACTTTGAGTCGAAGATTACTCCCAGGTCTTTAATTTCACTTGAGCGTTGTAGGGGTAACATGTCGATATGAAAAGACGTCTGAATTACATTACAGCGTTTGGCATAGGTAACATGAAAACATTTATTAATGTTTAACGAAAGCCTATTTTTGATGCACCAATTGCTAACATTATTAATGTCGCTTTGCATCAATTGAGAGTCGCGCGTGCTACTAATTGGCGAATAAATCTTGAGGTCATCCGCATAAAGCAAAAGCTTTGACCGCGAGAAACAGTTAGAGATATCATTTATAAACAGGACGAAAAACAATGGACCCAGTATGCTACCTTGCGGGATGCCGGATTGAGCAACAAAAGGTAGCGACCTAACTTGATCGATAACAACCATGCAACAACGATTATGTAAATAAGATACAATCCAACTCAGGAAAACCGAGTGAAAACCAATGGCGGCAAATTTTTTCAAGAGGATAAAATGGGAAACCCTATCAAAAGCCTTAGAAAAATCAGTGTAAACGGCGTCCATCTGACACCCTGATTGGAAAGCAGCTATGCAATCATCTGATTGCTAAATTAGATATCGTTGAGCGGCCCGGGATAAAGCCATGCTGCTCCGGACATATAGAGTTCCAGACAGAAGATACAAGTTTATTTTGTATGATGCACTTAAAAAGTTTTGAGGTGGCAGAGAGTTTTGAGATGGGTCTATAATTACTTATATCATTTTTATTACCACTCTTGTAGATGGGTGTGATGAGAGCTATTTTCCAATCATCTAGAAAATTACCGGACGACAATGATTTATTGAAAATTTTAAGCAATGGATAAGCTAAAGATTCACATTGTTTAAACAAAATCGCAGACAAACCATCGACGGCAGTTTGAGAGGAGGACTTTAGCTTAGAGATGCCGTTGAGCACATCCTCAGAAGTAAGCGATAATTTGCCAAAATTCAAAGACTGTTGAATATTAAACGATACATTGTTATCCTTGCTAGATTCATTAAAGAAATTCGATTAAAAAATTTTGCAAATAAGTTAGCAGCAGCTGTAGGCGTATTAGAAGTTTTGTCCTCGAAAAAAAGTGCTGACGGAATACTGGAGCAGGATTTTTTAGAGTTAACAAAGTGCCAAAATGCTTTCGGATTAGACTTAAGATTATGTTTAAATCTTAAGATGTAATTTCGATGCATAAAACTTATCCAGGCATTGAAATTCTTTAGAATATTTTTTATATTGGATGAGGTGTACGCTATTATTACTTATTTTAAAATTACGTAGAAATTTATTTTTCTTATTTTTCTTATTTCATTAACGCCGCATTATGCCAGGGCACTTTATAATGAATTTTTCTAAAAATTCGAATAGTAATTTTACACATGTCTACAACAGTAGTTCTAAAAATCTCCAAGGACTTGGAAACATCGCGGTGGTGAAACATGCTATCCCAGTTAATATCCAGATGATGAATATCTGATTTAGAAATTGGAAAATTACATGGATGAGGTGTTTGCAATTCCGTGTGAAAATTTCATTCGTTGTTACCAATTCTTTGTAATTCCTAGAATGCATTTCAGGTGTACTCATCCTTGCATATATGAATCTTTGTTGTTTTCGGCCTTATTGACAATTTTATTGAGCTCGAGGCCAGTTTACAAAAGGTTTTTATTTGGAAAATCAACAACAGTTTTTTTAAATGGTAGAAATTATAGTACTATTTCGGAAATCACCACATTTCCTCATCAGACTTCTGAGTTTTATAAGTTATATTTATTCTTCACAACTACTTTTCCAAAGCTTTGAACCAAGGAGCTCGGAGTTGCAAAGCCAACACGCTGAATGCTGTGCTACGCTAGCCGAGTGGACTGCTGCGTTTTTCCATCTTCCTTAAACAAACCAACTACAAACAATAGCAACTGATCTGCTGCTATATGAACTTGGTTGTGTGTTATTGTTTGTGTGTTTGCAATTCTGTGTGAAAATTTCATTTGTTGTTAAAAATTCTTTGTAGTTCCTAGAATGCATTTCAGGTGTGCTCATCCTTGCATATATGAATTTTTGTTGTTTACGGCCTTATACATTTTGAATAATTGACAATTTTATTGAGCTCGAGGCCAGTTTACAAAAGATTTTTATTTGGAAAATCAACAACAGTTTTTTTAAATGGTAGAAGTTATAGTACTATTTCGGAAATCACCACATTTCCTCATCAGACTTCTTAATTTTGTTAGTTATATTTATTCTTCATAACCACTTCTCCAAGGCTTTGAACCAAGGAGCTCGGAGTTGCAAAGCCAACACTCTGAATGCTGTGCTACGCTAGCCGAGTGGACTGCTGCGTTTTGTCATCTTCCTTAAACAAACCAACTACAAACAAGAGCAACTGATCTGCTACAGCTATATGAACTTGTTTGTGTGGTTGTTGTTTGTGTGTTTGCAATTCTGTGTGAAAATTTCCGTGGTTGTTACCTAGAATGCATTTCAGGTGTGCTCATCCTTGCATATATGAATTTTTGTTGTTTTCGGCCTTATAAAGTTTTAATAATTGACAATTTTATTGAGCTCGAGGCCAGTTTACAGAAGATTTTTATTTGGAAAAACATCAAAAGTGTTTTTAAATGAAAGAAGTTATAGTACTATTTAGGAAATCACCACATTTCCTCATCAGACTTCTTAATTTTGTTAGTTATATTTATTCTTCATAACCACTTCTCCAAGGCTTTGAACCAAGGAGCTCGGAGTTGCAAAGCCAACACTCTGAATGCTGTGCTACGCTAGCCGAGTGGACTGCTGCGTTTTGTCATCTTCCTTAAACAAACCAACTACAAACAAGAGCAACTGATCTGCTGCTGCTATATGAACTTGTTTGTGTGGTTGTTGTTTGTGTGTTTGCAGTTCTGTGTGAAAATTTCATTTGTTGTTACCAATTCTTTGTAATTCCTAGAATGCATTTCAGGTGTGCTCATCCTTGCATATATGAATTTTTGTTCTTTACGGCCTTATACATTTTGAACAATTGAAAATTTTATTGTGCTCGAGGACAGTTTACAGAAGATTTTTATTTAAAAAAACAACAACAGTTTTTTTAAATGGTAGAAATTATAGTACTATTTCGGAAATCACCACATTTGCGAGCATAACGCAAAAACTTTGACCGCGAGAAACAGTTAGAAATATCATTTATAAACAGGACGAAAAACAATGGACCCATTATGCTACCTTGCGGGATGCCGGATTGAGCAACAAAAGGTAGCGACCTAACTTCATCGATAACAACCATGCAACAACGATTATGTAAATAAGATGCAAGCCAACTCAGGAAAACCGACTGAAAACTAATGGCGGCCAATGTTTTCAAGAGGATAAAATGGGAAACCCTATCAAGAGCCTTAGAAAAATCAGTGTAAACGGCGTCCATCTGACACCCTGATTGGAAAGCAGCTATGCAATCATCTGAAAAGATTGCTAAATTAGATATCGTTGAGCGGCCCGGGATAAAGCCATGCTGCTCCGGACATATGGAGTTCCTAACAGCAGATACAAGTTTATTTTGTATGATGCACTCAAAAAGTTTTGAGGTGGCAGAGAGTTTTGAGATGGGTCTATAATTACTTATATCATTTTTATTACCACTCTTGTAGATGGGTGTGATGAGAGCTATTTTCCAATCATCTAGAAAATTACCGGACGAAAATGATTTATTAAAAATTTTAAGCAATGGATAAGCTAAAGATTCACATTGTTTAAACAAAATCGCAGACAAACCATCGACGTCAGTTTGAGAGGAGGACTTTAGCTTAGAGATGCCGTTGAGCACATCCTCAGAAGTAAGCGATAATTTGCCAAAATTCAGAGACTGTTGAATATTAAACGAAACATTGTTATCCTTGCTAGATTCGTTTAAGAAATTTGATTAAAAAAATTTTGCAAATAAGTTAGCAGCAGCTGTAGGCGTATTAGAAGTTTTGTCCTCGAAAAAAAGTGCTGACGGAATACTGGAGCAGGATTTTTTAGAGTTAACAAAGTGCCAAAATGCTTTCGGATTAGACTTAAGGTTATGTTTAAATCTTAAGATGTAATTTCGATGCAAAAACTTATCCAGACATTGAAATTCTTTAGAATAGTTTTTATATTGGATGAGGTGTATGCAATTCTGTGTGAAAATTTCATTGAATATAAATTTTTGTTGTTTTCGGCCTTATAAATTTGTAATAATTGACAATTTCATTGAGCTCGAGGCCAGTTTACAGAAGATTTTTATTTGGAAAATCAACAACAGTTTTTTTAAATGGTAGAAATTATAGTACTATTTCGGAACTCACCACATTTCCTCATCAGACTTTTTAATTTTATTAGTTATATTTATTCTTCACAACCACTTCTCAAAGGCTTTGAACCCAGGAGCTCGGAGTTGCAAAGCCAACACGCTGAATGCTGTGCTACGCTAGCCGAGTGGACTGCTGCGTTTTTCCATCTTCCTTAAACAAACCAACTACAAACAATAGCAACGGATCAGCTGGTATATGAACTTGTTTGTGTGGTTATTGTTTGTAAGTTTGCAATTCTGTGTGAAAATTTCATTGGTTGTTACCAATTCTTTGTAATTCCAAGAATGCATTTCAGATGTGCTCATCCTTGCATATATAAATTTTTGTTGTTTTCGGCCTTATAAAGTTTTAATAATTGACAATTTTATTGAGCTCGAGGCCAGTTTACAAAAGATTTTTATTTGGAAAAACAACAGAAGTTTTTTTAAATGGTAGAAGTTATAGTACTATTTCCAACTACAAACAAGAGCAACTGATCTGCTGCTGCTACATGAACTTGTTTGTGTGGTTGTTGTTTGTGTGTTTGCAATTCTGTGTGAAAATTTCATTGGTTGTTACCAATTCTTTGTAATTCCTAGAATGCATTTCAGGTGTGCTCATCCTTGAATATATGAATTTTTGTTGTTTTCGGCCTTATAAATTTTTAATAATTGACAATTTTATTGAGCTTGAGGTCAGTTTACAGAAGATTTTTATTTGGAAAATCAACAACAGTTTCTTTAAATGGTAGAAATTATAGTACTATTTCGGAAATCACCACATTTCCTCATCAGACTTCTTAATTTTATTAGTTATATTTATTCTTCACAACCACTTCTCCAAGGCTTTGAACCAAGGAGCTCGGAGTTGCAAAGCCAACACGCTGAATGCCGTGCTACGCTAGCCGAGTGGACTGCTGCGTTTTTCCATCTTCCTTAAACAAACCAACTACAAACAAGAGCAACTGATCTGCTGCTGCTATATGAACTTGTTTGTGTGGTTGTTTATTTATTTATTTATTTAATAGCCATTGAATACAACAAAATTCTTATAGGCTACATAGAACATTTTAAATATTCGAAGTAACAAGAAACTTACAAAACTACTTATAAAAAATATTTACAGAATTCATAAAGCGATTTTTTGAAAAAGAAAAATCAATCTCAACATGCTTAGAAATTCTGTTGAACTCAATTAAAGCACGAGTGATGGGAGCATTTCGTGCATACAAAGCTCTTAAAACGCCTACATTGAAGACCTCCGAACATCGGAGAGATCTGGCAGGAATATTAAAGCAAATCCTCTCAAGGAGTAAGGGACAATCTACAATATCACAGACTAAATCGAAAACGAAAGACAGAGACAAGATTATTCGCCTGCTTTGCAAAGTTTTTAAATATATTAATAGGCATCTAGATTGATAGGTGGGTATAGGATCGGAAAAGCGAAATCTCGTAGTGCGAAGCGCAGGAATACTTTTTGGATTCACTCAATCCTTGCAATATGACGCGCATAATATGGCGACCATATGAACGACGCATACTCAAGCCTGGAACGTACGAAAGCCATATATAAAAGTTTTAGTGTATACGGGTACCTGAATTCGAAACTGTGGCGCCCTACAAAGGCCAGCATGGCATACGATTTACTAATAATACAATTAATATGATTAGCGAATGTAAACTTTGAGTCGAAGATTACTCCCAGGTCTTTAATTTCACTTGAGCGTTGTAGGGGTAACATGTCGATATGAAAAGACGTCTGAATTACATTACAGCGTTTGGCATAGGTAACATGAAAACATTTATTAATGTTTAACGAAAGCCTATTTTTGATGACCAATTGCTAACATTATTAATGTCGTTTTGCATCAATTGAGAGTCGCGCGTGCTACTAATTGGCGAATAAATCTTGAGGTCATCCGCATAAAGCAAAAACTTTGACCGCGAGAAACAGTTAGAGATATCATTTATAAACAGGACGAAAAACAATGGACCCAGTATGCTACCTTGCGGGATGCCGGATTGAGCAACAAAAGGTAGCGACCTAACTTGATCGATAACAACCATGCAACAACGATTATGTAAATAAGATGCAATCCAACTCAGGAAAACCGAGTGAAAACCAATGGCGGCCAATTTTTTCAAGAGGATAAAATGGGAAACCCTATCAAAAGCCTTAGAAAAATCAGTGTAAACGGCGTCCATCTGACATCCTGATTGGAAAGCAGCTATACAATCATCTGAAAAGGTTGCTAAATTAGATATCGTTGAGCGGCCCGGGATAAAGCCATGCTGCTCCGGACATATAGAGTTCCTAACAGCAGATACAAGTTTATTTTGTATGATGCACTCAAAAAGTTTTGAGGTGGCAGAGAGTTTTGAGATGGGTCTATAATTACTTATATCATTTTTATTACCACTCTTGTAGATGGGTGTGATGAGAGCTATTTTCCAATCATCTAGAAAATTACCGGACGACAATGATTTATTAAAAATTTTAAGCAATGGGTAAGCTAAAGATTCACATTGTTTAAACAAAATCGCAGACAAACCATCGACGTCAGTTTGAGAGGAGGACTTTAGCTTAGAGATGCCGTTGAGCACATCCTCAGAAGTAAGCGATAATTTGCCAAAATTCAGATACTGTTGAATATTAAACGAAACATTGTTATCCTTGCTAGATTCATTTAAGAAATTTGATTAAAAAAATTTTGCAAATAAGTTAGCATTAGCTGTAGGCGTATAAGAAGTTTTGTCCTCGCAAAAAAAAGTGCTGACGGAATACTGGAGCAGTATTTTTTAGAGTTAACAAAGTGCCAAAATGCTTTCGGATTAGACTTAAGATTATGTTAAAATCTTAAGATGTTATTTCGATGCAAAAACTTATCCAGACATGCAAATTCTTTAGAATATTTTTAATATTGGATGAGGTGTACGCTATTGTTACTTTTTTTAAACTTACGTAGAAATTTATTTTTCTTATTTCGCAGTTTTATTAACGCCGCATTATGCCAGGGCACTTTATCATGAATTTTTCTAAAAAGGGGAATAGTAATTTTACACATGTCTACAACAGTAGTTCTAAAAATCGCAAAGGACTTGGAAACATCGCGGTGGTGAAGCATGCTATCCCAGTTAATATCCAGATGATGAATATCTGATTTAGAAATTGGAAAATTACATTCAGATAGGGAAAAATTTACAGATTTACTTAAAAATATCAAGTTTAACGTGCGTCCAAGCTAATTTGGAAAGCAGTTAATTTGCATGAGATCAATGCTTAAAAAGCTATCAACTAGGTAAATTTCATTACTATTATTAACATCGCATGCAACAAAAGCTGATTTTGAAATGGTGCGTGACCAGTTAATATTGCAAAGATTAAAATCACCCAGCACACAAAGATGGTCTCCACCCACTTTATTCAAAGCGAGAGAAGAAACATTATCGACATGA
Source organism: Philophylla caesio (assembly GCA_963971545.1). Lineage (NCBI taxonomy): Eukaryota > Metazoa > Arthropoda > Insecta > Diptera > Tephritidae > Philophylla > Philophylla caesio. The sequence continues at coordinate 103,475,171 of OZ020604.1, forward strand.
GCTGTGTAAAGGCTGTGGCAACTATTAGGCGGAATGTATGATGCACAAACAAACAAGCAGTCGGTACTACCATGGATACGCACGCATAATTGGTCAAGTAACGCATTTTGATTTTCAAGTTCAATCATAGAAACATGGTGTTTTTTTTGTACAGCTATAAGAACGCCACCACCTCAAGCACAGCCAGTTAGCGCGGAATTCCTATCTTTACGAAAAACAGTATAGAGGGTAGAGTCGAAAAACTCATGACTGAAAAAGTTTGCATTCAGCCAAGTCTCAATAATAACAATAACGTCGTATTCAAGATGAGAGCTAAATAAGCGTACAATCTGAGATTTTGTTCTTATTCCAGAGATATTTTGCATGTAAATCTACAGACGGTTACACTCGGCACTTGTGCCGACCGTTTGCTGTCGGAGATTTGATGAACCTCTTCGTTTTTTGGAAAAAAAAACGGACGTACAACTACGTTAGCAGGCCATAATTCAGGCAATAAAAGCTTAGAGTATGAGTTTACATGCACACCCAGTTTAAAATTAATACTTTTAAGATCACTAGCCTGGACTCCTTTCTTGACAAGACTATAGCAAGAAATCGCATTACTTTCAATGCCAGTGCGTTTCGCAATATATTCTTTGAGTTTATCAGCTGTTACTGAAGTTGAGAAGGGCGAAAGATGCAGTCATTTGAAACGTTCGGCCACTTCCAATTCAGAATGTGAATCTGAGCCAACAAAGAGTTGTTTACTTTTACCTTTTCTTTTGTTATTTTCTACACTTCTACTTATTGAATTGGACGACCGCGTAACAGCTGTACTGTTGTTATTGACAACACTTCCTCTTGATGTATTAACATATTTTAAAGAACGTGAAGTAGAAGCAGCGATCGAAGCAGAAGGCTCAGTACGGACGGCAGCAGACAGCACAGGCGTTTTTACATTATCGACAGCTGATGGAGAGCCAACAGAGGCAGCAGCATGAGCATATGATAGCGGCATAGTGGGAGAAGCAGCATCAAATGACGAATCAACGAGAACAGAGGGCGACAGCGGTTCATCGACAGCAACAGGCAAACAACGATAAGAAGAGTGATGTTTACTCTCAGAGACAGCAAGCGGCAACGACGGCTTAAGAGCGCAAGGGGATTTGTTGTTACAGAGCATAGATACACTTTCTCGCAAGCATACGACATCTTTAGACAACAAATCTATGGCAGGCGCGAGATTATTTTCGCATAATGTTTCACGAACAGACTGGAGTTGTTCCTGTAACTCCGCCACTTTTTTAGTAAGCAGCATTTTGTCGTCATGAAGAGTGTTGATTAGCGAAAGTGCCTTTTGATGATCAGATCTTAAAGCAGAGATTTCTCTTAGCACGGTTTGCAGTAAGTCAGCATAACCTTTCTGCTGCGCGAACAAGGGCGCATCAGTTTCTTGTCGTTGGACTACAGGCATCGGAGACGTACATTGAAGTTGCGAACGTTGACAGTCCGTAATAGGAGAATTATGAATTTCTGCGCTCGATATAGGTGGAACGGGGGTCTGCGGAGGCGAACGAATCGAAGCACGACGCACAGACTGACATACTTCACAATGGAAAGGCCGATTAGAGTTATGCAGAAAATCAAAGTCAATTTGCGATAAATTAACGCACTTCAAATGAAAGAATTCTTTACATCCACTGCAATTAACTTTAGGCTTTATGCCACAGACACAAGGCATTGCAAAAATTTAAATCGGTTAGAAATTGATTTAGTGTCCCAGTAAAACTACTAAGCAAAGTGTTTTACTCTCGCACATTACAAACGCGCACAATACAAAGTTAGCAAAATATACGCAGAGAGCTAAGATAAACACGACCGCACTCGTTGATGATTGTTGTTTGTGTGTTTGCAATTCTGTGTGAACATTTCATTGGTTGTTACCAATTCTTTGTAATTCCTAGAACGCATTTCAGGTGTGCTCATCCTTGCATATATGAATTTTTGTTGTTTTCGGCCTTATAAATTTTTAGTAATTGACAATTTTATTGAGCTCGAGGCCAGTTTACAGAAGATTTTTTTCGGCCTTATAAATTTTTAATAATTGACAATTTTACTGAGCTCGAGGCCAGTTTACAGAAGATTTTTATTTGGAAAATCAACAACAGTTTTTTAAATGGTAGAAATTATAGTACTATTTCGGAACTCACTACATTTGCTCATCAGACTTTTTAATTTTATTAGTTATATTTATTCTTCACAACCACTTCTCCAAGGTTTTAAACCCAGGAGCTCGGAGTTGCAAAGCCAACACGCTGAATGCTGTGCTACGCTAGGCGAGTGGACTGCTGCGTTCTTCCATCTTCCTTAAACAAACGAACTACAAACAAGAGCAACTGATCTGCTGGTATATGAACTTGTTTGTGTGCTTATTGTTTGTGTGTTTGCAATTCTGTGTGAAAATTTCATTGGTTGTTACCAATTCTTTGTAATTCCTAGAATGCATTTCAGGTGTGCTCATCCTTGAATATATGAATTTTTGTTGTTTTCGGCCTTATAAATTTTTAATAATTGACAATTTTATTGAGCTTGAGGTCAGTTTACAGAAGATTTTTATTTGGAAAATCAACAACAGTTTCTTTAAATGGTAGAAATTATAGTACTATTTCGGAAATCACCACATTTCCTCATCAGACTTCTTAATTTTATTAGTTATATTTATTCTTCACAACCACTTCTCCAAGGCTTTGAACCAAGGAGCTCGGAGTTGCAAAGCCAACACGCTGAATGCCGTGCTACGCTAGCCGAGTGGACTGCTGCGTTTTTCCATCTTCCTTAAACAAACCAACTACAAACAAGAGCAACTGATCTGCTGCTGCTATATGAACTTGTTTGTGTGGTTGTTTATTTATTTATTTATTTAATAGCCAATGAATACAACAAAATTCTTATAGGCTACATAGAACATTTTAAATATTCGAAGTAACAAGAAACTTACAAAACTACTTATAAAAAATATTTACAGAATTCATAAAGCGATTTTTTGAAAAAGAAAAATCAATCTCAGCATGCTTAGAAATTCTGTTGAACTCAATTAAAGCACGAGTGATGGGAGCATTTCGTGCATACAAAGCTCTTAAAACGCCAACATGGAAGACCTCCGAACATCGGAGAGATCTGGCAGGAATATTAAAGCAAATCCTCTCAAGGAGTAAGGGACAATCTACAATATCACAGACTAAATCGAAAACGAAAGACAGAGACAAGATTATTCGCCTGCTTTGCAAGGTTTTTAAATATATTAATAGGCATCTAGATTGATAGGTGGGTATAGGATCGGAAAAGCGTAAATCTCGTAGTGCGAAGCGCAGGAATACTTTTTGGATTCGCTCAATCCTTGCAATATGACACGCATAATATGGCGACCATATAAACGACGCATACTCAAGCCTGGAACGTACGAAAGCCATATATACAAGTTTTAGTGTATACGGGTACCTGAATTCGAAACTGTGGCGCCTTACAAAGGCCAGCATGGCATAAGATTTACTAATAATACAATTAATATGATTAGCGAATGTCAACTTTGAGTCGAAGAATACTCCCAGGTCTTTAATTTCACTTGAGCGTTGTAGGGGTAACATGTCGATATGAAAAGACGTCTGAATTACATTACAGCGTTTGGCATAGGTAACATGAAAACATTTATTAATGTTTAACGAAAGCCTATTTTTGATGACCAATTGCTAACATTATTAATGTCGTTTTGCATCAATTGAGAGTCGCGCGTGCTACTAATTGGCGAATAAATCTTGAGGTCATCCGCATAAAGCAAAAACTTTGACCGCGAGAAACAGTTAGAGATATCATTTATAAACAGGACGAAAAACAATGGACCCAGTATGCTACCTTGCGGGATGCCGGATTGAGCAACAAAAGGTAGCGACCTAACTTGATCGATAACAACCATGCAACAACGATTATGTAAATAAGATGCAATCCAACTCAGGAAAACCGAGTGAAAACCAATGGCGGCCAATTTTTTCAAGAGGATAAAATGGGAAACCCTATCAAAAGCCTTAGAAAAATCAGTGTAAACGGCGTCCATCTGACATCCTGATTGGAAAGCAGCTATACAATCATCTGAAAAGGTTGCTAAATTAGATATCGTTGAGCGGCCCGGGATAAAGCCATGCTGCTCCGGACATATAGAGTTCCTAACAGCAGATACAAGTTTATTTTGTATGATGCACTCAAAAAGCTTTGAGGTGGCAGAGAGTTTTGAGATGGGTCTATAATTACTTATATCATTTTTATTACCACTCTTGTAGATGGGTGTGATGAGAGCTATTTTCCAATCATCTAGAAAATTACCGGACGACAATGATTTATTAAAAATTTTAAGCAATGGGTAAGCTAAAGATTCACATTGTTTAAACAAAATCGCAGACAAACCATCGACGTCAGTTTGAGAGGAGGACTATAGCTTAGAGATGCCGTTGAGCACATCCTCAGAAGTAAGCGATAATTTGCCAAAATTCAGAGACTGTTGAATATTAAACGAAACATTGTTATCCTTGCTAGATTCATTTAAGAAATTTGATTAAAAAAATTTTGCAAATAAGTTAGCAGCAGCTGTAGGCGTATTAGAAGTTTTGTCCTCGAAAAAAAGTGCTGACGGAATACTGGAGCAGGATTTTTTAGAGTTAACAAAGTGCCAAAATGCTTTCGGATTAGACTTAAGATTTTGTTTAAATCTTAAGATGTAATTTCGATGCAAAAACTTATCCAGACATGAAAATTCTGTAGAATATTTTTTATATTGGATGAAGTGTACGCTATTGTTACTTTTTTTAAACTTACGTAGAAATTTATTTTTCTTATTTCGCAGTTTCATTAACGCCGCATTATGCCAGGGCACTTTATAATGAATTTTTCTAAAAAGGGGAATAGTAATTTTACACATGTCTACAACAGTAGTTCTAAAAATCTCAAAGGACTCGGAAACATCGCGGTGGTGAAGCATGCTATCCCAGTTAATATCCAGATGATGAATATCTGATTTAGAAATTGGAAAATTACATTCAGATAGGGAAAAGTTTACAGATTTACTTAAAAATATCAACTCTAACGTGCGTCCAAGCTTATTTGGAAAGCAATTAATTTGCATGAGATCAATGCTTAAAAAGCTATCAACTAGGTAAATTTCATTACTATTATTAACATCGCATGCAACAAAAGCTGATTTTGAAATGGTGCGTGACCAGTTAATATTGCAAAGATTAAAATCACCCAGCACACAAAGATGGTATCCACCCACTTTATTCAAAGCGAGAGAAGAAACATTATCGACATGAGCTGTGTAAAGGCTGTGGCAACTATTAGGCGGAATGTATGATGCATAAACAAACAAGCAGTCGGTACTACCATGGATACGCACGCATAATTGGTCAAGTAACGCTTTTTGATTTTCAAGTTCAATCATAGAAACATGGTGTTTTTTTTGTAAAGCTATAAGAACGCCACCACCTCTAGCACAGCCAGTTAGCGCGGAATTCCTATCTTTACGAAAAACAGGGTAGAGGTTAGAGTCGAAATACTCATGACTGAAAAAGTTTGATTCAGCCAAGTCTCAATAATAACAATAACGTCGTATTCAAGATGAGAGCTAAATAAGCGTACAATCTGAGATTTTGTTCTTATTCCAGAGATATTTTGCATGTAAATCTTCAGACGGTTACACTCGGCACTTGTGCCGACCGTTTGCTGTCGGAGATTTGATGAAGCTCTTCGTTTTTTGGAAAAAAACGAAACGGAAGGACAACTACGTTAGCAGGCCATAATTCAGGCAATAAAAGCTTAGAGTATGAGTTTACATGCACACCCAGTTTAAAATTAATACTTTTAAGATCACTAGCCTGGACTCCTTTCTTGACAAGACTATAGCAAGAAATCGCATTACTTTCAATGCCAGTGCGTTTCGCAATATATTCTTTGAGTTTATCAGCTGTTACTGAAGTTGAGAAGGGCGAAAGATGCAGTCATTTGAAACGTTCGGCCACTTCCAATTCAGAATGTGAATCTGAGCCAACAAAGAGTTGTTTACTTTTACCTTTTCTTTTGTTATTTTCTACACTTCTACTTATTGAATTGGACGACCGCGTAACAGCTGTACTGTTGTTATTGACAACACTTCCTCTTGCTGTATTAACATATTTTAAAGAACGTGAAGTAGAAGCAGCGATCGAAGCAGAAGGCTCAGTACGGACGGCAGCAGACAGCATAGGCGTTTTTACATTATCGACAGCTGATGGAGAGCCAACAGAGGCAGCAGCAGCAGCAGCATGAGCATATGATAGCGGCATAGTGGGAGCAGCAGCATCAAATGACGAATCAACGAGAACAGAGGGCGACAGCGGTTCATCGACAGCAACAGGCAAACAACGATAAGAAGAGTGATGTTTACTCTCAGAGACAGCAAGCGGCAACGACGGCTTAAGAGCGCAAGGGGATTTTTTGTTACAGAGCATAGATACACTTTCTCGCAAGCATACGACATCTTTAGACAACAAATATATGGCAGGCGCGAGATTATTTTCGCATAATGTTTCACGAACAGACTGGAGTTGTTCCTGTAACTCCGCCACTTTTTTAGTAAGCAGCATTTTGTCATCATGAAGAGTGTTGATTAGCGAAAGTGCCTTTTGATGATCAGATCTTAAAGCAGAGATTTCTCTTAGCACGGTTTGCAGTAAGTCAGCATAACCTTTCTGCTACGCGAACAAAGGCGCATCAGTTTCTTGTCGTTGGATTACAGGCATCGGAGACGTACATTGAAGTTGCGAACGTTGACTGTCCGTAATAGGAGAATTATGAATTTCTGCGCTCGATATAGGTGGAACGGGGGTCTGCGGAGGCGAACGAATCGAAGCACGGCGCACAGACTGACATAATTCACAATGGAAAGGCCGATTAGAGTTATGCAGAAAATCAAAGTCAATTTGCGATAAATTAACGCACTTCAAATGAAAGAATTCTTTACATCCACTGCAATTAACTTTATGCGGTCGACTTTTTGGCCACAGACACAAGGCATTGCAAAAATTTAAATCGGTTAGAAATTGATTTAGTGTCCCAGTAAAACTACTAAGCAAAGTGTTTTACTCTCGCACATTACAAACGCGCACAATACAAAGTTAGCAAAATATACGCAGAGAGCTAAGATAAACACGACCGCACTCGTTGATGATTGTTGTTTGTGTGTTTGCAATTCTGTGTGAACATTTCATTGGTTGTTACCAATTCTTTGTAATTCCTAGAACGCATTTCAGGTGTGCTCATCCTTGCATATATGAATTTTTGTTGTTTTCGGCCTTATAAATTTTTAGTAATTGACAATTTTATTGAGCTCGAGGCCAGTTTACAGAAGATTTTATTTGGAAAAACAACAAAAGTTGTTTTTAAATGGTAGAAGTTATAATACTATTTCGGAAATAACCAAATTTCCTCATCAGACTTTTTAATTTTATTAGTTATATTTATTCTTCACAACCACTTCTCCAAGGCTTTGAACCAAGGAGCTCGGAGTTGCAAAGCCAACACGCTGAATGCTGTGCTACGCTAGCCGAGTGGACTGCTGCGTTTTTCCATCTTCCTTAAACAAACCAACTACAAACAAGAGCAACTGATCTGCTGCTGCTATACGAACTTGTTTGTGTGGTTGTTGTTTGTGTGTTTGCAATTCTGTGTGAAAATTTCATTGGTTGTTACCAATTCTTTGTAATTCCTAGAATGCTTTTCAGGTATGCTCATCCTTGCATATATGAATTTTTGTTGTTTTCGGCCTTATACATTTTTAATAATTGACAATTTTATTGAGCTCGAGGCCAGTTTACAAAAGATTTTTATTTGGAAAAACAACAACAGTTTTTTTAAATGGTAGAAATTATAGTACAATTTCGGAACTCACCACATTTCCTCATCAGACTTCGTAATTTTATTAGTTATATTTATTCTTCATAACCACTTCTCCAAGGCTTTGAACCAAGGAGCTTGGAGTTGCCAAGCCAACACGCTGAATGCTGTGCTACGCTAGCCGAGTGGACTGCTGCGTTTTTTCATCTTCCTTAAACAAACCAACTACAAACAAGAGCAACTGATCAGCTACTGCTATATGAACTTGTTTGTGTGGTTGTTGTTTGTGTGTTTGCAATTCTGTGTAAAAATTTCATTGGTTGTTACCTAGAATGCATTTCAGGTGTGCTCATCATTACATATATGAATTTTTGTTGTTTTCGGCCTTATAAAGTTTTAATAATTGACAATTTTATTGAGCTCGAGGCCAGTTTACAGAAGATTTTTTCTTCGAAAAACAATGAAAGTTTTTTTAAATGGAAGAAGTTATAGTACTATTTCGGAAATCACCACATTTCCTCATCAGACTTCTTAATTTTATTAGTTATATTTATTCTTCACAAATACTTCTCCAAGGCTTTGAACCAAGGAGCTCGGAGTTGCAAAGCCAACACGCTGAATGCCGTGCTACGCTAGCCGAGTGGACTGCTGCGTTTTTCCGTATTCCTTAAACAAACCAACTACAAAAAAGAGCAACTGATCTGCTGCTGCTATATGAACTTGTTTGTGTGGTTGTTGTTTGTGTGTTTGCATTTCTGTGTGAAAATTTCATTGGTTGTTACCTAGAATGCATTTCAGGTGTGCTCATCATTGCATATATGAATTTTTGTTGTTTTCGGCCTTATAAAGTTTTAATAATTGACAATTTTATTGAGCTCGAGGCCAGTTTACAGAAGATTTTTTCTTGGAAAAACAATAAAAGTTTTTTTAAATGGAAGAAGTTATAGTACTATTTCGGAAATCACCACATTTCCTCATCAGACTTCTTAATTTTATTAGTTATATTTATTCTTCACAAATACTTCTCCAAGGCTTTGAACCAAGGAGCTCGGAGTTGCAAAGCCAACACGCTGAATGCTGTGCTACGCTAGCCGAGTGGACTGCTGCGTTTTTTCATCTTCCTTAAACAAACCAACTACAAACAAGAGCAACTGATCTGGTGCTGCTATACGAAGTTGTTTGTGTGGTTGTTGTTTGTGTGTTTGCAATTCTGTGTGAAAATTTCATTGGTTGTTACCTAGAATGCATTTCAGGTGTGCTCATCATTGCATATATGAATTTTTGTTGTTTTCGGCCTTATAAAGTTTTAATAATTGACAATTTTATTGAGCTCGAGGCCAGTTTACAGAAGATTTTTTTCTTGGAAAAACAATAAAAGTTTTTTTAAATGGAAGAAGTTATAGTACTATTTCGGAAATCACCACATTTCCTCATCAGACTTCTTAATTTTATTAGTTATATTTATTCTTCACAAATACTTCTCCAAGGCTTTGAACCAAGGAGCTCGGAGTTGCAAAGCCAACACGCTGAATGCTGTGCTACGCTAGCCGAGTGGACTGCTGCGTTTTTTCATCTTCCTTAAACAAACCAACTACAAACAAGAGCAACTGATCTGCTGCTGCTATATGAACTTGTTTGTGTGGTTGTTTATTTATTTATTTATTTATTTTATAGCCAATGAATACAACGAAATTCTTATAGGCTACATAGAACATTTTAAATATTCGAAGTAACAAGAAACTTACAAAACTACTTATAAAAAATATTTACAGAATTCATAAAGCGATTTTTTGAAAAAGAAAAATCAATCTCAACATGCTTAGAAATTCTGTTGAACTCAATTAAAGCACGAGTGATGGGAGCATTTCGTGCATACAAAGCTCTTAAAACGCCAACATGGAAGACCTCCGAACATCGGAGAGATCTGGCAGGAATATCAAAGCAAATCCTCTCAAGGAGTAAGGGACAATCTACAATACCACAGACTAAATCGAAAACGAAAGACAGAGACAAGATTATTCGCATGCTTTGCAAAGTTTTTAAATCTATCAATAGGCATCTAGATTGATAGGTGGGTATAGGATCGGAAAAGCGTAAATCTCGTAGTGCGAAGCGCTTTTTGGATTCGCTCAATCCTTGCAATATGACACGCATAATATGGCGACCATATGAACGACGCATACTCAAGCCTGGAACGCACGAAAGCCATATATAAAAGTTTTAGTGTATACGGGTCCCTGAATTCCAAACTATGGCGCCTTACAAAGGCCAGCATGGCATAAGATTTACTAATAATACAATAAATATGATTTGCGAATGTAAACTTTGAGTCGAAGATTACTCCCAGGTCTTTAATTTCACTTGAGCGTTGTAGGGGTAACATGTCGATATGAAAAGATGTCTGAATTACATTACAGCGTTTGGCATAGGGGTGCAATGGGGTACAGTGGTGCTTCTGGGTATGCAGTTACAGTTGCGCGGCTCAACTACTCAATCCCTACTCTTACGTCCACGTTCGTGCACCCTGGGCAACGTGAGCAACCCATGTGCGAGATACGGTAACCAACCCGTGTGGAGCCATGGGTCACGTCTAATAGAAAGGGAGCTTTAGTGGAGCCACTCCGACATATTCGGTTTAAGGGCCCACTGAAGTCCGCAGCGTCTGTTCACCAGGAGGTGCGGCTGCAAGCGGGTGTCTGTCTTGGAGCAAGCGGCTCGCTATATAAACAAACTTAAAAAATTTTCACCCCCAGCAATGGGATGTGCGCAGGGCTTGGAATCCGCCACGTAAAAAACCACTTCCAATGAAAAGGAAAAAAAAGCCTCGGATGAGACCACCCTTTTTTGATGACGACCACGGCAAACGTATTAAGGACATCGATTTGAGGGCATGCACCTGGAATGTCCGGACCCTTAATTGGGAAGGTGCCTCTGCCCGGCTGGTTGATGTCCTCAGCAGAGCGAAGGCTGACATCACCGCCATCCAAGAGATGCGATGGACGGGACAAGGGAAAAAATCGATAGGCCCTTGCGACATCTACTACAGCTGCCATGTAAAGGAGCGCAAATTTGGTGTCGGATTTGTGGTGGGAGAGAGACTGCGCCGTAAAGTACTATCGTTCACTCCGGTGGACGAACGTCTCGCCACAATCCGCATCAAGGGGAGATTCTTCAACATTTCCCTGATTTGCGCCCACGCCCCGACGGAAGAGAAGGACGATGGGACCAAAGATCGCTTCTACGATCTCCTTGGTCGCACGTATGAGCGGTGCCCCCACCACGATATAAAAATCGTGCTTGGCGACTTCAATGCCAAGGTGGGCAAGGAGGGCATCTTTGGTTCCACAGTCGGAAAATTCAGTCTCCACGACGAAACGTCCGATAACGGAATGAGACTGATCGACTTCGCCGGGGCCCGAAACATGGTAGTCTGTAGTACCAGGTTCCAGCATAAAAAGATTCACCAAGCTACGTGGCTGTCTCCAGAGGGTAAGACACGAAACCAAATCGACCACGTTGTGATAGACGGAAGGCATGCTTCCAGTGTCCTAAATGTGCGCACGATCCGAGGAGCCAACATCGACTCGGATCATTTTCTTGTGGCAGCTAAGATCCGCACGCGCCTCTGTGCAGCAAAAAGCGCACGCAAACGGACACAAGGAAAGCTCGACGTCGGAAAGCTGCAATCGCAACAGACAGCCACCCACTTCGCCACTCGACTTGCACTCCTGCTCTCTGAGAGCAATAATCAACAGCACGATATTTCCGAGCAGTGTAACCATATTTCTCGATGTCTACATACCGCCGCTGAAGAATCCATCGGATTTCAGCGAGCCCGAAAGAACAACTGGTATGACGAGGAATGCCGCGCCGCTACGGAACGTAAAGACGCTGCCTACAGGGCCACACTGCGATCGGGCGCAACGCGAGCTGTGCGGGAGCGTTATCGTGAGTTGAAGAAGGAAGCAAGACGAATTTTTCGTGAGAAAAAGAGAGAGGCCGAAATGCGTGAGTGCGAGGAGCTTGAGATGCTGGCCGACAGGAAAAGCGCCCGTAAATTTTTTCAGAAAGTAAAGCGGCTAACAGAAGGTTTTCAAGACCGGGGCGAATTCCTGTAAGAATGACAACGGCGACCTGGTGACTAATGTCCACAGCATACTTAAATTATGGAGGGAGCACTTCTTCACACTGCTTAATGGAAGCAGCTGCAACAATGATGGAGAAGATGTTGAACCCGAATCCCCAATCAATGATGATGGACGTGATGTACCATCACCCGACCATGACGAAATTCGGAAAGCGATAGCACGGCTGAAGAACAACAAAGCCCCCGGGGCTGACGGGTTACCAGCTGAGTTATTTAAGTACGGCGGAGAGGAGCTGGTTAAGTGCATGCACGAGCTCATCTCTAGAATATGGTCGGAAGAACGCATGCCTACTGATTGGAACTTAAGTGTGCCCTGCCCAATGCACAAAAAGGGTGATCCTGCAGTCTGTGCCAATTATCGCGGGATTAGCCTTCTTAACATCGCGTATAAGGTCCTGTCAAGTGTATTGTGCGAAAGACTTAAGCCCACCGTCAACGAACTGATTGGACCTTATCAGTGTGGCTTTAGACCTGGTAAATCCACCACCGACCAGATATTCACAATACGCCAGATCTTGGAAAAGACCCGAGAAAGAAGAATCGACACACACCATCTTTTTGTCGACTTCAAAGCCGCTTTCGACTTATACGGCTTGGTAAAATGACGTTGACCAACAGCACCAGCTCCGTCAGGATTGGGAAGGACCTCTCCGAGCCGTTTGATACCAAACGAGGTTTCAGACAAGGTGACTCTCTGTCGTGCGATTTCTTTAACCTGATGCTGGAGAAAATAATTCGAGCCGCAGAACTAAATCGGTCAGGTACCATCTTTTATAAGAGTGTGCAACTGCTGGCGTACGCCGATGACATTGACATCATCGGCCTTAACAACCGCGCAGTTAGTTCTGCCTTCTCCAAACTGGATAGAGAAGCGAAGCGAATGGGTCTGGAGGTGAACGAGGGCAAGACGAAGTATCTCCTGTCATCAAATAGACAGTCGGCACATTCACGACTGGGATCACAAATCACTGTTGACAGTTATAACTTTGAAAAAGTTGAGAACTTCGTTTACTTAGGAACCAGCATTAACACCAATAACAGCGTCAGCCTTGAAATCCAACGGAGAATCTCTCTTGCCAACAAGTGCTACTTGGGACTGAGTAGGCAATTGCACAGTAAAATCCTCTCTCGACGGACAAAAACCATACTCTATAAGTCTCTCATCATGCCCGTCCTATTGTATGGTGCAGAAGCATGGACGATGACAACATTAGATGAGAGGGCTCTTGGAGTGTTCGAGAGAAAGATTCTTCGTGCTACTAATTGGCGAATAAATCTTGAGGTCATCCGCATAAAGCAAAAACTTTGACCGCGAGAAACAGTTAGAGATATCATTTATAAACAGGACGAAAAGCAATGAACCGAGTATGCTACCTTGCGGGATGCCGGATTGAGCAACAAAAGGTAGCGACCTAACTTGATCGATAACAACCATGCAACAACGATTATGTAAATAAGATGCAATCCAACTCAGGAAAACCGAGTGAAAACCAATGGCGGCCAATTTTTTCAAGAGGATAAAATGGGAAACCCTATCAAAAGCCTTAGAAAAATCAGTGTAAACGGCGTCCATCTGACACCCTGATTGGAAAGCAGCTATACAATCATCTTAAAAGATTGCTAAATTAGATATCGTTGAGCGGCCCGGGATAAAGCCATGCTGCTCCGGACATATAGAGTTCCTAACAGCAGATACAAGGTTATTTTGTATGATGCACTCAAAAAGTTTTGAGGTGGCAGAGAGTTTTGAGATGGGTCTATAATTACTTATATCATTTTTATTACCACTCTTGTAGATGGGTGTGATGAGAGCTATTTTCCAATCATCTAGAAAATTACCGGACGACAAGGATTTATTAAAAATTTTAAGCAATGGATAAGCTAAAGATTCACATTGTTTAAACAAAATCGCAGACAAACCATCGACGTCAGTTTGAGAGGAGGACTTTAGCTTAGAGATGCCGTTGAGCACATCCTCAGAAGTAAGCGATAATTTGCCAAAATTCAGAGACTGTTGAATATTAAACGAAACATTGTTATCCTTGCTAGATTCATTTAAGAAATTTGACTAAAAAACTTTTGCAAATAAGTTAGCAGCAGCTGTAGGCGTATTAGAAGTTTTGTCCTCGAAAAAAAGTGCTGACGGAATACTGGAGCAGGATTTTTTAGAGTTAACAAAGTGCCAAAATGCTTTCGGATTAGACTTAAGATTATGTTTAAATCTTAAGATGTAATTCCGATGCAAAAGCTTATCCAGACATGAAAATTCTTTAGAATATTTTTTATATTGGATGAGGTGTACGCTATTGTTACTTTTTTTAAACTTACGTAGAAATTTATTTTTCTTATTTTTCTTATTTCATTAACGCCGCATTATGCCAGGGCACTTTATAATGAATTTTTCTAAAAAGGGGAATAGTAATTTTACACATGTCTACAACAGTAGTTCTAAAAATCTCAAAGGACTTGGAAACATCGCGGTGGTGAAACATGCTATCCCAGTTAATATCCAGATGATGAATATCTGATTTAGAAATTGGAAAATTACATTCAGATAGGGAAAAATTTACAGATTTACTTAAAAATATCAAGTCTAACGTGCGTCCAAGCTAATTTGGAAAGCAGTTAACTTGCATGAGATCAATGCTTAAAAAGCTATCAACTAGGTAAATTTCATTACTATTATTAACATCGCATGCAACAAAAGCTGATTTTGAAATGGTGCGTGACCAGTTAATATTGCAAAGATTAAAATCACCCAGCACACAAAGATGGTCTCCACCCACTTTATTCAAAGCGAGAGAAGAAACATTATCGACATGAGCTGTGTAAAGGCTGTGGCAACTATTAGGCGGAATGTATGATGCACAAACAAACAAGCAGTCGGTACTACCATGGATACGCACGCATAATTGGTCAAGTAACGCATTTTGATTTTCAAGTTCAATCATAGAAACATGGTGTTTTTTTTTGTACAGCTATAAGAACGCCACCACCTCAAGCACAGCCAGTTAGCGCGGAATTCCTATCTTTACGAAAAACAGTCTAGAGGTTAGAGTCGAAAAACTCATGACTGAAAAAGTTTGCATTCAGCCAAGTCTCAATAATAACAATAACGTCGTATTCAAGATGAGAGCAAAATAAGCGTACAATCTGAGATTTTGTTCTTATTCCAGAGATATTTTGCATGTAAATCTTCAGACGGTTACACTCGGCACTTGTGCCGACCGTTTGCTGTCGAAAATTTGATGAAGCTCTTCGTTTTTTGGAAAAAAACGAAACGGACGTACAACTACGTTAGCAGGCCATAATTCAGGCAATAAAAGCTTAGAGTATGAGTTTACATGCACACCCAGTTTAAAATTAATACTTTTAAGATCACTAGCCTGGACCCCTTTCTTGACAAGACTATAGCAAGAAATCGCATTACTTTCAATGCCAGTGCGTTTCGCAATATATTCTTTGAGTTTATCAGCTGTTACTGAAGTTGAGAAGGGCGAAAGATGCAGTCATTTGAAACGTTCGGCCACTTCCAATTCAGAATGTGAATCTGAGCCAACAAAGAGTTGTTTACTTTTACCTTTTCTTTTGTTATTTTCTACACTTCTACTTATTGAATTGGACGACCGCGTAACAGCTGTACTGTTGTTATTAATAACACTTCCTCTTGCTGTATTAACATATTTAAAAGAACGTGAAGTAGAAGCAGACAGCACAGGCGTTTTTACATTATCGACAGCTGATGGAGAGCCAACAGAGGCAGCAGCTGCAGCAGCATGAGCATATGATAGCGGCATAGTGGGAGAAGCAGCATCAAATGACGAATCAACGAGAACAGAGGGCGACAGCGGTTCATCGACAGCAACAGGCAAACAACGATAACAAGAGTGATGTTTACTCTCAGAGACAGCAAGCGGCAACGACGGCTTAAGAGCGCAAGGGGATTTGTTGTTATAGAGCATAGATACACTTTCTCGCAAGCATACGACATCTTTAGACAACAAATCTATGGCAGGCGCGAGATTATTTTCGCATAATGTTTCACGAACAGACTGGAGTTGTTCCTGTAACTCCGCCACTTTTTTAGTAAGCAGCATTTTGTCGTCATGAAGAGTGTTGATTAGCGAAAGTGCCTTTTGATGATCAGATCTTAAAGCAGAGATTTCTCTTAGCACGGTTTGCAGTAAGTCAGCATAACCTTTCTGCTGCGCGAACAAAGGCGCATCAGTTTCTTGTCGTTGGACTACAGGCATCGGAGACGTACATTGAAGTTGCGAACGTTGACAGTCCGTAATAAGAGAATTATGAATTTCTGCGCTCGATATAGGTGGAACGGGGGTCTGCGGAGGCGAACGAATCGAAGCACGACGCACAGACTGACATACTTCACAATGGAAAGGCCGATTAGAGTTATGCAGAAAATCAAAGTCAATTTGCGATAAATTAACGCACTTCAAATGAAAGAATTCTTTACATCCACTGCAATTAACTTTAGGCTTTATGCGGTCGACTTTTTGGCCACAGACACAAGGCATTGCAAAAATTTAAGTCGGTTGGAATTGATTTAGTGTCCCAGTTAAACTACTAAGAAAAGTGTTTTACTCTCGCACATTGCAAACGCGCACAATACAAAGTAGCAAAACATACGCAGAGGGCTAAGATAAACACGACCGCACTCTTTGATGATTGTTGTTTGTGTGTTTGCAATTCTGTGTGAAAATTTCATTTGTTGTTACCAATTCTTTGTAATTCCTAGAATGCATTTCAGGTGTGCTCATCCTTGCATATATGAATTTTTGTTGTTTACGGCCTTATACATTTTGAACAATAGAAAATTGTATTGTGCTCGAGGCCAGTTTACAGAAGATTTTTATTTGAAAAAACAACAAAAGTTTTTTAAATGGTAGAAGTTATAGTACTATTTCGGAAATCACCACATTTCCTCATCAGACTTCTTAATTTTGTTAGTTATATTTATTCTTCATAACCACTTCTCCAAGGCTTTGAATCAAGGAGCTCGGGGTTGCAAAGCCAACACGCTGAATGCTGTGCTACGCTAGCCGAGTGGACTGCTGCGTTTTTTCATCTTCCTTAAACAAACCAACTACAAACAAGAGCAACTGATCTGCTACTGCTATATGAACTTGTTTGTGTGTTTGCAATTCTGTGTGAAAATTTCATTGGTTGTTACCAATTCTTTGTAATTCCTAGAATGCATTTCAGGTGTGCTCATCCTTGTATACATATATAAATTTTTGTTGTTTTCGGCCTTATAAATTTTTAATAATTGACAATTTTATTGAGCTCGAGGCCAGTTTACAGAAGATTTTTATTTGGAAAAACAACAACAGTTTTTTTAACTGGTAGAAGTTATAGTACTATTTCGGAAATCACCACATTTCCTCATCAGACTTCTTAATTTTATTAGTTATATTTATTCTTCATAACCACTTCTCCAAGGCTTTGAACCAAGGAGCTTGGAATTGCAAAGCCAACACGCTGAATGCTGTGCTACGCTAGCCGAGTGGACTGCTGCGTTTTTTCATCTTCCTTAAACAAACCAACTACAAACAAGAGCAACTGATCTGCTACTGCTATATGAACTTGTTTGTGTGGTTGTTGTTTGTGTATTTGCAATTCTGTGTGAAAATTTCATTGGTTGTTACCTAGAATGCATTTCAGGTGTGCTCATCATTGCATATATTGAATTTTTGTTGTTTTCGGCCTTATAAAGTTTTAATAATTGACAATTTTATTGAGCTCGAGGCCAGTTTACAGAAGATTTTTTTTTGGAAAAACAACAACAGTTTTTTTAAATGGAAAAAGTTATAGTACTATTTCGGAAATCACCACATTTCCTCATCAGACTTCTTAATTTTATTAGTTATATTTATTCTTCACAACCACTTCTCCAAGGCTTTGAACCAAGGAGCTCGGAGTTGCAAAGCCAACACGCTGAATGCCGTGCTACGCTAGCCGAGTGGAATGCTGCGTTTTTCCATCTTTCGTAAACAAACCAACTACAAACAAGAGCAACTGATCTGCTGCTGCTATATGAACTTGTTTGTGTGGTTGTTTATTTATTTATTTATTTATTTTATAGCCAATGAATACAACGAAATTCTTATAGGCTACATAGAACATTTTAAATATTCGAAGTAACAAGAAACTTACAAAACTACTTATAAAAAATATTTACAGAATTCATAAAGCGATTTTTTGAAAAAGAAAAATCAATCTCAACATGCTTAGAAATTCTGTTGAACTCAATTAAAGCTCGAGTGATGGGAGCATTTCGTGCATACAAAGCTCTTAAAACGCCAACATGGAAGACCTCCGAACATCGGAGAGATCTGGCAGGAATATCAAAGCAAATCCTCTCAAGGAGTAAGGGACAATCTACAATACCACAGACTAAATCGAAAACGAAAGACAGAGACAAGATTATTCGCCTGCTTTGCAAGGTGTTTAAATCTATCAATAGGCATCTAGATTGATAGGTGGGTATATGATCGGAAAAGCGTAAATCTCGTAGTGCAAAGCGCAGGAATACTTTTTGGATTCACTCAATCCTTGCAATATGACACGCATAATATGGCGACCATATGAACGACGCATACTCAAGCCTGGAACGTACGAAAGCCATATATAAAAGTTTTAGTGTATACGGGTCCCTGAATTCCAAACTATGGCGCCTTACAAAGTCCAGCATGGCATAAGATTTACTAATAATACAATTAATATGATTAGCGAATGTAAACTTTGAGTCGAAGATTACTCCCAGGTCTTTAATTTCACTTGAGCGTTGTCGGGGTAACATGTCGATATGAAAAGACGTCTGAATTACATTACAGCGTTTGGCATAGGTAATATGAAAACTTTTATTAATGTTTAACGAAAGCCTATTTTTGATGCACCAATTGCTAACATTATTAATGTCGTTTTGCATCAATTGAGAGTCGCGCGTGCTACTAATTGGCGAATAAATCTTGAGGTCATCCGCATAAAGCAAAAACTTTGACCGCGAGAATCAGTTAGAGATATCATCTATAAACAGGACGAAAAACAATGGACCCAGTATGCTACCTTGCGGGATGCCGGATTGAGCAACAAAAGGTAGCGACCTAACTTCATCGATAACAACCATGCAACAACGATTATGTAAATAAGATGCAATCCAACTCAGGAAAACCGAGTGAAAACCAATGGCGGCCAATTTTTTCAAGAGGATAAAATGGGAAACCCTATCAAAAGCCTTAGAAAAATCAGTGTAAACGGCGTCCATCTGACACCCTGATTGGAAAGCAGCTATACAATCATCTGAAAAGATTGCTAAATTAGATATCGTTGAGCGGCCCGGGATAGAGCCGTGCTGCTCCGGACATATAGAGTTCCTAAAAGCAGATACAAGTTTATTTTGTATGATGCACTCAAAAAGTTTTGAGGTGGCAGAGAGTTTTGAGATGGGTCTATAACTACTTATATCATTTTTATTACCACTCTTGTAGAAGATTACCGGACGACAAGGATTTATTAAAAATTTTAAGCAATGGATAAGCTAAAGATTCACATTGTTTAAACAAAATCGCAGACAAACCATCGACGTCAGTTTGAGAGGAGGACTTTAGCTTAGAGATGCCGTTGAGCACATCCTCAGAAATAAGCGATAATTTGCCAAAATTCAGAGACTGTTGAATATTAAACGAAACATTGTTATCCTTGATAGATTCATTTAAGAAATTTGATTAAAAAAATTTTGCAAATAAGTTAGCAGCAGCTGTAGGCGTATTAGAAGTTTTGTCCTCGAAAAAAAGTGCTGACGGAATACTGGAGCAGGATTTTTTAGAGTTAACAAAGTGCCAAAATGCTTTCGGATTAGACTTAAGATGATGTTTAAATCTTAAGATGTAATTTCTATGCAAAAACTTATTCAGACATGAAAATTCTTTAGAATATTTTTTATATTGGATGAGGTGTACGCTATTGTTACTTTTTTTAAACTTACGTAGAAATTTATTTTTCTTATTTCGCAGTTTCATTGACGCCGCATTATGCCAGGGCACTTTATAATGAATTTTTCTAAAAAGGGGAATAGTAATTTTACACATGTCTACAACAGTAGTTCTAAAAATCGCAAAGGACTTGGAAACATCGCGGTGGTGAAACATGCTATCCCAGTTAATATCCAGATGATGAATATCTGATTTAGAAATTGGAAAATTACATTCAGATAGGGAAAAATTTACAGATTTACTTAAAAATATCAAGTCTAACGTGCGTCCAAGCTAATTTGGAAAGCAGTTAATTTGCATGAGATCAATGCTTAAAAAGCTATCAACTAGGTAAATTTCATTACTATTATTAACATCGCATGACACAAAGACTAAAATCACCCAGCACACCCACTTTATTCAAAGCGAGAGAAGAAACATTATCGACATGAGCTGTGTAAAGGCTGTGGCAACTATTAGGCGGAATGTATGATGCACAAACAAACAAGCAGTCGGTACTACCATGGATACGCACGCATAATTGGTCAAGTAACGCATTTTGATTTTCAAGTTCAATCATAGAAACATGGTGTTTTTTTTGTACAGCTATAAGAACGCCACCACCTCAAGCACAGCCAGTTAGCGCGGAATTCCTATCTTTACGAAAAACAGTCTAGAGGTTAGAGTCGAAAAACTCATGACTGGAAAAGTTTGCATTCAGCCAAGTCTCAATAATAACAATAACGTCGTATTCAAGATGAGAGCTAAATAAGCGTACAATCTGAGATTTTGTTCTTATTCCAGAGATATTTTGCATGTTAATCTTCAGATGGTTACACTCGGCACTTGTGCCGACCGTTTGCTGTCGGAGATTTGATGAAGCTCTTCGTTTTTAGGAAAAAAACGAAATGGACGTACAACTACGTTAGCAGGCCATAATTCAGGCAATAAAAGCTTAGAGTATGAGTTTACATGCACACCCAGTTTAAAATTAATACTTTTAAGATCACTAGCCTGGACCCCTTTCTTGACAAGACTATAGCAAGAAATCGCATTACTTTCAATGCCAGTGCGTTTCGCAATATATTCTTTGAGTTTATCAGCTGTTACTGAAGTTGAGAAGGGCGAAAGATGCAGTCATTTGAAACGTTCGGCCACTTCCAATTCAGAATGTGAATCTGAGCCAACAAAGAGTTGTTTACTTTTACCTTTTCTTTTGTTATTTTCTACACTTCTACTTATTGAATTGGACGACCGCGTAACAGCTGTACTGTTGTTATTGATAACACTTCCTCTTGCTGTATTAACATATTTAAAAGAACGTGAAGTAGAAGCAGCGATCGAAGCAGAAGGCTCAGTACGGACGGCAGCAGACAGCACAGGCGTTTTTACATTATCGACAGCTGATGGAGAGCCAACAGAGGCAGCAGCTGCAGCAGCATGAGCATATGATAGCGGCATAGTGGGAGAAGCAGCATCAAATGACGAATCAACGAGAACAGAGGGCGACAGCGGTTCATCGACAGCAACAGGCAAACAACGATAACAAGAGTGATGTTTACTCTCAGAGACAGCAAGCGGCAACGACGGCTTAAGAGCGCAAGGGGATTTGTTGTTATAGAGCATAGATACACTTTCTCGCAAGCATACGACATCTTTAGACAACAAATATATGGCAGGCGCGAGATTATTTTCGCATAATGTTTCACGAACAGACTGGAGTTGTTCCTGTAACTCCGCCACTTTTTTAGTAAGCAGCATTTTGTCGTCATGAAGAGTGTTGATTAGCGAAAGTGGCTTTTGATGATCAGATCTTAAAGCAGAGATTTCTCTAAGCTCGGTTTGCAGTAAGTCAGCATAACCTTTCTGCTGCGCGAACAAAGGCGCATCAGTTTCTTGTTGTTGGACTACAGGCATCGGAGACGTACATTGAAGTTGCGAACGGTGACAGTCCGTAATAGGAGAATTATGAATTTCTGCGCTCGATATAGGTGGAACGGGGGTCTGCGCAGGCGAACGAATCGAAGCACGATGCACAGACTGACATACTTCACAATGGAAAGGCCGATTAGAGTTATGCAGAAAATCAAAGTCAATTTGCGATAAATTAACGCACTTCAAATGAAAGAATTCTTTACATCCACTGCAATTAACTTTAGGCTTTATGCGGTCGACTTTTTGGCCACAGACACAAGGCATTGCAAAAATTTAAATCGGTTAGAAATTGATTTAGTGTCCCAGTAAAACTACTACGCAAAGTGTTTTACTCTCGCACATTACAAACGCGCACAATACAAAGTTAGCAAAATATACGCAGAGAGCTAAGATAAACACGACCGCACTCGTTGATGATTGTTGTTTGTGTGTTTGCAATTCTGTGTGAAAATTTCATTGGTTGTTACCAATTCTTTGCAATTCATAGAATGCATTTCAGGTGTGCTCATCCTTGCATATATGAATTTTTGTTTTTTTCGGCCTTATACTTTTTTAATAATTGACAATTTTATTGAGCTCCAGGCCAGTTTACAGAAGATTTTTATTTGGAAAATCAACAACAGTTTTTTTAAATGGTAGAAATTATAGTACTATTTCGGAACTCACCACATTTACTCATCAGACTTTTTATTTTTATTAGTTATATTTATTCTTCACAACCACTTCTCCAAGGCTTTGAACCCAGGAGCTCGGAGTTGCAAAGCCAACACGCTGAATGCTGTGCTACGCTAGCCGAGTGGACTGCAGCGTTTTTCCATCTTCCTTAAACGAACCAACTACAAACAAAAGCAGCTGATCCGCTGCTATATGAACTTGTTTGTGTGGTTGTTGTTTGTGTGTTTGCAATTCTGTGTGAAAATTTCATTGGTTGTTACCAATTCTTTGCAATTCCTAGAATGCATTTCAGGTGTGCTCCTCCTTGCATATATGAATTTTTGTTTTTTTCGGCCTTATACGTTTTTAATAATTGACAATTTTATTGAGCTCCAGGCCAGTTTACAGAAGATTTTTATTTGGAGAATCAACAACAGTTTTTTTAAATGCTAGAAATTATAGTACTATTTCGGAACTCACCACAGTTACTCATCAGACTTTTTAATTTTATTAGTTATATTTATTCTTCACAACCACTTCTCCAAGGCTTTGAACCCAGGAGCTCGGAGTTGCAAAGCCAACACGCTGAATGCTATGCTACGCTAGCCGAGTGGACTGCTGCGTTTTTCCATCTTCCTTAAACAAACCAACTACAAACAAGAGCAACTGATCTGCTGCTGCTATACGAACTTGTTTGTGTGGTTGTTGATTGTGTGTTTGCAATTCTGAATGAAAATGTCACTGGTTGTTACCAATTCTTTGTCATTCCTAGAATGCATTTCAGGTGTGCTCATCCTTGCATATATGAATTTTTGTTGTTTTCGGCCTTATAAATTTTTAATAATTGACAATTTTATTGAGCTCGAGGCCAGTTTACAAAAGATTTTTATTTGGAAGAACAACAACAGTTTTTGGCGTAGAATACGTCTTACCTTACGGTATGGGCACCCATGTCAGATTGTTATTGTTGTAATCTCTATTTCTTTAATTATAAGAAAACGGCGAGATAAATTGTTTTAAAAATTTTTTTGTAGTCCAATGAAGATGTTAGCTTTCGTTTGACATACATTTCATATTGGTTGATATCTTCCTAATATTTAAATTTCTCAAATGAAAATTTTATAAACACATCCAAACAAATATGTGCGTGGTGTTTGGTTGAGTGTGTAGTTTGTAGCGTGAATATACGTTCATTTTATTGCATAATTTTAGGCGGGAAAATTTAAGTAGAGGGAGCAGGATTTTTTAGAGTTAACAAAGTGCCAAAATGCTTTCGGATTCGACTTTAGATTATGTTTAAATCTTAAGATGTAATTTCGATGCAAAAACTTATTCAGACTTAAAAATTCTTTAGAATATTTTTTATATTGGATGAGGTGTACGCTATTGTTACTTTTTTTAAACTTACGTAGAAATATATTTTTCTTATTTCGCAGTTTCATTAACGCCGCATTATGCCAGGGCACTTTATAATGAATTTTTCTAAAAAGGGGAATAGTAATTTTACACATGTCTACAACAGTAGTTCTAAAAATCGCAAAGGACTTGGAAACATCGCGGTGGTGAAACATGCTATCCCAGTTAATATCCAGATGATGAATATCTGATTTAGAAATTGGAAAATTACATTCAGATAGGGAAAAATTTACAGATTTACTTAAAAATATCAAGTCTAACGTGCGTCCAAGCTAATTTGGAAAGCAGTTAATTTGCATGAGATCAATGCTTAAAAAGCTATCAACTAGGTAAATTTCATTACTATTATTAACATCGCATGCAACAAAAGCTGATTTTGAAATGGTGCGTGACCAGTTAATATTGCAAAGATTTAAATCTCCCAGCACACAAAGATGGTATCCACCCACTTTATTCAAAGCGAGAGAAGAAACATTATCGACATGAGCTGTGTAAAGGCTGTGGCAACTATTAGGCGGAATGTATGATGCACAAACAAACAAGCAGTCGGTACTACCATCGATACGCACGCATAATTGGTCAAGTAACGCATTTTGATTTTCAAGTTCAATCATAGAAAAATGGTGTTTTTTTTGTACAGCTATAAGAACGCCACCACCTCAAGCACAGCCAGTTAGCGCGGAATTCCTATCTTTACGAAAAACAGTCTAGAGGTTAGAGTCGAAAAACTCATGACTGAAAAAGTTTGCATTCAGCCAAGTCTCAATAATAACAATAACGTCGTATTCAAGATGAGAGCAAAATAAGCGTACAATCTGAGATTTTGTTCTTATTCCAGAGATATTTTGCATGTAAATCTTCAGACGGTTACACTCGGCACTTGTGCCTACCGTTTGCTGTCGGAGATTTGATGAAGCTCTTCGTTTTTTGGAAGAAAAAGCTTAGAGTATGAGTTTACATGCATACCCAGTTTAAAATTAATACTTTTAAGATCACTAGCCTGGACCCCTTTCTTGACAAGACTATAGCAAGAAATCGCATTACTTTCAATGCCAGTGCGTTTCGCAATATATTCTTTGAGTTTATCAGCTGTTACTGAAGTTGAGAAGGGCGAAAGATGCAGTCATTTGAAACGTTCGGCCACTTCCAATTCAGAATGTGAATCTGAGCCAACAAAGAGTTGTTTACTTTTACCTTTTCTTTTGTTATTTTCTACACTTCTACTTATTGAATTGGACGACCGCGTAACAGCTGTACTGTTGTTATTGATAACACTTCCTCTTGCTGTATTAACATATTTAAAAGAACGTGAAGTAGAAGCAGCGATCGAAGCAGAAGGCTCAGTACGGACGGCAGCAGACAGCACAGGCGTTTTTACATTATCGACAGCTGATGGAGAGCCAACAGAGGCAGCAGCTGCAGCAGCATGAGCATATGATAGCGGCATAGTGGGAGAAGCAGCATCAAATGACGAATCAACGAGAACAGAGGGCGACAGCGGTTCATCGACAGCAACAGGCAAACAACGATAAGAAGAGTGATGTTTACTCTCAGAGACAGCAAGCGGCAACGACGGCTTAAGAGCGCAAGGGGATTTGTTGTTATAGAGCATAGATACACTTTCTCGCAAGCATACGACATCTTTAGACAACAAATAAATGGTAGGCGCGAGATTATTTTCGCATAATGTTTCACGAACAGACTGGAGTTGTTCCTGTAACTCCGCCACTTTTTTAGTAAGCAGCATTTTGTCGTCATGAAGAGTGTTGATTAGCGAAAGTGGCTTTTGATGATCAGATCTTAAAGCAGAGATTTCTCTAGCTCGGTTTGCAGTAAGTCAGCATAACCTTTCTGCTGCGCGAACAAAGGCGCATCAGTTTCTTGTTGTTGGACTACAGGCATCGGAGACGTACATTGAAGTTGCGAACGGTGACAGTCCGTAATAGGAGAATTATGAATTTCTGCGCTCGATATAGGTGGAACGGGGGTCTGCGCAGGCGAACGAATCGAAGCACGATGCACAGACTGACATACTTCACAATGGAAAGGCCGATTAGAGTTATGCAGAAAATCAAAGTCAATTTGCGATAAATTAACGCACTTCAAATGAAAGAATTCTTTACATCCACTGCAATTAACTTTAGGCTTTATGCGGTCGACTTTTTGGCCACAGACACAAGGCATTGCAAAAATTTAAATCGGTTAGAAATTGATTTAGTGTCCCAGTAAAACTACTAAGCAAAGTGTTTTACTCTCGCACATTTCAAACGCGCACAATACAAAGTTAGCAAAATATACGCAGAGAGCTAAGATAAACACGACCGCACTCGTTGATGATTGTTGTTTGTGTGTTTGCAATTCTGTGTGAAAATTTCATTGGTTGTTACCAATTCTTTGCAATTCCTAGAATGCATTTCAGGTTTGCTCATCCTTGCATATATGAATTTTTGTTTTTTTCGGCCTTATACATTTTTAATAATTGACAATTTTATTGAGCTCCAGGCCAGTTTACAGAAGATTTTTATTTGGAAAATCAACAACAGTTTTTTTAAATGGTAGACATTATTCCTATTTCGGAACTCACCACATTTCCTCATCAGACTTTTTAATTTTATTAGTTATATTTATTCCTCACAACCACTTCTCCAAGGCTTTGAACCCAGGAGCTCGGAGTTGCAACGCCAACACGCTGAATGATGTGCTACGCTAGCCGAGTGGACTGCAGCGTTTTTCCATCTTCCCTAAACGAACCAACTAAAAACAAAAGCAGCTGATCCGCTGCTATATGAACTTGTTTGTGTGGTTGTTGTTTGTGTGTTTGCAATTCTGTGTGAAAATTTCATTGGTTGTTACCAATTCTTTGCAATTCCTAGAATGCAATTCAGGTGTGCTCATCCTTGCATATATGAATTTTTGTTTTTTCCGCCTTATAAATTTTTAATAATTGACAAGTTTATTGAGCTCGAGGCCAGTTTACAGAAGATTTTATTTGGGAAAACAACAAAAGTTTTTTTTAAATGGTAGAAGTTATAATACTATTTCGGAAATCACCACATTTCCTCATCAGACTTTTTAATTTTTTTAGTTATATTTATTCTTCACAACCACTTCTCCAAGGCTTTGAACCAAGGAGCTCGGAGTTGCAAAGCCAACACGCTGAATGCTATGCTACGCTAGCTGAGTGGACTGCTGCGTTTTTCCATCTTCCTTAAACAAACCAACTACAAACAAGAGCAACTGATCTGCTGCTGCTATACGAACTTGTTTGTGTGGTTGTTGATTGTGTGTTTGCAATTCTGTGTGAAAATTTCATTGGTTGTTACCAATTCTTTGTTATTC
The DNA here is from genome assembly GCA_963971545.1 of Philophylla caesio. NCBI lineage: Eukaryota > Metazoa > Arthropoda > Insecta > Diptera > Tephritidae > Philophylla > Philophylla caesio. The sequence continues at coordinate 103,502,546 of OZ020604.1, forward strand.
CTAGAATGCATTTCAGGTGTGCTCATCCTTGCATATATGAATTTTTGTTGTTTTCGGCCTTATAAATTTTTAATAATTGACAATTTTATTGAGCTCGAGGCCAGTTTACAAAAGATTTTTATTTGGAAGAAGAACAACAGTTTTTGGCGTAGAATACGTCTTACCTTACGGTATGGGCACCCATGTCAGATTGTTATTGTTGTAATCTCTATTTCTTTAATTATAAGAAATCGGCGAGATAAATTTTTTTAAACATTTTTTTGTAGTCAAATGAAGATGTTAGCTTTCGTTTGACATACATTTCATATTGGTTGATATCTTCCTAATATTTAAATTTCTCAAATGAAAATTTTATAAACACATCCAAACAAATATGTGTGTGGTGTTTGGTTGAGTGTGTAGTTTGTAGCGTGAATAGACGTTCATTTTATTGCATAATTTTAGGCGGGAAAATTTAAGTAGAGGGAGCAGGATTTTTTAACAAAGTGCCAAAATGCTTTCGGATTCGACTTTAGATTATGTTTAAATCTTAAGATGTAATTTCGATGCAAAAACTTATTCAGACTTAAAAATTCTTTAGAATATTTTTTATATTGGATGAGGTGTACGCTATTGTTACTTTTTTTAAACTTACGTAGAAATATATTTTTCTTATTTCGCAGTTTCATTAACGCCGCATTATGCCAGGGCACTTTATAATGAATTTTTCTAAAAAGGGGAATAGTAATTTTACACATGTCTACAACAGTAGTTCTAAAAATCGCAAAGGACTTGGAAACATCGCGGTGGTGAAACATGCTATCCCAGTTAATATCCAGATGATGAATATCTGATTTAGAAATTGGAAAATTACATTCAGATAGGGAAAAATTTACAGATTTACTTAAAAATATCAAGTCTAACGTGCGTCCAAGCTAATTTGGAAAGCTGTTAATTTGCATGAGATCAATGCTTAAAAAGCTATCAACTAGGTAAATTTCATTACTATTATTAACATCGCATGCAACAAAAGCTGATTTTGAAATGGTGCGTGACCAGTTAATATTGCAAAGATTAAAATCACCCAGCACACAAAGATGGTCTCCACCCACTTTATTCAAAGCGAGAGAAGAAACATTATCGACATGAGCTGTGTAAAGGCTGTGGCAACTATTAGGCGGAATGTATGATGCACAAACAAACAAGCAGTCGGTACTACCATGGATACGCACGCATAATTGGTCAAGTAACGCATTTTGATTTTCAAGTTCAATCATAGAAACATGGAGTTTTTTTTGTACAGCTATAAGAACGCCACCACCTCAAGCACAGCCAGTTAGCGCGGAATTCCTATCTTTACGAAAAACAGTCTAGAGGTTAGAGTCGAAAAACTCATGACTGAAAAAGTTTGCATTCAGCCAAGTCTCAATAATAACAATAACGTCGTATTCAAGATGAGAGCTAAATAAGCGTACAATCTGAGATTTTGTTCTTATTCCAGAGATATTTTGCATGTAAATCTTCAGACGGTTACACTCGGCACTTGTGCCGACCGTTTGCTGTCGGAGATTTGATGAAGCTATTCGTTTTTTGGAAAAAAACGAAACGGACGTTCAACTACGTTAGCAGGCCATAATTCAGGCAATGAAAGCTTAGAGTATGAGTTTACATGCACACCCAGTTTAAAATTAATACTTTGAAGATCACTAGCCTGGACCCGTTTCTTGACAAGACTATAGCAAGAAATCGCATTACTTTCAATGCCAGTGCGTTTCGCAATATATTCTTTGAGTTTATCAGCTGTTACTGAAGTTGAGAAGGGTGAAAGATGCAGTCATTTGAAACGTTCGGCCACTTCCAATTCAGAATGTGAATCTGAGCCAACAAAGAGTTGTTTACTTTTACCTTTTCTTTTGTTATTTTCTACACTTCTACTTATTGAATTGGACGACCGCGTAACAGCTGTACTGTTATTATTGATAACACTTCCTCTTGCTGTATTAACATATTTAAAAGAACGTGAAGTAGAAGCAGCGATCGAAGCAGAAGGCTCAGTACGGACGGCAGCAGACAGCACAGGCGTTTTTACATTATCGACAGCTGATGGAGAGCCAACAGAGGCAGCAGCTGCAGCAGCATGAGCATATGATAGCGGCATAGTGGGAGAAGCAGCATCAAATGACGAATCAACGAGAACAGATGGCGACAGCGGTTCATCGACAGCAACAGGCAAACAACGATAACAAGAGTGATGTTTACTCTCAGAGACAGCAAGCGGCAACGACGGCTTAAGAGCGCAAGGGGATTTGTTGTTATAGAGCATAGATACACTTTCTCGCAAGCATACGACATCTTTAGACAACAAATATATGGCAGGCGCGAGATTATTTTCGCATAATGTTTCACGAACAGACTGGAGTTGTTCCTGTAACTCCGCCACTTTTTTAGTAAGCAGCATTTTGTCGTCATGAAGAGTGTTGATTAGCGAAAGTGCCTTTTGATGATCAGATCTTAAAGCAGAGATTTCTCTAAGCTCGGTTTGCAGTAAGTCAGCATAACCTTTCTGCTGCGCGAACAAAGGCGCATCAGTTTCTTGTTGTTGGACTACAGGCATCGGAGACGTACATTGAAGTTGCGAACGGTGACAGTCCGTAATAGGAGAATTATGAATTTCTGCGCTCGATATAGGTGGAACGGGGGTCTGCGCAGGCGAACGAATCGAAGCACGATGCACAGACTGACATACTTCACAATGGAAAGGCCGATTAGAGTTATGCAGAAAATCAAAGTCAATTTGCGATAAATTAACGCACTTCAAATGAAAGAATTCTTTACATCCACTGCAATTAACTTTAGGCTTTATGCGGTCGACTTTTTGGCCACAGACACAAGGCATTGCAAAAATTTAAATCGGTTAGAAATTGATTTAGTGTCCCAGTAAAACTACTAAGCAAAGTGTTTTACTCTCGCACATTTCAAACGCGCACAATACAAAGTTAGCAAAATATACGCAGAGAGCTAAGATAAACACGACCGCACTCGTTGATGATTGTTGTTTGTGTGTTTGCAATTCTGTGTGAAAATTTCATTGGTTGTTACCAATTCTTTGCAATTCCTAGAATGCATTTCAGGTTTGCTCATCCTTGCATATATGAATTTTTGTTTTTTTCGGCCTTATACATTTTTAATAATTGACAATTTTATTGAGCTCCAGGCCAGTTTACAGAAGATTTTTATTTGGAAAATCAACAACAGTTTTTTTAAATGGTAGACATTATTCCTATTTCGGAACTCACCACATTTCCTCATCAGACTTTTTAATTTTATTAGTTATATTTATTCCTCACAACCACTTCTCCAAGGCTTTGAACCCAGGAGCTCGGAGTTGCAACGCCAACACGCTGAATGATGTGCTACGCTAGCCGAGTGGACTGCAGCGTTTTTCCACGTCTTACCTTACGGTATGGGCACCCATGGCAGATTGTTATTGTTGTAATCTCTATTTCTTTAATTATAAGAAAACGGCGAGATAAATTTTTTTTTTAATTTTTTTGTAGTCAAATGAAGATGTTAGCTTTCGTTTGACATACATTTCATATTGGTTGATATCTTCCTAATATTTAAATTTCTCAAATGAAAATTTTATAAACACATCCAAACAAATATGTGTGTGGTGTTTGGTTGAGTGTGTAGTTTGTAGCGTGAATAGACGTTCATTTTATTGCATAATTTTAGGCGGGAAAATTTAAGTAGAGGGAGCAGGATTTTTTAACAAAGTGCCAAAATGCTTTCGGATTCGCTTTAGATTATGTTTAAATCTTAAGATGTAATTTCGATGCAAAAACTTATTCAGACTTAAAAATTCTTTAGAATATTTTTTATATTGGATGAGGTGTACGCTATTGTTACTTTTTTTAAACTTACGTAGAAATATATTTTTCTTATTTCGCAGTTTCATTAACGCCGCATTATGCCAGGGCACTTTATAATGAATTTTTCTAAAAAGGGGAATAGTAATTTTACACATGTCTACAACAGTAGTTCTAAAAATCGCAAAGGACTTGGAAACATCGCGGTGGTGAAACATGCTATCCCAGTTAATATCCAGATGATGAATATCTGATTTAGAAATTGGAAAATTACATTCAGATAGGGAAAAATTTACAGATTTACTTAAAAATATCAAGTCTAACGTGCGTCCAAGCTAATTTGGAAAGCAGTTAATTTGCATGAGATCAATGCTTAAAAAGCTATCAACTAGGTAAATTTCATTACTATTATTAACATCGCATGCAACAAAAGCTGATTTTCAAATGGTGCGTGACCAGTTAATATTGCAAAGATTTAAATCTCCCAGCACACAAAGATGGTATCCACCCACTTTATTCAAAGCGAGAGAAGAAACATTATCGACATGAGCTGTGTAAAGGCTGTGGCAACTATTAGGCGGAATGTATGATGCACAAACAAACAAGCAGTCGGTACTACCATCGATACGCACGCATAATTGGTCAAGTAACGCATTTTGATTTTCAAGTTCAATCATAGAAACATGGTGTTTTTTTTGTACAGCTATAAGAACGCCACCACCTCAAGCACAGCCAGTTAGCGCGGAATTCCTATCTTTACGAAAAACAGTCTAGAGGTTAGAGTCGAAAAACTCATGACTGAAAAAGTTTGCATTCAGCCAAGTCTCAATAATAACAATAACGTCGTATTCAAGATGAGAGCAAAATAAGCGTACAATCTGAGATTTTGTTCTTATTCCAGAGATATTTTGCATGTAAATCTTCAGACGGTTACACTCGGCACTTGTGCCTACCGTTTGCTGTCGGAGATTTGATGAAGCTCTTCGTTTTTTGGAAGAAAAAGCTTAGAGTATGAGTTTACATGCATACCCAGTTTAAAATTAATACTTTTAAGATCACTAGCCTGGACCCCTTTCTTGACAAGACTATAGCAAGAAATCGCATTACTTTCAATGCCAGTGCGTTTCGCAATATATTCTTTGAGTTTATCAGCTGTTACTGAAGTTGAGAAGGGCGAAAGATGCAGTCATTTGAAACGTTCGGCCACTTCCAATTCAGAATGTGAATCTGAGCCAACAAAGAGTTGTTTACTTTTACCTTTTCTTTTGTTATTTTCTACACTTCTACTTATTGAATTGGACGACCGCGTAACAGCTGTACTGTTGTTATTGATAACACTTCCTCTTGCTGTATTAACATATTTAAAAGAACGTGAAGTAGAAGCAGCGATCGAAGCAGAAGGCTCAGTACGGACGGCAGCAGACAGCACAGGCGTTTTTACATTATCGACAGCTGATGGAGAGCCAACAGAGGCAGCAGCTGCAGCAGCATGAGCATATGATAGCGGCATAGTGGGAGAAGCAGCATCAAATGACGAATCAACGAGAACAGAGGGCGACAGCGGTTCATCGACAGCAACAGGCAAACAACGATAAGAAGAGTGATGTTTACTCTCAGAGACAGCAAGCGGCAACGACGGCTTAAGAGCGCAAGGGGATTTGTTGTTATAGAGCATAGATACACTTTCTCGCAAGCATACGACATCTTTAGACAACAAATAAATGGTAGGCGCGAGATTATTTTCGCATAATGTTTCACGAACAGACTGGAGTTGTTCCTGTAACTCCGCCATTTTTTTAGTAAGCAGCATTTTGTCGTCATGAAGAGTGTTGATTAGCGAAAGTGGCTTTTGATGATCAGATCTTAAAGCAGAGATTTCTCTAAGCTCGGTTTGCAGTAAGTCAGCATAACCTTTCTGCTGCGCGAACAAAGGCGCATCAGTTTCTTGTTGTTGGACTACAGGCATCGGAGACGTACATTGAAGTTGCGAACGGTGACAGTCCGTAATAGGAGAATTATGAATTTCTGCGCTCGATATAGGTGGAACGGGGGTCTGCGCAGGCGAACGAATCGAAGCACGATGCACAGACTGACATACTTCACAATGGAAAGGCCGATTAGAGTTATGCAGAAAATCAAAGTCAATTTGCGATAAATTAACGCACTTCAAATGAAAGAATTCTTTACATCCACTGCAATTAACTTTAGGCTTTATGCGGTCGACTTTTTGGCCACAGACACAAGGCATTGCAAAAATTTAAATCGGTTAGAAATTGATTTAGTGTCCCAGTAAAACTACTAAGCAAAGTGTTTTACTCTCGCACATTTCAAACGCGCACAATACAAAGTTAGCAAAATATACGCAGAGAGCTAAGATAAACACGACCGCACTCGTTGATGATTGTTGTTTGTGTGTTTGCAATTCTGTGTGAAAATTTCATTGGTTGTTACCAATTCTTTGCAATTCCTAGAATGCATTTCAGGTTTGCTCATCCTTGCATATATGAATTTTTGTTTTTTTCGGCCTTATACATTTTTAATAATTGACAATTTTATTGAGCTCCAGGCCAGTTTACAGAAGATTTTTATTTGGAAAATCAACAACAGTTTTTTTAAATGGTAGACATTATTCCTATTTCGGAACTCACCACATTTCCTCATCAGACTTTTTAATTTTATTAGTTATATTTATTCCTCACAACCACTTCTCCAAGGCTTTGAACCCAGGAGCTCGGAGTTGCAACGCCAACACGCTGAATGATGTTTGACATACATTTCATATTTCGTTTGACATACATTTCATATTGGTTGATATCTTCCTAATATTTAAATTTCTTAAATGAAAATTGTATAAACACATGCACACAAATATGTGTGTGGTGTTTGGTTGAGTGTTTGCTGTTGGGCGATTTAAATATACTCGTGCAGCCCTTTCTTTGTATTGCATAATTTTAGGCGGGCAAGTTAAAGTAGAGTAAAGGCAGAGAAAGCGCTGCCAACTACTGCTTATTGGTGGTAATTTTAACACAGAAATCACTTCAAATACTAGATTGGCGAAATTTATGAGCGATACGTTTAATTTGGAATATATTCGAAATGATGCTCCCACAACTATTGATAACACAACCATTGACTTAGTTTTTGCGAGAAATTTAAATGTTAATTTAAAAACATATTTATCCTATTTTTCCCATCATAAGCCTATATTCTCAAAAGTAACTTTCAAATAATCAAATAGATAGGTTCTGTTATTTATCATTTATCTTTACTATTGATAACTACCATTGACTTCGTTTTTGCGAGAAATTTAATTGATAATTTAAAAACATTTTTATCCTATTTTCCTATCATAAGCTTATGTATATCATCAAAAGTAACTATCAAATAAAGAAATTCATTTCCTTGTATTATTTATCATTATAAATTATCATTATACATATGTTTTCTGTCTTATCGGATGGCGTATTCTACGTTAAACTTAATGGCCGTGTCTCTGACACAGCCTCTGTAATTTCAAGAGTTCGCTTTAATTGAAACAACTTTTCACAGTAGCAATGATTCTATATTTCGGTAGTAAACTACTTTAAAAACATTTGTATCCAAACTTACAGGCGAACTGTCTTACATATGCAAACGTTACCCTTTTTATATTCTTGGCTTAACTTCTAATTTACAGTAGTAATGTTTCAATACAATGCAAACAATGAAATGCGTATTTATTTATATGTATGTGTTTGGAAATTCACCGTAGTGAAACAAATTAGCACCCGGCTAGGAATAGTAAGCCAACGACTTTACGTTACCCAAAGGGAATGGCGGTAACATTCTCCCCCTCGTAAGCAAGCTTACTCCTTTGGATTACCGACATCTAGCACGGCTAATTTTATTGCAGGACGCTCTAAAGTTCCGCGTGCAGTCTTTATGGTTGCTCGCCGCACCTGCCCGTCGTTCGCTAAGACGACGTCCACTATGACGCCTTTTGGCCAACAATTCCTGGTCAAAGCCTCGTCCACGATTACTACGACGTCGCCGACTTTTAAGTTGGGTTGCTTGTCGAACCATTTGGATCTCCGTGTTAGCATCGGTCGATATTCTCTGATCCATCTTTGCCAGAACCTGTCAACGTACAATTGCGTTTGGCGATACCGCTGACGCAAGTCTCCGCTGCTTCCGATGGGTTTATATCCCGTGGATGAGCCGATTAATAGGTGGTTCGGTGTAATTGCTTCATCGTCGCATGCCTCTATAGACACAAAGGTGAGCGGTCGTGAGTTGATTATAAACTCAACTTCTTGGAGTGCGCTACGAAGCGTTTCGTCGTTAAAGTTGTGTTCGGGGTGCATTGCTTCTAGAACTGCTTTGATGGACCTTATTAGGCGTTCGCATGCTCCTCCCATATGAGGCGCTGCCGGTGGGTTAAACTTCCACTTTATGTTGTCAAACTTTGATATTATTTCTCCGTAGTCTATGTCGTTTGCATCGGTACGTAAAATTCTCTCGGTCGCTTTGAAGTTCGTACCGTTGTCGGTGTAAATTTCTCTTGGTACTCCACGCCGCGATATAAAGGTGCGAAGGCATAGAATGCATGAATTTGTATCTAGGCTGTGGGCGATCTCAATATGAACGGCGCGAACCGTGAGACAGGTGAAGATGACGCCCCAACGTTTTTCCCGGCGTCTACCGACAGCAACAGTCATAGGTCCGAAATAGTCGATCCCAACGTAGCTAAATGGTCGTTCAAAGCAAGCAAGTCTTGCGGCAGGTAGGGGAGCCATTTGCGTATTTTGAGGTTTTGCCGATTTGTTCTTGCACGTTTGGCACATCCGCCGCACCGTTCGATACAGAACACGCAGACGAGGTATATAGAACTTTCCTTTTATTTCATTAACAGCGGTTTCGTGTGATAGGTGGTGATATCTTTCATGAAAGTCTTTAATTATAAGATGGGTCACGTGGTGTTTACCAGGCAAAACGATAGTATTACGAGCTGACAAAAATTCGTCTCGGCCTCTAACTCGTATGACATCGAGCCCATCTGCAAATACATTGTGTGCTTTTAGTTTACTTTCTTTACAGATGTTCTTACCGTTCTTTAAATGAAAGAGCTCGTCTCCGAACTCGCTAAGCTGTGCCTGAGTCATTAATGTCGTCTTCGCCATTTTAATCATCTCGAAACTGACCTCGTTAGGGAGTTTTGTTGAGCGAAACTTTGCTTTTAGCCTTTCTAAGTAAAGAATGAACGTTGCTAAGGCACGATACAACCGTCTCCAATTTGAAAAGTATTCGAAGTTTATAGCGAGTTTTTTCTGGTCGAGTTTCTGGGTATGTAATAGGAGTACGTGATTTTTAATTTCACTGTTGTCTATTTTTCCCAGATCTTCTCGGTACGGCCACTCGCTTTCCTCGTCTGTTAAAAAGGTGGGTCCCTTAAACCAGATGCTTGTATTAGTTTTGGTGTCGACTTTAGTCGCCAAATCCGCAGGATTTAATAGAGATGGAACCCATTTCCACTGGTTAAGGTTCCAGGATGTCTGCCACACGGAACATTACAAATTGACGAAATTGTCGAGGTTGCATGATAAGCCATTTCAACACGGTAGTCGAGTCGGTCCAAAAAACTTTCCGTTGTATTTGTAGCCGTGATATACGTTGTAATTTTGAGGACAGCCGCGCGCCCAGCACCGCTTCCTGCAGTTCAAGTCGTGGAATAGAAACCGGGTTTAAAGGCGCTACCTTTGACTTAGCAGCAAAAATACACACGTCTATATGAATAGCAGTTTTGACGCGTAGGTAGCACACGGCTGCGTAGCCATATTCACCGGCATCTACGAATGTATGCAATTGGACATCCTCTGCAACGTTTATATATGGTGAGTAACACCGAGGTATTTCTACAGTGGCCATAGCTGCTAGGCCAGTCTTCCATTGGCGCGATTTTACTTGCATAACCTCATCGATATCTTCATCCCAACCTAAGCGCGAGCGCCATATCTCCTGAAGCAGTATTTTTAACGTTATTGTGTAATGTGATAAAAAACCTAGTGGATCAAAAATAGACATTAAGACTTGAAGAATCTCACGTTTCGTTGGCGTTGTATCGCCTCCTACGATGTTCCGCTTCAGTCTTGCAAACCTAAATGCATATTTGAACACATCTTTGTTGGGATCCCAGTATACTCCGAGAACTTTTTCATTTGAGCTCAGCTCTAATGGTGCCTGGGCCCTAGCGCGGCTTTCGTCTATTTGGTCGAGAACAGCGGTGGAGTTCGATGCCCAATTGCGGATAAAAAACCCAGCTGAGGCATGTATGGTCTTCACTTCTTTTGCAATTTCTATGGCGTCCAGTTCGTTGTCCTCACTGTATATAAAGTCGTCCACGTAATGGCGTTTTTTAATTGCATCAACGGCTTTAGGAAACTGCTCAGCGAAAGTATTTGCATTCTTGTCGCGCACATAGTGTGAAATGCATGGGGCGCAACTAATGCCAAACGTGAGAGCGCGCATTACGTACACACTTGGTTTGGATATCACATCCTTGTCTAACCAGAGAAATCTCTGGACGTGCATGTCATCATCGCTAACGTTGATTTGGTGGAACATCTCCGCGATGTCACCGCATATAGCAATTTTACCCACACGAAAATCCAGCAAGATATCTACTAGAGGAATGAGGAGATCGGGTCCACCGAGTATAGCGTCGTTAAGTCACATACCTTTGCTTTTTGCTGCTGCGTCCCAAACTAGTCGAACTTTAGCAGGTTTATTTGGGTTATGAGTGACGAATATGGGCAGGTACCAAACACGTCATTTCTGTTCAGCTGACTCCACAACGCTCAACCTTTTCGCATAACCTTTAGTCAAAAGGTTATCTATCTGTTTCTGCATAGCCTCCCTGAGTTGAGGGTCTTTACGGAACTTGTTGTTGAGGCATACTAAGCGTTTATGAGCCATCTCGTAACTGTCGGGTAATTTAACATCTTTATTGCGCCAAAGTAGACCGACTTCGTACCTGCCGTCGATCTTCCTGCATGTCGAGTCGAGTATGGCTAGTGCTTTTTGATTTTCTAAGGAGAGCAGCGTTACTCGTTGGGCGTCATCTAGTTTGAAATTTTCTTTTACTAATTCATGCAGCTTTTCGTATTCGGCTTTGCACGCACATGAGTGTATATTCAGCCACGTACTCGACGACGAATCACCGCACTGACCTTGGATGGTCCAGCCTAACCTAGTTTTTGTTGCTATAGGTTGATACCAGCTGCCTTCTCGAATTTTCAGCGGCACCGCCACTTGCCAGTTGTCGGACCCGATAAGTATTGTTGGCTTCGCGTTAAAGTAGGATTTTATGGGAAGATCTCTCATATGCGGATACTCCGTGGCGATTTTCGTCATATTCACTGTCTGCCTCGGTAGCCCAAGATGGTTCACGGTGTGGACTCCAGTAATGTTGAAAACTTTGCCGTTGGGTGTGCCACAAATCTTAAGTGACGTTCTAATTGATGACTCTTCGTCACGAGTATTGTCGCCAGTCCAACGAAGACATAAGGGATCAGGCACGCCTACTAAATTGAGTTGCTGAAATATTTCTGCTTCCATGAGAGTTACCGAGGAACCTTCGTCTAGAAATGCAAAAGTGTCAATATAGTTAATGTTACCGTATATACGAACCGGTAAGATGCGGAAGTAGGAAGAGGAGTTTTCCCTTGTGTCGTTATGTGCATTCACACTGCGTGTGGCGACCACGATAGAATTTGCTTGAACATTTCGTCCGGATGACAAAGTGTTCCCGTGGAGAAGGGGATGGTGCTTAGCGTTACAGCCGTCCAAGCCGCAATTCCTGGTTACGAAGCACCGCCGACGATGAGTGTTCAAACATTGGCGGCATAGCTTTAAGCTACGAACAATCTCCCATTTGCAGTCTGAAGTCAGCCTTTTAAACTCGTCGCATTGTGCAATGCGATGGCCGTCAGTTTTGCAGTGAACACAGTTCGCGTATCGTTGTGCACCAGAAGATTGTACATGCGTGTTTACTATTCCGCTTTTTTTCGGGCTTGCAGAGCCGACTACTTGACTAGCCGCTTCAGCGAGCGTATATAGCCAATCACTGAATACTTTCACTATGGGTTCGTGTGTTGGTTTTGGTTGCATAGCCCAAGTAAGCTTGTGATTGCTGGGCAATTTGTCCACCAAATCTTTTACTAGCATGGGATTATTCATGTACGCATCCATATGACATGATTCCATAGTGGAGTGCACGTTTCGTACACAAAGCGCGAAATCTATAAGGGCATCGAGTTTGTCTTTTATTGCGACGACCTTTTGTACTTTTTCGATTAGATGTTCGATGATTAACTCTGGTCTACCGAAACACATGCGCAGCGTTGCTATAATTTGCGGAACCATTGTTGGCAATAGTAATTTGCTTCTTACCATCTCTCTTGCTTTGCCTTTTAAGCACGCTTGTAATCGCATTAAATTTTCAGCATTCGAGTAGCCTGCGACTTCTGTGCTTGTCTCGAAGCTACTAATGAAAAGGGGCCATTCCTCAGGAACCCCATGAAAATGCGGAAGTTCCTTTGGAATGGCATGCCTTGCTGCGATTTGTGCGGGTGTTGGAGGCCTTGAAATGCTGGTTCCAGAAACGCTCAGGGCTGCACCACCTTGCGAATAAGACAGTATTTCATACTTCTATTGTAAATATTGTTGGTTAATTAGTTTCTCTTCCTCCAGCATGGCTAGACGTAGATCCAGGTCATTAACGTTTGGGACCTGGATGCCGACTGCTTCGGTGTGATGTCGGAGGTATTGCGTTGAGCACGTGTTAGTTGGGACGTCCCTCCAAAGACGTCGATTTAGTGTTACAGGTTGATAACGTTGAGATGCAGTCAGTTTGTCTGGAGCGGTTGAAACCGGTATTTGCATCGATCTCGCGTGGGTAGTTGTAATTACCTGATCAGCTGCACTCACCGTATTCGTGACTGAATTTCTATGGCCGTCTGCTGTGCTCCATGAACTTAGAGCGGTAGTGCCCGGTAGCGATACGTCCTGTGCAGGCGAAGATGTTGATTGCGGACAAGTTGGATGGTAGGTCGACACCATGTTAGTTGGTGCTATGGCCGGAGGAGTTGCAGCACTCGTTGTTTCGGTAGAAGTTAGGGGATTGCATTTATCGCAACACCAGCTAAGGTCTTCTATTCCGCTATTAACCCCGACACAGTCGAAATGATACCACCTATCGCATTGATCGCACTGAACCATGCGGTTACCATCTTTTTCGCTGCATTTTTGACAGTTATATTCACTACTCGAGTCACGTTCGTTAGCCATTCGAATTAATTTTGTAGTTTAATTACTTCTTTAAACTTCATTCGTACGCGCAACGCGATAATTCAAAATGTTTTTAAAGATTTGTAATTTCAAGAGTTCGCTTTAATTGAAACAACTTTTCACAGTAGCAATGATTCTATATTTCGGTAGTAAACTACTTTAAAAACATTTGTATCCAAATTTACAGGCGAACTGTCTTACATATGCAAACGTTAGCCTATTTATATTCTTGGCTTAACTTCTAATTTACAGTAGTAATGTTTCAATACAATGCAAACAATGAAATACGTATTTATTTATATGTATGTGTTTGGAAATTCACCGTAGTGAAACAAATTAGCACCCGCTAGGAATAGTAAGCCAACGACTTTACGTTACCCAAAGGGAATGGCGGTAACAGCCTCCTTCTTTTTTTTTTAAATCGTCGAAATTATAGTACTATTTCGGAAATCACCACATTTCCTCATCAGATTTTTTAATTTTATTAGTTATATTTATTCTTCACAACCACTTCTCCAAGGCTTTGAACCAAGGAGCTCGGAGTTGCAAAGTCAACACTCTGAATGCTGTGCTACGCTAGCCGAGTGGACTGCTGCGTTTTTTCATCTTCCTTAAACAAACCAACTACAAACAAGAGCAACTGATCTGCTGCTGCTATACGAACTTGTTTGTGTGGTTGTTGTTTGTGTGTTTGCAATTCTGTGTGAAAATTTCATTGGTTGTTACCGATTCTTTGTTATTCCTAGAATGCATTTCAGGTGTGCTCATCCTTGCATATATGAATTTTTGTTGTTTTCGGTTTTATAAATTTTTAATAATTGACAATTTTATTGAGCTCGAGGCCAGTTTACAAAAGATTTTTATTTGGAAAAACAACAACAGTTTTTTTAAATGGTCGAAATTATAGTACTATTTCGGAAATCACCACATTTCCTCATCAGACTTCTTAATTTTATTAGCTATATTTATTCTTCATAACCACTTCTCCAAGGCTTTGAGCCAAGGGGCTCGGAGTTGCAAAGCCAACTCGCTAGCCGAGTGGACTGCTGCGTTTTTCCATCTTCTTTAAACAAACCAACTACAAACAAAAGCAACTGATCCGCTGCTATATGAACTTCTTTGTGTGTTTGCAATTCTGTGTGAAAATTTCATTGCTTGTTACCAATTCTTTGTAATTCCTAGAATGCATTTCAGGTGTGCTCATCCTTGCATATATGAATTTTTGTTGTTTTCGACCTTATAAATTTTGAATAATTGACAATTTTATTGAGCTCGAGGCCAGTTTACAGAAGATTTTTATTTGGAAAAACAACAAAAGTTTTTTTAAATGGTAGAAGTTATAGTACTATTTCGGAAGTCCCCACATTTCCTCATCGGACTTTTTAATTTTATTAGTTAAATTTATTCTTCACAACCACTTCTCCAAGGCTTTGAACCAAGTAGCTCGGAGTTTCAGAGCCAACACGTTGAATGCTGTGCTACGCTAGCCGAGTGGACTGCTGCGTTTTTTCATCTTCCTTAAACAAACCAACTACAAACAAGAGCACCTGATCTGCTACTGCTATATAAACTTTTTTGTGTGATTGTTGTTTGTGTGTTTGCAAATTTGTGTGAAAATTTAATTGGTTGTTACCAATTCTTTGTAATTCCTAGAATGCATTTCAGGTGTGCTCATCCTTGCATATATGAATTTTTGTTGTTTTCGACCTTATAAATTTTTAATAATTGACAATTTTATTCTTCATAACCACTTCTCCAAGGCTTTGAACCAAGGAGCTCGGAGTTGCAAAGCCAACACGCTGAATGCTGTGCTATGCTAGCCGAATGGACTGCTGAGTTTTTCCATCTTCCTTAAACAAACCAATGAAAAGCAAGGCCAACTTTGTGTGGTTGTTGTTTGTGTGTTTGCAATTCTGTGTGAAAATTTCATTGGTTGTTACCAATTCTTTGTAATTCCTAGAATACATTTCAGGTGTGCTCATCCTTGCATATATGAATTTTTGTTGTTTTCGGCCTTATAAATTTTTAATAATTGAGAATTTTATTGAGCTCGAGGCCAGTTTACAGAGGATTTTTATTTGGAACATCAACAACAGTTTTTTTCATTGGTCGAAATTATAGTACTATTTCGGAAATCACCACATTTCCTCATCAGACTTCTTAATTTTATTAGTTATGTTTATTCATATATAGATTTTTAATGAGCTCAAGGCCGGAATTTATATAATTATGGCCAATACAACTGAATCAACAACGTTATGTTTATTCTTCATAACCACTTCACCAAGGCTTCGAACCAAGGATCTCGGAGTTGCAAAGCCAACACGCTGAATGCTGTGCTACGCTAGCCGAGTGAACTGCTGCGTTTTTCCATCTTCCTTAAACAAACCAACTTCAAACAAGAGCAACTGATCTGTTGCTATATGAACTTGTTTGTGTGGGTGTTGTTTGTGTGTTTGCAATTCTGTGTGAAAATTTCATTGGTTGTTCCCCAATTCTTTGTAATTCCTAGAATGCATTTCAGGTGTGCTCATCCTTGCATATATGAATTTTTGTTGTTTTCGGCCTTATAAGTTTTTAATAATTGACAATTTTATTGAGCTCGAGGCCAGTTAACAGAAGATATTTATTTTGAAAAACCACAACAGTTTTTATAACTGGTAGAAGTTATAGTACTATTTCGGAAATCACCACATTTCCTCATCAGACTTCTTAATTTTGTTAGTTATATTTATTCTTCATAACCACTTCTCCAAGGCATTGAACCATGGAGCTCGGAGTTGCAAAGCCAACACCCTGAATGCTGTGCTACGCTAGCCGAGTGGACTGCTGCGTTTTTTCATCTTCCTTAATTTTCATCTTCCTAATGCTATATGAACTTCTTTGTGTGTTTGCAATTCTGTGTGAAAGTTTCATTGCTTGTTACCAATTCTTTGTAATTCCTAGAATGCATTTCAGGTGTGCTCATCCTTGCATATATGAATTTTTGTTGTTTTCGACCTTATAAATTTTTAATAATTGACAATTTTATTGAGCTCGAGGCCAGTTTACAGAAGATTTTTATTTGGAAAAACAACAAAAGTTTTTTTAAATGGTAGAAGTTATAGTACTATTTCGGAAGTCCCCACATTTCCTCATCGGACTTTTTAATTTTATTAGTTAAATTTATTCTTCACAATTACTTCTCCAAGGCTTTAAACCAAGTAGCTCGGAGTTTCAGAGCCAACACGTTGAATGCTGTGCTACGCTAGCCGAGTGGACTGCTGCGTTTTTTCATCTTCCTTAAACAAACCAACTACAAACAAGAGCAACTGATCTGCTGCTGCTATACGAACTTGTTTGTGTGGTTGTTGTTTGTGTGTTTGCAATTCTGTGTGAAAATTTCATTGGTTGTTACCAATTCTTTGTTATTCCTAGAATGCATTTCAGGTGTGCTCATCCTTGCATATATGAATTTTTGTTGTTTTCGGTTTTATAAATTTTTAATAATTGACAATTTTATT
The DNA here is from genome assembly GCA_963971545.1 of Philophylla caesio. NCBI lineage: Eukaryota > Metazoa > Arthropoda > Insecta > Diptera > Tephritidae > Philophylla > Philophylla caesio. The sequence continues at coordinate 103,519,221 of OZ020604.1, forward strand.
GAGCTCGAGGCCAGTTTACAAAAGATTTTTATTTGGAAAAACAACAACAGTTTTTTTAAATGGTCGAAATTATAGTACTATTTCGGAAATCACCACATTTCCTCATCAGACTTCTTAATTTTATTAGCTATATTTATTCTTCATAACCACTTCTCCAAGGCTTTGAGCCAAGGGGCTCGGAGTTGCAAAGCCAACTCGCTGAATGCTGTGCTACGCTAGCCGAGTGGACTGCTGCGTTTTTCCATCTTCTTTAAACAAACCAACTACAAACAAAAGCAACTGATCCGCTGCTATATGAACTTCTTTGTGTGTTTGCAATTCTGTGTGAAAATTTCATTGCTTGTTACCAATTCTTTGTAATTCCTAGAATGCATTTCAGGTGTGCTCATCCTTGCATATATGAATTTTTGTTGTTTTCGACCTTATAAATTTTGAATAATTGACAATTTTATTGAGCTCGAGGCCAGTTTACAGAAGATTTTTATTTGGAAAAACAACAAAAGTTTTTTTAAATGGTAGAAGTTATAGTACTATTTCGGAAGTCCCCACATTTCCTCATCGGACTTTTTAATTTTATTAGTTAAATTTATTCTTCACAACTACTTCTCCAAGGCTTTGAACCAAGTAGCTCAGAGTTTCAGAGCCAACACGTTGAATGCTGTGCTACGCTAGCCGAGTGGACTGCTGCGTTTTTTCATCTTCCTTAAACAAACCAACTACAAACAAGAGCACCTGATCTGCTACTGCTATATAAACTTTTTTGTGTGATTGTTGTTTGTGTGTTTGCAAATTTGTGTGAAAATTTAATTGGTTGTTACCAATTCTTTGTAATTCCTAGAATGCATTTCAGGTGTGCTCATCCTTGCATATATGAATTTTTGTTGTTTTCGACCTTATAAATTTTTAATAATTGACAATTTTATTGAGCTCGAGGCCAGTTTACAGAAGATTTTATTTGGAAAAACAACAGAAGTTTTTTTAAATGGTAGAAGTTATAGTTCTATTTCGGAAATCACCACATTTCCTCATCAGACTTCTAAATTTTATTAGTTATATTTATTCTTCATAACCACTTCTCCAAGGCTTTGAACCAAGGAGCTCGGAGTTGCAAAGCCAACACGCTGAATGCTGTGCTACGCTAGCCGAGTGGACTGCTGAGTTTTTCCATCTTCCTTAAACAAACCAATGAAAAGCAAGGCCAACTTTGTGTGGTTGTTGTTTGTGTGTTTGCAATTCTGTGTGAAAATTTCATTGGTTGTTACCAATTCTTTGTAATTCCTAGAACACATTTCAGGTGTGCTCATCCTTGCATATATGAATTTTTGTTGTTTTCGGCCTTATAAATTTTTAATAATTGACAATTTTATTGAGCTCGAGGCCAGTTTACAGAGGATTTTTATTTGGAACATCAACAACAGTTTTTTTCATTGGTCGAAATTATAGTACTATTTCGGAAATCACCACATTTCCTCATCAGACTTCTTAATTTTATTAGTTATGTTTATTCATATATAGATTTTTAATGAGCTCAAGGCCGGAATTTATATAATTATGGCCAATACAACTGAATCAACAACGTTATGTTTATTCTTCATAACCACTTCCCCAAGGCTTCGAACCAAGGCTCTCGGAGTTGCAAAGCCAACACGCTGAATGCTGTGCTACGCTAGCCGAGTGAACTGCTGCGTTTTTCCATCTTCCTTAAACAAACAAACTTCAAACAAGAGCAACTGATCTGTTGCTATATGAACTTGTTTGTGTGGTTGTTGTTTGTGTGTTTGAAATTCTGTGTGAAAATTTTATTGGTTGTTCCCCAATTCTTTGTAATTCCTAGAATGCATTTCAGGTGTGCTCATCCTTGCATATATGAATTTTTGTTGTTTTCGGCCTTATAAGTTTTTAATAATTGACAATTTTATTGAGCTCGAGGCCAGTTAACAGAAGATATTTATTTTGAAAAACCACAACAGTTTTTATAACTGGTAGAAGTTATATTACTATTTCGGAAATCACCACATTTCCTCATCAGACTTCTTAATTTTGTTAGTTATATTTATTCTTCATAACCACTTCTCCAAAGCATTGAACCATGGAGCTCGGAGTTGCAAAGCCAACACCCTGAACGCTGTGCTACGCTAGCCGAGTGGACTGCTGCGTTTTTTCATCTTCCTTAATTTTCATCTTCCTAATGCTATATGAACTTCTTTGTGTGTTTGCAATTCTGTGTGAAAATTTCATTGCTTGTTACCAATTCTTTGTAATTCCTAGAATGCATTTCAGGTGTGCTCTTCCTTGCATATATGAATTTTTGTTGTTTTCGACCTTATAAATTTTTAATAATTGACAATTTTATTGAGCTCGAGGCCAGTTTACAGAAGATTTTTATTTGGAAAAACAACAAAAGTTTTTTTAAATGGTAGAAGTTATAGTACTATTTCGGAAGTCCCCACATTTCCTCATCGGACTTTTTAATTTTATTAGTTAAATTTATTCTTCACAACCACTTCTCCAAGGCTTTGAACCAAGTAGCTCGGAGTTTCAGAGCCAACACGTTGAATGCTGTGCTACGCTAGCCGAGTGGACTGCTGCGTTTTTTCATCTTCCTTAAACAAACCAACTACAAACAAGAGCAACTGATCTGTTGCTATATGAACTTGTTTGTGTGGTTGTTGTTTGTGTGTTTGCAATTCTGTGTGAAAATTTCATTGGTTGTTCCCCAATTCTTTGTAATTCCTAGAATGCATTTCAGGTGTGCTCATCCTTGCATATATGAATTTTTGTTGTTTTCGACCTTATAAATTTTTAATAATTGACAATTTTATTGAGCTCGAGGCCAGTTTACAGAAGATTTTATTTGGAAAAACAACAAAAGTTTTTTTAAATGGTAGAAGTTATAGTTCTATTTCGGAAATCACTACATTTCCTCATCAGACTTCTAAATTTTGTTAGTTATATTTATACTTCATAACCACTTCTCCAAGGCTTTGAACCAAGGAGCTCAGAGTTGCAAAGCCAACACGCTGAATGCTGTGCTACGCTAGCCGAGTGGACTGCTGAGTTTTTCCATCTTCCTTAAACAAACCAACTAAAAGCAAGGCCAACTTTGTGTGGTTGTTGTTTGTGTGTTTGCAATTCTGTGTGAAAATTTCATTGGTTGTTACCAATTCTTTGTAATTCCTAGAATACATTTCAGGTGTGCTCATCCTTGCATATATGAATTTTTGTTGTTTTCGGCCTTATAAATTTTTAATAATTGACAATTTGATTGAGCTCGAGGCCAGTTTACAGAGGATTTTTATTTGGAACATCAACAACAGTTTTTTCATTGGTCCAAATTATAGTACTATTTCGGAAATCACCACATTTCCTCATCAGTCTTCTTAATTTTATTAGTTATGTTTATTCATATATAGATTTTTAATGAGCTCAAGGCCGGAATTGATAATTATTATAATTTATATAATTATGGCCAATACAACTGAATCAACAACGTTATGTTTATTCTTCATAACCACTTCTCCAAGGCTTCGAACCAAGGATCTCGGAGTTGCAAAGCCAACACGCTGAATGCTGCGCTACGCTAGCCGAGTGAACTGCTGCGTTTTTCCATCTTCCTTAAACAAACCAACTTCAAACAAGAGCAACTGATCTGTTGCTATATGAACTTGTTTGTGTGGTTGTTGTTTGTGTGTTTGCAATTCTGTGTGAAAATTTCATTGGTTGTTCCCCAATTCTTTGTAATTCCTAGAATGGATTTCAGGTGTGCTCATCCTTGCATATATGAATTTTTGTTGTTTTCGGCCTTATAAATTTTTAATAATTGACAATTTTATTGAGCTCGAGGCCAGTTTACAGAAGATTTTTATTTGGAACATCAACAACATTTTTTTTCATTGGTCGAAATTATAGTACTATTTCGGAAATCACCACATTTCCTCATCAGACTTCTTAATTTTGTTAGTTATATTTATTCTTCATAACCACTTCTCCAAGGCTTCGAACCAAGGAGTTCGGAGTTGCAAAGCCAACACGCTGAATGCTGTGCTACGCTAGCCGAGTGGAGTGCTGCGTTTTTCCATCTTCCTTAAACAAACCAACTTCAAACAAGAGCAACTGATCTGTTGCTATATGAACTTGTTTGTGTGGTTGTTGTTTGTGTGTTTGCAATTCTGTGTGAAAATTTCATTGGTTGTTACCAATTCTTTGTTATTCCTAGAATGCATTTCAGGTGTGCTCATCCTTGCATATGTGAATTTTTGTTGTTTTCGGCCATGTAAATGTTTATTAATTGACAATTTTATTAAGCCCGAGGCCAGTTTACAGAATATTTTTATTTGGAAAAACAACAACAGTTTTTTTAACTGGTAGAAGTTTTAGTACTATTTCGGAAATCACCACATTTCCTCATCAGACTTCTTAATTTTATTAGTTATATTTTATTAGTTATATTTATTCTTCATAACCACTTCTCCAAGGCTTTGAATCAAGGAGCTCGGAGTTGCAAAGCCACCACGCTGAATGCTGTGCTACACTAGCCGAGTGGACTGCTGCGTTTTTCCAGTTTCCTTAAACAAACCAACTAGAAGCAAGGGCAACTTTGTGTGGTTGTTGTTTGTGTGTTTGCAATTCTGTGTGAAAATTTCATTGGTTGTTCCCCAATTCTTTGTAATTCCTAGAATGCATTTCAGGTGTGCTCATCCTTGCATATATGAATTTTTGTTGTTTTCGGCCTTATAAATTTTTAATAATTGACAATTTTATTGAGCTCGAGGCCAGTTTACAGAAGATTTTTATTTGGAACATCAACAACAGTTTTTTTCATTGGTCGAAATTATAGTACTATTTCGGAAATCACCACATTTCCTCATCAGACTTCTTAATTTTATTAGTTATATTTATTCTTCATAACCACTTCTCCAAGGCTTTGAACCAAGGAGTTCGGAGTTGCAAAGCCAACACGCTGAATGCTGTGCTACGCTAGCCGAGTGGAGTGCTGCGTTTTTCCATCTTCCTTAAACAAACCAACTTCAAACAAGAGCAACTGATCTGTTGCTATATGAACTTGTTTGTGTGGTTGTTGTTTGTGTGTTTGCAATTCTGTGTGAAAATTTCATTGGTTGTTACCAATTCTTTGTTATTCCTAGAATGCATTTCAGGTGTGCTCATCCTTGCATATGTGAATTTTTGTTGTTTTCGGCCATATAAATGTTTATTAATTGACAATTTTATTAAGCCCGAGGCCAGTTTACAGAATATTTTTATTTGGAAAAACAACAACAGTTTTTTTAACTGGTAGAAGTTATAGTACTATTTCGGAAATCACCACATTTCCTCATCAGACTTCTTAATTTTATTAGTTAGATTTATTCTTCATAACCACTTCTCCAAGGCTTTGAATCAAGGAGCTCGGAGTTGCAAAGCCACCACGCTGAATGCTGTGCTACACTAGCCGAGTGGACTGCTGCGTTTTTCCATTTTCCTTAAACAAACCAACTAGAAGCAAGGGCAACTTTGTGTGGTTGTTGTTTGTGTGTTTGCAATTCTGTGTGAAAATTTCATTGGTTGTTACCGATTCTTTGTAATTCCTAGAATAAATTTCGGGTGTGCTCATCCTTGCATATATGAATTTTTGTTGTTTTCGGCCTTATAAATTTTTAATAATTGACAATTTTTTTGAGCTCGAATCCACTTTACAGAAGATTTTTATTTGGAAAATCAACCCAAGAAATTGTAAATGGTAGAAGTTATAGTACTATTTCGGAAATCACCACATTTCCTCATCAGACTTTTTATATTTATTAGTTATATTTATTCTTCACAACCACTTCTCCAAGGCTTTGAACCAAGGAGCTCGGAGTTGTAAAGTCAACACGCTGAATGCTGTGCTACGCTACCCGAGTGGACTGCTGCGTTTTTCCATCTTCCTTAAACAAACCAACTACAAACAAGAGCAACTGATCTGCTGCTGCTATATGAACTTGTTTGTGTTGTTGTTGTTTGTGTGTTTGCAATTCTGTGTGAAAATTTCATTGGTTGTTACCAATTCTTTGTAATTCCTAGAATGCATTTCAGGTGTGCTCATCCTTGCATATATGTATTTTTGTTGTTTTCGGCCTTATAAATTTTTAATAATTGACAATTTTATCGAGCTCGAGGCCAGTTTACTAAAGATTTTTAATTGGAAAAACAACAGCAGTTCTTGCAAATGGTAGAAATTATAGTAATATTTTAGAAATCACCACATTTCCTCCTCAGACTTCTAAATTTAATTAGTTATATTTATTCTTCATAACCACTTCTCCAAGGCTTTGAACCAAGGAGCTAGGAGTTGGAAAGCCAACACGCTAAATGCTGTGCTACGCTAACCGAGTGGACTGCTGCGTTTTTCCATCTTCCTGAAACAAACCAACTACAAACAAGAGCAACTGATCTGGTGGTATATGAACTTGTTTGTGTGGTTATTGTTTGTGTACTGTAATTCTGTGTGAAAATTTTATTGGTTGTTACCAATTCTTTGTAATTCCTAGAATGCATTTAAGGTGTGCTTATCCTTGTATATATGTATTTTTGTTGTTTTCGGCCTTATACAATTTTAATAATTGACAATTTTATTGAGCTCGAGGCCAGTTTACTAAAGATTTTTATTTGGAAAAACAACAGCAGTTTTTTTAAATGGTAGAAATTATAGTAACAATTTAGATATCACCACATTTCCTCATCAGACTTTTTAATTTTATTAGTTATATTTATTCTTCACAACCACTTCTCCAAGGCTTCGAACCAAGAAGCTCGGAGTTGCAAAGCCAATACGCTGAATGCTGTGCTACGCTAGCCGAAGAGACTGCTGCGTTTTTCCATCTTCCTTAAACAAACCAACTTTAAACAAGAGCAACTGATCTGTTGCTATATGAACTTGTTTGTGTGTTTGCAATTCTGTGTGAAAATTTCATTGGTTGTTACCAATTCTTTGCAATTCCTAGAATGCATTTCAGGTGTGCTCATCCTTGCATATATGAATTTTTGTTGTTTTCGGCCATATAAATTTTAATAATTGACAATTTTATTAAGCCCGAGGCCAGTTTACAGAAGATTTTTTTTTGGAAAAACAACAACAGTTTTTTTAACTGGTAGAAGTTATAGTACTCTTTGTGAAATCACCACATTTCCTCATCAGACTTCTTAATTTTATTAGTTATATTTATTCTTCATAACCACTTCTCCAAGGCTTTGAACCAAGCAGCTCGGAGTTGCAAAGCCAACTCGCTGAATGCTGTGCTACGCTAGCCGAGTGGACTGCTGCGTTTTTCCATCTTCCTTTAACAAACCAACTACAAACAAAAGCAACTGATCCGCTGCTATATGAACTTGTTTGTGTGGTTGTTGTTTGTGTGTTTGCAATTCTGTGTGAAAATTTCATTGGTTGTTACCAATTCTTTGTAATTCCTAGAATGCATTTCAGGTGTGCTCATCCTTGCATATATATATTTTTGTTTTTTTCGGCCTTATATATTTTTAATAATTGACAATTTTATTGAGCTCGAGGCCAGTTAACAGAAGATATTTATTTTGAAAAACCACAACAGTTTTTATAACTGGTAGAAGTTATAGTACTATTTCGGAAATCACCACATTTCCTCATCAGACTTCTTAATTTTGTTAGTTATATTTATTCTTCATAACCACTTCTCCAAGGCATTGAACCAAGGAGCTCGGAGTTGCAAAGCTAACACCCTGAATGCTGTGCTACGCTAGCCGAGTGGACTGCTGCGTTTTTTCATTTTCCTTAAACAAACCAACTACAAACAAGAGCAACTGATCTGCTGCTGTTATATGAACTTCTTTGTGTGTTTGCAATTCTGTGTGAAAATTTCATTGGTTGTTACCAATTCTTTGTAATTCCTAGAATACATTTCAGGTGTGCTCATCCTTGCATATATGAATTTTTGTTGTTTTCGGCCTTATAACTTTTTAATAATTGACAATTTTATTGAGCTCGAGGCCGGTTTACAGAGGATTTTTATTTGGAACATCAACAACAGTTTTTTTCATTGGTCGAAATTATAGTACTATTTCGGAAATCACCACATTTCCTCATCAGACTTCTTAATTTTATTAGTTATGTTTATTCTTCATAACCACTTCTCCAAGGCTTCGAACCAAGGAGCTCGGAGTTGCAAAGCCAACACGCTGAATGCTGCGCTACGCTAGCCGAGTGAACTGCTGCGTTTTTCCATCTTCCTTAAACAAACCAACTTCAAACAAGAGCAACTGATCTGTTCCTATATGAACTTGTTTGTGTGGTTGTTGTTTGTGTGTTTGCAATTCTGTGTGAAAATTTCATTGGTTGTTCCCCAGTTCTTTGTAATTCCTAGAATGCATTTCAGGTGTGCTCATCCTTGCATATATGAATTTTTGTTGTTTTCGGCCTTATAAATTTTTAATAATTGACAATTTTATTGAGCTCGAGGCCAGTTTACAGAGGATTTTTATTTGGACCATCAACAACAGTTTTTTTCATTGGTCGAAATTATAGTACTATTTCGGAAATCACCACATTTCCTCATCAGACTTCTTAATTTTATTAGTTATATTTATTCTTCATAACCACTTCTCCAAGGCTTCGAACCAAGGAGTTCGGAGTTGCAAAGCCAACACGCTGAATGCTGTGGTACGCTAGCCGAGTGGACTGCTGCGTTTTTCCATCTGCCTTAAACAAACCAACTAGAAGCAAGGGCAACTTTGTGTGGTTGTTGTTTGTGTGTTTGCAACTCTGTGTGAAAATTTCATTGGTTGTTACCGATTCTTTGTAATTCCTAGAATAAATTTCAGGTGTGCTCATCCTTGCATATATGAATTTTTGCTGTTTTCGGCCTTATAAATTTTTAATAATTGACAATTTTTTTGAGCTCGAATCCAGTTTACAGAATATTTTTATTTGGAAAATCAACCCAAGTATTTTTAAATGGTAGAAGTTATAGTACTATTTCGGAAATCACCACATTTCCTCATCAGACTTTTTATATTTATTAGTTATATTTATTCTTCACAACCACTTCTCCAAGGCTTTGAACCAAGGAGCTCGGAGTTGTAAAGTCAACACGCTGAATGCTGTGCTACGCTACCCGAGTGGACTGCTGCGTTTTTCCATCTTCCTTAAACAAACCAACTACAAACAAGAGCAACTGATCTGCTGCTGCTATATGAACTTGTTTGTGTTGGTGTTGTTTGTGTGTTTGCAATTCTGTGTGAAAATCTCATTGGTTGTTACCAATTCTTTGTAATTCCTAGAATGCATTTCAGGTGTGCTCATCCTTGCATATACATATGTATTTTTGTTGTTTTCGCCCTTATAAATTTTTAAAAATTGACAATTTTATCGAGCTCGAGGCCAGTTTACTAAAGATTTTTAATTGGAAAAACAACAGCAGTTCTTGCAAATGGTAGAAATTATAGTAATATGTTAGAAATCACCACATTTCCTCCTCAGACTTCTAAATTTTATTACTTACTTACTTAATTGGCGCAACAACCGCCTAAGCGATTTTGGCCGAGGTCAACAAAGCACGCCAGCTGTCCCTATCTTTTGCTAACTGGCGCCAATTGGAAATCCCAAGTATAGCCAAGTCTTTTTCCACTTGGTCTTTCCAACGCAGAGGATGTCTTCCTTTTCCTCTGCTACCACCAGCGGGTACCGCGTCAAAAACCTTCAGGGCTGGAGCTATTTCATCCATTCGTACGACGTGGCCTAGCCAGCGGAGCCGCTGGTTCTTAATCCGCTGCACTATATCTACGTCATTGTACAGCTCGTACAGCTCATCGTTCCATCGTACACGGTATTCGCCGTCGCAAAGACGCAAAGGTCCATAAATCTTTCGAAGAATCTTTCTCTCGAACACTCCAAGAGCTCTCTCATCTGATGCTGTCATCGTCCATGCCTCTGCGCCATATGAGAGGACGGGCATGATGAGAGACTTATAGAGTATGGTTTTTGTCCGCCGAGAGAGGACTTTACTGTGCAATTGCCTACTCAGTCCGAAGTAGCACTTGTTGGCAAGAGAGATTCTGCGTTGGATTTCAAGGCTGACGCTGTTATTGGTGTTAATGCTGGTTCCTAAGTAAACGAAGTCCTCTACTTTTTCGAAGTTATAACTGTCAACAGTGATGTTTGATCCCAGTCGTGAATGTGCCGACTGTCTATTTGATGACAGGAGATACTTCGTCTTGCCCTCGTTCACCTCCAGACCCATTCGCTTCGCTTCTCTATCCAGTTTGGAGAAGGCAGAACTAACTGCGCGGTTGTTAAGACCGATGATGTCAATGTCATCGGCGTACGCCAGCAATTGCACACTCTTATAAAAGATGGTGCCTGACCGATTAAGTTCTGCGGCTCGAATTATCTTCTCCAGCATCAGGTTAAAGAAATCGCACGACAAAGAGTCACCCTGTCTGAAACCTCGTTTGGTATCAAACGGCTCGGAGAGGTCCTTCCCGATTCTGACGGAGCTGGTGGTGTTGCTCAACGTCATTTTACATAGCCGTATAAGTTTTGCCGGGATACCAAATTCAGACATTGCGGCATATAGGAAACTTCTTGTCGTGCTGTCGAAGGCGGCTTTGAAGTCGACAAAAATATGGTGTGTGTCGATTCTTCTTTCTCGGGTCTTTTCCAAGATCTGGCGTATTGTGAATATCTGGTCGGTGGTAGATTTACCAGGTCTAAAGCCGCACTGATAAGGTCCAATCAGTTCATTGACGGTGGGCTTAAGTCTTTCACACAATACACTCGACAGAACCTTATATGCGATGTTAAGAAGACTAATCCCGCGATAGTTGGCGCAAACTGCAGGATCACCCTTTTTGTGGATTGGGCAGAGCACACTTAAGTTCCAATCAGTAGGCATGCGTTCTTCCGACCATATTCTAGAGATGAGCTCGTGCATGCACTTAACCAGCTCCTCTCCGCCGTACTTAAATAACTCAGCTGGTAACCCATCGGCCCCGGGGGCTTTGTTGTTCTTCAGCCGTGCTATCGCTTTCCGAATTTCGTCACAGTCGGGTGATGGTACATCGCGTCCATCATCATTGATTGGGGATTCGGGTTCAACATCTCCAGGGTTGCAGTTGCTTCCATTAAGCAGTGTGGAGAAGTGCTCCCTCCATAATTTAAGTATGCTGTGGACATCAGTCACCAGGTCGCCGTTTTCATTCTTACAGGAATTCGCCCCGGTCTTAAAACCTTCTGTAAGCCGCTTTACTTTCTGAAAAAATTTACGGGCGCTTTTCCTGTCGGCCAGCATCTCAAGCTCTTCGCACTCACGCATTTCGGCCTCTCTCTTTTTCTCACGAAAAATGCGTCTTGCTTCCTTCTTTAGCTCACGATAACGCTCCCGCACAGCTCGCGTTGCGCCCGATCGCAGTGTGGCCCTGTAGGCAGCGTCTTTACGTTCCGTAGCTGCGCGGCATTCCTCGTCATACCAGTTGTTCTTTCGGGCTCGCTGAAATCCGATGGATTCTTCAGCGGCGGTATGTAGACAGCGAGAAATATGGTTCCACTGCTCGGAAATATCGTTATGTTGATTATTGCTCTCAGAGAGCAGGAGTGCAAGTCGAGTGGCGAAGTGGGTAGCTGTCTGTTGCGATTGCAGCTTTCCGACGTCGAGCTTTCCTTGTGTCCATTTGCGTGCGCTTTTTGCTGCACAGAGGCGCGTGCGGATCTTGGCTGCCACAAGAAAATGATCCGAGTCGATGTTGGCTCCTCGGTTCGTGCGCACATTTAGGACACTGGAAGCATGCCTTCCGTCTATCACAACGTGGTCGATTTGGTTTCGTGTCTTACCATCTGGAGACAGCCACGTAGCCTGGTGAATCTTCTTATGCTGGAACCTGGTACTACAGACTACCATGTTTCGGGCCCCGGCGAAGTCGATCAGTCTCAATCCGTTATCGGACGTTTCGTCGTGGAGACTGAATTTTCCGACTGTGGAACCAAAGATGCCCTCCTTGCCCACCTTGGCATTGAAGTCGCCAAGCACGATTTTTATATCGTGGTGGGGGCACCGCTCATACGTGCGGCCAAGGAGATCGTAGAAGCGATCTTTAGTCCCATCGTCCTTCTCTTCCGTCGGGGCGTGGGCGCAAATTAGGGAGATGTTGAAGAATCTCGCCTTGATGCGGATTGTGGCGAGACGCTCGTCCACCGGAGTGAACGACAGTACTTTACGGCGCAGTCTCTCTCCCACCACAAATCCGACACCAAATTTGCGCTCCTTTACATGGCAGCTGTAGTAGATGTCGCAAGGGCCTATCACTTGTTTCCCTTGCCCCGTCCATCGCATCTCTTGGATGGCGGTGATGTCAGCCTTTGCTCTGCTGAGGACATCAACCAGCCGGGCAGAGGCACCTTCCCAATTAAGGGTTCGGACATTCCAGGTGCATGCCCTCAAATCATTGTCCTTTAAACGTTTGCTGTGGTCGTCATCAAAAAAGGGGGGTCTCATCCGAGGCTTTGTTTTCTTTTTCATTGGATGTTGGTTTTTACGTGGCGGGTTCCAAGCCCTGCGCGCAACCCATTGCTGGGGGTTGAAATTTTATATTCGTTTATATAGCGAGCCGCTTGCTCCAAGACAGACGCCCGCTTGCAGCCGCACCTCCTGGTGGACAGACGCTGCGGACTTTAGTGGACCCTTAAACCGAATATGTCGGAGTGGCTCCGCTAAAGCTCCCTCTCTATTAGCCGTGACCCATGGCTCCATACGGGTTGGTTACCGTATCTCGCACATGGGTTGCTCACGTTGCACAGGGTGCACGAACGTGGACGTTAGAGTAGGGATTGAGTACAGCCGTGCAACTGTAACCGCATACCCAGAAGCACCACTGCACCCCATTACACCCCTAAATTTTATTAGTTATATTTATTCTTCATAACCACTTCTCCAAGGCTTTGAACCAAGGAGCTCGGAGTTGGAAAGCCAACACGCTGAATGCTGTGCTACGCTAGCCGAGTGGACTGCTGCGTTTTTCCATCTTCCTGAAACAAACCAACTACAAACAAGAGCAACTGATCTGGTGGTATATGAACTTGTTTGTGTGGTTATTGTTTGTGTACTGTAATTCTGTGTGAAAATTTTATTGGTTGTTACCAATTCTTTGTAATTCCTACAATGCATTTCAGGTGTGCTTATCCTTGTATATATGTATTTTTGTTGTTTTCGGCCTTATAAATTTTTAATAATTGACAATTTTATTAAGCTCGAGGCCAGTTTACTAAAGATTTTTATTTGGAAAAACAACAGCAGTTTTTTTAAATGGTAGAAATTATAGTAATATTTCAGAAATCACCACATTTCCTCCTCAGACTTTTTAATTTTATTGGTTATATTTATTCTTCACAACCACTTCTCCAAGGCCTTGAACCAAGAAGCTCGGAGTTGCAAAGCCAATACGCTGAATGCTGTGCTACGTTAGCCGAAGAGACTGCTGAGTTTTTCCATCTTCCTGAAACCACCAATCAAACCAACTTCAAACAAGAGCAACTGATCTGTTGCTGTATGAACTTGTTTGTGTGTTTGCAATTCTGTGTGAAAATTTCATTGGTTGTTACCAATTCTTTGTAATTCCTAGAATGCATTTCAGGTGTGCTCATCCTTGCATATATGAATTTTTGTTGTTTTCGGCCATATGAATTTTAATAATTGACAATTTTATTAAGCCCGAGGCCAGTTTACAGAAGATTTTTTTGTTTGAAAAACAACAACAGTTTTTTTAACTGGTAGAAGTTATAGTACTCTTTGGGAAATCACCACATTTCCTCATCAGACTTCTTAATTTTATTAGTTATATTTATTCTTCATAACCACTTCTCCAAGGCTTTGAACCAAGCAGCTCGGAGTTGCAAAGCCAACACGCTGAATGCTTGCTACGCTAGCTGAGTGGACTGCTGCGTTTTTCCATCTTCTTTAAACAAACCAACTAGAAGCAAGAGCAACTGATCTGCTGCTATATGAACTTGTTTGTGTGTTTGCAATTCTGTGTGAAAATTTCATTGGTTGTTACCAATTCTTTGTAATTCCTAGAATGCATTTCAGGTGTGCACATGTATGCATATATGCATTTTTGTTGTTTACGGCCTTATACATTTATAATAATTGAAAATTTTATTGAGCTCGAGGCCAGTTTACAGAAGATTTTTATTTGAAAAATCAACAACAGTTTTTTTAAATGGTAGAAGTTGGAGTACTATTTCGGAAACCACACATTTCCTCATCAGACTTCTTAATTTTTTTAGTTATATTTATTCTTCATAACCACTTCTCCAAGGCTTAGAACCCAGGAGCTCGAAGTTGCTAGCCAACACGCTGAATGCTGTGCTACGCTATCCGCGTGGACTGCTGCGTTTTTCCATCTTCCTTAAACAAACCAACTACAAACAAGACCAACTGATCTGCTACTGCTATATGAACTTGTTTGTGTGTTTGCAATTCTGTGTGAAAATTTCATTGGTTGTTACCAATTCTTTGTAATTCCAAGAATTCATTTCAGATGTACTCATCCTTGCAGATATGAACTTTTGTTGTTTTCGGCCTTATAAATTTTTAATAATTGACAATTTTATTGAGCTCGAGGCCAGTTTACAGAAGATTTTTATTTGGCAAAAAAACAACAACATTTTTTGTAAATGGTAAAAGTTATAGTACTATTTCGGAAATCACCACATTTCCTCATCAGACTTTTTATATTTATTAGTTATATTTATTCTTCACAACCACTTCTCCAAGGCTTTGAACCAAGGAGCTCGGAGTTGCAAAGCCAACACGCTGAATGCTGTGCTACGCCACCCGAGTGGACTGCTGCGTTTTTCGATCTTCTTTAAACAAACCAACTACAAACAAGAGCAACTGATCTGCTGCTGCTATATGAACTTGTTTGTGTGTTTGCAATTCTGTGTGAAAATTTCATTGCTTGTTACCAATTCTTTGTAATTCCTAGAATGCATTTCAGGTGTGCTCATCCTTGCATATATGAATTTTTGTTGTTTTCGGGCTTATAAATTTTTAATAATTGACAATTTTATTTAGCTCTAGGCCAGTTTACAAAAGATTTTTATTTGGAAAAACAACAAAAGTTTTTTTAAATGGTAGAAGTTATAGTACTATTTCGGAAGTCACCACATTTCCTCATCAGACTTTTTAATTTTATAAGTTATATTTATTCTTCACAACCACTTCTCCAAGGCTTCGAACAAAGGAGCTCGGAGTTGTAAAGCCAACACGCTGAATGCTGTGCTACGCTAGCCGAGTGGACTGCTGCGTTTTTCCATCTTCCTGAAACAAACCAACTACAAACCAGAGCAACTGATCTGGTGGTATATGAACTTGTTTGTGTGGTTATTGTTTGTGTACTGTAATTCTGTGTGAAAATTTTATTGGTTGTTACCAATTCTTTGTAATTCCTAGAATGCATTTCAGATGTGCTCATCTTTGCATATATGAATTTTTGTTGTTTTCGGCTTTATAAATTTTTAATAATTGACAATTTTATTGAGCTCGAGGCCAGTTTACAGAAGATTTTTATTTGGAAAATCAACAAAAGTTTTTTTAAATGGTAGAAGTTACAGTACTATTTCGGAAGTCACCACATTTCCTCATCAGACTTTTTATTAGTTATATTTATTCTTCACAACCAATTCTCCAAGGCGTTGAAACAAGGAGCTCGGAGTTGCAGAGCCAACACGCTGAATGCTGTGCAACGCTATCCGAGTGGACTGCTGCATTTTTCCATCTTCCTTAAACAAACCAACTACAAACAAGAGCAACTTATCTGCTGCTGCTATATGAACTTCTTTGTGTGTTTGCAATTCTGTGTGAAAATTTCATTGGTTGTTACCAATTCTTCGTAATTCCTAGAATGCATTTCAGGTGTGCTCATCCTTGCATATATGAATTTTTGTTGTTTTCGGCTTTATAAATTTTTAATAATTGACAATTTTATTGAGCTCTAGGCCAGTTTACAAAAGATTTTTATTTGGAAAAACAACAGCAGTTTTTTTAAGTGGTAGAAATTATAGTAATATTTCAGAAATCACCACATTTCCTCCTCAGACTTCTTAATTTTATTAGTTATATTTAATCGTCATAACCTCTTCTCCAAGGCTTCGAAACAAGGAGCTCGGAGTTGTAAAGCCAACACGCTGAATGCTGTGCTATGCTAGCCGAGTGGACTGCTGCGTTTTTCCATCTTCCTGAAACAAACCAACTACAAACAAGAGCAACTGATCTGGTGGTATATGAACTTGTTTGTGTGGTTATTGTTTGTGTAATGTAACTCTGTGTGAAAATTTCATTGATTGTTATTAATTCTTTGTAATTCCTAGAATGCATTTCAGGTGTGCTCATCCTTGCATATATGAATTTTTGTTGTTTTCGGCCTTATAAATTTTGAATAATTAACATATTTATTGAGCTCGAGGCCAGTTTACAGAAGATTTTTATTTGGAAAAACAACAACAGTTTTTTTAAATGGTAGAAGTTATAGTACTATTTCGGAAGTCACCACATTTCCTCATTAGACTTTTTAATTTTATTAGTTATATTTATTCTTCACAACCACTTTTCCAAGGCGTTGAAACAAGGAGCTAGGAGTTGTAAAGTCAACACGCTAATGCTGTGCTACGCTACCCGAATGGACTGCTGCGTTTTTCCATCTTCCTTAAACAAACCAACTACAAACAAGAGCAACTGATCTGCTGCTGCTATATGAACTTGTTTGTGTTGTTGTTGTTTGTGTGTTTGCAATTCTGTGTGAAAATTTCATTGGTTGTTACAAATTCTTTGTAATTCCTAGAATGCATTTCAGGTGTCCTCATCCTTGCATATATATGTATTTTTGTTTTTTTCGGCCTTATAAATTTTTAATAATTGACAATTTTATCGAGCTCGAGGACAGTTTACTAAAGATTTTTAATTGGAAAAACAACAGCAGTTCTTGCAAAAGGTAGAAATTATAGAAATATTTTAGAAATCACCACATTTCCTCCTCATACTTCTTAATTTTATTAGTTATATTTATTCTTCATAACCACTTCTCCAAGGCTTTGAAGCAAGGAGCTCGGAGTTGGAAAGCCAACACGCTGAATGCTGTGCTACGCTAGCCGAGGGGACTGCTGCGTTTTTCCATCTTCCTGAAACAAACCAACAACAAACAAGAGCAACTGATCTGGTGGTATATGAACTTGTTTGTGTGGTTATTGTTTGTGTAATGTAACTCTGTGTGAAAATTTCATTGATTGTTATTAATTCTTTGTAATTCCTAGAATGCATTTCAGGTGTGCTCATCCTTGCATATATGAATTTTTGTTGTTTTCGGCCTTATAAATTTTGAATAATTAACATTTTCTCATTAGACTTTTTAATTTTATTAGTTATATTTATTCTTCACAACCACTTTTCCAAGGCGTTGAAACAAGGAGCTAGGAGTTGTAAAGTCAACACGCTAATGCTGTGCTACGCTACCCGAGTGGACTGCTGCGTTTTTCCATCTTCCTTAAACAAACCAACTACAAACAAGAGCAACTGATCTGCTGCTGCTATATGAACTTGTTTGTGTTGTTGTTGTTTGTGTGTTTGCAATTCTGTGTGAAAATTTCATTGGTTGTTACAAATTCTTTGTAATTCCTAGAATGCATTTCAGGTGTGCTCATCCTTGCATATATATGTATTTTTGTTTTTTTCGGCCTTATAAATTTTTAATAATTGACAATTTTATCGAGCTCGAGGACAGTTTACTAAAGATTTTTAATTGGAAAAACAACAGCAGTTCTTGCAAAAGGTAGAAATTATAGAAATATTTTAGAAATCACCACATTTCCTCCTCATACTTCTTAATTTTATTAGTTATATTTATTCTTCATAACCACTTCTCCAAGGCTTTGAACCAAGGAGCTCGGAGTTGGAAAGCCAACACGCTGAATGCTGTGCTACGCTAGCCGAGGGGACTGCTGCGTTTTTCCATCTTCCTGAAACAAACCAACTACAAACAAGAGCAACTGATCTGGTGGTATATGAACTTGTTTGTGTGGTTATTGTTTGTGTGTTTGCAATTCTGTGTGAAAATTTCATTGGTTGTTCCCCAATTCTTTGTAATTCCTAGAATGCATTTCAGGTGTGCTTATCCTTGTATATATGTATTTTTGTTGTTTTCGGCCTTATAAATTTTTAATAATTGACAATTTTATCGAGCTCGAGGCCAGTTTACTAAAGATTTTTATTTGGAAAAACAACAGCAGTTTTTTTAAATGGTAGAAATTATAGTAATAATTTAGAAATCACCACATTTCCTCATCAGACTTTTTAATTTTTATAGTTACATTTATTCTTCACAACCACTTCTCCAAGACTTTGAACCAAGAAGCTCGGAGTTGCAAAGCCAATACGCTGAATGCTGTGCTACGCTAGCCGAAGAGACTGCTGCGTTTTTCCATCTTCCTTAAACAAAATAACTTCAAACAAGAGCAACTGATCTGTTGCTATATGAACTTGTTTGTGTGTTTGCAATTCTGTGTGAAAATTTCATTGGTTGTTAAGAATTCTTTGCAATTCCTAGAATGCATTTCAGGTGTGCTCATCCTTGCATATATATATTTTTGTTGTTTTCGGCCTTATATATTTTTAATAATTGACAATTTTATTGAGCTCGAGGCCAGTTAACAGAAGATATTTATTTTGAAAAACCACAACAGTTTTTATAACTGGTAGAAGTTATAGTACTATTTCGGAAATCACCACATTTCCCCATCAGACTTCTTAATTTTGTTAGTTATATTTATTCTTCATAACCACTTCTCCAAGGCATTGAACCAAGGAGCTCGGAGTTGCAAAGCCAACACCCTGAATGCTGTGCTACGCTAGCCGAGTGGACTGCTGCGTTTTTTCATCTTCCTTAAACAAACCAACTACAAACAAGAACTTCTTTGTGTGTTTGCAATTCTGTGTGAAAATTTCATTGCTTGTTACCAATTCTTTGTAATTCCTAGAATGCATTTCAGGTGTGTTCATCCTTGCATATGTGAAGTTTTGTTGTTTTCGGCCTTATAAATTTTTAATAATTGACAATTTTATTGAGCTCGAGGCCAGTTTACAGAAGAGTTTCATTTCGAAAATCAACAACAGGTTTTTTAAATGGTAGCAGTTATAGTTCTATTTCGGAAATCACCACATTTCCTCATCAGACTTCTTAATTTTATTAGTTATATTTATTCTTCATAACCAAGGAGCTCGGTGTTGCAAAGCCAACACGCTGAATGCTGTGCTACGCTGGCCGAGTGGACTGCTGCGTTTTTTCATCTTCCTTAAACAAACCAACTGCAAACAAGAGCACCTGTTCTGCTACTGCTTTATGAACTTTTTTGTGTGGTTGTTGTTTGTGTGTTTGCAATTCTGTGTGAAAATTTCATTGCTTGTTACCAATTCTTTGTAATTTCTAGAATGCATTTCAGGCGTGCTCATCCTTGCATATATGAATTTTGGTTGTTTTCGACCTTATAAATTTTTAATAATTGACCATTTTATTGAGCTCGAGGCCAGTTTACAGAAATTTTTATTTGGAAAAACAACAAGTTTTTTTAAATGGTAGAAGTTATAGTACTATTTCGGAAGTCCCCACATTTCCTCATGGGACTTTTTAATTTTATTAGTTATATTTATTCTTCACAACCACTTCACCAAGGCTTTGAACCAAGGAGCTCGGAGTTGCAAAGCCAACACGCTGAATGCTGTGCTATGCTAGCCAAGTGGACTGCTGAGTTTTTCCATCTTCCTTAAACAAACCAACTAAAAGCAAGGCCAACTTTGTGTGGTTGTTGTTTGTGTGTTTGCAATTCTGTGTGAAAATTTCATTGGTTGTTACCAATTCTTTGTAATTCCTAGAATACATTTCAGGTGTGCTCATCCTTGCATATATGAATTTTTGTTGTTTTCGGCCTTATAAATTTGTAATAATTGACAATTTTATTGAGCTCGAGGCCAGTTTACAGAGGATTTTTATTTGGAACATCAACAACAGTTTTTTTCATTGGTCGAAATTATAGTACTATTTCGGAAATCACCACATTTCCTCATCAGACATCTTAATTTTATTAGTTATGTTTATTCTTCATAACCACTTCTCCAAGGCTTCGAACCAAGGAGCTCGGAGTTGCAAAGCCAACACGCTGAATGCTGCGCTACGCTAGCCGAGTGAACTGCTGCGTTTTTCCATCTTCCTTAAACAAACCAACTTCAAACAAGAGCAACTGATCTGTTGCTATATGAACTTGTTTGTGTGGTTGTTGTTTGTGTGTTTGCAATTCTGTGTGAAAATTTCATTGGTTGTTCCCCAATTCTTTGTAATTCCTAGAATGCATTTAAGGTGTGCTCATCCTTGCATATATGAATTTTAGTTGTTTTCGGCCTTATAAATTTTTAATAATTGACATCAATGACAACAATGAACATCAACAACAGTTTTTTTCATTGGTCGAAATTATAGTACTATTTCGGAAATCACCACATTTCCTCATCAGACTTCTTAATTTTATTAGTTATATTTATTCGTCATAACCACTTCTCCAAGGCTTCGACTCAAGGAGTTCGGAGTTGCAAAGCCAACACGCTGAATGCTGTGCTACGCTAGCCGAGTGGACTGCTGCGTTTTTCCATCTTCCTGAAACAAACCAACTACAAACAAGAGCAACTGATCTGGTGGTATATGAACTTGTTTGTGTGGTTATTGTTTGTGTACTGTAATTATGTGTGAAAATTTTATTGGTTGTTACCAATTCTTTGTAATTCCTAGAATGCATTTCAGGTGTGCTTATCCTTGTATATATGTATTTTTGTTGTTTTCGGCCTTATAAATTTTTAATAATTGACAATTTTATTGAGCTCCAGGCCTGTTTACAGAAGATTTTTATTTGGAAAAACAACAGCAGTTTTTTTAAATGGTAGAAATTATAGTAATAATTTAGAAATCACCACATTTCCTCATCAGACTTTTTAATTTTATTAGTTATATTTATTCTTCACAACCACTTCTCCAAGGCTTTGAACGAAGAAGCTCGGAGTTGCAAAGCCAATACGCTGAATGCTGTGCTACGCTAGCCGAAGAGACTGCTGAGTTTTTCCATCTTCCTGAAACAAACCAACTTCAAACAAGAGCAACTGATCTGTTGATATATGAACTTTTTTGTGTGTTTGCAATTCTGTGTGAAAATTTCATTGGTTGTTACCAATTCTTTGCAATTCCTAGAATGCATTTCAGGTGTGCTCATCCTTGCATATATGAATTTTTGATGTTTTCGGCCATATACATTTTAATAATTGACAATTTTATTAAGCCGGAGGCCAGTTTACAGAAGATTTTTTTTTTTAAAAACAACAACAGTTTTTTTAACTGGTAGAAGTTATAGTACTCTTTGGGAAATCACCACATTTCCTCATCAGACTTTTTATATTTATTAGTTATATTTATTCTTCATAACCACTTCTCCAAGGCTTTGAACCAAGCAGCTCGGAGTTGCAAAGCCAACACGCTGAATGCTTGCTACGCTATCCGAGTGGACTGCTGCGTTTTTTCATCTTCTTTAAACAAACCAACTACAAACAAGGGCTACTGATCTGTTGCTATATGAACTTGTTTGTGTGTTTGCAATTCTGTGTGAAAATTTCATTGGTTGTTACCAATTCTTTGTAATTCCTAGAATGCATTTCAGGTGTGCTCATCTTTGCATATATGTATTTTTGTTGTTTTCGGCCATATAAATTTTAATAATTGACAATTTTTTTAAGCCCGAGGCTAGTTTACAGAAGATTTTTTTTTGGAAAAACAACAACAGTTTTTTTAACTGGTAGAAGTTATAGTACTCTTTGGGAAATCACCACATTTCCTCATCAGACTTCTTAATTTTATTAGTTACATTTATTCTTCATAACCACTTTTCCAAGGCTTTGAACCAAGCAGTTCGGAGTTGCAAAGCCAACACGCTGAATGCTTGCTACGCTAGCTGAGTGTACTGCTGCGTTTTTCCATCTTCTTTAAACAAACCAACTAGAAGCAAGAGCAACTGATCTGCTGCTATATGAACTTGTAAGTGTGTTTGCAATTCTGTGTGAAAATTTCTTTGGTTGTTACCAATTCTTTGTAATTCCTAGAATGCATTTCAGGTGTGCACATCTATGCATATATGCATTTTTGTTGTTTACGGCCTTATAAGTTTTTAATAATTGACAATTTTATTGAGCTCGAGGCCAGTTTACAAAAGATTTTTTATTTGGAAACTCAACAACAGTTTTTTTAAATGGTAGAAGTTATAGTACTATTTCGGAAATCACCACATTTCCTCATCAGACTTCTTAATTTTATTAGTTATATTTATTCTTCATAACCACTTCTCCAAGGCTTCGAACCAAGGAGCTCGGAGTTGCAAAGCCAACACGCTGAATGCTGTGCTACGCTAGCCGAGTGGTCTGCTGCGTTTTTCCATCTTCCTTAAACAAACCAACTTCAAACAAGAGCAACTGATCTGTTGCTGCTATATGAACTTCTTTGTGTGGTTATTGTTTGTGTGTTTGCAGTTCTGTGTGAAAATTTCATTGGTTGTTACCAATTCTTTGTAATTCCTAGAATGCATTTCAGGTGTGCTCATCCTTGCATATATGAATTTTGGTTCTTTTCGGCCTTATACATTTTTAATAATTGACAATTTTTTTAAGCCCGAGGCTAGTTTATAGAAGATTTTTTTTTGGAAAAACAACAACAGTTTTTTTAACTGGTAGAAGTTATAGTACTCTTTGGGAAATCACCACATTTCCTCATCAGACTTCTTAATTTTATTAGTTATATTTATTCTTCATAACCACTTCTCCAAGGCTTTGAACCAAGCAGCTCGGAGTTGGAAAGCCAACACGCTGAATGCTGTGCTACGCTAGCCGAGTGGACTGCTGCGTTTTTCCATCTTCCTTAAACAAACCAACTAGAAGCAAGGGCAACTTTGTGTGGTTGTTGTTTGTGTGTTTGCAATTCTGTGTGAAAATTTGATTGGTTGTTACCAATTCTTTGTAATTCCTAGAATGCATTTCAGTTGTGCTCATCCTTGCATATATGTATGTATTTTTGTTGTTTTCGGCCTTATAAATTTTGAATAATTGACAATTTTATCGAGCTCGAGGCCAGTGTACTAAAGATTTTTATTTGGAAAAACAACAGCAGTTCTTGCAAATGGTAGAAATTATAGTAATATTTTAGAAATCACCACATTTTCTCATCAGACTTTTTAATTTTATTAGTTATATTTTTTCTTTATAACCACTTCTCCAAGGCTTCGAACCAAGGAGGTCGGAGTTGCAAAGCCAACACGCTGAATGCTGTGCTACGCTAGCCGAGTGGTCTGCTGCGTTTTTCCATCTTCCTTAAACAAACCAACTTCAAACAAGAGCAACTGATCTGTTGCTATATGAACTTGTTTGTGTAGTTATTGTTTGTGTGTTTGCAATTCTGTGTGAAAATTTCATTGGTTGTTACCAATTCTTTGTAATTCCTAGAATGCATTTCAGGTGTGCTCATCCTTGCATATATGAATTTTTGTTGTTTTCGGCCATATAAATTTTAATAATTGACAATTTTATTAAGCCCGAGGCCAGTTTACAGAAGATTTTTTTTTTGAAAAACAACAACAGTTTTTTTAACTGGTAGAAGTTATAGTACTCTTTGGGAAATCACCACATTTCCTCATCAGACTTCTTAATTTTATTAGTTATATTTGTTATTCATAACCACTTCTCCAAGGCTTTGAACCAAGCAGTTCGGAGTTGCAAAGCCAACACGCTGAATGCTTGCTACGCTATCCGAGTGGACTGCTGCGTTTTTTCATCTTCTTTAAACAAACCAACTACAAACAAGGGCTACTGATCTGTTGCTATATGAACTTGTTTGTGTGGTTGTTGTTTGTGTGTTTGCAATTCTGTGTGAAAATTTCATTGGTTGTTACCAATTCTTTGTAATTCCTAGAATGCATTTCAAGTGTGCTCATCTTTGCATATATGTATTTTTGTTGTTTTCGGCCATATAAATTTTAATAATTGACAATTTTTTTAAGCCCGAGGCTAGTTTACAGAAGATTTTTTTTTGGAAAAACAACAACAGTTTTTTTAACTGGTAGAAGTTATAGTACTCTTTGGGAAATCACCACATTTCCTCATCAGACTTCTTAATTTTATTAGTTATATTTATTCTTCATAACCACTTCTCCAAGGCTTTGAACCAAGCAGCTCGGAGTTGCAAAGCCAACACGCTGAATGCTTGCTACGCTAGCTGAGTGGACTGCTGCGTGTTTCCATCTTCTTTAAACAAACCAACTAGAAGCAAGAGCAACTGATCTGCTGCTATATGAACTTGTTTGTGTGTTTGCAATTCTGTGTGAAAATTTCATTGGTTGTTACCAATTCTTTGTAATTCCTAGAATGCATTTCAGGTGTGCACATCTATGCATATATGCATTTTTGTTGTTTACGGCCTTATACATTTATAATAATTGAAAATTTTATTGAATTCGAGGCCAGTTTACAGAAGATTTTTATTTGAAAAATCAACAACAGTTTTTTTAAATGGTAGAAGTTGGATTACTATTTCGGAAATCACCACATTTCCTCATTAGACTTCTTAATTTTTTTAGTTATATTTATTCTTCATAACCACTTCTCCAAGGCTTAGAACCCAGGAGCTCGAAGTTGCTAGCCAACACGCTGAATGCTGTGCTACGCTATCCGAGCGGACTGCTGCGTTTTTCCATCTTCCTTAAACAAACCAACTACAAACAAGAGCAACTGATCTGCTACTGCTATATGAACTTCTTTGTGTGTTTGCAATTCTGTGTGAAAATTTCATTGGTTGTTACCGATTCTTTGTAATTCCTAGCATAAATTTCAGGTGTGCTCATCCTTGCATATATGAATTTTTGTTGTTTTCGGCCTTATAAATTTTTAATAATTGACAATTTTTTTGAGCTCGAATCCAGTTTACAGAAGATTTTTATTTGGAAAATCAACCCAAGTATTTTTAAATGGTAGAAGTTATAGTACTATTTCGGAAATCACCACATTTCCTCATCAGACTTTTTATATTTATTAGTTATATTTATTCTTCACAACCACTTCTCCAAGGCTTTGAACCAAGGAGCTCGGAGTTGCAAAGCCAACACGCTGAATGCTTGCTACGCTATCCGAGTGGACTGCTGCGTTTTTTTCATCTTCTTTAAACAAACCAACTACAAACAAGAGCAACTGATCTGTTGCTATATGAACTTGTTTGTGTAGTTATTGTTTGTGTGTTTGCAATTCTGTGTGAAAATTTCATTGGTTGTTACCAATTCTTTGTAATTCCTAGAATGCATTTCAGGTGTGCTCATCCTTGCATATATGAATTTTTGTTGTTTTCGGCCTTATAAATTTTTAATAATTGACAATTTTTTTGAGCTCGAATCCAGTTTACAGAAGATTTTTATTTAGAAAATCAACCCAAGTATTTTTAAATGGTAGAAGTTATAGTACTATTTCGGAAATCACCACATTTCCTCATCAGACTTTTTATATTTATTAGTTATATTTATTCTTCACAACCACTTCTCCAAGGCTTTGAACCAAGCAGCTCGGAGTTGCAAAGCCAACACGCTGAATGCTTGCTACGCTATCCGAGTGGACTGCTGCGTTTTTTTCATCTTCTTTAAACAAACCAACTACAAACAAGGGCAACTGATCTGTTGCTATATGAACTTGTTTGTGTGGTTGTTGTTTGTGTGTTTGCAATTCTGTGTGAAAATTTGATTGGTTGTTACCAATTCTTTGTAATTCCTAGAATGCATTTCAGGTGTGCTCATCCTTGCATATATGTATGTATTTTTGTTGTTTTCGGCCTTATAAATTTTGAATAATTGACAATTTTATCGAGCTCGAGGCCAGTTTACTAAAGATTTTTATTTGGAAAAACAACAGCAGTTCTTGCAAATGGTAGAAATTATAGTAATATTTTAGAAATCACCACATTTTCTCATCAGACTTTTTAATTTTATTAGTTATATTTTTTCTTTATAACCACTTCTCCAAGGCTTCGAACCAAGGAGGTCGGAGTTGCAAAGCCAACACGCTGAATGCTGTGCTACGCTAGCCGAGTGGTCTGCTGCGTTTTTCCATCTTCCTTAAACAAACCAACTTCAAACAAGAGCAACTGATCTGTTGCTATATGAACTTGTTTGTGTAGTTATTGTTTGTGTGTTTGCAATTCTGTGTGAAAATTTCATTGGTTGTTACCAATTCTTTGTAATTCCTAGAATGCATTTCAGGTGTGCTCATCCTTGCATATATGAATTTTTGTTGTTTTCGGCCATATAAATTTTAATAATTGACAATTTTATTAAGCCCGAGGCCAGTTTACAGAAGATTTTTTTTTTTGAAAAACAACAACAGTTTTTTTAACTGGTAGAAGTTATAGTACTCTTTGGGAAATCACCACATTTCCTCATCAGACTTCTTAATTTTATTAGTTATATTTATTCTTCATAACCACTTCTCCAAGGCTTTGAACCAAGCAGCTCGGAGTTGCAAAGCCAACACGCTGAATGCTTGCTACGCTATCCTAGTGGACTGCTGCGTTTTTTCATCTTCTTTAAACAAACCAACTACAAACAAGGGCTACTGATCTGTTGCTATATAAACTTGTTTGTGTGGTTGTTGTTTGTGTGTTTGCAATTCTGTGTGAAAATTTCATGGGTTGTTACCAATTCTTTGTAATTCCTAGAATGCATTTCAGGTATGCTCATCTTTGCATATATGTATTTTTGTTGTTTTCGGCCATATAAATTTTAATAATTGACAATTTTTTTAAGCCCGAGGCTAGTTTACAGAAGATTTTTTTTTGGAAAAACAACAACAGTTTTTTTAACTGGTAGAAGTTATAGTACTCTTTGGGAAATCACCACATTTCCTCATCAGACTTCTTAATTTTATTAGTTATATTTATTCTTCATAACCACTTCTCCAAGGCTTTGAACCAAGCAGCTCGGAGTTGCAAAGCCAACACGCTGAATGCTTGCTACGCTAGCTGAGTGGACTGCTGCGTTTTTCCATCTTCTTAAACAAACCAACTAGAAGCAAGAGCAACTGATCTGCTGCTATATGAACTTGTTTGTGTGTTTGCAATTCTGTGTGAAAATTTCATTGGTTGTTACCAATTCTTTGTAATTCCTAGAATGCATTTCAGGTGTGCACATCTATGCATATATGCATTTTTGTTGTTTACGGCCTTAAACATTTATAATAATTGAAAATTTTATTGAATTCGAGTCCAGTTTACAGAAGATTTTTATTTGAAAAATCAACAACAGTTTTTTTAAATGGTAGAAGTTGGATTACTATTTCGGAAATCACCACATTTCCTCATTAGGCTTCTTAATTTTTTTAGTTATATTTATTCTTCATAACCACTTCTCCAAGGCTTAGAACCCAGGAGCTCGAAGTTGCTAGCCAACACGCTGAATGCTGTGCTACGCTATCCGAGCGGACTGCTGCGTTTTTCCATCTTCCTTAAACAAACCAACTACAAACAAGAGCAACTGATCTGCTACTGCTATATGAACTTCTTTGTGTGTTTGCAATTCTGTGTGAAAATTTCATTGGTTGTTACCAATTCTTTGTAATTCCTAGAATGCATTTCAGGTGTGCTCATCCTTGCATATATGCATTTTGGTTCTTTTCGGCCTTATAAATTTTTAATAATTTACAATTTTATTGAGCTCGAGGCCAGTTTACATAAGATTTTTGTTTATTTTATTAATTCTTCATAACCACTTTTCCAAGGCTTTAAACCAAGGAGCTCGGAGTTGCATAGCCAACACGCTGAATGCTGTGCAACGCTAGCCAAGTGGACTGCTGCGTTTTTCCATCTTCCTTAAATAAACCAACTGCAAATAAAGCAACTGATCTGCTGCTACATGAACTTGTTTGTGTGTTTGCAATTCTGTGTGAAAATTTCATTGGTTGTTACCAATTCTTTGTAATTCCAAGAATTCATTTCAGATGTGCTCATCCTTGCAGATATGAACTTTTGTTGTTTTCGGCCTTATAAATTTTGAATAATTGACAATTTTATCGAGTTCGAGGCCAGTTTACAGAAGATTTTTATTTGGCAAAACAACAACATTTTTTTTAAATGGTAAAAGTTATAGTACTATTTCGGAAATCACCACATTTCCTCATCAGACTTTTTATATTTATTAGTTATATTTATTCTTCACAACCACTTCTCCAAGGCTTTGAACCAAGGAGCTTGGAGTTGCAAAGCCAACACGCTGAATGCTGTGCTACGCCAGCCGAGTGGACTGCTGCGTTTTTCGATCTTCCTTAAACAAACCAACTACAAACAAGAGCAACTGATCTGCTGCTGCTATATGAACTTGTTTGTGTGTTTGCAATTCTGTGTGAAAATTTCATTGGTTGTTACCAATTCTTTGTAATTCCTAGAATGCATTTCAGGTGTGCTCATCCTTGCATATATGAATTTTTGTTGTTTTCGGGCTTATAAATTTTTAATAATTGACAATTTTATTTAGCTCTAGGCCAGTTTACAAAAGATTTTTATTTGGAAAAACAACAAAAGTTTTTTTAAATGGTAGAAGTTATAGTACTATTGCGGAAGTCACCACATTTCCTCATCAGACTTTTTAATTTTATAAGGTATATTTATTCTTCACAACCACTTCTCCAAGGCTTCGAACAAAGGAGCTCGGAGTTGGAAAGCCAACACGCTGAATGCTGTGCAACGCTATCCGAGTGGACTGCTGCGTTTTTCCATCTTCCTTAAACAAACCAACTACAAACAAGAGCAACTGATCTGCTGCTGCTATATGGACTTGTTTGTGTGGTTGTTGTTTGTGTGTTTGCAATTCTGTGTGAAAATTTCATTGGTTGTTACCAATTCTTTGTAATTCCTAGAATGCATTTCAGGTGTGCTCATCCTTGCATATATGAATTTTTGTTGTTTTCGACCATATAAATTTTTAATAATTGACAATTTTATTGAGCTCTAGGCCAGTTTACAATAGATTTTTATTTGGAAAAACAACAGCAGTTTTTTTAAGTGGTAGAAATTATAGTAATATTTCAGAAATCACCACATTTCCTCCTCAGACTTCTTAGTTTTATAAGTTATATTTAATCTTCATAACCACTTCTACAAGGCTTCGAACCAAGGAGCTCGGAGTTGTAAAGCCAACACGCTGAATGCTGTGCTACGCTAGCCGAGTGGACTGCTGCGTTTTTCCATCTTCCTGAAACAAACCAACTACAAACAAGAGCAACTGATCTGGTGGTATATGAACTTGTTTGTGTGGTTATTGTTTGTGTAATGTATTTCTGTGTGAAAATTTCATTGATTGTTATTAATTCTTTGTAATTCCTAGAATGCATTTCAGGTGTGTTCATCCTTGCATATATGAATTTTTGTTGTTTTCGGCCTTATAAATTTTTAATAATTAACATATTTATTGAGCTCGAGGCCAGTTTACAGAAGATTTTTATTTGGAAAAACAACAACAGTTTTTTTAAATGGTAGAAGTTATAGTACTATTTCGGAAGTCACCACATTTCCTCATCAGACTTTTTAATTTTATTAGTTATATTTATTCTTCACAACCACTTTTCCAAGGCGTTGAAACAAGCAGTTCGGAGTTGCAAAGCCAACACGCTGAATGCTTGCTACGCTAGCTGAGTGTACTGCTGCGTTTTTCCATCTTCTTTAAACAAACCAACTAGAAGCAAGAGCAACTGATCTGCTGCTATATGAACTTGTAAGTGTGTTTGCAATTCTGTGTGAAAATTTCTTTGGTTGTTACCAATTCTTTGTAATTCCTAGAATGCATTTCAGGTGTGCACATCTATGCATATATGCATTTTTGTTGTTTACGGCCTTATAAGTTTTTAATAATTGACAATTTTATTGAGCTCGAGGCCAGTTTACAAAAGATTTTTTATTTGGAAACTCAACAACAGTTTTTTTAAATGGTAGAAGTTATAGTACTATTTCGGAAATCACCACATTTCCTCATCAGACTTCTTAATTTTATTAGTTATATTTATTCTTCATAACCACTTCTCCAAGGCTTCGAACCAAGGAGCTCGGAGTTGCAAAGCCAACACGCTGAATGCTGTGCTACGCTAGCCGAGTGGTCTGCTGCGTTTTTCCATCTTCCTTAAACAAACCAACTTCAAACAAGAGCAACTGATCTGTTGCTGCTATATGAACTTCTTTGTGTGGTTATTGTTTGTGTGTTTGCAGTTCTGTGTGAAAATTTCATTGGTTGTTACCAATTCTTTGTAATTCCTAGAATGCATTTCAGGTGTGCTCATCCTTGCATATATGAATTTTGGTTCTTTTCGGCCTTATACATTTTTAATAATTGACAATTTTTTTAAGCCCGAGGCTAGTTTATAGAAGATTTTTTTTTGGAAAAACAACAACAGTTTTTTTAACTGGTAGAAGTTATAGTACTCTTTGGGAAATCACCACATTTCCTCATCAGACTTCTTAATTTTATTAGTTATATTTATTCTTCATAACCACTTCTCCAAGGCTTTGAACCAAGCAGCTCGGAGTTGGAAAGCCAACACGCTGAATGCTGTGCTACGCTAGCCGAGTGGACTGCTGCGTTTTTCCATCTTCCTTAAACAAACCAACTAGAAGCAAGGGCAACTTTGTGTGGTTGTTGTTTGTGTGTTTGCAATTCTGTGTGAAAATTTGATTGGTTGTTACCAATTCTTTGTAATTCCTAGAATGCATTTCAGTTGTGCTCATCCTTGCATATATGTATGTATTTTTGTTGTTTTCGGCCTTATAAATTTTGAATAATTGACAATTTTATCGAGCTCGAGGCCAGTGTACTAAAGATTTTTATTTGGAAAAACAACAGCAGTTCTTGCAAATGGTAGAAATTATAGTAATATTTTAGAAATCACCACATTTTCTCATCAGACTTTTTAATTTTATTAGTTATATTTTTTCTTTATAACCACTTCTCCAAGGCTTCGAACCAAGGAGGTCGGAGTTGCAAAGCCAACACGCTGAATGCTGTGCTACGCTAGCCGAGTGGTCTGCTGCGTTTTTCCATCTTCCTTAAACAAACCAACTTCAAACAAGAGCAACTGATCTGTTGCTATATGAACTTGTTTGTGTAGTTATTGTTTGTGTGTTTGCAATTCTGTGTGAAAATTTCATTGGTTGTTACCAATTCTTTGTAATTCCTAGAATGCATTTCAGGTGTGCTCATCCTTGCATATATGAATTTTTGTTGTTTTCGGCCATATAAATTTTAATAATTGACAATTTTATTAAGCCCGAGGCCAGTTTACAGAAGATTTTTTTTTTGAAAAACAACAA
Source organism: Philophylla caesio (assembly GCA_963971545.1). Classification (NCBI taxonomy): domain Eukaryota; kingdom Metazoa; phylum Arthropoda; class Insecta; order Diptera; family Tephritidae; genus Philophylla; species Philophylla caesio. The sequence continues at coordinate 103,550,670 of OZ020604.1, forward strand.
CAGTTTTTTTAACTGGTAGAAGTTATAGTACTCTTTGGGAAATCACCACATTTCCTCATCAGACTTCTTAATTTTATTAGTTATATTTGTTATTCATAACCACTTCTCCAAGGCTTTGAACCAAGCAGTTCGGAGTTGCAAAGCCAACACGCTGAATGCTTGCTACGCTATCCGAGTGGACTGCTGCGTTTTTTCATCTTCTTTAAACAAACCAACTACAAACAAGGGCTACTGATCTGTTGCTATATGAACTTGTTTGTGTGGTTGTTGTTTGTGTGTTTGCAATTCTGTGTGAAAATTTCATTGGTTGTTACCAATTCTTTGTAATTCCTAGAATGCATTTCAAGTGTGCTCATCTTTGCATATATGTATTTTTGTTGTTTTCGGCCATATAAATTTTAATAATTGACAATTTTTTTAAGCCCGAGGCTAGTTTACAGAAGATTTTTTTTTGGAAAAACAACAACAGTTTTTTTAACTGGTAGAAGTTATAGTACTCTTTGGGAAATCACCACATTTCCTCATCAGACTTCTTAATTTTATTAGTTATATTTATTCTTCATAACCACTTCTCCAAGGCTTTGAACCAAGCAGCTCGGAGTTGCAAAGCCAACACGCTGAATGCTTGCTACGCTAGCTGAGTGGACTGCTGCGTGTTTCCATCTTCTTTAAACAAACCAACTAGAAGCAAGAGCAACTGATCTGCTGCTATATGAACTTGTTTGTGTGTTTGCAATTCTGTGTGAAAATTTCATTGGTTGTTACCAATTCTTTGTAATTCCTAGAATGCATTTCAGGTGTGCACATCTATGCATATATGCATTTTTGTTGTTTACGGCCTTATACATTTATAATAATTGAAAATTTTATTGAATTCGAGGCCAGTTTACAGAAGATTTTTATTTGAAAAATCAACAACAGTTTTTTTAAATGGTAGAAGTTGGATTACTATTTCGGAAATCACCACATTTCCTCATTAGACTTCTTAATTTTTTTAGTTATATTTATTCTTCATAACCACTTCTCCAAGGCTTAGAACCCAGGAGCTCGAAGTTGCTAGCCAACACGCTGAATGCTGTGCTACGCTATCCGAGCGGACTGCTGCGTTTTTCCATCTTCCTTAAACAAACCAACTACAAACAAGAGCAACTGATCTGCTACTGCTATATGAACTTCTTTGTGTGTTTGCAATTCTGTGTGAAAATTTCATTGGTTGTTACCGATTCTTTGTAATTCCTAGCATAAATTTCAGGTGTGCTCATCCTTGCATATATGAATTTTTGTTGTTTTCGGCCTTATAAATTTTTAATAATTGACAATTTTTTTGAGCTCGAATCCAGTTTACAGAAGATTTTTATTTGGAAAATCAACCCAAGTATTTTTAAATGGTAGAAGTTATAGTACTATTTCGGAAATCACCACATTTCCTCATCAGACTTTTTATATTTATTAGTTATATTTATTCTTCACAACCACTTCTCCAAGGCTTTGAACCAAGGAGCTCGGAGTTGCAAAGCCAACACGCTGAATGCTTGCTACGCTATCCGAGTGGACTGCTGCGTTTTTTTCATCTTCTTTAAACAAACCAACTACAAACAAGAGCAACTGATCTGTTGCTATATGAACTTGTTTGTGTAGTTATTGTTTGTGTGTTTGCAATTCTGTGTGAAAATTTCATTGGTTGTTACCAATTCTTTGTAATTCCTAGAATGCATTTCAGGTGTGCTCATCCTTGCATATATGAATTTTTGTTGTTTTCGGCCTTATAAATTTTTAATAATTGACAATTTTTTTGAGCTCGAATCCAGTTTACAGAAGATTTTTATTTAGAAAATCAACCCAAGTATTTTTAAATGGTAGAAGTTATAGTACTATTTCGGAAATCACCACATTTCCTCATCAGACTTTTTATATTTATTAGTTATATTTATTCTTCACAACCACTTCTCCAAGGCTTTGAACCAAGGAGCTCGGAGTTGCAAAGCCAACACGCTGAATGCTTGCTACGCTATCCGAGTGGACTGCTGCGTTTTTTTCATCTTCTTTAAACAAACCAACTACAAACAAGGGCAACTGATCTGTTGCTATATGAACTTGTTTGTGTGGTTGTTGTTTGTGTGTTTGCAATTCTGTGTGAAAATTTGATTGGTTGTTACCAATTCTTTGTAATTCCTAGAATGCATTTCAGGTGTGCTCATCCTTGCATATATGTATGTATTTTTGTTGTTTTCGGCCTTATAAATTTTGAATAATTGACAATTTTATCGAGCTCGAGGCCAGTTTACTAAAGATTTTTATTTGGAAAAACAACAGCAGTTCTTGCAAATGGTAGAAATTATAGTAATATTTTAGAAATCACCACATTTTCTCATCAGACTTTTTAATTTTATTAGTTATATTTTTTCTTTATAACCACTTCTCCAAGGCTTCGAACCAAGGAGGTCGGAGTTGCAAAGCCAACACGCTGAATGCTGAGCTACGCTAGCCGAGTGGTCTGCTGCGTTTTTCCATCTTCCTTAAACAAACCAACTTCAAACAAGAGCAACTGATCTGTTGCTATATGAACTTGTTTGTGTAGTTATTGTTTGTGTGTTTGCAATTCTGTGTGAAAATTTCATTGGTTGTTACCAATTCTTTGTAATTCCTAGAATGCATTTCAGGTGTGCTCATCCTTGCATATATGAATTTTTGTTGTTTTCGGCCATATAAATTTTAATAATTGACAATTTTATTAAGCCCGAGGCCAGTTTACAGAAGATTTTTTTTTTTGAAAAACAACAACAGTTTTTTTAACTGGTAGAAGTTATAGTACTCTTTGGGAAATCACCACATTTCCTCATCAGACTTCTTAATTTTATTAGTTATATTTATTCTTCATAACCACTTCTCCAAGGCTTTGAACCAAGCAGCTCGGAGTTGCAAAGCCAACACGCTGAATGCTTGCTACGCTATCCTAGTGGACTGCTGCGTTTTTTCATCTTCTTTAAACAAACCAACTACAAACAAGGGCTACTGATCTGTTGCTATATAAACTTGTTTGTGTGGTTGTTGTTTGTGTGTTTGCAATTCTGTGTGAAAATTTCATGGGTTGTTACCAATTCTTTGTAATTCCTAGAATGCATTTCAGGTATGCTCATCTTTGCATATATGTATTTTTGTTGTTTTCGGCCATATAAATTTTAATAATTGACAATTTTTTTAAGCCCGAGGCTAGTTTACAGAAGATTTTTTTTTGGAAAAACAACAACAGTTTTTTTAACTGGTAGAAGTTATAGTACTCTTTGGGAAATCACCACATTTCCTCATCAGACTTCTTAATTTTATTAGTTATATTTATTCTTCATAACCACTTCTCCAAGGCTTTGAACCAAGCAGCTCGGAGTTGCAAAGCCAACACGCTGAATGCTTGCTACGCTAGCTGAGTGGACTGCTGCGTTTTTCCATCTTCTTTAAACAAACCAACTACAAACAAGAGCAACTGATCTGCTGCTATATGAACTTGTTTGTGTGTTTGCAATTCTGTGTGAAAATTTCATTGGTTGTTACCAATTCTTTGTAATTCCTAGAATGCATTTCAGGTGTGCACATCTATGCATATATGCATTTTTGTTGTTTACGGCCTTAAACATTTATAATAATTGAAAATTTTATTGAATTCGAGTCCAGTTTACAGAAGATTTTTATTTGAAAAATCAACAACAGTTTTTTTAAATGGTAGAAGTTGGATTACTATTTCGGAAATCACCACATTTCCTCATTAGGCTTCTTAATTTTTTTAGTTATATTTATTCTTCATAACCACTTCTCCAAGGCTTAGAACCCAGGAGCTCGAAGTTGCTAGCCAACACGCTGAATGCTGTGCTACGCTATCCGAGCGGACTGCTGCGTTTTTCCATCTTCCTTAAACAAACCAACTACAAACAAGAGCAACTGATCTGCTACTGCTATATGAACTTCTTTGTGTGTTTGCAATTCTGTGTGAAAATTTCATTGGTTGTTACCAATTCTTTGTAATTCCTAGAATGCATTTCAGGTGTGCTCATCCTTGCATATATGCATTTTGGTTCTTTTCGGCCTTATAAATTTTTAATAATTTACAATTTTATTGAGCTCGAGGCCAGTTTACATAAGATTTTTGTTTATTTTATTAATTCTTCATAACCACTTTTCCAAGGCTTTAAACCAAGGAGCTCGGAGTTGCATAGCCAACACGCTGAATGCTGTGCAACGCTAGCCAAGTGGACTGCTGCGTTTTTCCATCTTCCTTAAATAAACCAACTGCAAATAAAGCAACTGATCTGCTGCTACATGAACTTGTTTGTGTGTTTGCAATTCTGTGTGAAAATTTCATTGGTTGTTACCAATTCTTTGTAATTCCAAGAATTCATTTCAGATGTGCTCATCCTTGCAGATATGAACTTTTGTTGTTTTCGGCCTTATAAATTTTGAATAATTGACAATTTTATCGAGTTCGAGGCCAGTTTACAGAAGATTTTTATTTGGCAAAACAACAACATTTTTTTTAAATGGTAAAAGTTATAGTACTATTTCGGAAATCACCACATTTCCTCATCAGACTTTTTATATTTATTAGTTATATTTATTCTTCACAACCACTTCTCCAAGGCTTTGAACCAAGGAGCTTGGAGTTGCAAAGCCAACACGCTGAATGCTGTGCTACGCCAGCCGAGTGGACTGCTGCGTTTTTCGATCTTCCTTAAACAAACCAACTACAAACAAGAGCAACTGATCTGCTGCTGCTATATGAACTTGTTTGTGTGTTTGCAATTCTGTGTGAAAATTTCATTGGTTGTTACCAATTCTTTGTAATTCCTAGAATGCATTTCAGGTGTGCTCATCCTTGCATATATGAATTTTTGTTGTTTTCGGGCTTATAAATTTTTAATAATTGACAATTTTATTTAGCTCTAGGCCAGTTTACAAAAGATTTTTATTTGGAAAAACAACAAAAGTTTTTTTAAATGGTAGAAGTTATAGTACTATTGCGGAAGTCACCACATTTCCTCATCAGACTTTTTAATTTTATAAGGTATATTTATTCTTCACAACCACTTCTCCAAGGCTTCGAACAAAGGAGCTCGGAGTTGGAAAGCCAACACGCTGAATGCTGTGCAACGCTATCCGAGTGGACTGCTGCGTTTTTCCATCTTCCTTAAACAAACCAACTACAAACAAGAGCAACTGATCTGCTGCTGCTATATGGACTTGTTTGTGTGGTTGTTGTTTGTGTGTTTGCAATTCTGTGTGAAAATTTCATTGGTTGTTACCAATTCTTTGTAATTCCTAGAATGCATTTCAGGTGTGCTCATCCTTGCATATATGAATTTTTGTTGTTTTCGACCATATAAATTTTTAATAATTGACAATTTTATTGAGCTCTAGGCCAGTTTACAATAGATTTTTATTTGGAAAAACAACAGCAGTTTTTTTAAGTGGTAGAAATTATAGTAATATTTCAGAAATCACCACATTTCCTCCTCAGACTTCTTAGTTTTATAAGTTATATTTAATCTTCATAACCACTTCTACAAGGCTTCGAACCAAGGAGCTCGGAGTTGTAAAGCCAACACGCTGAATGCTGTGCTACGCTAGCCGAGTGGACTGCTGCGTTTTTCCATCTTCCTGAAACAAACCAACTACAAACAAGAGCAACTGATCTGGTGGTATATGAACTTGTTTGTGTGGTTATTGTTTGTGTAATGTATTTCTGTGTGAAAATTTCATTGATTGTTATTAATTCTTTGTAATTCCTAGAATGCATTTCAGGTGTGTTCATCCTTGCATATATGAATTTTTGTTGTTTTCGGCCTTATAAATTTTTAATAATTAACATATTTATTGAGCTCGAGGCCAGTTTACAGAAGATTTTTATTTGGAAAAACAACAACAGTTTTTTTAAATGGTAGAAGTTATAGTACTATTTCGGAAGTCACCACATTTCCTCATCAGACTTTTTAATTTTATTAGTTATATTTATTCTTCACAACCACTTTTCCAAGGCGTTGAAACAAGGAGCTCGGAGTTGTAAAGTCAACACGCTGAATGCTTGTGCTACGCTACCCGAGTGGACTGCTGCGTTCTTCCATCTTCCTTAAACAAAGCAACTACAAACAAGAGCAACTGATCTGCTGCTGCTATATGAACTTGTTTGTGTTGTTGTTGTTTGTGTGTTTGCAATTCTCTGTGAAAATTTCATTGGTTGTTACCAATTCTTTGTAATTCCTAGAATGCATTTCAGGTGTGCTCATCCTTTTTTTTTTTTTTTTTTTTTTGTTTTCAGAAGAGGAAGCATCGAAAGCCTATACCCCGTCAGTGTGGGACTTTAACCGCACTTAACCTCCTACCGTCAAGTACCAATCCCCCTGTACCACCGTTAAGTATTGCGTCGGGAGGCGGTTTGAGCGCTAAGCTCTACGTCAGTTACTGGTCTGATGCAGTCCGTCAAAAAATTGCATCTACTTGTTACCACCCACTGTACTAGTAATGATTATATCTATATACGCCATTAAGCTTATTCTCCCCCCAACTTGTATTCATGTGCTTGAGTTTGCAGCAATACGCCGATCGAGCGCGCGTCTAGCCTGCTCGCTTTTTCTCAACTCTTGCATGACTACGGCAGCCATATGACAGGCTTTATTCCATGCCGTTTTGCTCATTAACAACAGGGATATAAAGTTTTCTGGTGTTGCACATACGCTTAGAGGGTTATTGAATACATACCTTTGATTATTAAACCTAGGACACTGGAAGAAAACGTGTTCCGCGTCTTCGATTGTCGGGGGTCCGCATCTTTCGCAGAAGGGGTTCGTCTCGTACCCGAAGCGGTAGAGATAAGCTTTAAAGCATCCGTGGCCGCTGATGAGTTGTGATAGGTAAAAATCCACGTCTCCATGTTGCCAGTTGAGCCATTTATCTAGGACGGGTATGAGTCGGTACGTCCATCTGCCCTTTGTTGATGTTACCCATCGTGACTGCCACAGCGATATGCTTCGCTGTCTTGCCGCGTTTCTGAGGCTGCTGTCATCAATGTTGTATTGATCGTGTTTTGTTTTGCTGATCTCGCACATCTCACGAGCTACGAGGTCAAGCGGGCATAGTCCTGCAATAACAAGGGCCGCGTCTTGGGAAACTGTTCGGTATGCAGAACATACTCTGAGAGCGCAGAGGCGATATGTTGAGTTAATGTTCCGGGCATATGATGTTCGCGAAAGAGCATTGTGCCATACCGTCGATCCGTAGAGGAGTATTGACCTGACAACTCCTACTAGTATTTGCCTGGACTGCTGTCTTGGCCCTCCAATGTTTGCCATTAGTCTGGACAGGGCTACTGTGGCCGTCGCGGCCTTTTTATTGACATACTCCAAGTGGTCACGAAAACACAGGCGGTGATCCACTAAGACACCAAGGTACCTCACCGATGGTTTAGACTCTACAAGAGTATCACCTACTCTAATTGAGACCGTTTCCACTTTCTTGCGGCTGCTGATGAGAACGGCTTCCGTCTTGTGGGCAGCTAGAGTGAGCGATTTCTCTCTTAGCCATTCTTCTGCTGCTTTAATCGAGTTTTCAGCGACATGTACTGTTTGGTCAATCGTTTTCCCTGTTATTGCAATGCATATATCGTCCGCGAAACCAACGAATGTTGCGCCTTTAGGTACGTTAAGTCGTAAAATTCCATCGTACATGATATTCCACAGTATGGGCCCCAGCACCGATCCCTGTGGTACTCCTGCAGTTATTTCATGTTCAACGATCCCGTAGTCGCAATCGTAGCGTAGCACTCTATCAGAGAGGTAGCTGGAGATTATTCGCTGCAGGTAGAATGGGGCCACTATGCTGCGAAGTGCGTTCAATATTTCCTTCCAGCTTGCGCTATTAAATGCATTTTTGACATCGAGTGTGACTAGCAGACAGTACTCTTTACTTCCTCCTAGCCAACGTTTACCATCGATCGCTTTTTCTGCTATTGATTTTACAATTTCAATGGCATCGACTATCGAGTGCTTCTTTCTAAAGCCGTGTTGATTGCAGGAAAGTCGATTGTCTGCAAAATCTTTCAGTCTGCTTTTTATTATGTCTCCGAACAGTTTCCCTGTAGTGTCCAGCATGCATAACGGGCGAAAGCCGGTAGTGGAGGAGGGGTTCGCAGTTTTTGGTACAAGCACCAGTTTCTGCAGTTTCCATGTTCTTGGGAATACACCTTTTTTTAAGCATATGTTGAATACCCTCGCAAATATCCCTGGATTGTTAGCAACAGCTGTCTTCAGAGCAATGTTCGGAATGCCGTCGGGGCCTGGTGCCTTGTTAGCCGATAGTTTGGAGCCTGCTTTAAGCACTTCTTCCTCTGTTATGGTCGGTATATGACTTTCGCTCTCTATCTCCAGCATCCTTGGAAACTTTGGTTGCTCAGGGAAGAGATCTTTTACAATTCGCGTCATAAGTATGGGGCATGTTGGCTGGGCTGTTTTCTTTAGTCTTTTAAGCACCAACTTATATGCGAACCCAAATGGATTGTCGTTAACATCCTCGCATATTTCTTTGAACATTTTACACTTGCTGTCTCGGATGGCGTTCTTGAGAAGTTTTCTGCAGTTCTTAAAGTTTTGCCTGAGCTGCAGAGCATTTGCTGCGTTGCGTGAACGTTGGCATAATCGGGGGGATCGATTACACTGCTCACGAAGGGCTGCAATCTGTTCATTCCACCAACATGCTGACTTTCGTATTTTGCCACGGCCTTTACGTTCCATGCTAGTATCACATGCTTTTATTAGTGCTTTCGAGAGCTCCAAGGCTGCATCATCTGGCGAGGACAGTACTTTAAAATCGTCAAAAGCTACAAGAAAGAGCTCTTCGTCAAAGCTTTTAATTTTCCAGCCCGTGTTTACTTTTGAAGGTGTTGCATCCGCAGTAGAACAGGCAGTGCGACCCACATTAATAATAATCGCTCGGTGGTCGCTGTGGGTGTAGGATTCGTCAATATGCCAGCTTGTGTTCCTACTCAGCCCTGCGCTTAGAAACGATAGGTCAATGACAGAGCCAGCCCCATTTCTGCAAAAGGTGTTTTCGTCCCCGCTGTTGAGTAGCACCAGGTTAAGCGCCGCGAATGCATCTAGGAGTTGTCTGCCTTTTGGGTTTGTTCGCTTACAGCCCCACTCGACAGCCCATGCGTTAAAGTCGCCTGCCACCAGTGCTGCGCTTCTCAGCTTCACGTCGTTTACAAGAGCGGTGATAATGCTTATGAAAGTGTTAAGGTCATAACTGGGTGGTATATAGCAGCTGTACACGTATATGTTCAGCACTTTTACGCAGACAAACCCATTTGAGGAAACAACTTTTTCGAGATGGAGCGGGGTAGCGCCGCAGCTCCATATGGCGCATTTTCCAGATCCGTTTCTTGCCCATGAGGAATCCTGCTTATCCCTATATTGCTCGCTCAATATTGCAATATCGATGTCTAGTTCGGAGACTGTTTGCGCCAGCAGATCTTGTGCCGCTTCACAGTGGTTAAGGTTAAGTTGCAGAAACTTCATACCCGTCGTTTTCTTTCCACATTTTTAGCTATGGCCCGCTGAAAAGCAGGGCACATTCGACTACCACCCACATGGCTGGTGTTACTTTCTCCCTGTTTGGAGCACAGTGCGCATGATGGTGGCTTATTACAGCTCTTCGCTTGGTGGTCTTGGCCACCGCATCTGAAGCATAACTTAGTTCGGTCTACTTCACTCCGACATTTTCGGGCGATGTGTCCAAAGTCGTGGCATTTATAACATCTTGTGGGAGCGTCTTTTCCTGCTCATCCTTGCATATATGTATATGTATTTTTGTTGTTTTCGGCCTTATAAACTTTTAATAATTGACAATTTTATCGAGCTCGAGGCCAGTTTACTAAAGATTTTTAATTGGAAAAACAACAGCAGTTCTTGCAAATGGTAGAAATTATAGTAATATTTTAGAAATCACCACATTTCCTCCTCAGACTTCTAAATTTTATTAGTTATATTTATTCTTCATAACCACTTCTCCAAGGCTTTGAACCAAGGAGCTCGGAGTTGGAAAGCCAACACGCTGAATGCTGTGCTACGCTAGCCGAGTGGACTGCTGCGTTTTTCCATCTTCCTTAAACAAACCAACTAAAAACAAGAGCAACTGATCTGCTGCTGCTATATGAACTTGTTTGTGTGGTTGTTGTTTGTGTGTTTGCAATTCTGTGTGAAAATTTCATTGGTTGTTACCAATTCTTTGTAATTCCTAGAATGCATTTCAGGTGTGCACATCCTTGCATATATGAACTTTTGTTGTTTTCGGCCTTATAAATTTTTAATAATTGACAATTTTATTGAGCTCGAAGCCAGTTTACAAAAGATTTTTATTTGGCAAAACAACAACATTTTTTTTAAATGGTAAAAGTTATAGTACTATTTCGGAAATCACCACATTTCCTCATCAGACTTCTTAATTTTATTAGTTATATTTATTCTTCACAACCACTTCTCCAAGGCTTTGAACCGAGCAGCTCGGAGTTGCAAAGCCAACACGCTGAATGCTTGCTACGCTATCCGAGTGGACTGCTGCGTTTTTTCATCTTCTTTAAACAAACCAACTACAAACGAGGGCAACTGATCTGTTGCTATATGAACTTGTTTGTGTGGTTGTTGTTTGTGTGTTTGCAATTCTGTGTGAAAATTTCATTGGTTGTTACCAATTCTTTGTGATTCCTAGAATGCATTTAAGGTATGCTCATCCTCCCATATATGAATTTTTGTTGTTTTCGGCCTTATAAATTTTTAATAATTGACAATTTTATTGAGCTCGAGGCCAGTTTACATAAGATTTTTGTTTATTTTATTAATTCTTCATAACCACTTTTCCAAGGCTTTAAACCAAGGAGCTCGGAGTTGCATAGCCAACACGCTGAATGCTGTGCAACGCTAGCCAAGTGGACTGCTGCGTTTTTCCATCTTCCTTAAAGAAACCAACTGCAAACAATAGCAACTGATCTGCTGCTACATGAACTTGTTTGTGTGTTTGCAATTCTGTGTGAAAATTTCATTGGTTGTTACCAATTCTTTGTAATTCCAAGAATTCATTTCTGATGTGCTCATCCTTGCAGATATGAACTTTTGTTGTTTTCGGCCTTATAAATTTTTAATAATTGACAATTTTATTGAGCTCGAGGCCAGTTTACAGAAGATTTTTATTTGGCAAAACAACAACATTTTTTTTAAATGGTAAAAGTTATAGTACTATTTCGGAAATCACCACATTTCCTAATCAGACTTTTTATATTTATTAGTTATATTTATTCTTCACAACCACTTCTCCAAGGCTTTGAACCAAGGAGCTCGGAGTTGCAAAGCCAACACGCTGAATGCTGTGCTACGCCAGCCGAGTGGACTGCTGCGTTTTTCGATCTTCCTTAAACAAACCAACTACAAACAAGAGCAACTGATCTGCTGCTGCTATATGAACTTGTTTGTGTGTTTGCAATTCTGTGTGAAAATTTCATTGGTTGTTACCAATTCTTTGTAATTCCCAGAATACATTTCAGGTGTGCTCATCCTTGCATATATGAATTTTTGTTGTTTTCGGCCTTATAAATTTTTAATAATTGACAATTTTATTGAGCTCGAGGCCAGTATACAGAGGATTTTTATTTGGAACATCAACAACAGTTTTTATCATTGGTCGAAATTATAGTACTATTTCGGAAATCACCACATTTCCTCATCAGACTTCTTAATTTTATTAGTTATGTTTATTCTTCATAACCACTTCTCCAAGGCTACGAACCAAGGAGCTCGGAGTTGCAAAGCCAACACGCTGAATGCTGCGCTACGCTAGCCGAGTGAACTGCTGAGTTTTCCTTCTTCCTTAAACAAACCAACTTCAAACAAGAGCAACTGATCTGTTGCTATATGAACTTGTTTGTGTGGTTGTTGTTTGTGTGTTTGCAATTCTGTGTGAAAATTTCATTGGTTGTTACCAATTCTTTGTAATTCCTAGAATGCATTTCAGGTGTGCTCATCCTTGCATATATGAATTTTTGTTGTTTTCGGCCTTATAAATTTTTAATAATTGACAATTTTATTGAGCTCGAGGCCAGTTTACAGAAGATTTTTATTTGGAAAACCAACAAAAGTTTTTTTAAATGGTAGAAGTTATAGTACTATTTCGGAAGTCACCACATTTCCTCATCAGACTTTTTATTAGTTATATTTATTCTTCACAACCAATTCTCCAAGGCGTTGAAACAAGGAGCTCGGAGTAGCAAAGCCAACACGCTGAATGCTGTGCAACGCTATCCGAGTGGACTGCTGCGTTTTTCCATCTTCCTTAAACAAACCAACTACAAACAAGAGCAACTGATCTGCTGCTGCTATATGAACTTGTTTGTGTGGTTGTTGTTTGTGTGTTTGCAATTCTGTGTGAAAATTTCATTGGTTGTTACCAATTCTTTGTAATTCCTAGAATGCATTTCAGGTGTGCTCATCCTTGCATATATGAATTTTTGTTGTTTTCGGCCATATAAATTTTTAATAATTGACAATTTTATTGAGCTCTAGGCCAGTTTACAAAAGATTTTTATTTGGAAAAACAACAGCAGTTTTTTTAAGTGGTAGAAATTATAGTAATATTTCAGAAATCACCACATTTCCTCCTCAGACTTCTTAATTTTATTAGTTATATTTAATCTTCATAACCACTTCTACAAGGCTTCGAACCAAGGAGCTCGGAGTTGTAAAGGCAACACGCTGAATGCTGTGCTACGCTAGCCGAGTGGACTGCTGCGTTTTTCCATCTTCCTGAAACAAACCAACTACAAACCAGAGCAACTGATCTGGTGGTATATGAACTTGTTTGTGTGGTTATTGTTTGTGTAATGTAATTCTGTGTGAAAATTTCATTGATTGTTATTAATCCTTTGTAATTCCTAGAATGCATTTCAGGTGTGCTCATCCTTGCATATATGAATTTTTGTTGTTTTCGGCCTTATAAATTTTTAATAATTAACATATTTATTGAGCTCGAGGCCAGTTTACAGAAGATTTTTATTTGGAAAAACAACAACAGTTTTTTTAAATGGTAGAAGTTATAGTACTATTTCGGAAGTCACCACATTTCCTCATCAGACTTTTTAATTTTATTAGTTATATTTATTCTTCACAACCACTTTTCCAAGGCGTTGAAACAAGGAGCTCGGAGTTGTAAAGTCAACACGCTGAATGCTGTGCTACGCTACCCGAGTGGACTGCTGCGTTTTTCCATCTTCCTTAAACAAACCAACTACAAACAAGAGCAACTGATCTGCTGCTGCTATATGAACTTGTTTGTGTTGTTGTTGTTTGTGTGTTTGCAATTCTGTGCGAAAATTTCATTGGTTGTTACCAATTCTTTGTAATTCCTAGAATGCATTTCAGGTGTGCTCATCCTTGCATATATATGTATTTTTGTTGTTTTCGGCCTTATAAATTTTTAATAATTGACAATTTTATCGAGCTCGAGGCCAGTTTACTAAAGATTTTTAATTGGAAAACCAACAGCAGTTCTTGCAAATGGTAGAAATTATAGTAATATTTTAGAAATCACCACATTTCCTCCTCAGACTTCTAAATTTTATTAGTTATATTTATTCTTCATAACCACTTCTCCAAGGCTTTGAACCAAGGAGCTCGGAGTTGGAAAGCCAACACGCTGAATGCTGTGCTACGCTAGCCGAGTGGACTGCTGCGTTTTTCCATCTTCCTGAAACAAACCAACTACAAACAAGAGCAACTGAGCTGGTGGTATATGAACTTGTTTGTGCGGTTATTGTTTGTGTACTGTAATTCTGCGTGAAAATTTTATTGGTTGTTACCAATTCTTTGTAATTCCTGCATGCATTTCAGGTGTGCTTATCGTTGTATATACATATGTATTTTTGTTGTTTTCGGCCTTATAAATTTTTAATAATTGACAATTTTTTTGAGCTCGAGGCCAGTTTACTAAAGATTTTTATTTGGAAAAACAACAGCAGTTTTTTTAAGTGGTAGAAATTATAGTAATATTTCAGAAATCACCACATTTCCTCTTTAGACTTCTTAATTTTATTAGTTATATTTAATCTTCATAACCACTTCTCCAAGGCTTCGAACCAAGGAGCTCGGAGTTGTAAAGCCAACACGCTGAATGCTGTGCTACGCTAGCCGAGTGGACTGCTGCGTTTTTCCATCTTCCTGAAACAAACCAACTACAAACAAGAGCAACTGATCTGGTGGTATATGAACTTGTTTGTGTGGTTATTGTTTGTGTGTTTGCAATTTTCTGTGAAAATTTCATTGGTTGTTACCAATTCTTTGCAATTCCTAGAATGCATTTCAGGTGTGCTCATCCTTGCATATATGAATTTTTGTTGTTTTCGGCCGTATAAATTTTAATAATTGACAATTTTATTAAGCCCGAGGCCAGTTTACAGAAGATTTTTTTTTGGAAAAACAACAACAGTTTTTTTAACTGGTAGAAGTTATAGTACTCTTTGGGAAATCACCACATTTCCTCATCAGACTTCTTAATTTTATTAGTTATATTTATTCTTCATAACCACTTCTCCAAGGCTTTGAACCAAGCAGCTCGGAGTTACAAAGCCAACTCGCTGAATGCTGTGCTACGCTAGCCGAGTGGACTGCTGCGTTTTTCCATCTTCCTTAAACAAACCAACTACAAACAAAAGCAACTGATCCGCTGCTATATGAACTTGTTTGTGTGGTTGTTGTTTGTCTGTTTGCATTTCTGTGTGAAAATTTCATTGGTTGTTACCAATTCTTTGTAATTGCTAGAATGCATTTCAGGTGTGCTCATCCTTGCATATATATATTTTTGTTGTTTTCGGCCTTATATATTTTTAATAATTGACAATTTTATTGAGCTCGAGGGCAGTTAACAGAAGATATTTATTTTGAAAAACCACAACAGTTTTTATAACTGGTAGAAGTTATAGTACTATTTCGGAAATCACCACATTTCCTCATCAGACTTCTTAATTTTGTTAGTTATATTTATTCTTCATAACCACTTCTCCAAGGCATTGAACCAAGGAGCTCGGAGTTGCAAAGCCAACACCCTGAATGCTGTGCTACGCTAGCCGAGTGGACTGCTGCGTTTTTTCATCTTCCTTAAACAAACCAACTACAAACAAGAGCAACTGATCTGCTGCTGCTATATGAACTTCTTTGTGTGTTTGCAATTCTGTGTGAAAATTTCATTGCTTGTTACCAATTCTTTGTAATTCCTAGAATGCATTTCAGGTGTGTTCATCCTTGCATATGTGAAGTTTTGTTGTTTTCGGCCTTATAAATTTTTAATAATTGACAATTTTATTGAGCTCGATGCCAGTTTACAGAAGAGTTACATTTGGAAAATCAACAACAGGTTTTTTAAATGGTAGAAGTTATAGTTCTATTTCGGAAATCACCACATTTCCTCATCAGACTTCTTAATTTCATAACCACTTCTCCAAGGCTTTGAACCAAGGAGCTCGGTGTTGCAAAGCCAACACGCTGAATGCTGTGCTACGCTACCCGAGTGGACTGCTGCGTTTTTTCATCTTCCTTAAACAAACCAACTGCAAACAAGAGCACCTGCTCTGCTACTGCTATATGAACTTTTTTGTGTGGTTGTTGTTTGTGTGTTTGCAATTCTGTGTGAAAATTTCATTGGTTGTTACCAATTCTTTGTAATTCCTAGAATACATTTCAGGTGTGCTCATCCTTGCATATATGAATTTTTGTTGTTTTCGGCCTTATAAATTTTTAATAATTGACAATTTTATTGAGCTCGAGGCCAGTTTACAGAGGATTTTTATTTGGAACATCAACAACAGTTTTTTTCATTGGTCGAAATTATAGTACTATTTCGGAAATCACCACATTTCCTCATCAGACTTCTTAATTTTATTAGTTATGTTTATTCTTCATAACCACTTCTCCAAGGCTTCGAACCAAGGAGCTCGGAGTTGCAAAGCCAACACGCTGAATGCTGCGCTACGCTAGCCGAGTGAACTGCTGAGTTTTTCCTTCTTCCTTAAACAAACCAACTTCAAATAAGAGCAACTGATCTGTTGCTATATGAACTGGTTTGTGTGGTTGTTGTTTGTGTGTTTGCAATTCTGTGTGAAAATTTCATTGGTTGTTACCAATTCTTTGTAATTCCTAGAATGCATTTCAGGTGTGCTCATCCTTGCATATATGAATTTTTGTTGTTTTCGGCCTTATAAATTTTTAATAATTGACAATTTTATTGAGCTCGAGGCCAGTTTACAGAAGATTTTTATTTGGAAAACCAACAAAAGTTTTTTTAAATGGTAGAAGTTATAGTACTATTTCGGAAGTCACCACATTTCCTCATCAGACTTTTTATTAGTTATATTTATTCTTCACAACCAATTCTCCAAGGCGTTGAAACAAGGAGCTCGGAGTTGCAGAGCCAACACGCTGAATGCTGTGCAACGCTAGCCGAGTGGACTGCTGCGTTTTTCCATCTTCCTGAAACAAACCAACTACAAACAAGAGCAACTGATCTGGTGGTATATGAACTTGTTTGTGTGGTTATTGTTTGTGTGTTTGCAATTTTCTGTGAAAATTTCATTGGTTGTTACCAATTCTTTGCAATTCCTAGAATGCATTTCAGGTGTGCTCATCCTTGCATATATGAATTTTTGTTGTTTTCGGCCGTATAAATTTTAATAATTGACAATTTTATTAAGCCCGAGGCCAGTTTACAGAAGATTTTTTTTTGGAAAAACAACAACAGTTTTTTTAACTGGTAGAAGTTATAGTACTCTTTGGGAAATCACCACATTTCCTCCTCAGACTTCTTAATTTTATTAGTTATATTTAATCTTCATAACCACTTCTCCAAGGCTTCGAACCAAGGAGCTCGGAGTTGTAAAGCCAACACGCTGAATGCTGTGCTACGCTAGCCGAGTGGACTGCTGCGTTTTTCCATCTTCCTGAAACAAACCAACTACAAACAAGAGCAACTGATCTGGTGGTATATGAACTTGTTTGTGCGGTTATTGTTTGTGTACTGTAATTCTGCGTGAAAATTTTATTGGTTGTTACCAATTCTTTGTAATTCCTGCATGCATTTCAGGTGTGCTCATCCTTGCATATATGAATTTTTGTTGTTTTCGGCCTTATAAATTTTTAATAATTGACAATTTTATTGAGCTCTAGGCCAGTTTACAAAAGATTTTTATTTGGAAAAACAACAGCAGTTTTTTTAAGTGGTAGAAATTATAGTAATATTTCAGAAATCACCACATTTCCTCTTTAGACTTCTTAATTTTATTAGTTATATTTAATCTTCATAACCACTTCTCCAAGGCTTCGAACCAAGGAGCTCGGAGTTGTAAAGCCAACACGCTGAATGCTGTGCTACGCTAGCCGAGTGGACTGCTGCGTTTTTCCATCTTCCTGAAACAAACCAACTACAAACAAGAGCAACTGATCTGGTGGTATATGAACTTGTTTGTGTGGTTATTGTTTGTGTGTTTGCAATTTTGTGTGAAAATTTCATTGGTTGTTACCAATTCTTTGCAATTCCTAGAATGCATTTCAGGTGTGCTCATCCTTGCATATATGAATTTTTGTTGTTTTCGGCCATATAAATTTTAATAATTGACAATTTTATTAAGCCCGAGGCCAGTTTACAGAAGATTTTTTTTTGGAAACCAACAACAGTTTTTTTAACTGGTAGAAGTTATAGTACTCTTTGGGAAATCACCACATTTCCTCATCAGACTTCTTAATTTTATTAGTTATATTTATTCTTCATAACCACTTCTCCAAGGCTTTGAACCAAGCAGCTCGGAGTTACAAAGCCAACTCGCTGAATGCTGTGCTACGCTAGCCGAGTGGACTGCTGCGTTTTTCCATCTTCCTTAATTAAACCAACTACAAACAAAAGCGACTGATCTGCTGCTATATGAACTTGTTTGTGTGGTTGTTGTTTGTGTGTTTGCATTTCTGTGTGAAAATTTCATTGGTTGTTACCAATCCTTTGTAATTCCTAGAATGCATTTCAGGTGTGCTCATCCTTGCATATATATATTTTTGTTGTTTTCGGCCTTATATATTTTTAATAATTGACAATTTTATTGAGCTCGAGGCCAGTTAACAGAAGATATTTATTTTGAAAAACCACAACAGTTTTTATAACTGGTAGAAGTTATAGTACTATTTCGGAAATCACCACATTTCCTCATCAGACTTCTTAATTTTGTTAGTTATATTTATTCTTCATAACCACTTCTCCAAGGCATTGAACCAAGGAGCTCGGAGTTGCAAAGCCAACACCCTGAATGCTGTGCTACGCTAGCCGAGTGGACTGCTGCGTTTTTTCATCTTCCTTAAACAAACCAACTACAAACAAGAGCAACTGATCTGCTGCTGCTATATAAATTCTTTGTGTGTTTGCAATTCTGTGTGAAAATTTCATTGCTTGTTACCAATTCTTTGTAATTCCTAGAATGCATTTCAGGTGTGTTCATCCTTGCATATGTGAAGTTTTGTTGTTTTCGGCTTTATACATTTTTAATAATTGACAATTTTATTGAGCTCGATGCCAGTTTACAGAAGAGTTACATTTGGAAAATCAACAACAGGTTTTTTAAATGGTAGAAGTTATAGTTCTATTTCGGAAATCACCACATTTCCTCATCAGACTTCTTAATTTCATAACCACTTCTCCAAGGCTTTGAACCAAGGAGCTCGGTGTTGCAAAGCCAACACGCTGAATGCTGTGCTACGCTACCCGAGTGGACTGCTGCGTTTTTTCATCTTCCTTAAACAAACCAACTGCAAACAAGAGCACCTGCTCTGCTACTGCTATATGAACTTTTTTGTGTGGTTGTTGTTTGTGTGTTTGCAATTCTGTGTGAAAATTTCATTGGTTGTTACCAATTCTTTGTAATTCCTAGAATACATTTCAAGTGTGCTCATCCTTGCATATATGAATTTTTGTTGTTTTCGGCCTTATAAATTTTTAATAATTGACAATTTTATTGAGCTCGAGGCCAGTTTACAGAGGATTTTTATTTGGAACATCAACAACAGTTTTTTTCATTGGTCGAAATTATAGTACTATTTCGGAAATCACCACATTTCCTCATCAGACTTCTTAATTTTATTAGTTATGTTTATTCTTCATAACCACTTCTCCAAGGCTTCGAACCAAGGAGCTCGGAGTTGCAAAGCCAACACGCTGAATGCTGCGCTACGCTAGCCGAGTGAACTGCTGAGTTTTTCCTTCTTCCTTAAACAAACCAACTTCAAACAAGAGCAACTGATCTGTTGCTATATGAACTGGTTTGTGTGGTTGTTGTTTGTGTGTTTGCAATTCTGTGTGAAAATTTCATTGGTTGTTACCAATTCTTTGTAATTCCTAGAATGCATTTCAGGTGTGCTCATCCTTGCATATATGAATTTTTGTTGTTTTCGGCCTTATAAATTTTTAATAATTAAAATATTTATTGAGCTCGAGGCCAGTTTACAGACGATTTTTATTTGGAAAAACAACAACAGTTTTTTTAAATGGTAGAAGTTATAGTACTATTTCGGAAGTCACCACATTTCCTCATCAGACTTTTTAATTTTATTAGTTATATTTATTCTTCACAACCACTTTTCCAAGGCGTTGAAACAAGGAGCTCGGAGTTGTAAAGTCAACACGCTGAATGCTGTGCTACGCTACCCGAGTGGACTGCTGCGTTTTTCCATCTTCCTTAAACAAACCAACTACAAACAAGAGCAACTGATCTGCTGCTGCTATATGAACTTGTTTGTGTTGTTGTTGTTTGTGTGTTTGCAATTCTGTGTGAAAATTTCATTGGTTGTTACCAATTCTTTGTAATTCCTAGAATGTATTTCAGGTGTGCTCATCCTTGCATATATATGTATTTTTGTTGTTTTCGGCCATATAAATTTTTAATAATTGACAATTTTATCGAGCTCGAGGCCAGTTTACTAAAGATTTTTAATTGGAAAAACAACAGCAGTTCTTGCAAATGGTAGAAATTATAGTAATATTTTAGAAATCACCACATTTCCTCCTCAGACTTCTAAATTTTATTAGTTATATTTATTCTTCATAACCTTTTCTCCAAGGCTTTGAACCAAGGAGCTCGAAGTTGGAAAGCCAACACGCTGAATGCTGTGCTACGCTAGCCGAGTGGACTGCTGCGTTTTTCCATCTTCCTGAAACAAACCAACTACAAACAAGAGCAACTGATCTGGTGGTATATGAACTTGTTTGTGTGGTTATTGTTTGTGTACTGTAAGTCTGTGTGAAAATTTTATTGGTTGGTACCAATTCTTTGTAATTCCTAGAATGCATTTCAGGTGTGCTTATCCTTGTATATAAGAATTTTTGTTGTTTTCGGCCTTATATATTTTTAATAATTGACAATTTTATTGAGCTCGAGGCCAGTTTACTAAAGATTTTTATTTGGAAAAACAACAGCAGTTTTTTTAAATGGTAGAAATTATAGTAATAATTTAGAAATCACCACATTTCCTCATCAGACTTTTTAATTTTATTAGTTATGTTTATTCTTCACAATCACTTCTCCAAGGCTTTGAACCAAGAAGCTCGGAGTTGCAAAGCCAATACGCTGAATGCTGTGCTACGCTAGCCGAAGAGACTGCTGCGTTTTTCGATCTTCCTTAAACAAACCAACTTCAAACAAGAGCAACTGATCTGTTGCTATATGAACTTGTTTGTGTGTTTGCAATTCTGTGTGAAAATTTCATTGGTTGTTACCAATTCTTTGCAATTCCTAGAATGCATTTCAGGTGTGCTCATCCTTGCATATATGAATTTTTGTTGTTTTCGGCCATATAAATTTTAATAATTGACAATTTTATTAAGCCCGAGGCCAGTCTACAGAAGATTTTTTTTTGGAAAAACAACAACAGTTTTTTTAACTGGTAGAAGTTATAGTACTCTTTGGGAAATCACCACATTTCCTCATCAGACTTCTTAATTTTATTAGTTATATTTATTCTTCATAACCACTTCTCCAAGGCTTTGAACCAAGCAGCTCGGAGTTACAAAGCCAACTCGCTGAATGCTGTGCTACGCTAGCCGAGTGGACTGCTGCGTTTTTCCATCTTCCTTAAACAAACCGACTACAAACAAAAGCAACTGATCCGCTGCTATATGAACTTGTTTGTGTGGTTGTTGTTTGTGTGTTTGCATTTCTGTGTGAAAATTTCATTGGTTGTTACCAATTCTTTGTAATACCAAGAATGCATTTCAGGTGTGCTCATCCTTGTATATAAGAATTTTTGTTGTTTTCGGCCTTATATATTTTTAATAATTGACAATTTTATTGAGCTCGAGGCCAGTTAACAGAAGATATTTATTTTGAAAAACCACAACAGTTTTTCTAACTGGTAGAAGTTATAGTACTATTTCGGAAATAACCACATTTCCTCATCAGACTTCTTAATTTTGTTAGTTATATTTATTCTTCATAACCACTTCTCCAAGGCATTGAACCAAGGAGCTCGGAGTTGCAAAGCCAACACCCTGAATGCTGTGCTACGCTAGCCGAGTGGACTGCTGCGTTTTTTCATCTTCCTTAAACAAACCAACTACAAACAAGAGCAACTGATCTGCTGCTGCTATATGAACTTCTTTGTGTGTTTGCAATTCTGTGTGAAAATTTCATTGCTTGTTACCAATTCTTTGTAATTCCTAGAATGCATTTCAGGTGTGTTCATCCTTGCATATGTGAAGTTTTGTTGTTTTCGGCCTTATAAATTTTTAATAATTGACAATTTTATTGAGCTCGAGGCCAGTTTACAGAAGAGTTTCATTTGGAAAATCAACAACAGGTTTTTTAAATGGTAGAAGTTATAGTTCTATTTCGGATATCACCACATTTCCTCATCAGACTTCTTAATTTTATTAGTTATATTTATTCTTCATAACCACTTCTCCAAGGCTTTGAACCAAGGAGCTCGGTGTTGCAAAGCCAACACGCTGAATGCTGTGCTACGCTGGCCGAGTGGACTGCTGCGTTTTTTCATCTTCCTTAAACAAACCAACTGCAAACAAGAGCACCTGCTCTGCTACTGCTATATGAACTTTTTTGTGTGGTTGTTGTTTGTGTGTTTGCAATTCTGTGTGAAAATTTCATTGCTTGTTACCAATTCTTTGTAATTTCTAGAATGCATTTCAGGTGTGCTCATCCTTGCATATATGAATTTTTGTTGTTTTCGACCTTATAAATTTTTAATAATTGACAATTTTATTGAGCTCGAGGCCAGTTTACAGAAGATTTTTATTTGAAAAAACAACAAAAGTTTTTTTAAATGGTAGAAGTTATAGTACTATTTCGGAAGTCCCCACATTTCCTCATGGGACTTTTTAATTTTATTAGTTATATTTATTCTTCACAACCACTTCTCCAAGGCTTTGAACCAAGGAGCTCGGAGTTGCAAAGCCAACACGCTGAATGCTGTGCTACGCTAGCCAAGTGGACTGCTGAGTTGTTCCATCTTCCTTAAACAAACCAACTAAAAGCAAGGCCAACTTTGTGTGGTTGTTGTTTGTGTGTTTGCAATTCTGTGTGAAAATTTCATTGGTTGTTACCAATTCTTTGTAATTCCTAGAATACATTTCAGGTGTGCTCATCCTTGCATATATGAATTTTTGTTGTTTTCGGCCTTATAAATTTTTAATAATTGACAATTTTATTGAGCTCGAGGCCAGTTTACAGAGGATTTTTATTTGGAACATCAACAACAGTTTTTTTCATTGGTCGAAATTATAGTACTATTTCGGAAATCACCACATTTCCTCATCAGACTTCTTAATTTTATTAGTTATGTTTATTCTTCATAACCACTTCTCCAAGGCTTCGAACCAAGGAGCTCGGAGTTGCAAAGCCAACACGCTGAATGCTGCGCTACGCTAGCCGAGTGAACTGCTGCGTTTTTCCATCTTCCTTAAACAAACCAACTTCAAACAAGAGCAACTGAATTGTTGCTATATGAACTTGTTTGTGTGGTTGTTGTTTGTGTGTTTGCAATTCTGTGTGAAAATTTCATTGGTTGTTACCAATTCTTTGTAATTCCTAGAATGCATTTCAGGTGTGCTCATCCTTGCATATATGAATTTTTGTTGTTTTCGGCCTTATAAATTTTTAATAAATAAAATATTTATTGAGCTCGAGGCCAGTTTACAGAAGATTTTTATTTGGAAAACCAACAAAAGTTTTTTTAAATGGTAGAAGTTATAGTACTATTTCGGAAGTCACCACATTTCCTCATCAGAATTTTTATTAGTTATATTTATTCTTCACAACCAATTCTCCAAGGCGTTGAAACAAGGAGCTCGGAGTTGCAGAGCCAACACGCTGAATGCTGTGCTACGCTAGCCGAGTGGACTGCTGCGTTTTTCCATCTTGTTTAAACAAACCAACTACAAACAAGAGCAACTGATCTGCTGCTGCGATATGAACTTGTTTGTGTGGTTGTTGTTTGTGTGTTTGCAATTCTGTGTGAAAATTTCATTGGTTGTTACCAATTCTTTGTAATTCCTAGAATGCATTTCAGGTGTGCTCATCCTTGCATATATGAATTTTTGTTGTTTTCGGCCTTATAAATTTTTAATAATTGACAATTTTATTGAGGTCTAGGCCAGTTTACAAAAGATTTTTATTTGGAAAAACAACAGCAGTTTTTTTAAGTGGTAGAAATTATAGTAATATTTCAGAAATCACCACATTTCCTCCTCAGACTTCTTAATTTTATTAGTTATATTTAATCTTCATAACCACTTCTCCAAGGCTTCGAACCAAGGAGCTCGGAGTTGTAAAGCCAACACGCTGAATGCTGTGCTACGCTAGCCGAGTGGACTGCTGCGTTTTTCCATCTTCCTGAAACAAACCAACTACAAACAAGAGCAACTGATCTGGTGGTATATGAACTTGTTTGTGTGGTTATTGTTTGTGTAATGTAATTCTGTGTGAAAATTTCATTGATTGTTATTAATTCTTTGTAATTCCTGGAATGCATTTCAGGTGTGCTCATCCTTGCATATATGAATTTTTGTTGTTTTCGGCCTTATAAATTTTTAATAATTAAAATATTTATTAAGCTCGAGGCCAGTTTACAGAAGATTTTTATTTGGAAAACAACAACAGTTTTTTTAAATGGTAGAAGTTATAGTACTATTTCGGAAGTCACCACAATTCCTCATCAGACTTTTTAATTTTATTAGTTATATTTATTCTTCACAACCACTTTTCCAAGGCGTTGAAACAAGGAGCTCGGAGTTGTAAAGTCAACACGCTGAATGCTGTGCTACGCTACCCGAGTGGACTGCTGCGTTTTTCCATCTTCCTTAAACAAACCAACTACAAACAAGAGCAACTGATCTGCTGCTGCTATATGAACTTGTTTGTGTGGTTGTTGTTTGTGTGTTTGCAATTCTGTCTGAAAATTTCATTGGTTGTTACCAATTCTTTGTAATTCCTAGAATGCATTTCAGGTGTGCTCATCCTTGCATATATATGTATTTTTGTTGTTTTCGGCCTTATAAATTTTTAATAATTGACAATTTTATCGAGCTCGAGGCCAGTTTACTAAAGATTTTTAATTGGAAAAACAACAGCAGTTCTTGCAAATGGTAGAAATTATAGTAATATTTTAGAAATCACCACATTTCCTCCTCAGACTTCTAAATTTTATTAGTTATATTTATTCTTTATAACCACTTCTCCAAGGCTTTGAACCAAGGAGCTCGGAGTTGGAAAGCCAACACGCTGAATGCTGTGCTACGCTAGCCGAGTGGACTGCTGCGTTTTTCCATCTTCCTGAAACAAACCAACTACAAACAAGAGCAACTGATCTGGTGGTATATGAACTTGTTTGTGTGGTTATTGTTTGTGTACTGTAATTCTGTGTGAAAATTTTATTGGTTGTTACCAATTCTTTGTAATTCCTAGAATGCATTTCAGGTGTGCTTATCCTTGTATATATGTATTTTTGTTGTTTTCGGCCTTATAAATTTTTAATAATTGACAATTTTATTGAGCTCGAGGCCTGTTTACTAAAGATTTTAATTTGGAAAAACAACAGCAGTTTTTTTAAATGGTAGAAATTATTGTAATAAATTAGAAATCACCACATTTCCTCATCAGACTTTTTAATTTTATTAGTTATGTTTATTCTTCACAATCACTTCTCCAAGGCTTTGAACCAAGAAGCTCGGAGTTGCAAAGCCAATACGCTGAATGCTGTGCTACGCTAGCCGAAGAGACTGCTGCGTTTTTCCATCTTCCTTAAACAAACCAACTTCAAACAAGAGCAACTGATCTGTTGCTATATGAACTTGTTTGTGTGTTTGCAATTCTGTGTGAAAATTTCATTGGTTGTTACCAATTCTTTGCAATTCCTAGAATGCATTTCAGGTGTGCTCATCCTTGCATATATGAATTTTTGTCGTTTTCGGCCATATAAATTTTAATAATTGACAATTTTATTAAGCCCGAGGCCAGTTTACAGAAGATTTTTTTTTGGAAAAACAACAACAGTTTTTTTAACTGGTAGAAGTTATAGTACTCTTTGGGAAATCACCACATTTCCTCATCAGACTTCTTAATTTTATTAGTTATATTTATTCTTCATAACCACTTCTCCAAGGCTTTGAACCAAGGAGCTCGGTGTTGCAGAGCCAACACGCTGAATGCTGTGCTACGCTGGCCGAGTGGACTGCTGCGTTTTTCCATCTTCCTTAAACAAACCAACTACAAACAAAAGCAACTGATCCGCTGCTATATGAACTTGTTTGTGTGGTTGTTGTTTGTGTGTTTGCAATTCTGTGTGAAAATTTCATTGGTTGTTACCAATTCTTTGTAATTTCTAGAATGCATTTCAGGTGTGCTCATCCTTGCATATATATATTTTTGTTGTTTTCGGCCTTATATATTTTTAATAATCGACAATTTTATTGAGCTCGAGGCCAGTTAACAGAAGATATTTACTTTGAAAAACCACAACAGTTTTTATAACTGGTAGAAGTTATAGTACTATTTCGGAAATCACCACATTTCATCATCAGACTTCTTAATTTTATTAGTTATATTTATTCTTCATAAACACTTCTCCAAGGCTTTGAACCAAGGAGCTCGGTGTTGCAAAGCCAACACGGTGAATGCTGTGCTACGCTGGCCGAGTGGACTGCTGCGTTTTTTCATCTTCCTTAAACAAACCAACTGCAAACAAGAGCACCTGCTCTGCTACTGTTATATGAACTTTTTTGTGTGGTTGTTGTTTGTGTGTTTGCAATTCTGTGTGAAAATTTCATTGCTTGTTACCAATTCTTTGTAATTTCTAGAATGCATTTCAGGTGTGCTCATCCTTGCATATATGAATTTTGGTTGTTTTCGACCTTATAAATTTTTAATAATTGACAATTTTATTGAGCTCGAGGCCAGTTTACAGAAGATTTTTATTTGGAAAAACAACAAAAGTTTTTTTAAATGGTAGAAGTTATTATAGTACTATTTCGGAAGTCCCCACATTTCCTCATGGGACTTTTTAATTTTATTAGTTATATTTATTCTTCACAACCACTTCTCCAAGGCCTTGAACCAAGGAGCTCGGAGTTGCAAAGCCAACACGCTGAATGCTGTGCTACGCTAGCCAAGTGGACTGCTGAGTTTTTTCATCTTCCTTAAACAAACCAACTAAAAGCAAGGCCAACTTTGTGTGGTTGTTGTTTGTGTGTTTGCAATTCTGTGTGAAAATTTCATTGGTTGTTAGCAATTCTTTGTAATTCCTAGAATACATTTCAGGTGTGCTCATCCTTGCATTTATGAATTTTTGCTGTTTTCGGCCTTATAAATTTTTAATAATTGACAATTTTATTGAGCTCGAGGCCAGTTTACAGAGGATTTTTATTTGGAACATCAACAACAGTTTTTTCCATTGGTCGAAATTATAGTACTATTTCGGAAATCACCACATTTCCTCATCAGACTTCTTAATTTTATTAGTTATGTTTATTCTTCATAACCACTTCTCCAAGGCTTCGAACCAAGGAGCTCGGAGTTGCAAAGCCAACACGCTGAATGCTGCGCTACGCTAGCTGAGTGAACTGCTGCGTTTTTCCATCTTCCTTAAACAAACCAACTTCAAACAAGAGCAACTGATCTGTTGCTATATGAACTTGTTTGTGTATTTGTTGTTTGTGTGTTTGCAATTCTGTGTGAAAATTTCATTGGTTGTTCCCCAATTCTTTGTAATTCCTAGAATGCATTTCAGGTGTGCTCATCCTTGCATATATGAATTTTTGTTGTTTTCGGCCTTATAAATTTTTAATAATTGACAATTTTATTGAGCTCGAGGCCAGTTTACAGAGGATTTTTATTTGGAACATCAACAACAGTTTTTTTATTGGTCGAAATTATAGTACTATTGTTGTTGTTTGTGTGTTTGCAATTCTGTGTGAAAATTTCATTGCTTGTTACCAATTCTTTGTAATTTCTAGAATGCATTTCAGGTGTGCTCATCCTTGCATATATGAATTTTAGTTGTTTTCGACCTTATAAATTTTTAATAATTCACAATTTTATTGAGCTCGAGGC
The DNA here is from genome assembly GCA_963971545.1 of Philophylla caesio. Classification (NCBI taxonomy): domain Eukaryota; kingdom Metazoa; phylum Arthropoda; class Insecta; order Diptera; family Tephritidae; genus Philophylla; species Philophylla caesio. Next base: position 103,578,328 of record OZ020604.1, read on the forward strand.
CAGTTTACAGAAGATTTTTATTTGGAAAAACAACAAAAGTTTTTTTAAATGGTAGAAGTTATTATAGTACTATTTCGGAAGTCCCCACATTTCCTCATGGGACTTTTTAATTTTATTAGTTATATTTATTCTTCACAGCCACTTCTCCAAGGCTTTGAACCAAGGAGCTCGGAGTTGCAAAGCCAACACGCTGAATGCTGTGCTACGCTAGCCAAGTGGACTGCTGAGTTTTTCCATCTTCCTTAAACAAACCAACTAAAAGCAAGGCCAACTTTGTGTGGTTGTTGTTTGTGTGTTTGCAATTCTGTGTGAAAATTTCATTGGTTGTTACCAATTCTTTGTAATTCCTAGAATACATTTCAGGTGTGCTCATCCTTGCATATATGAATTTTTGCTGTTTTCAGCCTTATAAATTTTTAATAATTGACAATTTTATTGAGCTCGAGGCCAGTTTACAGAGGATTTTTATTTGGAACATCAACAACAGTTTTTTTCATTGGTCGAAATTATAGTACTATTTCGGAAATCACCACATTTCCTCATCAGACTTCTTAATTTTATTAGTTATATTTATTCTTCATAACCACTTCTCCAAGGCTTCGACTCAAGGAGTTCGGAGTTGCAAAGCCAACACGCTGAATGCTGTGCTACGCTAGCCGAGTGGACTGCTGCGTTTTTCCATCTTCCTTAAACAAACCAACTTCAAACAAGAGCAACTGATCTGTTGCTATATGAACTTGTTTGTGTCGTTGTTGTTTGTGTGTTTGCAATTCTGTGTGAAAATTTCATTGGTTATTACCAATCCTTTGTAATTCCTAGAATGCATTTCAGGTGTGCTCATCCTTGCATATATGAATTTTTGTTGTTTTCGGCCATATAAATGTTTATTAATTGACAATTTTATTAAGCCCGAGGCCAGTTTACAGAAGATTTTTATTTGGAAAAACAACAACAGTTTTTTTAACTGGTAGAAGTTGTAGTACTATTTCGGAAATCACCACATTTCCTCATCAGACTTCTTAATTTTATTAGTTATATTTATTCTTCATAACCACTTCTCCAAGGCTTTGAACCAAGGAGCTCGGAGTTGCAAAGCCAACACACTGAGTGCTGTGCTACGCTAGCCGAGTGGACTGCTGCGTTTTTCCATCTTCCTTAAACAAACCAACTAGAAGCAAGGGCAACTTTGTGTGGTTGTTGTTTGTGTGTTTGCAATTCTGTGTGAAAATTTCATTGGTTGTTACCGATTCTGTGTAATTCCTAGAATAAATTTCAGGTGTGCTCATCCTTGCATATATGAATTTTTGTTGTTTTCGGCCTTATAAATTTTTAATAATTGACAATTTTTTTGAGCTCGAATCCAGTTTACAGAAGATTTTTATTTGGAAAATCAACCCAAGTATTTTTAAATGGTAGAAGTTATAGTACTATTTCGGAAATCACCACATTTCCTCATAAGACTTTTTATATTTATTAGTTATATTTATTCTTTACAACCACTTCTCCAAGGCTTTGAACCAAGGAGCTCGGAGTTGTAAAGTCAACACGCTGAATGCTGTGCTACGCTACCCGAGTGGACTGCTGCGTTTTTCCATCTTCCTTAAACAAACCAACTACAAACAAGAGCAACTGATCTGCTGCTGCTATATGAACTTGTTTGTGTTGTTGTTGTTTGTGTGTTTGCAATTCTGTGTGAAAATTTCATTGGTTGTTACCATTTCTTTGTAATTCCTAGAATGCATTTCAGGTGTGCTCATCCTTGCATATACATATGTATTTTTGTTGTTTTCGGCCTTATAAATTTTTAATAATTGAGCTCGAGGCCAGTTTACTAAAGATTTTTAATTGGAAAAACAACAGCAGTTCTTGCAAATGGTAGAAATTATAGTAATATTTTAGAAATCACCACATTTCCTCCTCAGACTTCTAAATTTTATTAGTTATATTTATTCTTCATAACCACTTCTCCAAGGCTTTGGACCAAGGAGCTCGGAGTTGGAAAGCCAACACGCTGAATGCTGTGCTACGCTAGCCGAGTGGACTGCTGCGTTTTTCCATCTTCCTGAAACAAACCAACTACAAACGAAAGCAACTGATCTGGTGGTATATGAACTTGTTTGTGTGGTTATTGTTTGTGTACTGTAATTCTGTGTGAAAATTTTATTGGTTGTTACCAATTCTTTGTAATTCCTAGAATGCATTTCAGGTGTGCTTATCCTTGTATATATGTATTTTTGTTGTTTTCGGCCTTATACATTTTTAATAATTGACAATTTTATTTAGCTGGAGGCCTGTTTACTAAAGATTTTTATTTGGAAAAACAACAGCAGTTTTTTTAAATGGTAGAAACTATAGTAATAATTTAGAAATCACCACATTTCCTCATCAGACTTTTTAATTTTATTAGTTATATTTATTCTTCACAACCACTTCTCCAAGGCTTTGAACCAAGAAGCTCGGAGTTGCAAAGCCAATACGCTGAATGCTGTGCTACGCTAGCCGAAGAGACTGCTGCGTTTTTCCATCTTCCTTAAACAAACCAACTTCAAACAAGAGCAACTGATCTGTTGCTATATGAACTTGTTTGTGTGTTTGCAATTCTGTGTGAAAATTTCATTGGTTAATATTTTTATAATTTTATTGAGCTCAAGGCCAGTTTATGGAAGATTTGTTTGTGAAAAAACAACAACAGTTTTTTTTCACAAACATATCTTCCATAAACTGGCCTTGAGCTCAATAAAATTATAAAAATATTAACATTTTACTAGGCCAACAGAAAAATGAACATTTCATTGGTTGTTACCAATTCATTGCAATTCCTAGAATGCATTTCAGGTGTGCTCATCCTTGCATATATGAATTTTTGTTGTTTTCGGCCATATAAATTTTAATAATTGACAATTTTATTAAGCCCGAGGCCAGTTTACAGAAGATTTTTTTTTTGAAAAACAACAACAGTTTTTTTAACTGGTAGAAGTTATAGTACTCTTTGGGAAATCACCACATTTCCTCATCAGACTTCTTAATTTTATTAGTTATATTTATTCTTCATAACCACTTCTCCAAGGCTTTGAACCAAGCAGTTCGGAGTTGCAAAGCCAACACGCTGAATGCTTGCTACGCTATCCGAGTGGACTGCTGCGTTTTTTCATCTTCTTTAAACAAACCAACTACAAACAAGGGCTACTGATCTGTTGCTATATGAACTTGTTTGTGTGGTGGTTGTTTGTGTGTTTGCAATTCTGTGTGAAAATTTCATTGGTTGTTACCAATTCTTTGTAATTCCTAGAATGCATTTCAGGTGTGCTCTTCTTTGCATATATGTATGTTTGTTGTTTTCGGCCATATAAATTTTAATAATTGACAATTTTATTAAGCCCGAGGCTAGTTTACAGAAGATTTTCTTTTGAAAAAACAACAACAGTTTTTTTAACTGGTAGAAGTTATAGTACTCTTTGGGAAATCACCACATTTCCTCATCAGACTTCTTAATTTTATTAGTTATATTTATTCTTCATAACCACTTCTCCAAGTCTTTGAACCAAGCAGCTCGGAGTTGCAAAGCCAACACGCAGAATGCTTGCTACGCTAGCTGAGTGGACTGCTGCGTTTTTCCATCTTCTTTAAACAAACCAACTAGAAGCAAGAGCAACTGATCTGCTGCTATATGAACTTGTTTGTGTGTTTGCAATTCTGTGTGAAAATTTCATTGGTTGTTACCAATTCTTTGTAATTCCTAGAATGCATTTCAGGTGTGCTCATCCTTGCATATATGAATTTTTGTTGTTTTCGGAGTTATACATTTTTAATAATTGACAATTTTATTGAGCTCTAGGCCAGTTTACAAAAGATTTTTATTTGGAAAAACAACAGCAGTTTTTTTAAGTGGTAGAAATTATAGTAATATTTCAGAAATCACCACATTTCCTCCTCAGACTTCTTAATTTTATTAGTTATATTTAATCTTCATAACCACTTCTCCAAGGCTTCGAACCAAGGAGCTCGGAGTTGTAAAGCCAACACGCTTAATGCTGTGCTACGCTAGCCGAGTGGACTGCTGCGTTTTTCCATCTTCCTGAAACAAACCAACTACAAACAAGAGCAACTGATCTGGTGGAATATGAACTTGTTTGTGTGGTTATTGTTTGTGTAATGTAATTCTGTGTGAAAATTTCATTGATTGTTATTAATTCTCGGTAATTCCTAGAATGCATTTCAGGTGTGCTCGTCCTTGCATATATGAATTTTTGTTGTTTTCGGCCTTATAAATTTTTAATAATTAACATATTTATTGAGCTCGAGGCCAGTTTACAGAAGATTTTTATTTGGAAAAACAACAACAGTTTTTTTAAATGGTAGAAGTTATAGTACTATTTCGGAAGTCACCACATTTCCTCATCAGACTTTTTAATTTAATTAGTTATATTTATTCTTCACAAGCACTTTTCCAAGGCGTTGAAACAAGGAGCTCGGAGTTGTAAAGTCAACACGCTGAATGCTGTGCTACGCTACCCGAGTGGACTGCTGCGTTTTTCCATCTTCCTTAAACAAACCAACTACAAACAAGAGCAACTGATCTGCTGCTGCTATATGAACTTGTTTGTGTTGTTGTTGTTTGTGTGTTTGCAGTTCTGTGTGAAAATTTAATTGGTTGTTACCAATTCTTTGTAATTCCTAGAATGCATTTCAGGTGTGCTCGTCCTTGCATATATATGTATTTTTGTTTTTTTCGGCCTTATAAATTTTTAATAATTGACAATTTTATCGAGCTCGAGGCCAGTTAACTAAAGATTTTTAATTGGAAAAACAACAGCAGTTCTTGCAAATGGTAGAAATTATAGTAATATTTTAGAAATCACCACATTTCCTCCTCAGACTTCTAAATTTTATTAGTTATATTTATTCTTCATAACCACTTCTCCAAGGCTTTGAACCAAGGAGCTCGAAATTGGAAAGCCAACACGCTGAATGCTGTGCTACGCTAGTCGAGTGGACTGCTGCGTTTTTCCATCTTCCTGAAACAAACCAACTACAAACAAGAGCAACTGATCTGGTGGTATATGAACTTGTTTGTGTGGTTATTGTTTGTGTACTGTAATTCTGTGTGAAAATTTTATTGGTTGTTACCAATTCTTTGTAATTCCTAGAATGCATTTCAGGCGTGCTTATCCTTGTATATATGTATTTTTGTTGTTTTCGGCCTTATAAATTTTTCATAATTGACAATTTTATTGAGCTCGAGGCCAGTTTACTAAAGATTTTTATTTGGAAAAACAACAGCAGTTTTTTTAAAAGGTAGAAATTATAGTAATAATTTAGAAATCAACACATTTCCTCATCAGACTTTTTAATTTTATTAGTTATATTTATTCTTCACAACCACTTCTCCAAGGCTTTGAACCAAGAAGCTCGGAGCTGCAAAGCCAATACGCTGAATGCTGTGCTACGCTAGCCGAAGAGACTGATGCGTTTTTCCATCTTCCTTAAACAAACCAACTTCAAACAAGAGCAACTGATCTGTTGCTATATGAACTTGTTTGTGTGTTTGCAATTCTGTGTGAAAATTTCATTGGTTGTTACCAATTCTTTGCAATTCCTAGAATGCATTTCAGGTGTGCTCATCCTTGCATATATGAATTTTTGTTGTTTTCGGCCATATAAATTTTAATAATTGACAATTTTATTAAGCCCGAGGCCAGTTTACAGAAGATTTTTTTTTGGAAAAACAACAACAGTTTTTTAACTGGTAGAAGTTATAGTACTCTTTGGGAAATCACCACATTTCCTCATAAGACTTCTTAATTTTATTAGTTATATTTATTCTTCATAACCACTTCTTCAAGGCTTTGAACCAAGCAGCTCGGAATTGCAAAGCCAACTCGCTGAATGCTGTGCTACGCTAGCCGAGTGGACTGCTGCGTTTTTCCATCTTCCTTAAACAAACCAACTACAAACAAAAGCAACTGATCCGCTGCTATATGAACTTGTTTGTGTGGTTGTTGTTTGTGTGTTTGCAATTCTGTGTGAAAATTTCATTGGTTGTTACCAATTCTTTGTAATTCCTAGAATGCATTTCAGGTGTGCTCATCCTTGCATATATATATTTTTGTTGTTTTCGGCCTTATATATTTTTAATAATTGACAATTTTATTGAGCTCGAGGCCAGTTAACAGAAGATATTTATTTTGAAAAACCACAACAGTTTTTATAACTGGTAGAAGTTATAGTACTATTTCGGAAATCACCACATTTCCTCATCAGACTTCTTAATTTTGTTAGTTATATTTATTCTTCATAACCACTTCTCCAAGGCATTGAACCAAGGAGCTCGGAGTTGCAAAGCCAACACCCTGAATGCTGTGCTACGCTAGCCGAGTGGACTGCTGCGTTTTTTCATCTTCCTTAAACAAACCAACTACAAACAAGAGCAACTGATCTGCTGCTGCTATATGAACTTCTTTGTGTGTTTGCAATTCTGTGTGAAAATTTCATTGCTTGTTACCAATTCTTTGTAATTCCTAGAATGCATTTCAGGTGTGTTCATCCTTGCATATGTGAATTTTTGTTGTTTTCGGCCTTATAAATTTTTAATAATTGACAATTTTATTGAGCTCGAGGCTAGTTTACAGAAGAGTTTCATTTGGAAAATCAACAACAGGTTTTTTAAATGGTAGAAGTTATAGTTCTATTTCGGAAATCACCACATTTCCTCATCTGACTTCTTAATTTTATTAGTTATATTTATTCTTCATAACCACTTCTCCAAGGCTTTGAACCAAGGAGCTCGGTGTTGCAAAGCCAACACGCTGAATGCTGTGCTACGCTGGCCGAGTGGACTGCTGCGTTTTTTCATCTTCCTTAAACAAACCAACTGCAAACAAGAGCACCTGTTCTGCTACTGCTATATGAACTTTTTTGTGTGGTTGTTGGTTGTGTGTTTGCAATTCTGTGTGAAAATTTCATTGCTTGTTACCAATTCTTTGTAATTCCTAGAATGCATTTCAGATGTGCTCATCCTTGCATATATGAATTTTTGTTGTTTTCGACCTTATAAATTTTTAATAATTGACAATTTTATTGAGCTCGAGGCCAGTTTACAGAAGATTTTTATTTGGAAAAACAACAAAAGTTTTTTTAAATGGTAGAAGTTATAGTACTATTTCGGAAGTCCCCACATTTCCTCATGGGACTTTTTAATTTTATTAGTTATATTTATTCTTCACAACCACTTCTCCAAGGCTTTGAACCAAGGAGCTCGGAGTTGCAAAGCCAACACGCTGAATGCTGTGCTACGCTAGCCAAGTGGACTGCTGAGTTTTTCCATCTTCCTTAAACAAACCAACTAAAAGCAAGGCCAACTTTGTGTGGTTGTTGTTTGTGTGTTTGCAATTCTGTGTGAAAATTTCATTGGTTGTTACCAATTCTTTGTAATTCCTGGAATACATTTCAGGTGTGCTCATCCTTGCATATATGAATTTTTGTTGTTTTCGGCCTTATAAATTTTTAATAATTGACAATTTTATTGAGCTCGAGGCCAGTTTACAGAGGATTTTTATTTGGAACATCAGCAACAGTTTTTTTCATTGGTCGAAATTATAGTACTATTTCGGAAATCACCACATTTCCTCATCAGACTTCTTATTTTATTAGTTATGTTTATTCTTCATAACCACTTCTCCAAGGCTTCGAACCAAGGAGCTCGGAGTTGCAAAGCCAACTCGCTGAATGCTGTGCTACGCTAGCCGAGTGGACTGCTGCGTTTTTCCATCTTCCTTAAACAAACCAACTACAAACAAAGCAACTGATCCGCTGCTATATGAACTTGTTTGTGTGGTTGTTGTTTGTGTGTTTGCAATTCTGTGTGAAAATTTCATTGGTTGTTACCAATTCTTTGTAATTCCTAGAATGCATTTCAGGTGTGCTCATCCTTGCATATATATATTTTTGTTGTTTTCGGCCTTATATATTTTTAATAATTGACAATTTTATTGAGCTCGAGGCCAGTTAACAGAAGATATTTATTTTGAAAAACCACAACAGTTTTTATAACTGGTAGAAGTTATAGTACTATTTCGGAAATCACCACATTTCCTCATCAGACTTCTTAATTTTGTTAGTTATATTTATTCTTCATAACCACTTCTCCAAGGCATTGAACCAAGGAGCTCGGAGTTGCAAAGCCAACACCCTGAATGCTGTGCTACGCTAGCCGAGTGGACTGCTGCGTTTTTTCATCTTCCTTAAACAAACCAACTACAAACAAGAGCAACTGATCTGCTGCTGCTATATGAACGCTTAGTAAGATGGCTGAAATTTATAACTGAGCTACTGAGTCACAATTTTTTTGGGAAGTGAATCTGAGCGAGCGGCTCATCGCTAAGAGTCAGCTCAGTAACTCAACTCAGTGCTGAGTTACCCACCTCTAATATTTAGCAACAATTGGAACAACCAACAAATCTTCGATACAAAAGGTACGTGTTCTGTAAGCCATTTTACTTATAAAGTGCTCCCGCGTTCAACTAAAAGATATATTAGTGAAAGAAATCAGTGCGCGAGTGATTTTGTGTGTTATCTTTAATAAAGAATTTTTATAGAACTTCCTTTCGGCTCAAGGCATCTTTATTCAAAAGCGAGTGCATTTGCAGTTTTTTTTAAGCGTGGAATTACCGAGTGCGCAAATTTTGTCCAAGATCCAGCGCTGCAACTTCGCAAAATTTTATATTTGTGACACTGCAACCTGCATGCACACACATACATACTCAACTACGACACACTAACATCACTAACGCGAATATCTGGGTTTTTTTGCACTTAATAAATTCCAGTGAAAATCAATAATAGTAGTAGTAGATGGAGACCTCCTGATTACAAATATAGTTTTTAGCTGCCGGAGCCTTATAGTTTACGAGATATTAACACTTAAAGTTTATAAAATGATCACTATTATATTGGTTATTTCACTGAAAATAACACTATAAACACCTACCTACCGTTTGTAAAATTCAAATTGTTAACATTCCCGAGCCCGCACAATTAAGAAAATTAGTATTTAAACGTTTTATTAATAAATATTAAATAAATAAAATTAAACTAATGGCACACTTGCATACACGCAAAATGGTTGCCACTAACATTAGATGAGTGTGTTGCCTTATATGTGATGTGCATAAAATAATATGAAAAATAGTCATAGTCGCCTTTGGTTGTACTCAAATAAAATTAAACTAATAGCACACTTGCATACACGCAAAATGGTTGCCACTAACATTAGATGAGTGTGTTGCCTTATATGTGATGTGCATAAAATAATATGAAAAATAGTCATAGTCGCCTTTGGTTGTACTCAAGGCGAATTCATTAATTGTATTTTGTTGTTGGTTTTGAATCGTAAGAATGTCAGACAAAGTAAAAAAGCGGGAACAATTCCAGCAACAAATAAAGGAACACCATGTCTTTTGTTTTTGCTTTTGAATGGTAACAATGTCACAGATAGTGAAAAGTCGAAGAGAACAAACAATAACCTGAAGGGATGATACCACCTTACATGAATTCCCCTTGGATGTCCGTTTTGGGATCATATTCTATCATTTCGCAGCAGTTAAGTGGTCTTAATTAGTTTATTTTTATATATAAACTTTTCATTTAATGTAAAAATGAGTAAATCCAATGAGCAAACAGGTATGTTTTTCCTCTTTTAGTTTTTATATTCATATACATATATAGTTGCATATTATTTATAGATTTTGATATGTGGAACCTTGTAAAGGTTTCACGGATGTTAGATACGAGGGAAAAGTGCGTTCATTTCGCGGAGGAGCAGGGGCTGATTTCAAAATCTAAACTATGCCGTGTTCATAGAACACCTATGCACCTCTCAGACAAGGGCAATAACACCGTCGGCACTTTCCGATGCCGCAAAGGGAACTGTCGGTCGAAAACCGAAACATCTAGGGCCACCGGTGCTTGGTTTGAAAATGCCCAAATATCGCTTGCCCACATCTTCTACCTAATGTACGCGTACAGTTCGCATTGGACGCAGGCTCAGGTCAGGGAGAATTTTCTCGAGGACGCCATTTTGTCCAGAGCTACCATTTGCAAAATTGGCGGCCCCGGGAAATTCTCGAAATTGACAAGAGCAAATTTGGGAAGCGAAAGTACAATAGAGGTAATATATTTATTTCTATATATGTATAAAGAAAACATACTTACTAATTCATTTTATATTTCAGGTAGGAGAGTGGAGAGTGTGTCCCGAAAACGTTCGGTTCCGCTGAGGTGCTCATACCTCTGATAAAAAAGCATGTGCATGAAGGCAGTATCATACACACTGACGTTTGGAAGGCGTATGATTGCCTAAAGGATCACGGGTATGAGCGCCGCAAAGTCAACCACAGCGATTCCGACAATCTCTTTGTGGCAGCCAACGGTACGCACACTCAGCGTATTGAGTCGCAGTGGCGTGTAATAAAACGGTTTTTTTTTAAAGACAACTACAACAATCCGCAATGTTTTGCGGATATGATAATGGAATATTTGCGGATAAAAGCAATTGCACGAAATCACAAAGATTGGTTTTTAAAATTTTTGACTGCGACGCTTTCTTAGTTTTTTCAAATTTATTTTCATATTTACTTTTTCTTTTTTAATTTTTTTATTATTTAGAATATCTTATTTTATATTGACTTTTTTGTGAACAATTTTCGACTGCGCCGTTTTTTATTTATCGTATTAATTTTAATTTCTTATTTAATATTTCCTTTTTTTTAAATTTGAAATAAAAAATGCCGCGATTCTTCTAAGAATTCGCCTTGAGTACAATCAAAGACGACTATGACTATTTTTCATATTATTTTATGCAGATCATAGATATGGCAACACACTCATCTAATGTTAGTGGCAACCATAGTCACTACTATTATTGATTTTCACTGGTATTTATTAAGTGCAAAAAACCCGGAAATTCGCGTTAGCGATTTTGTGTGTCGTATTTGAGCATGTATGTGTGTGCATGCATACATGAATGCAGGTTGCAGTGTCACAAATATAAAATTTTGCGAAGTTGCAGGGCTGGATCCTGGACAAAATTAGCGCACTCGGTAATTCCACGCTTAGAAAAAACTGCAAATACACTCGCTTTTGAATACAGATGGCTTGAGCCGAAAGTAAGTTCTATGAAAATTCTTTATTAAAGATAACACACAAAATCACTCGCGCACTGATTTCTTTCACTAATATATCTTTTAGTTGAACGCGGGAGCACTTTATAAGTAAAATGGCTTACAGAACACGTACCTTTTGTATCGAAGATTTGTTGGTTGTTCCAATTGTTGCTAAATATTAGAGGTGGGTAACTCAGCACTGAGTTGAGTTACTGAGCTGACTCTTAGCGATGAGCCGCTCGCTAAAAAATTGTGACTCAGTAGCTCAGTTATAAATTTCAGCCATCTTACTGAGCGGCGAGTCGATGAGTGTGTCAGTACAAAGGCACATCAAATAGGCAGCCACAGCAAACTTTTGTTTTGAACTTTTTTCATATGTTATTTTCATTTGAATTGTCCAATTTTGAATTTTTTTGTGATAAGAATGCTTTTAGTGCAATTCAAGGTAGTTGATAAAATATTTTTGAAATTTTAGCCTTTAAAAGCAAAAACAAAATATACAGAGCTCAAATTTTTTTTTTTAATTTTTCTACAGCTGCTACCGATTGAATGTGCCTTGGTCAGCACTGAGAATCAAAGATAATCTGATACAAAGCTCTTTGTTTCGTGGACAGACACTCGCTAAGAAATGTCATTTGGGAGTTTTTTATTGCGTTTTTGGAGATTTTTCAGTTTTTTCGCCAACTTTGAGGTATGCAAACAGAATAAATGTAAACGCAATAGAAACAAGAATAAGAAATAAATATTTGAAATCAACATGATCACAATTATAAAATACGAGAAATTCAAATTTTGCTAAATTTTTCAATAACAGCTTTTAAACATGCATAAAACAAATAATTATAAAAATATATGTGATGAACTTGCGTGTTCACTTACAAATAAAGTTTTACGGAAACCTTTTTATAATAAAACTAAATATTTGCATGTAAATCACTAAAATACGAGTATTTAATTAAATTCTCCAGTTAAAGATTCCAACACGTATTTCGCCAAATAATAACATTAACTAGCTTTTTTAGCCAATTAAAAATGCTCTGATTCTAAGAGCCTTTTTGCGTGCCAGCCCATGATTGGGATTTGATTCCAGTCCAAAACCTATGAGGCAAAAGAGGGAAGTTGCATATCATATTATCTATGGTGAGAATAAAGAATGACAGAAAATTAGAACTAGGGCGAAAATGTTCCCTTTTGGGGCGTTATCACTTGTGCTGTCAGTTTAATTATTCAACATGCACCTCTCCACGATAACAGCCCTGCCGTAGTTGCACAGAGCGACACAATTATGAAATGAGTCGTAACTCAGTTGTGCTACCTCACTGAGCTGACTCACTTAATTGAGCAAGAGTCATTGAGTCAACTCGCTAAAATTAGCTGAGTTACCCACCCCTAGTAAATAGGTATGTGTAGTTGCAGGTTATTGTTTGTGTATGTTGAGCATGATGATTATGTGTTGTGCTGAATTGCTCCAATTTCCGAAAAAGGCTGTAGAAAACCAATTTGTTAATAATGTGTTGAGACGTTTTATTGTAGAAAAACGTTGGTTCCTTTCCAACGGCGACGAAGGACCATGAACAGAACTTTCGCAAATTCTATGGTCTCATGGACAGTCCGTTTTGAAATAAGAAGAAAAAAGGATTTCGTTTACATACGAAAATCAATTAGCATTTATTTGAATAAATTGAAGCTTATGTATATATATCACAAGAGAAATATGACAATCTGACTTTGAAAATATTACTTGCACTTGATGTCCGCTGTGTTGGCTGGCTGCTGGTGATCGAAAAGGAACGTTGGTCTCGCTCGGTTGCTGGTCCAAAAAGAAGTGGCCGCGCAAACTTTCTATTTTATCGCCGGACCGGCCGTTTTGTCTTAGCAAAACAGTCGGTTCGGCGAACAACAAAAGATATCCCGTTAAATCGGGTGACAAAGTATAGCCAATAATCAGCAATTCCGAAACCAGTATTTTGAGTGCTACCCAGCAGTAAATCAGACTGGGAGAAAGTTAAAAACTTCTTCTTTCTTTCATTGGCTCGATAACCGCCTATGCGATTTTGGCCGAGCTTAGCACAGCACGCCAGTTGGAAATACCAAGCGTACCCAAGTCCTTTACCGCCTGGTCTTTCCAACGCAGAGGAGGCCTCCTTTTTCCTCTGCTACCACCGGCGGGGACCGCGTCGAATACTTTCAGAGCTGGGGCACTTTCATCCATTCGAACGACATGACCAAGCCAGCGAAGCCGCTGGATCTTAATTCGCTGCACTATATCTATGTCGTTATAAAGCTCGTACAGCTCATCGTTCCATCTTCTACGGTATTCACCATCGCAAAGGCGTAAAGGCCCATAAATCTTTCGGAGAATCTTTCTCTCGAACACTCCCAGAGCCTTCTCATCAGACATCTTCATCGTCCATGCTTCTGCGCCATACATTAGGACGGGCATAATGAGAGACTTATAGAGCGTGATTTTTGTCCGTCGAGAGAGGACTTTACTGCTCAGTTGCCTACTCAGTCCGAAGTAGCACTTGTTGGCAAGAGTGATCCTCCTTTGGATTTCGAGGCTGACATTATTATTGATGTTAATGCTGGTTCCTAAGTAAACAAAGTCTTCTACTTTTTCAAAGTTATAACTGTCAACGGTGATGTTTGATCCCAGTCGTGAATGTGCCGACTGTTTATTTGATGACAGGAGATACTTCGTCTTACCCTCGTTCACCTCCAGACCCATTCGCTTTGCTTCTCTATCCAGTTTGGAGAAGGCAGAACTAACTGCGCGGTTTTTAAGGCCGATGATGTCAATGTCATCGGCGTACGCCAGCAGCTGCACACTCTTATAAAAGATAGTTCCTGACCGATTTAGTTCTGCGGCTCAAATTATCTTCTCCAGCATAAGGTTAAAAAAGTCACACGACAAAGAGTCACCCTGTCTGAAACCTCGTTTGGTATCAAACGGCTCGGAGAGGTCATTCCCAATCCTGACGGAGCTGGTGGTGTTGCTCAACGTCATTTTACATAGCCGTATAAGTTTTGCCGGGATACCAAATTCAGACATTGCGGCATAAAGGCAACTTCTTTTTGTGCTGTCGAAAGCGGATGTGAAGTCGACAAAAATGTGGTGGGTGTCGATTGTTTTTTTTGAGTCTTTTCCAAAATCTATATATATATATATATATAATCTAGAAACGTTGCCCAAAGCAATGGGCTTTTGCCAACGAAAAAGCTGTGCCCCCTACACAATACACCGATGTGTATAAGAAAAGGTGGAAAGTTCGGGTTCTTCGTGTGCTACAAAGGCACTTGCAGGAAGAAGCCCAGGGTCCCTCTTGCCGTCGGAACGTGGTTTCAACGTTTCTCCCGCGAAGCAGTGCATATGGAAGATTATTTGGATGAAGGGACTGCTACGTCATCTAGTACGATGTGCGACTAGTAGATTGGTGGTCCGGGAAAAATCTAACAGATAGACGAGAGCAAGTTTGGCAAAAGAAAATTCAACAAGGGTAAATTACCTTTACATTGATTAAGACTTGTAACATATTTTTATACTTTTTATTTTATATTTTAGGCAGGCGAGTAGAGGAGCACTGGGTGCTCGGGATGATTGAGGACGGAAGTGAAGATATACGTCTGGAAGTGTGTCCTGACAATGTAAGGTATTCCGATGTCCTTATACCTCTCATACAAAAGCATGTCGCGGAAGGGTCCATTGTCAGGACAGAATTTCAAACTATGGCTATATCCATGAAAAGGTAAACCATAGTGATCCAGAAAATCCATTCGTTGGGGAGGACAGGACTCACACACAACGAATTGAGTCACAGTGGCGAGTGGTCAAACGGTTTTTTTTATAAAGAAAATTATAGCCACCCCTCGAATTTTGCGGACATGTCAGTGGAGTATATGTGGCGCCGCTCCATCCTGAAAAAAAAGATGTAGTTACTTGTCTTATACAAGCTATTAAATACATATACACTTTAAAGTAAATTTTGAAGAGTATTTGATTTAATCGGAGTTTGTCCGGCCAGGGTTATTTTTTGAAGCGTAAGCGGCGCTTTTCACAAGAAAATCAATGTTTGTAGTGTAATAAATTGAAATTTTGGCCTGCGGCTCTTTTCACAAGAAAATCAACGTTTCGTAATAAATAGAAAATTTTTTTTTTACAAATTTTCGGCTGCGGCGCTCTTCACAACAAAATTAATGTTTCGTAATAAATCGAAATTCACGGTGGCGGCGCTTTTCACAAAAAAAAAATTTTCAAATAAATTGAAAATTTTTTATAAAAATCGTGTGATTTAAAATGTTTGCTGAGTAACTTTGACTCGATTTTTTATGGGAAAAGTTGAATTATTGCCCATTTTTAAAGGCATCCCTAGGGCCTCGCCGAGGGTCTAGAGAAACCAGTGAGGGCTTATTAAAAAGTTTATTCCTTCTCCTTTCTAACGGAATAATTGGGGGGGGTGCCACGCTGCCTCCTTCACCGCCCAACACCCCCTTTTTATGCGGCATTATACTAAACATTTCCCTAACGATCTCTGGACCCGACGATGCCTTGGCGACATTCACAGGGAGTAGATTTCCAAATTTGTCGACTCCGGATCTGTGAATGCCGTCCTGGGAACTCAACCTCCACCTGTAGCAGTTAAAGAGCTCCAGTTGCCTCGTGAGTCCCGCGTTACTCTGGCTCAACTTAGATCTGGATATTGTAGCAGGTTAAACTCCTACCTATCCAGAATCAACCCCGACACCACAACCTTTGCCCGACATGTGATGAGTCCCCGCCCGACACCAACCACCTATTCACATGCCCGGCCAAACCTACTCAACTTTTTTCCCACGGCTACAACAAATGTGACTAATTTTCTAACATTCGCACAAGTGAACGCAAAAGCTTATCTACTTTGTTTGATAACCACTACCCGTCTTGTAGGGATACAGCTATCAAGAAAAACAAAATTACAACAAATAACACCATTAAATGCTAGAATGGATGCAAACTTTGATTTTGTTAAATAAATTCTTATGTCGAAGAAGTTGTTGGCTATAACTAGAGTGAATGAAGAAGTACAATATGTTCTGCAGTATAACCACAGAAACAGAAACGCCAACGAATCCCGAATCGGTTGCGTGAACGCAGTGATTCGTCATTCAAGATTTAAATAGCGTAACAAGCGATCTAGTTGGCGTGGAAACGCCGTGTAAAAGAAAGCTTTTTTCTGGGACGGTATACCGGTGGTCTTCACTTGCTTTCAATCTCGCTTTCTTTCTGCTTTCTGTCGTAGCAAGCGAGACTGAGATTTGTGCTCTGGGTGTTTTGATAGCATACTTATACTTTGAACACTTAGACGACTGCCCTTCACGACGAAGCGATAGCCAAATTTTCTGGTCTGCAAATGTCGTCTTGAAGCCAGCTTCTTAAACATTTTGAAGACGTCAACTACGTATAAACAGCTAATTTATTATTGCCACATTAAAATATTTCACCACTAAAATACTAAAATATTTTGTTCAAATTAAAATTTTTGGTGCCAGAAATAAGTAAAAAGGACAATTCATTTGTTTCAAATGATCGAGTGTTATTACATTTAAAATATCAGACCTATTTTTGCTTTTGTTGGTAAAATAACGTAAGATTTGTTAAAGCTTTAAACAATTTTCATTTCACATTTAAATGACAGCACTACAGCTGCTCATATTCGTCGGCGAAATTAGAAATGTTTTTAATTTGGCGACAACGACAACTGCAATCCTGCTGCCGTGAAGTCGTGCTGTTGTCTAAATAAATGTGCCTTTAAGAACGCGTTTATTTAAATATTTGACAGATTCTGCCTGTTGCTTGCTGTCTTCAAAGTGTTCAAAGCATTATTCATTTGCAACATATCGTCAACTAAAAAGGTTCGTGTGCTGCATACTCGTCAAAATCCTAACTCACTCATATTGTGGGTATAAATTTATTAATGTAAAAATATCAATAACACGACACTGGATTTTATCTATATAACTTATCATAAGGCTCTTTTGTGCTATAAGAGCCTATGGTAAATGATGTTGCCACAAGAAAGATGGTACGAAATGCGATAATGGCTGTGAAACTACAAAGAATACAGCTGAAAGCACGTGAGTACTTGCTTAAAGTGTGTATTTGCGTCTGTAGCTGCCACTTTTTCGATACATGTGTAATTCTGTATGTCTGTCAAACTCACATTAATTTATATTTAATGAAATAAATAAATGCGATTTATTTAAAAAAAAAAAACACGATTCGAAATTGACAGTTGATTATGAGTGTGCGTCAGACGAAAATCGAAACCGTTCTATTTCGTATGTACGTGTATCTGCTAAATACAGAAGCAAATCTAATTTGTGTTTACACGATATGTTTGCTTTTAAAAATGGAAAAAAATTACGTGTACATATGCAAATACATATCGTGTAAGAACACCTTTACAGATCGGTTTGTGAGACAAAAAATAGTTTCTACTTCTTGCTGGCTTCACGTGCGACATCTCGCTTGTTTGGAGAAGTAAGCGAGAAAAGAAAGCAGGTGAAGCGCGCCCGTAATAAACTAAAATATGAGTTTGGAACGCTACAATCGATGTTTCAGAAACAGTTTGCTATCGTTTGCATTTTTATAACTTGCGGTCTTCACCTGCTTTCAATGCTCGCTTACTTCTGAAAGCAAGCGACATGTCGCACGTGAAGACCGCAATAAGTTGAAAGTATGCTTCGTCTCGCAAACCGATCGGTAAGCGAGCGCTCGCCTGCTTTCAACTGTCATTTTTGTAGTTTGACAGCCATTTTCGCATTTCGTAGCATCTTTCATTGTGGCAACATCGTTTATCATTGGCTCTTCGAGCTTAAGAAAGGCTTTTAATAAGCTATATTGATAAAATCGAGTGTCGCGTTACTGATCTTTGTAAATTAATTAATTTATACCGACAATATGAGTGGGATTGGAGTTTGAATAGCACGCAGGACACGAACCCTCTTGCTCTTCGACATGTTGCAAATGAAAAAGTATGCTTTCAAAATGCCCAGTGAACAAATTTCTCTCTCGCTTGCGACGACAAGAAGCAGAAAGCAAGCGACAATTGGAAGCAGGTGAAGACCGCCCGTAAGTATCTTAGCTGAAAAGTTGTTTTAAAGCCATCGCAATGGGCGCGTTCTAAGACACAACTGTTGCTCAACAGATGAGTGTGTGTCTTAGAAACGCATAGTTGAGTAGAGCCGCTCAGCTCAACAGTTGCCTATTTGACGCCATTTTTTCCATCATAAAATTTTTTCGCTACATGAACTCAACATGTTGAGTCAGCCTAAACAGCTGATCGCACATAGTCGTGCCTTCATAAACAAAATGCAACGCCGCTTTGTTCGGTGGCAGCTACAAACTTATTTTTTCAATTTCGCATTATTTATAACATAAAGTAACTAAAATATTTGAATTAATCCTTCTTTATTTATTATTATGATGTGTGACTTAAATTATAACTTTTTCATGATTAAAACGATGAGCGATATATTTTACGCACTGGCGGCTTAAGTAGCGTTGCATTAGAACTCAACGGCTAAACTGTTTCATTGTAGTGCACATATAAATAAAATAAAACAAAAATTTAAAATGCATGGTGTTGGGGCTAGGAGCGTTTTCCTTGGCCCTTTTATGCAAAGAAATAACAAAGTGTTATGTACAACGTACTTCAATTAAATTTATTATAAAATAATAAGTAGTAGGAAAGTACAAGTAAATTTCTAATGACCGGTGGTGCCTGGTTGAGCGACGAAATGTTAATGATAACCTGTGAAATGTATTAGTAATAACTATACCAATAGCTCTCACGATGAATACGAAAATTAGCGGCAGTTGGGTGGCGTGATTTAACTGCAGCCGGCACTAAGTGGTGGTGTGATGTTTGTCGTGCCGAAAATCCATTTTTTATTCACGCACTTTTACGTATGCTCTCGATTAGCGGTACCGTACAAACCATTGATGATAATTTCTACACATTTCAAGTGCAGTGTTAGCAGCGACCCAACTGGCGCTGCTGCTTCGTTGGCAAGGTAGGCAGCGACCCAAAGGGTACTGCTACTGCGATGAGCGAGTTTTGTGTTTAACACGTTAAACGCTCTTGTGCATCAACATCCACCCCCCCTGGGAAGCGATGCTTTACAGTTTCTTCTTGGTGACTTTCAACTGGCAATTTTGCTACCCTTGTAATAGCTCGTTTGTGAGTACCTTCAGGGGTTTTACCGATAACTACCCGTACCTTGCCATCAGAGCCTTCAATGGTCTCTATGATGCGTCACATCGGCCATTTGAATGGTGGGTTGTTATCTTCACACAGCAATACCATGTCGTTTCTTTTTAGGTTTGGTGTTGATGACTTCCACTTCTTACGACACTGCAATTCTTGTAGATAGCCCTTACTCCATCGGTACCAAAATTGCTGTAGAATCCACTGCATCACTTGATACCGCTTAAGTGTCCCAGTGTTTAAGGATGCTAGCGCTGGCTCAGGAAACGATGTGAGAGATCGGCCTATGACTAGATGTGCAGGTGTTAATGAACGAAGGTCATCTGGTGAAGTAGACATAGGCATGAGAGGTCTACTGTTGACCATTGCTTCAGCCTGGCAACATATGGTGTGCAGCTCGTCGAATGTGAGAATGTGGGCGCCAATCGCCCTTCGAATATAATGCTTGGCTTGCTTGACTGCACTCTCCCATAAACCGCCAAAGTGTGGCGATCTGGGACGTATGAATTTCCATACGTTGACCATTGCTTCAGCCTGGCAACATATGGTGTGCAGCTCGTCGAATGTGAGAATGTGGGCGCCAATCGCCCTTCGAATATAATGCTTGGCTTGCTTGACTGCACTCTCCCATAAACCGCCAAAGTGTGGCGATCTGGGACGTATGAATTTCCACTCAATGCCCTCCTTGCAGCATGCCCCTATCACGTTATCTGCGTGTTGTTGTGATAGGTGCAGTTTCAAGAGGTCACGCAGCTCTCGATTTGCACCGACAAAGTTTGTGGCGTTGTCCGAATATACGATACGACATTTGCCACGGCGAGAGATAAAGCGTTTTAGAGCGGCGATGAAAGCGTCTGTTGTGAGGTCTGGAACCAGCTCAAAGTGGACTGCTTTGGTGCTGAAACATATAAAAATGGCTATATAAGTCTTAATGGGAGCTCTACCTCTGATTTGTTGGGTGATAAGGAGAGGGCCACAGTAATCCAAGCCGGTTTTCTCAAATGCTGGCGATGGCACCACTCTGTCTCTTGGCAAGTCTCCCATCAGTTGTTGTGTCAAAACGGGCCGGAAACGGTAGCAGATGATGCATTTATGGAGTACATGCTTGATTGTGTTTCTTGCACTCATGATCCAAAATCTTTCTCGGAGAATGCTGAGCAAGGTCTGACTACCAACGTGAAGATGATGCCGATGAAAATGCATGATAATGGTGTGAACGAAGGGGTGCGATTTCAACAGTGAACATTGTTTTGATCGTGACGAAGTTTCTTGGATACCAACTCAAGTAGTTCAGCTAGTAACAATGCGGCACACAATTCCAATCAAGGCAGGCTTACCTTCTTCGTGGGAGCGATGCGAGACCTTGCACACAAAAGTGCTGAATTTGATCCCGATGCTAAGTATATCGATGCCCCATATGCCTTTGTGCTGGCATCTGCAAACGCATGGATATGAGAATCAAAGTCAAAAGGTACTAACCTTGGCACACGAATATTTTCGAGAAGTGGCAGCTTTGCGCAGAATGACTCCCAGTGGGTGTATACACAAGGAGGTACACTTTCATCCCAATTCAAACGAAGCTTCCATAATTGTTGCAATAAAATCTTACAGGTGACAATTATTGGGTTGAGCAATCCCAGTGGATCGAAGAATCTAGCAATATGAGAGAGAATCGTTCTCTTGCTCACCTTAGATGATGGTGGGGATGGTTTGTAACGAAACAAAAAACTGTCTTTCGATGGGGACCACATAAGCCCTAGTGCCTTAATGTAGTCAATGTCATCAAGCTGTATAACGTCTTCACGATCTGCTTCCGGTATGTCTGCAAAGATGTGGGTGTGGTTTGATGCGAACTTCCTTAATGGAAATCCTCCTCTGTTGAGTATTTCGACCACCTGCTTCTTGATTTCAATGACTTCTTGAATGGTAGCAGCACCTGTCATCAGGTTGTCTACATAAAAATCATTGTGGATGGCTCTAGCGCCGATTGGATGCGATGCCATGTGTTCGCATGCCAGTTGCTGCAAGCACTTTGTGGCTAAATATGACGCACACGCCATACCGTATGTCCCGGTTTGGGGCTGGTATGTGGTGATACGATCGGTTATCTTGTCACGCCACAGAATGCATTGCCATTGTGCGTCTTGCTGGTCCACCAAGATTTGTCGATACATCTTTGTGACGTCCGCCATCAGCACAAAGACATGCATTCTAAATCTAATAAGAATCGAAAACAAATCTTCTTGCACAATCGGTCCAACTCGAAGAATGTCGTTGAGTGATTTGCCGTTGGATGTGCGGCACGACGCATCGAACACGACGCGAAGTTTGGTGGTGCTGCTATCCAACTTCAGGACTGCGTGGTGCGGTATGTAGTTAACGAAACTGCCAGGGTGAGGTATGCGAATCATGTGCTGAAGCTGGGTGTATTCTTTCATGAAAGAATGGTACTCTCGCTCAAGATCCTTGTTGCGACGAAGTTTGATTTCGATGGACACTAATCGTTTTTGTGCTATTTCATAAGAGCTGCCCAATGATTGTGGTGATTCCTTGAAGGGCAATCGCACGATGAACTTATTGGTAATGGGGCATCTCCTTGTCGTCTCTTCGAAGAACCTTTCGCACTCAATTTCATCAAAGGTTCGATTTGGTGGTGTTTGGTGCGGATTATGCTCGAGGTGCCAAAATTTTTCAAGAATCTGGTCAAGTGGAGGCTCCAATGTGAGTGACGAAGCTTCCGGAATCGTTGAGTCAAGTGAGATTTGCGATGACCATGAGTTAGCCAGAATACAGTCGGTGCCTACTGATGTATTGTATGATGCGACCAATGACGCTGAAGATAGAAGTGGTGGGGCTGTAACTGCTCCGGCGACCACCCACCCAACCTTGGTTTTTTGAAGGACAGGTAGGTTATCACCCAACTTGATTTGTCCGACCAACAACAAGTCATAAAAAATTCTCGCTCCCAACAGAAGATCAATTGGGCCTGGTTTATTAAAATTATCGTCAGCCAGGTTGATGTTCTTTGGTATGTTCCATGCGATGATGTCTAATGGTGTACGCGGTTGACATGTCGTTATTGCGTGCATGATGACTGCATCTATTGTTGATGAATATGCTGAGTGTTGAGCTCGTATCTCTACCTTGCATAAAAACTGCGACTTTGAGCCACTTAATCCTATTCCACTTATTTCCAATGAAACCTTTTTCCAATGGACGCGAAGTAACTGAGCCAAGCGCTCGGTTATGAAATGCAACTGCGACGCTGAATCAAGCAGTGCTCGAGCGAAGATCGTTGTACCCGATTTACTGCGAAGCTGAATAATGGCTGTGGCAAGCAAAACCTCTTGGCTGTAGTCACAAACCTGAAGCACTGTTGGTGTCGAAGTTGCTTTAATGGTGGTCGATGACGTCAAAGGCGGTGGTGATGATGGTGAATTGGTTGTGGTTGGGAGCGAGCGGTGCAGTAACGTGTGGTGACTCACCCGACAAATTTGACATCTATGTGTGGATGGACAATCCTTCGATGAATTATTTGGACCCAAACAGTTCAAGCACAGATTTTTCTTCTTTGCGACATCATAGCGCTGCATTGGAGACAGCTTCATGAAGACGGAGCATTTGAAGGCATTATGACTAATGAGGCCTTCACACAACTTGCATTTCGGTTGATTGGTGGTGATGAACGACAACTGCTGTGGTGTTTGACGACACTTGGGTTGCGGCGACGATGTTTGTTCTGATGGCTTATGCAATGATTTGGTGGAAGTAGCGATGTGCTCGATGATATCGATGAGTTGGCAGCGACGTTCCAAAAAGGCAGCAAGATCCTCCCATGTTGGAAGTATGAGAGATGATTGGTGTGACTGTTGGTCCCACTTCGCAGCAATCTCCTCCTCCCATTTCAATTGAGTTTTATGGTCAAGTTTTGACACTACCAGTGAAGCAGTAGCCCATTACCAATTTGGGTGGATATTGCCATCTATTGCATGGCACGCATGTTAGCATTTATAATGTCGACAAAGTTACGGAGATTGGCTACGGTTGGGGTGAGGATACGTTGAGTGTCGTAGACGTGCTGAAGATGAGGCTGGAATATGTACCGCTTATGGTCGAAGCGTGATTCTAGCAACTGCAATGCTTTCTTATAATTTGCATTGGTCCCCTCTAATGATTGAATGAGGGTAGCTGCGCACCCTGACAGCCTTGAACGCAGATATTGAAATTTTTCAATATCCAAGAGATCTGGATTTTTGTCGACAAGAACCAAAAAGAGATTTCAAAACTCCAGTCACTCACGATAGCAACCATCAAATGTCGATAGTTTTAATTTCGGCAAATTAATTTTGTGTCGCGATAACGAAGTGGTGTGTTGTTGTGAAATGTGAGTGCTACTCAGCTGCATATCAGAGGAATTTGTACGCAGAACTGACAGCCTTTCACTGTACAGCGCCTTAACCTTGCAATAGCTTTCGTCCATGGGCAGGCGCTGCTCCTCATCCAGCTGGGTTTCATCCAAAATCTCCAACTGCGTCTGTAGCTCCTCAAACGCATTGTAGTAGCGCTCGATTAACCCTAGTTTCGCCTCGATGTGTGCGGCTGATAATGCGTTAAATTGAGCAGGCGACATTTCGAGAGCGTTCAGGCGATTAAAAAGCGACAATCGTTGACTCTTTTTTACGCGAACTTCAAAAGATTCGCGGTACAGAGGAGTTTGCACCCCTGTATTTTCTTGCTCGATGTCCGACATGTTAACTTACTAACCGATTTAAATCAATAACGAAAAAAAAATTAATAAATTGAAAATGATGATCAAAAATATTAGGAATCTTGTGAGCCGGGCTTATCCGGCTCGAAGGACCATTTATGTTGGGGCTAGGAGCGTTTTCCTTGTCCCTTTTATGCATAGAAATAACAAAGTGTTATGTACAACGTAATTCAATTAAATTTATTCTAAAATAATAAGTAGTAGGAAAATACAAGTAAATTTCTAATGACCGGTGGTGCCTGGTTGAGCGACGAAATGTTAATGATAACCTGTGAAATGTATTAGTAATAACTATACCAATAGCTCTCACGATGAATACGAAAATTAGCGGCAGTGGGGTGGCGTGATTTAACTGCAGCCGGCACTAAGTGGTGGTGTGATGTTTGTCGTGCCGAAAATCCATTTTTTATGCACGCACTTTTACGTATGCTCTCGATTAGCGGTACCGTACAAAGCATTGATGATAATTTCTACACATTTCAAGTGCAGTGTTAGCAGCGACCCAACTGGCGCTGCTGCTTCGTTGGCAAGGTAGTCAGCGACCCAAAGGGTACTGCTACTGCGATGAGCGAGTTTTGTGTTTAACACGTTAAACGCTCTTGTGCATCAACACATGGTATGCAGACTTCCGCTACAACAACAACAACAACACACCGGCGTAGTCCAGGGAGGAGAAATGGTCATTTTTCAAACGGCTACAATAAATGTGACTAATTTTCTAACATTCGCACAAGTGAACGCAAAAGCTTATCTACTTTGTTTGATAACCACTACCCGTCTTGTAGGGATACAGCTATCAAGAAAAACCAAATTAAAACAAATAATACAATTAAATGCTAGAATCGATGCAAACTTTGAGTTTGTTAAATACATTCTTATGTCGAAGAAGTTGTTGGCTATAACTAGTGTTTAGGCCAATAAGCCAAAAATTCAAATAAACCACCATTAAACGACCCAACCTAATGTGCAGCGGTCACACTTATTCACGGCTCTCATGTTTTTTTTTTTTTTTACGAGGAGGAAGCATCGAAAGCCTAACCGTCACCGGTTTGTCAGTGTGGGTATTTAACCCGATCTAAACCTCCTACTGTCTGAGTACCATTCCCCCGGTACTACCGTCAAGTATTTCGTCGGGAGATGGTTTGAGCTTACGCTCAACGTTCGTGAAAGTCCGGATAACGTTTGTAGCAAGTTGCGTCAACTTGAACCACCCTCTGTACTGTTGCTTGTTTCATCTTCGTGGGGATTTAAATTGCCCCTTTTTGCTTTCAAGCATTTTTTTTTTTTTTTTTTTTTTAATTATTATTGCTTCTACTGGGTTTCGGAACGGGTTGACTTATGTGGACAAATTTCTAGTTTTCCTTCCTGCCTTTTATCTTGCAAGTTTGACACTATTGTATAAACCTTATGCCCTTCAATCATACACGTCGGTCGGAACGGACGGGGTTCCGAGCCGCTCAGTTTTTCTTTTGTCTTCCTCTTGTCTTGTTTTTTATGCTTTCTGATATTTCAACTATTATACGAGTACATAATGTTTTTCATAAAATTTAACGTTCATTAGTTACCTTGCCCGCCGGTCGGAACGGACGAGGTTCCGAGCCGCTCGGTTATTCTGTTGACTTCATCTCTTCTGGTGTTTCATAGTTTCGGCTTGTTTAACTGCTTTGCAGCGGTCGGAACGGACTGGGATCCGAGACGCCTACTTACTTGGTTCGCTTTTTTCTGCTTTGTATGAACCTTACTGAAAAACATTAATTTAAGCCAAAAGTTTAACTGCATTTATACATATACTATATACATCTATATATATATATTCAAACATCTCGAAAGTAGTTTATTGTGCACTAACCTTTCTTGGTAGCCGGAAAGGACGAGATTCCGGGCCACCCGGCCGATTCAATCCGTCTTGAGCTGTACGTTGAGATCCGTATTTAGAGCCACACTGCTTAGATGCTACTGTCACCGAACTTTTTGATGCAAGCAGTCGGAACGGACTAGATTCCGAGCCGCCACTTCGACGAGTCCATCGATCGGTAAGAAACTATGTATTTCTGCGGAGTCGTTCCGCCTGACGTTGATATTATAATACTTGCCATGTTGCAGACGGCGGACCAGTTTTTGTCGATTCGAGCATTATATCAATCAAGTTTTCTACTTTAGCCAGTCTCCTCACCTGTGAGTTTAGGTAATTTCTTTTTTCTTCAAAATATGTGCAGGCAAAAAAGCAGTGTTCAGCATCTTGGATATCATCGCCTGCGCAGAGAGTGCAGTACGGATCATCATCGATCTTGAATCTATAAAAGTAGGATTTAAAACAGCCATGCCCCGTAAGCATTTGGGTTAACTGGAAGTTTACTTCTCCATGTTTCCTGCTTAACCATTTTTCTACTGAAGGTATGAGACGGTGTGTCCAGCGACCTTTATCTGTCTGGTCCCAACGGCATTGCCACTGTTGCCAGCAGATCTTGATTTCTTCTTCGCGATTCTTCTTCGCCAGAATATCTATCACGGCTCTCATGTAGTTGTGTGTGTGTGTAGATGAGCACACACATAAGTTTACACACACGTACAAATTAACACTTTCACTCAATTTCTTCCGTTAATATTTTCCCGCCGGATAAACATTTTCTCGTTAATTTTCCCCTGACTATTATTGTCCGACGGTTCGGACACAAACCCGTTTTACTTCTGCTAACACTTCTTTTTGACCGAGTTCAAGTGAAAACATCGAGCTACCAGCCTCATCCAGGTAACATAATCTTTGTGAAATATTATCTATTAAAAAACTCTTTTAAATACACACAAACACATATATTATAACGAAAAACTAAACCATTGCGTTTTTCTTTTATTTTTCTTGTACAATCACCCCGAATAAAACCCTGGTAAACCTGAGCTTACAAGCAAAGATTACCCGCGGTTTTACATGGTCCTTTCTTCGCCGAGAAGAATTGAAATTTTTACACTTCACCGCAGAAAGATCAACCAGCTTTTATCACCGAAATACCGTCCACAAAGATCATAAAGTACATCGTTTGCGCACCAGCTAATCGCCACAACAGCAACATTTTTGATTAAACACAATCATCACGATCAACGATTCACTCTTTGGATTTGTTCTCAACACAACACCATCACTTTTGATCAACCACAACGCAACACTTAGCACAACACTTGCGACACCACCTGCCACAGGACACCAGCACACAGAGTTTTCTTAATTGCCACATAATTGGTGCATTTTATTTTATTAAATCACTTGTGCAATACTAGTGCCAACAATCACAGTGCAACGCATCACATCACTACATTACAGTGGATATACGAGCGTACATAACCTTCACAATAATTTAATCACGGAAGCTGTCGTAAATTTACTCCACATTTTAATTTGGGAACAATTCCTCTTTTTTAAATAAATACACATTTTTTATTTATCCAAGTGCCCACTTCATTGCGAAGCGAATGCAATTTTTTTCATTTTATAACACTGCACATTAATAAGGTACATAACCTATTTTTTAGTCTTTTGGTTGTTTTGTTTAACCAAGTAGCATTTACGCTTATTCACTTTTATACACACACAAACTCGTATATCATAGTGTACATTCTTAATTGTTTTACGTTGATGCGTTGCACACTCGATTGACATTTTGCTCGTATAGCCATATATTCGTATGGTATTAGAGACGGTGTGGAAAACACGTTGCACATTATATTCAAACGTTGCACATCACATTGCCACTTTGCACAAACACACTGCTTTAGGCAACGTTTTTTTGTATTTAGAGTTGCATAAACTTGAAGAATTTATACGTTGCACAGTATACAAACGCGTTGCATATTATTGTACTATAAAAGCCGTTTTTTCACGTTGATAGGCTGCACAGTACACTATCAACATACTACGTTTTTATATTCCACGACATTTATAGCACCGATACACATATTTGTTACCACAGTTGGGTGGCGAGCACTTCTTAGAATTGTACACATACTCTGCAAGCAAACAATATACATAAGTACATAAAAATAATCAATTTGAATAAAGAGTTGAAAATATATTATAAATATAAACAACCTCATATCTTTTAACTTTGTTGGTTCACTCTCTCGAAATATACAAGCGATATCGAATATCAGCTTCGTTGACAGGCTTGTGCCGATTTTGGTTTTGAAAATTTGCTACAGAATAAATTCTAATACAATTTAATAAAGCTTCCATACTAGGTAATAGTTATTTAAAAGAAAAATGGAAGCATTCATACGTCTAGCAGAATCGATAATTGAATTCGACGCAGATTTTAGTAGCACATCCGCCTCAGATCAAAATAAACATGGTCTTGCCATTCAGCAAGAGGAGTTAAAAGCTCTCTGGGAGAAGACCAAACTTGGACACGACAATCTGAGTAATGAGGAGAGGTTGTCCCAAGCAGACAATCAGGCAATTCGAAAGAAATACAAAATTTCCTTTGCCAGCTATATAAAATGTATGTCTGCAATAGCCTCTCAATTGGCGTCGCTTGGAAAAACAGAAAAGGATGAAAAAGATCTCCTCTCTCTTCCGGTACATGAACACAATATCCACCTTCCTCCGTGTGATACGGACGTGTTCAAAGGAGATTATGAGTCGTGGCCGTCTTTCCGTGATATGTTCACGGCTATATACATCCTAAACAAGCGCCTCACTCCGGTTAAGAAACTATTTCACCTCAACCATAAGACTCAAGGAGAGGCCAAAGATATCGTGAGAAAGTGTCCACTCACCAATGAAGGCTTCCAAACTGCCTGGAAAAATCTGTATGAGAGATACGAAAATACTCGTAAATACACAACTGAAATTACTTTTTAATTTACATTCGATAGAAAAAAAGTGTGGTAGCTCGATTAAACGGTTGCAGTGAGATATTAATAATTGCCTATCGTCCCTATCCAGTCATCAGATTGACATTTCGAATTGGGATGCAATTGTAATTTACCTTTGCTCAACGAAATTACCCGAAAGTACGCTGGCTCTATGGGAACAGACCATAGACCACAAAAATGATATACCGAAGTGGGAAGAAATGGACCGGTTCCTGTCAAATAGGTTTCAAACATTAGAAACCTTAACAGGGCTAAAAGATTCCAAAGTTGTCAGAGCACCAAGGCCTCAAATACAACGACAGGCGGCTGATGTCCGTCTGATGGCGCTTACCAGTCAAGCATGACCACTTCCACATATAAAATGTGCAAATCCAATGAGCACAAATTACGCAGCTGTTCACGATTTCTAAGGCTGACACCAGCTGACAGAATCGAATTCTTGAAGAAGAACAACGGTTGCCTGAATTGTCTAAGCTTTGGACATACGGTGTCAAGATGCACCAGCGCATTCAATTGCAATACGTGTCACTCGCGACATAACACGCTCCTTCATTTACAGACAATTCAGCCAAAGGCACCGCCTCGCCGAACCCCTTCAGACGATATGCCGTCAACATCTAAGCAAGCTCTAGCATGGCGAGATTCTTCAAAAGCAAAAACTGGCGACAACCAAAATATACAGTCATGCCATGCAAACACAAATACAGGCGTATTGCTGGGAACAGCTCGCGTACATATACACCTGAACGGCACAGTTTTTTTCACCACGCGCTCTTATTGATTCTGGGTCTGAATGTTCGTTCATAACAGAAAGACTCAACCGATGGCAAAAGCTCAAAGCCCTGCACCAAGTTTTTTGTAAAAGATGGAAGGCAGAATATCTAGTAGAAATGCAAAAACGCATCAAATGGAAGCATCCACAAGACAACTTGCAGGTAGGAGATTTTGTTGTCATAGAGGAGGACAATCTATCACCGAATGAATGAAGACTGGGACGAATCTTAAAACCACACCCAGGCTCCGACAATAAAGTGAGAGTAGCAGAGGTACTGACCGAAAAATGCACAATCACCCGACCAATTGCAAAATTAGTCCTACTTCCGCCCTACAGAGAAGGCAACGAGAACGAGGCAACCTCCCAGTAGGTCACCACTTATCGCCCTAACTCACCTACCGCATAATCCCACTTCCACAACAGCTATACAAAAAAATGTCCATCAATCCACTTCTTAACCCTTATAGGATTCCACCTCAAGAATCGCAAATATTATAGGAATCGAATTCATACATTTTTCATCATTCCACTTCGTAACCCCTATAATATGCCACATCTGGTATCGCGAATAGTGTAGAAATCGTACTTTCCATCCACTGGCCATTCACATAACAATATATGTCTGTATGTGTGTACATATGTTGTATACAATTTCATAGCTGATTACCAACGAGGGATGCATTAACATCTACTAAGGGAGTAAATGTACATAAGTATATATGTACCTTAGGAAAAAGTACTAAATGGAGATGAAAGTAATATCCTCAAATTTCGAGATGTAGGTTTCGTCTTAATAACCATTATGCATACATGAGTACTATAAAAGAACCTTTAACGTTATTAAAAAAGGGACATGCAGAAAATTTTGACGTTGCACTATCCAAATTCATCTAAAAATATTTGTCTTTGTTGAAGCAAAAACTTTAATTTATTGCTAACAAGTTCATAATTTAACTACATACATTATAATATTAAATAACTTGCTGAATTTAAGGCCTGAGCACTGCTAAGTTTCGTCTATCTGCATATTACTCTAAAACTGCGAAGTTTTTGCTAAGCTGATATATTACGTACTATTAAATTTAGATTTATTATTTCAGTCGGTTTCGTAAAGATCTTTTTTCCGCAATGTACTTTGCAAAATATAGTTCTCATTATAGCTTACTTGGAGTGGTGGTATAAGTGCGGAGGCCACCATTCGACATTCAACTTTTTAAACGCAGAGATAATTTTTAAAACCAATTACTAATGAGAAACAATTTTAACGTGCTAATATTATAAAAAGCAAAATTGTTTTTAACCTTAATTTTAATATAGTTTTCAAAAACTGTTTGGCACAGCCAACTCTCGCTAGTTTGGAGTATTTTACCATATAGGGATAAGGATAAAATGCGCCACATTCATCCATACAAACGTAAATGAAAAGCTACAATTTTAATTATATGTATAACTGCAAAACCAAGTAGCAGAAATCTTTAGAGTAACATATAAACGCAGATATTCGCAAAAGAACTTGTAACTTTTCAACATTTTTCATTTTCATCGCTCGTGGTTTAATGAAGAGCAGAAAACAGGGAGACAATTTGATTCCTATGCACACAAGAAATTAGCGTTTAATAAATCTTATTGAATTATGCATCATATGTGTATGTGTGTGTATATCATATCGATATCGATATCTGATTGGAAGGTGTCATATTTAGCAATGATTTGCAAAACGCTTTATTGAGTCAGAGTATTCTGTCACGTTCCCTGCACACATACATACATACATACATACAAACGTAAGGCCTGCCAATATAATAACTACACAATTTGTTGAAACTTATGTATGTTGGTCCTTTAGGCATGTTGTAACTATTCATTTCTTTCAACATATTTTCGTAAATATAGAACACGTGTTAAGAATAAACTTTGCTACACAACATACACTTACACTTTTTGCGAAACTATATGTACATATGTATGCGGATATGTATGTATGCACCTACTCATCTACAACAAACAAATTACTTTAAAAAAATCGCATATAATGTGAAATAGTGTGGATGTGAAACACGTTTGGTTTTCTTTTTTTTTTTTTTAAGACAATATGTTTACCTCGCGTAGATATATGTATGTACATTTTTGGGAGAAAATGAAATGCAATTGGGGCAACGAGTTCTGGTTTTGAATGCAATGTATTCACAAAACTCGCCTTTCGTTTGCATTAAGAAAACCACTCTGGATGATGCATACATGCATATACATACATATGTATGTACATATTTTTAACACAAAAGATGTTTTCGACAAATGTGCACAAAAGCCGGCAGGAACTTGATATTTGAGAGTTAAAATACATATTAAAATTACTTTAGAATATCTTAAAACTGATACACAAATATTAGTATCGAAGCCAAAGTCAAAAAAAGTACAGATACACACAAATTAAACTGATGGTATGCAAAAATATGCAATATAAATATATATACATATGTATGTATACAGCGGCGGATCCAGAATTTTTATTTGGGGGGGGCTTTTGTGAAGAATTTCGTTTCTCAAAATTTTTTTTTATAATATTGTATTACTTTTGGTACTTGCTGATATTTGAATTTGAATTACGTAGAGCGCTTTGCGCTCAGCACACTCTATAAGTTACTCCGTTAACTGCTTCGTGTCTGCTACTCTTCCTTTTAATTTTCGCAACTCTACACCTTTTCCAATAGTACGGCAGAAAGCATCAAATGTACTTCAGAACAGTTAACTGTACTTCAGAAACACTAAAATATATTTCAGAATAGATTTTATACATTCTGAAGTACATTTTACAGTTTCTGAAGTGCATTTTACAATTTCTGAAGTATAATGTAGAGTTTATGAAGTATATTTTACAGACCAGTGCAATTGACTATTCTGAAATTAATTTATCGTTTTGTAAAGTACAATTGACTAATCTGAAATATATGTATTTTAGTGTTTCTGAAGTACAATTAACTGTTCTGAAGTACATTTGATGCTTTCTGACGTACTATTGGAAAAGGTGTAGATATATATTTTTAATTCGGGAAATCGACTTGACGGACGAGTGTATGTGCGAAAAATAAAATGTGCAATTTTTAATTCTTTTGATATTTAAATTCATCAAGATACCAATTCAGTGCAGTTGTTATACATCATGAAAAGAAACTTGTTCTTCTACTTCAGTCCAGAAACTTCGGAGAAAGTTAATGCAAAGAAACAGTGCAAAAAGGTTAGTACGTTCTTTTTCGTTCTTCTTTAAAATTGCCAAATTATTTAAGAATCATTGCATGTAGGATAATGGAGACGACGACAATTCTTGCGAAATACTACCCAATATAGCATGCTCACAAGACACCACGTCTTATTCTTCATTAACTCCTGCAAATCCAGCAACATCATTGGAAGATTCCGGAAATTCTAAAGGTACACCAGAATCACTGTTGACTAAGGATATCGTAAATGAAGCAGGTTCTTCTGTTTGTTCTTCGCATGCTGAAAAGTCAGTCAGGATAGATGCGGTAGTTTCAAAATTTGATATTGGAGAATTGCGAGTCAGAAACCGGAAAATATTTTGGTAAGTGTAAAGAGTACTTTCTTATGAACAGCAATAGTTAAGATCATATATTAAATGGTAGTATTGTTATTTTATATTTTCAGACAGCTGAAAGGATATTAGAAATCGTTGATAACGTATGGAAACCCTCCGCAACATTTGAATTCCCGAAATCAGGATCAAGAAATTTGAAATTCCAATACAGTTGGTTAGCACGTTTCAATTGGTTAGCATATTCTACGCAAGATGATGGTGCTTATTGTATGTATTGCGTTGCGTACGGCATCGAACATGGCGGCAAAAAAGCGACTGCTTTGGGAAAATTGGTGAAACAACCATTCAGTAATTGGAAAAAAGCACTGGAAGAATTTCAAAATCACGCGCAACTTGCGTATCATAAAAAATGCGTGCTTGATATTGAAAATTTACGTGACATTGCGAGCGGAATTAGGAAATCTATCGATATTCAACTTGATACACAAAAAGAAAAATCGAAAAACGATGCTATGAAAAGATTAAAACCTATTGTCAAAGCAATCATATTGTGTGGCCAGCAGGGAATAGCACTTCGTGGGCACAGGGACGACGGACGACTAATCACAGAATCAAACACATCACAGAAGCAATCAAGCGATTCAGCATCTAATGAAGGAAATTTTCGAGCAATCTTACGATACCGTGCTGAAGTAGATGATGATTTGAATCAACATTTGACCTCTTCTGCTCAAAACGCAATGTATACTAGCAAAACAATCCAGAATGAAATTATTGACATTTGTCATAATTTGACAACAAGACGCATCGTCAACAACGTTAATGAATCTCACGGATTTTCCATATTAGCTGATGGTACAACAGACATTGCTGGGATAGATCAGTTTGCAATTTGCGTTCGGTACTTTGATCAATCGTCAAATCTTAGAGAAGATTTTCTAGCATTTGTTCCCGTGACAGAAGTTACTGGTGAAGGATTAGCAAGAACGATAATTGATTACCTTCTGAAAATTGGTGTCGACTGCTCTTTTTGGTATGGACAAGGATATGATGGAGCTCCAGCAATGAGTGGTGAATTTCATGGAGCACAGGCATATGTGAAATCGAGCTTTCCATTAGTAATATACGTACACTGCGCGGCACATAGCTTGAACCTAGCAATCAATTCTGCTTGCGATGTTATTGGCATTAGAAACGCGCTAGCAACGATTGGAACACTTCACAACTTCTTCCGCTGGCCCAAAAGATTGGAAGTATTGAAAAGTAAAATAGGCGCAATGGAAAATGAAAGTCGGAAGCAGAGGCTTAAATCTGTATGCCCGACAAGATGGGCTGAAAGCCACGAAGCCGTATCAACATATATTGAATTACATCCGCTTATAGTTGCAGCTTTAGAGGAAATAATAACATGGAAAGATGCAGAAACTTCATCCACAGCGTCCCAGCTTTTGACTGCAATTTCTGCTGCAGAATTTCAAATTTCTAGCTTCATTATGCAGTCGGTACATGCAGTGGTTTTACCTCTCAGCCGGCAATTACAATCACCCAATGAAGATCTCACAGAAGCAATGAGATTAGCAGATGACGCGTTAAAAGAGTTCGAAGAAATGCGGCACAAAGCAGGAAAAAATTTTCATTTGATTTTCGAAAACGTTGAACAATTATGCACTGATCTAGGTACAGAAATCAAGGTTCCGCGATACAGTAGACGACAAATGAACCGCTTCAATTTGGAAACAAGCGACGCTGAGACTTACTATCGCGTTGCTTTCTACATTCCCTTCCTCGATACATATATCGCTCATTTAAAAAGCCG
The DNA here is from genome assembly GCA_963971545.1 of Philophylla caesio. NCBI lineage: Eukaryota > Metazoa > Arthropoda > Insecta > Diptera > Tephritidae > Philophylla > Philophylla caesio. The sequence goes on from OZ020604.1 coordinate 103,613,511, forward strand.
ATTTCTTGACCACAAATCAGTTTTAAACAATTTTGGTGTTTTGTTTCCAAAGTACGATTTTGATGCAAAAAAAACTGAAGATCTATTTATATTTTATGAAAAAGTAATAGATTGTTCGAAGCAAAACTTTCTTGCGGAAGTAAAGATGTGGAAACAGCGAACTTCAGGCAAAAATTTCCGAAACGCTCTTGAAGCATTACAAGTCATTAACAAAAACTCTTTTGGAAATGTCTTCAAGATCCTACGTATATTAGCACTTTTGCCCGTTTCAATCGCAACACCTGAGCGAAGTTTTTCATCTTTGAAAAGAATTAAAACCTACTTGCGGAATACAACAGGTCAAGAAAGGCTCAACGGTCTAGCTTCTATGAATATCCACAGAGATATCGATTTGTCAGTTGACGAAGTCTTAGAAGAATTTTTCAAAAGACCAAGGAAAATATAATGTTAAATCCTTACCTTATGATGATTTTGGAAGTGTGTTGGATATATCTCAATAATTTGCGTATAAATAAGAATAAATACTGTAATTTGAAATAAATAAATGAAAAATAAATAAATAAACAAGTTACAGCATTCATTTGTTTACACCATAGGCCAATTTAAAATAAAAATCCCTCTCATCAGACCTATATTTTTATCGACCTACTCTTCTCATATTTGGGGGGGGGGGGGGGGGTTTTAACACCCAAACCCCCCCCCCCCCGTGGATCCGCCACTGTATGTATATGTATCTGATATAAATATATATACATATGTATATTTTTTGTTTGAATTGCCAGACTTACATACATACACATAAATACTATGTAAATGTGAGGAAATAAGCGAAAACATAAAACGTGAATTTTAATTTATAAGAAATAGTCTAATATTTCAATTAAAAAAAAGGAAGTTCGAATATTTCTGGCCTAATTCTTCGAATTGTGCAGCTAACCATGCACAATGCAATTTCTATTGAACATAAGTAATTTACAGATACATTACTTAAAAATAAGGCATAGGTAAAGCTGTAGAAATTCTGGATTGGGCTTGGGCTAGGAACCAAATTTACATTGAACTTAAGCTCATACATCACACTTCGCTTCGTCACGTACGAGTACCATATACATACATATGTGGGTGAGTTTGTGAAAACATATTTTAAATTCTACATCTTGTACATATGTATAAGCAATATTGGTGTAGGTAAACACGGCAAAGATTACCTGCAGGTCCTTCATCAAATAAACAATTGTGCGTTGGTTCGGTTTCCCACTGACTGTCGTTTGTCTACCGCACAGCTCTACATAGTCCTGTGGAAGTGATGGTGGTTAACAGGTTATCAGAAAATACCTAAATAAATACAATGGAAATTTATAACATACATTTTAATGAATATTTCTCGCCTGCAAGTTGTCTGCTTGAATGATGTGCGGTATAAAATGTAAATGTCTCCCAGCAGCTCTGGCATACGAGACGAATACACTGCCAATCCCTTAATAGTGCCGACATTTTCATTGCGCAACACGTTGCCATGTGCCCTTGCATATGTGTTGACCGACCACTTCAAGAAAAACTCCGATTCCTACCATATGCATGCCTTCAGAATACCAGGGTACCGAATGGGTAACAGCCAGAGGAAAACGGGATTGGAGTTGTAATTAATGTCCGTCTTAACATATGTGGTCCTGCAATAATTTTCACATCGATCGCCTTCAGGTATCCGAAATCACTAAACCCACCAAGAACATACCAAATTATAACGTGTCGATTTGCTCTCTTCAGAATACTTACCAAAAACGTTTACAACTTTTTGAGCGCGTTGTAAATTGAATCGAAGTCCAATTTCCGTCAGGGTGCCACACATTACAATATGCAGTTACATATACCAATGCTCTCCGCATGTGCATGTGTATGTTGGTGGGCATACTGGTGGAAGGTATTTTGCATTAGCATTTACATACCTGAACTGTAAACCACACGTTGTTTCGTTTCTCCGTGAATGAAAATGACAGCCTTTCACGGAAGTCAGCAAAGTCTCCACACATGTCGATGGTCTATCGATTGTAAATAATCGAATAGACTTCTTATGAGTATTTTGACCTGTGGCCACTTAACGAGTACTCGTCATGAATTAAGTATTTTTCGATACCCCAATTGATGTACATATACAGGTACATACTTATTGCATTCAAATATTAATAAGACTTCTTATAAAATAAAGTTTTTTTTTATATGCTCAAACATTTTTATTATAATATATATTTATAAGCATTTTGGAGGTTTCGAATACACTCCATGAGTACCTCGTACGAAATTTAATCGAATTTACATCAAAATTTTTTTCTGTTTTTTACAACTAATTTTCATCGTAGTCGTTCTGGTGAAAAATACTCGCTACGGTCGACGATAGTGCATGATGCTATTCAGGTATCATTTGTGCTAGACGGTACTTTTCTATCCTTACTAAAAACTATTTTTCTTTACCAGAACCGATGTTAACAAGTACATCATGGTATCGACACTAACAGAGGGGGCGCCATCTGTGGTTTTCATTGACAAACTTTGTTTGTTGAGTACGTCCACTGGCTTCTCAACTTTTCTGGGCGGCCAAACTGTTGAATTATGTCTCAAACAAAAATAAAACACTGCTGAACTTAATATGCAATGCAACAAAACAAGAGATTTGAAGATCAGCATATTTGAAAATAATCAAACCACACTTCTTAGAATTGTACACATACTCTGCAAGCAAACAATATACATAAGTACATACAAATAATCAATTTGAATAAAGAGTTGAAAATATATTATAAATATAAACAACCTCATATCTTTTAACTTTGTTGGTTCACTCTCTCGAAATATACAAGCGATATCGTTGACAGGCTTGTGCCGATTTTGGTTTTGAAAATTTGCTACAGAATAAATTCTAATACAATTTAATAAAGCTTCCATACTAGGTAATAGTTATTTAAAAGAAAAATGGAAGCATTCATACGTCTAGCAGAATCGATAATTGAATTCGACGCAGATTTTAGCAGCACATCCGCCTCAGATCAAAATAAACATGGGCTTGCCATTCAGCAAGAGAAGTTAAAAGCTCTCTGGGAGAAGACCAAACTTGGACACGACAATCTGAGTAATGCGGAGGGGTTGTCCAAAGCAGACAATCAGGCAATTCGGAAGAAATACAAAATTTCCTTTGCCATCTATATAAAAGTATGTCTGCAATAGCCTCTCAATTGGAGGCGAACACAATATCCACCTTCCTCCGTGTGATACGGACGTGTTCAAAGGAGATTATGAGTCGTGGCCGTCTTTCCGTGATATGTTTACGGCTATATACATCCTGAACAAGCGCCTCACTCCGGTTGAGAAACTATTTCACCTCAACCATAAGACTCAAGGAGAGGCCAAAGATATCGTGAGAAAGTGTCCACTCACCAATGAAGGCTTCCAAACTGCCTGGAAAAATCTGTATGAGAGATACGAAAATACTCGTAAATACACAACTGAAATTACTTTTTAATTTACATTCGATATAAAATAAGTGTGGTAGCTCGATTAAACGGTTGCAGTGAGATATTAATAATTGCCTATCGTCCCTATCCAGTCATCAGATTGACATTTCGAATTGGGATACAGTTGTAATTTACCTTTGCTGAACGAAATTACCCGAAAGTACGCTGGCTCTATGGGAACAGACCATAGACCACAAAAATGATATGCCGAAGTGGGAAGAAATAGACCGGTTCCTGTCAAATAGGTTTCAAACATTAGAAACCTTAACAGGGCTAAAAGATTCCAAAGTTGTCAGAGCACCAAGGCCTCAAATACAACGACAGGCAGCTGATGTCCATCTGATGGCGCTTACCAGTCAAGCACGACCACTTCCACATATAAAATGTGCAAGTCCAATGAGCACAAATTACGCAGCTGTTCACGATTTCTAAGGCTGACACCAGCTGACAGAATCGAATTCTTGAAGAAGAACAACGGTTGCCTGAATTGTCTAAGCTTTGGACATACGGTGTCAAGATGCACTAGCGCATTCAATTGCAATACGTGTCACTCGCGACATAACACGCTCCTTCATTTACAGACAATTCAGCCAAAGGCACCGCCTCGCCGAACCCCTTCAGACGATATGCCGTCAACATCTAAGCAAGCTCTAGCATGGCGAGATTCTTCAAAAGCAAAAACTGGCGACAACCAAAATATACAGTCATGCCATGCAAACACAAATACAGGCGTATTGCTGGGAACAGCTCGCGTACATATACACCTGAACGGCACAGTTTTTTTCACCACGCGCTCTTATTGATTCTGGGTCTGAATGTTCGTTCATAACAGAAAGACTCAACCGATGGCAAAAGCTCAAAGCCCTGCACCAAGTTTTTTGTAAAAGATGGAAGGCAGAATATCTAGTAGAAATGCAAAAACGCATCAAATGGAAGCATCCACAAGACAACTTGCAGGTAGGAGATTTTGTTGTCATAGAGGAGGACAATCTATCACCGAATGAATGAAGACTGGGACGAATTTTAAAACCACACCCAGGCTCCGACAATAAAGTGAGAGTAGCAGAGGTACTGACCGAAAAGGGCACAATCACCTGACCAATTGCAAAATTAGTGCTACTTCCGCCCTACAGAGAAGGCAACGAGAACGAGGCAACCTCCCAGTAGGTCACCACTTATCGCCCTAACTCACCTACCGCATAATCCCACTTCCACAACAGCCATAAAAAAAAAATTTCCATCATTCCACTTCTTAACCCTTATAGGATTCCCCCTCAAGAATCGCAAATATTATAGGAATCGAACCCATACATTTTTCATCATTCCACTTCGTAACCCCTATAATATGCCACATCTGGTATCGCGAATAGTGTAGAAATCGTACTTTCCATCCACTGGCCATTCACATAACAATATATGTGCGTATGTGTGTACATATGTATGTTGTATAGAATTTCATAGCTGATTACCAATGGGGTCCCTACAACGAGGGATGCATTAACATCTACCCAGGGAGTAAATGTATATAAGTATATATGTACCTTAGGAAAAACTACTAAATCGAGATTAAAGTAATCCTCAAATTGCGAGATGTAGGTTTCGTCTTAATAACCATTATGCATACATGAGTACTATAAAAGAACCTTTAACGTTATTAAAAAAGGAACATGCAGAAAATGTTGACGCTGCACTATCCAAATTCATCTAAAAATATTTGTCTTTGTTGAAACAAAAACTTTAATTTATTGCTAACAAGTTCATAATTTAACTACATACATTATAATATTAAATAAACTGCTGAATTTAGTGCCTGAGCACTGCTAAGTTTCGTCTATCTGCATATTACTCTAAAACTGCGAAGTTTTTGCTAAGCTGATATATTACGTACTATTAATTTTAGATTTATTATTTCAGTCGGTTTCGTAAAGATCTTTGTCCGCAATGTACTTTGCAAAATATAGCTTACTTGGAGTGGTGGTATAAGTGCGGAGGCCACCATTCGACATTCAACTTTTTAAACGCAGAGATAATTTTTAAGACCAATTACTAATGAGAAACAATTTTAACGTGCTAATATTATAAAAAGCAAAATTGTTTTTAACCTTAATTTTAATATAGTTTTCAAAAACTGTTTGGCACAGCCAACTCTCGCTAGTTTGGAGTATTTTACCATATAGGGATAAGGATAAAATGCGCCACATTCATCCATACAAACGTAAATGAAAAGCTACAATTTTAATTATATGTATAACTGCAAAACCAAGTAGCAGAAATCTTTAGAGTAACATATAAACGCAGATATTCGCAAAAGAACTTGTAACTTTTCAACATTTTTCATTTTCATCGCTCGTGGTTTAATGAAGAGCAGAAAACAGGGAGACAATTTGATTCCTATGCACACAAGAAATTAGCGTTTAATAAATCTTATTGAATTATGCATCATATGTGTATGTGTGTGTATATCATAGGTTATCGATATCTGATTGGAAGGTGGCATATTTAGCAATGATTTGCAAAACGCTTTATTGAGTCAGAGTATTCTGTCACGTTCTCTGCAGACATACATACATACATACATACAAACGTAAGCCCTGCCAATATAATAACTACACAATTTGTTGAAACTTATGTATTTATGTGGGTCCTTTAGGCATGTTGTAACTATTCATTTCTTTCAACATATTTTCGTAAATATAGAACACGTGTTAAGAATAAACTTTGCTACACAACATACACTTACACTTTTTGCGAAACTATACATATGCGGATATGTATGTATGCACCTACTCATCTACAACAAACCAATTACTTTAAAAAAATCGCATATAATGTGAAATAGTGTGGATGTGAAACACGTTTGGTTTTCTTTTTTTTTTTTAAGACAAATGTTTACCTCGCGTAGATATATGTACTTTTTTGGGAGAAAATGAAATGCAATTGGGGCAACGAGTTCTGGTTTTGAATGCAATGTATTCACAAAACTCGCCCTTCGTTTGCATTAAGAAAACCACTCTGGACGATGCATACATGCATATATGTATGTATTTTTAACACAAAACCCTTCACTCTGCGCTATCCTGCTGTTAGATGTTCTCGACAAATGTGCACAAAAGCCGGCAGGAACTTGATATTTGAGAGTTAAAATACATATTAAAATTACTTTAGAATATCTTAAAACTGATACTTCCACAAATATAAGTATCGAAGCCAAAGTCAAAAAAAGTACACATACACACAAAGGAAACTGATGGTATGCAATAATATGCAAAACAGGATAGAAGTTCTGATATAAATATATATACATATGTATATTGTTTGTTTGAATTGCCAGACATACATACACATAAATACTATGTAAATGTGAGGAAATAAGCGAAAACATAAAACGTGAATTTTAATTTATGTAGGATGCCGATTATTGAAAGTCTTTTAATTAAAGTTTTATTATGTATTTATTTAAAATATACTTATGTATGTACTTATACAAAACTATTCACTTATGACGGTAGGCAGGCAAACTCTCGCGGTAACGGTCGACAAAGAACTGTATAAAACTGTTCACTAACGTCGTACTGGTCAGCCATCGTTTGGCAAGCGTTCGTTGGGTTCGGTCAGTTAGGGTTGTCGATACGAAAGGACTAATGTCGGTGTTGTCGTCTTCCCCTAGTAGAACCAAATCCCACATTCGGCCCTCCTGACTCGTCATTCAACCCGAATGACGGCACGCTCGGTGATTCGGACGTTGGATTCCATTTCTTCATATACTCGGCCACCATTGTTGTACTGCCAGGACCTTCGTGGTCCCCCACTTTCCGCACTTCATATCTGTCATGATTCAAAACTTTAATGATCTTATATGGGCCCAAGAATTTCCGCCTCAGCTTGAGTCCGGTGCCGTACTGCGTTCGCTTAATGGCTACTAGCTCGTTCACTTGATACTTCACGACCTCCTTCCGATTTTTGTTGAACGATCGACGATTCTCTTGCTGAATTTTGCGAATGTTCTCCTGCGCTTCCTTTCGTATCTCCTCTCGCTTTGATAAAACTGCTTAACTCCGAATTCGCTTTGACTGCTCGTTCACCCTCAACTAGGCACACCGCCAACGGCAACACCAACAGTTCGACGCAACAACTTCGACTGCACAACAATGTCGAGTTTAAACGCAGGTTCAACTTTCTGCTCTGCCACTGCAGACGCACAACTTCGACTGCACAACAATGTCGAGTTCAAACGCTGCTTCAACTTTCTACTCTGCCACTGCAGACGCACAACTTCGACTGCACAACAATGCAAGAGTGGTGCTGCCCGAGCACACGTCCCAAGGGTAGAGCACTTTTAGAGGCCCTGGCAAGCCTCGATGTCGCACTTCTAAACACCGGCACCGAACATACCTTTAGTCGAAACGGGTTTGGGTCAATAATCGACCTGACCTTCGCAAGCGCCACATTATACAGATCAGTGGACTGGAAGATAAGTTCTCGCTTTACACAAAGCGATCATTATGCAATTACCTGCACGATTAATAGAAACAGAAGTACCCCAAACAAATTCCAACAAACCAGCATAGCTCGAGGTTGGAAAGCGCGCACTCTGGACCCGGACCTATTCATTGCAATGCTGCCAGCTCGTCAATACAATGGATCCGCAAATAGTATGGCCAAAGAGATCATGGCCGACATAAGTACCGCATGCGACGCATCAATGGCTAGAAAAGTCTTAAAAGGACATCATAAACCCGCTTATTGGTGGACATATGAGATCGGAGAGTTAAGGAAGCTATGCTTAAAAGCAAGGCGAAAATACCAACGCGCAAGGGGCAACCCTTGCTTCCCTCAATACAGAGAAGCCTATAAAAGTGCACGCGACGATTTAAAAAAAGCTATCAAATGCAGCAAGCGAAGATGTTTTTTGGAACTATGCGACGACGCAGATCGAAACCCCTGGGGCACAGCATACAAAATTGTTACCAAAAAGCTAAAAAGCAATGTTATGTCGCCGAGAAGCGCTAGGGATTTGAAAGTGGCTGTTGATACCTTGTTTCCTCCCCAACGGCGCTTAGTTTCAAATATGAATTGGGGGGTACAGTGCTCTTTCGAGCCCTTTCAATCGGATGAGGTTTTACTGGCCGTTAATAAACTAGAAGATAAAGAAGGTGTTTTCCCACAAGTCTGGAAAATACAGAAATTGATCTTAATCCCTAAGCCGGGTAAACCACTAGATGATCCTTCTAGTCTTAGGCCTATATGCTTGCTAGACTCAGCAGGCAAAGTCCTGGAGCACATGATCTCAAAGCGATTAGAGCTTGAAGTTCAAGAAAGGGAAGGTATCTCGGCAAACCAGTTTGGCTTTAGAAAGGGGAAATCTACAATTGATGCCGTATCAAGAGTGGTTGACATAGCAAGAGAGGCAATTAGTGGCACCCGATGGCTAGGAGGAGAGAAAGAGTATAGCCTTGTCGTAACGCTTGACGTCAAAAACGCCTTTAACACCGCTAGCTGGGCGAAAATTCTCGACAGACTAGAACAGATTGGTGTTTCTTACTATCTTCGCAGAATAGTTCGCAGTTACTTTAGTAATCGTATGCTACTGTACGAAACGGAAGAGGGCAGGAAACACACGGAGGTCACCGGTGGCGTCCCACAGGGATCCGTTCTAGGCCCAATGCTTTGGAATATCATGTATGATGGAGTTCTGCGAGTAAAATTGCCCGAAGGTTCAAGCATAACTGGTTTTGCGGACGATATCGCGATAGTAGTCACCGCAAAGCATCTCAGTGACATAAAAGTTAAGGCGGACATATCAGTCAGCATAATAAAAGAATGGCTAAAAGCGTCCGGTCTGCGTCTTGCAGACCATAAGACAGAAGCAATAGTTATTTCTAGTAGGAAAAAGCCGGAAGAAGTGGTTGTAAATGTTGGAGGGCACATAGTGAATACCAAGTCCTCCATTAAATACCTAGGAGTGATTCTAGACAAGAGGTTGACCTTCAAAGCACATTTGGAATATGCAAGGAACAAAGCAGTGGCAACAGTCACGGCTTTATCGAGAATAATGCTGAACACTCGAGGTCCTAAGCAGAAGCGGCGGCAACTTCTAGCCAGCGTTGTAACTAGCCAAATCCTATATGGAGCCCCCATCTGGGCAAGCGCAATGGAATGCCCTTCTTTTTGTCGGGGATTAAATTCAACGTACCGCCTGTGCGCTCTCAGAGTATGTAGTGCTTTTAGAACGGTGTCAGACGAGGCAGCTCTTGTCATCTCCAGCATGCCACCCGTTTATCTACTGGCCAAAGAAGCGGCTGAACTCTGGGCTGGTCCACGCCCAACAAAAGAAAGCGACAGAAAGCTGGCAAGGGAGAGCTATATAGCTGAATGGCAAAACCACTGGGATAATGCATCGAAAGGGCGCTGGACACATAGATGTATCCAAAGACTTGATACTTGGATAAAAAGAAAACATGGTGAAGTAGATTTTTACCTATGCCAATTTCTAAGTGGGCACGGGTGCTTCAAGTCATATTTATACAAGTTTAAGCACGATGTCGACCCCTACTGCGACGATTGCGGAGACGGTGTTGATGAAGATGTTTACCACGTATTCTTCGAATGCCCAAGGTTCATCCTGCAAAGAGATAAATTGAAAGCTGCGGTGGGCGAAAACTTTTCACCACCTTCGGTAGTAAACTGCATGCTTAAAGGAGAAAAGGAATGGACGGCAATAAGCGACATAATTGCCTCGATTTTGAAGCAGCTTAGAATATTAGAGCTGCAGCGGCGTCGCAGTGGAAATTAACCGTTTCTAAACAAAATAAAGAACTGCAAACATTAAGCTCGAAATCTCGTCTACCCCGACAGCTCAAGAAACCAGCGAACGATGCTCGGAACCCCGTCCGTTCCGACATCCTTCAAAATGTGAAGCTCACTATCAGGCTGCTCGGAATCTCGTCCATTCCGACAGCCCCAGATAAACCAGGGAAGGTGCTGCTCGGAACCTCGTCCGTTCCGACAGCTCTTAGAAAACGTGAGTGTCTTACTATTAAACAGTTATATAGACGTGGGATGCAGATATAAATAAATGCCACCTAGTGCACATCGGGCGAAAAGTACACCAAAAAAAAATTTTGGGAGAAAACTACACCCAAGTAGTCGTCAAACTGGTGCCCCTGGATCTTCAAACAGGTCTGAAGAGACAGCGGCGTTCGAACCATTAAGCTCGGAATCTCGTCCATTCCGACAGCTCAAGAAAACAGCGTATGATGCTCGGAACCTCGTCCGTTCCGACATCCCTCACTACCAGGCTGCTCGGAATCTTGTTTATTCCGACAGCCCCCAGATTACCCAGGGAAGTTGCTGCTTGGAACCTCGTCCGTTCCGACGGCCTCCTTTAGCAGTAGCGAAAAATGGAAGAAAGCTTGTGAGGCAATAGCAGAAGAAATGAAGAGGTTGATAACTCTCAACCGACAAAAGCGTAGCAGCGGCGACTAACCGCCTTTCCCCCCCATGATGTAATGCTTGACGGCAGTCCCATGGGGAGCGGAATTTCGACGAAAACAGGTTCATCCTGGTTTCAAAGGGCCACTTGAGGGTAGTGCGCTACCACAACGTCCCTGAAAAAAAAAAAAAAAAAAAAAAACAACAATGTCGAGTTCAAACGCAACTTCAACTTTGTGCTCTGCAACTGTAGACGCACAAGTTCGCTAAGAATCTTATAAGATTTCAGCCACCACGCTCAACGCATTTCTGCAAGTATTGCCTTGCTTCTGTCGAACTCCTCAGACTCACAGCTACCACCAGACTTCTGCTTATGTTCTCGCTGCTTTGCTTGCGCAGCTCTGCTGACGTCGTGAGAACTTGCCGTTAATGCGCCAACGCTGATTTAGCCGTTACCAACGCCACGAATACCGTTTTTCAGTACAGACTGCGTAACGGTTTCTTCGGAATTTTCCGATTTTCTTCTTGAGCTTTTGATAACTTGGCCTTTCCGCCTTCGATGCACTGCGTTATTGCGCATGCACTTTACACACACATATAAGCTTGCGCACTGCTTTTCTGCGTAGCCGATTAAACGTGTGATTTAACCGTTACCGGTGCCTTGCCTCCGCCACGAAAACGTTTTTCTTTTCTTTTGTACAGAATGCACAATAACTGCTTTTACAAAGTCTCGTTAGTTTTCCGATTTTATGTTTTAAGAGTTTTAATTTTACCGCCTTTGATGCACTACGGTGTTGCGAACTTTACACACATACGTACATGTGTATGTAAGCTTTCGCACTGTTTTTTATTATCTTTATTTTAACGCAACACTTTGTGGATAATCACCACTTCTGTTACCACTTTTGTAGGATGCCGATTATTGAAAGTCTTTTAATTAAAGTTTTATTATGTATTTATTTAAAATATACTTATGTATGTACTTATACAAAACTATTCACTTATGGCGGTAGGCAGGCAAACACTCGCGGTAACGGTCGACAAAGAACTGTATAAAACTGTTCACTAACGTCGTACTGGTTAGCCATCGTTGGGTTCGGTCAGTTAGGGTTGCCGATACGAAAGGACTAATGTCGGTGTTGTCGTCTTCCCCTACTAGAACCAAATCCCACATTTATAAGAAATTGTTTAATATTTCAATTAAAAAAAAGGAAGTTCGAATATTTCTGTTCATTCATAACAGTAAGACTCAAACGAAGAATCAACCTGCCATCAACAAGAATGCATGCCCAAGTGTCAGGCATCGCAAAATAGAGTTGTGGTCACCAGTTGACCCACACTTTCGATTAAATGCCACTGTGCTTGTATTAGCACAACTAACTGGAAATCTCCCAACTACACCAATTAGCGCCTTAACTCAACAAGCTTTTCCAGACTTAGTTTTTGCGGATAAAAGGTTCTTTGTTAATGAACCAGTGGACCTTGTGCTTGGGGGAGACATTTATCCCGAAATTATTTTAAGCGGTTTGAAGAAGAATGTACTTAGTACACTTCTCGCTCAGGAAATAGTGTTCGGTTGGATATTAACAGGTCCATAACAAGTCCAACTAACAATATAGCCTCATATTTCAGTGAAGTTGCACTGGATAAGCAACTCACCTCTTTCTGGAAAGTAGAGGACTTACCGAAAAGCCGAAGCAAAAGCGAAGAGGATAAATATTGTGGGACGCTATACAAAACTACGACCCTAAGACACGATTCTGAAAAGAACATAGTGGCCTTACCCTTTAAACAGGATTTCCTAGTAAATACCTGCCTGGGACCATCACTAAAAAGGGCCTGCTCGCAATTCTATCGGAATGAGACGCGACTTGTCAAGAATCCAGATCTGCAAAAGGAATAAAATAGGGTGTTAACGGAATACGAGTCTTTGGGACATATGGCAAAAGTGAATCAAATTATACCTGCAGATTCCTCCGATCACTACTTCCTGCCGCATCATGCTGTCATCAAGGCAGAGAGCAGCTCAACGAAACGAAGACCACCCGGTTCAATGCCTCAAGTCCAACGGCTAATGGCATAAGCCTCAACGATGTGCTCCTACCAGCGCCAGTGCTACAGGCAGATCTTCCTATTATAATACTGCGTTGGAGATTATACAAATTCGTTTTCAATACCGACATAGAGAAGATGTACCGCCAAATACTGGTACATGGCAAATATACGAAGTATCAGCGCATAGTTTTTCGCGCAAAGTCAACCGAACCAATCAGCCTTTTCGAGCTAAAGACTGTCACTTTCGGTATAAATTGTGCTCCATACCTCGCGATAGGGACACTTTTACAACTAGCTGATGATACAGAAAGCGCCTTTCCCATAGCCTCTAACATTTTAAAAAAGTACATGTACGTTGACGATGTACTGGCAGGAGGACATAGTATCGTCTCTGCAATAAAAGCCAGAAATGAAATAAAACACGTATTGCAGTCAGCCGGTTTTCCATTACGGAAATGGACTGCCAATTGTGAAGATCTCCGAAAAGATATTCCAAAAATCGATCTACTTTCTGAAGATTTTTTGGAATTCGAAGAAACGAGCGCAGTAAAGGCTCTGGGCATACGATGGAATGCCCGCACGGACTTATTTTACTTTATGACGAGGCCATTGGAAGGGGGTACCACCGTTACAAAAGGAACGATCCTCTCGGCCATCGCCAAATTAATCGATCCTCAAGGCTGGCTCGCTCCTATCATAATTGTTGCCAAAATGCTGATGCAGCATATTTGGCTTGAAAAAACTGACTGTGATGAAACAGTAACCCCGACCACTCTCGATCGATGGAATAATTTCATAAATCAATACCAAGAAATTAATAACATTCGAATACCTCGTTGGGTACACTATTCCCCAATGAATGAAGTCGAATTGCACGGTTTCTGTGACGCATCAGAAAAAGCGTATGGTGCGGCAGTATATCTGCATGTTAGGCACCAGTCAAAAGTCGAAGTAAATCTACTATTAGCAAAAACTAGGGTAGCTCCGGTGAAGACTATCTCGTTACCACGATTGGAACTTTGCGGCGCCGTGCTGTTAGCATAAATCATTGAATCAGTGACAGAAAGTCTTTACTTGGGACATTTCAAGGTACACCTGTGGCCAGACTCCACAATCGTTCTCGCATGGATACGTAAGACACCTTGCTCGTGGTCGACTTTCGTCGCCCATAGAATAACAAAAATCGTTGAAAAAGTTGGAACTAAAAACTGGTCACATGTGGACTCAGCATCAAACCAAGCTGACTTGACAAGCAGAGGACTTCCAGCATATGAACTAGTCAACAATTGTTTGTGGTGGCAAGGCTCTTCTTGGCTACAAGAAGATAGCTCCAATTGGCCCACACAAAACTCAGACTACAAGACGCAAATTGAAGAAAAAAGGGTTCAAGCACATGCAGTTACAATAGATAAACAGAATTTCAGCGACCTACTTGATCGATTTTCAGTTTTACCGAGGGCTTTGCGGGTTATCTCGTATATTATGAGATTTTGCCAAAGAACTCACTCAACAACGAAATCGTCTTTCCAAGCAAAGTCTTGCCTAATCTCAGCAAATGAAATTAAAGCAACGACTCAACGCTTGATACAGCTTTCCCAAATACAACACTTTGGTGAAGAGTATAAGAGTCTTAGTTCAGGTGGATCGATCAACGAAAAAAGCGAAATTCTGCCCCTAAACCCATTCATTGATGAATCGAAAGTTATAAGGGCTGGTGGTCGTCTAGGGGCGTCTCTGGATTTGGCCTACAATGAGCGCCATCCCATTATACTGTCATATAACTGCAGATTGTACCGTCTCATCGTCCAGTTTATCCACAAAGTATCTTTGCACGGAGAAAACAAGCTGATGTTGCGCATCATCCGTACCCAATACTGGATTCCGAGGGTAAAGAATATGATACGCTCAGTCATCCACAACTACAAGATCTGCACCATCCACAAAAAACGGACGCAAACTCAGCTTATGGGAATCCTGCCCCAGGAACGCACCACCTATTCTCGGGCATTTACAAACAGCGGAGTGGATTTCGCAGGACCATTTGACATCAAAAGCTATCGCGGGAGAGGATGTCGAATCTCAAAAGGTTATGTCTGCTTATTTGTATGCTTCGTAACTAAAGCCATACACCTTGAAGCCACTACTGACCTGAGTACAGCCTCGTTTCTGGGAGCCTTTGCCCGGTTTACAGCCAGACGAGGTTGCCCACAACATATGTATTCCGACAACGGCACTAATTTTGTCGGAGCTTCTCGATCTTTACGATCCGAAGCTACAGCTTTCATGATTGAGGCGCGTAACAACACCTTGTCTAGGTACGCGCATCAATTGACTTCGTGGTATTTCATCCCCGCTGCACCGCCACATGGGCGGACTCTGGGAGGCGGGAGTGAAAAGTTTTAAGAGCCATTTTTATAAGATAGCATCGAACTACAAATACACCTTCGAAGAATTTATGACTCTTTTATGTAGAGTTAAGTCATGTCTCAACACTCGTCCAATAAGTCCCTCTTCAAATAACCCATCTGACCTGGAGCCGCTTACCCCAGGCCACTTCTTAATTGGTGGGCACTTATTAGCTACACCAGAGCCAGATATTAATGAGAACCCTGCATCCATAATAAACCGATGGCAAAAGCTCAAAGCCCTGCACCAATTTTTTTGTAAAAGATGGAAGGCAGAATATCTAGTAGAAATGCAAAAACGCATCAAATGGAAGCATCCACAAGACAACTTGCAGGTAGGAGATTTTGTTGTCATAAAGGAGGACAATCTATAACCGAATGAATGGAGACTGGGACGAATCTTAAAACCACACCCAGGCTCCGACAATAAAGTGAGAGTAGAAGAGGTACTGACCGAAAAGGGCACAATCACCTGACCAATTGCAAAATTAGTGCTACTTCCGCCCTACAGAGAAGGCAACGAGAACGAGGCAACCTCCCAGTAGGTCACCACTTATCGCCCTAACTCACCTACCGCATAATCCCACTTCCACAACAGCCATAAAAAAAAAATTTCCATCATTCCACTTCTTAACCCTTATAGGGTTCCCCCTCAAGAATCGCAAATATTATAGGAATCGAACCCATACATTTTTCATCATTCCACTTCGTAACCCCTATAATATGCCACATCTGGTATCGCGAATAGTGTAGAAATCGTACTTTCCATCCACTGGCCATTCACATAACAATATATGTGCGTATGTGTGTACATATGTATGTTGTATAGAATTTCATAGCTGATTACCAATGGGGTCCCTACAACGAGGGATGCATTAACATCTACCCAGGGAGTAAATGTATATAAGTATATATGTACCTTAGGAAAAACTACTAAATCGAGATAAAAGTAATCCTCAAATTGCGAGATGTAGGTTTCGTCTTAATAACCATTATGCATACATGAGTACTATAAAAGAACCTTTAACGTTATTAAAAAAGGAACATGCAGAAAATGTTGACGCTGCACTATCCAAATTCATCTAAAAATATTTGTCTTTGTTGAAACAAAAACTTTAATTTATTGCTAACAAGTTCATAATTTAACTACATACATTATAATATTAAATAACTTGCTGAATTTAGTGCCTGAGCACTGCTAAGTTTCGTCTATCTGCATATTACTCTAAAACTGCGAAGTTTTTGCTAAGCTGATATATTACGTACTATTAATTTTAGATTTATTATTTCAGTCGGTTTCGTAAAGATCTTTTTCCGCAATGTACTTTGCAAAATATAGCTTACTTGGAGTGGTGGTATAAGTGCGGAGGCCACCATTCGACATTCAACTTTTTAAACGCAGAGATAATTTTTAAGACCAATTACTAATGAGAAACAATTTTAACGTGCTAATATTATAAAAAGCAAAATTGTTTTTAACCTTAATTTTAATATAGTTTTCAAAAACTGTTTGGCACAGCCAACTCTCGCTAGTTTGGAGTATTTTACCATATAGGGATAAGGATAAAATGCGCCACATTCATCCATACAAACGTAAATGAAAAGCTACAATTTTAATTATATGTATAACTGCAAAACCAAGTAGCAGAAATCTTTAGAGTAACATATAAACGCAGATATTCGCAAAAGAACTTGTAACTTTTCAACATTTTTCATTTTCATCGCTCGTGGTTTAATGAAGAGCAGAAAACAGGGAGACAATTTGATTCCTATGCACACAAGAAATTAGCGTTTAATAAATCTTATTGAATTATGCATCATATGTGTATGTGTGTGTTTATCATAGGTTATCGATATCTGATTGGAAGGTGGCATATTTAGCAATGATTTGCAAAACGCTTTATTGAGTCAGAGTATTCTGTCACGTTCTCTGCAGACATACATACATACATACATACAAACGTAAGCCCTGCCAATATAATAACTACACAATTTGTTGAAACTTATGTATTTATGTGGGTCCTTTAGGCATGTTGTAACTATTCATTTCTTTCAACATATTTTCGTAAATATAGAACACGTGTTAAGAATAAACTTTGCTACACAACATACACTTACACTTTTTGCGAAACTATACATATGCGGATATGTATGTATGCACCTACTCATCTACAACAAACCAATTACTTTAAAAAAATCGCATATAATGTGAAATAGTGTGGATGTGAAACACGTTTGGTTTTCTTTTTTTTTTTTTAAGACAAATGTTTACCTCGCGTAGATATATGTACTTTTTTGGGAGAAAATGAAATGCAATTGGGGCAACGAGTTCTGGTTTTGAATGCAATGTATTCACAAAACTCGCCCTTCGTTTGCATTAAGAAAACCACTCTGGACGATGCATACATGCATATATGTATGTATTTTTAACACAAAACCCTTCACTCTGCGCTATCCTGCTGTTAGATGTTCTCGACAAATGTGCACAAAAGCCGGCAGGAACTTGATATTTGAGAGTTAAAATACATATTAAAATTACTTTAGAATATCTTAAAACTGATACTTCCACAAATATTAGTATCGAAGCCAAAGTCAAAAAAAGTACACATACACACAAAGGAAACTGATGGTATGCAATAATATGCAAAACAGGATAGAAGTTCTGATATAAATATATATACATATGTATATTGTTTGTTTGAATTGCCAGACATACATACACATAAATACTATGTAAATGTGAGGAAATAAGCGAAAACATAAAACGTGAATTTTAATTTATGTAGGATGCCGATTATTGAAAGTCTTTTAATTAAAGTTTTATTATGTATTTATTTAAAATATACTTATGTATGTACTTATACAAAACTATTCACTTATGACGGTAGGCAGGCAAACTCTTGCGGTAACGGTCGACAAAGAACTGTATAAAACTGTTCACTAACGTCGTACTGGTCAGCCATCGTTTGGCAAGCGTTCGTTGGGTTCGGTCAGTTAGGGTTGCCGATACGAAAGGACTAATGTCGGTGTTGTCGTCTTCCCCTAGTAGAACCAAATCCCACATTCGGCCCTCCTGACTCGTCATTCAACCCGAATGACGGCACGCTCGGTGATTCGGACGTAGGATTCCATTTCTTCATATACTCGGCCACCATTGTTGTACTGCCAGGACCTTCGTGGTCCCCCACTTTCCGCACTTCATATCTGTCATGATTCAAAACTTTAATGATCTTATATGGGCCCAAGAATTTCCGCCTCAGCTTGAGTCCGGCGCCGTACTGCGTTCGCTTAATGGCTACTAGCTCGTTCACTTGATACTTCACGACCTCCTTCCGATTTTTGTTGAACGATCGACGATTCTCTTGCTGAATTTTGCGAATGTTCTCCTGCGCTTCCTTTCGTATCTCCTCTCGCTTTGATAAAACTGCTTAACTCCGAATTCGCTTTGACTGCTCGTTCACCCTCAACTAGGCACACCGCCAACCGCAACACCAACGGTTCGACGCAACAACTTCGACAGCACAACAATGTTGAGTTTAAACGCTGCTTCAACTTTCTGCTCTGCCACTGCAGACGCACAACTTCGACTGCACAACAATGTCGAGTTCAAACGCTGCTTCAACTTTCTGCTCTGCCACTGCAGACGCACAACTTCGACTGCACAACAATGTCGAGTTCAAACGCAACTTCAACTTTGTGCTCTGCAACTGTAGACGCACAAGTTCGCTAAGAATCTTATAAGATTTCAGCCACCACGCTCAACGCGTTTCTGCAAGTATTGCCTTGCTTCTGTCGAACTCCTCAGAATCACAGCTACCACCAGACTTCAGCTTATGTTCTCGCTGGTTTGCTTGCGCAGCTCTGCTGACGTCGTAAGAACTTGCCGTTAATGCGCCAACGCTGATTAAGCCATTACTAACGCCACGAATACCGTTTTTAAGTACAGACTGCGTAACGGTTTCTTCGGAATTTTCCGATTTTCTTCTTGAGGTTTTGATAACTTGGCCTTTCTGCCTTCGATGCACTGCGTTATTGCGCATGCACTTTACACACACATATAAGCTTGCGCACTGCTTTTCTGCGTAGCCGATTAAACGTGTGATTTAACCGTTACCGTTGCCTTGCCTCCGCCACGAAAACGTTTTTCTTTTCTTTTGTACAGAATGCACAATAACTGCTTTTACAAAGTCTCGTTAGTTTTCCGATTTTATGTTTTAAGAGTTTTAATTTTACCGCCTTTGATGCACTACGGTGTTGCGAACTTTACACACATACGTACATGTGTATGTAAGCTTTCGCACTGTTTTTTATTATTTTTATTTTAACGCAACACTCTGTGGATAATCACCACTTCTGTCACCACTTTTGTAGGATGCCGATTATTGAAAGTCTTTTAATTAAAGTTTTATTATGTATTTATTTAAAATATACTTATGTATGTACTTATACAAAACTATTCACTTATGGCGGTAGGCAGGCAAACACTCGCGGTAACGGTCGACAAAGAACTGTATAAAACTGTTCACTAACGTCGTACTGGTTAGCCATCGTTGGGTTCGGTCAGTTAGGGTTGCCGATACGAAAGGACTAATGTCGGTGTTGTCGTCTTCCCCTACTAGAACCAAATCTCACATTTATAAGAAATAGTTTAATATTTCAATTAAAAAAAGGGAAGTTCGAATATTTCTGTTCATTCATAACAGTAAGACTCAAACGAAGAATCAACCTGCCATCAACAAGAATGCATGCCCAAGTGTCAGGCATCGCAAAATAGAGTTGCGGTCACCAGTTGACCCACACTTTCGATTAAATGCCACTGTGCTTGTATTAGCACAACTAACTGGAAATCTCCCAACTACACCAATTAGCGCCTTAACTCAACAAGCATTTCCAGACTTAGATTTGGCGGATAAAAGGTTCTTTGTTAATGAACCAGTGGACCTTGTGCTTGGGGGAGACATTTATCCCGAAATTATTTTAAGCGGTCTGAAGAAGAATGTACTTAGTACACTTCTCGCTCAGGAAACAGTGTTCGGTTGGACATTAACAGGCCGCACGGCCATAACAAGTCCAACTAACAATATAGCCTCATATTTCAGTGAAGTTGCACTGGATAAGCAACTCACCTCTTTCTGGAAAGTAGAGGACTTACCGAAAAGCCGAAGCAAAAGCGAAGAGGATAAATATTGTGAGACGCTATACAAAACTACGACCCTAAGACACGATTCTGAAAAGAACATAGTGGCCTTACCCTTTAAACAGGATTTCCTAGTAAATACCTGCCTGGGACCATCACTAAAAAGGGCCTGCTCGCAATTCTATCGGAATGAGACGCGACTTGTCAAGAATCCAGATCTGCAAAAGGAATATAATAGGGTGTTAACGGAATACGAGTCTTTGGGACATATGGCAAAAGTGAATCAAATTATACCTGCAGATTCCTCCGATCACTACTTCCTGCCGCATCATGCTGTCATCAAGGCATAGAGCAGCTCAACGAAAGTCCGGGTGGTCTTCAATGCCTCAAGTCCAACGGCTAATGGCATAAGCCTCAACGATGTGCTCCTACCAGCGCCAGTGCTACAGGCAGATCTTCCTATTATAATACTGCGTTGGAGATTATACAAATACGTTTTCAATACCGACATAGAGAAGATGTACCGCCAAATACTGGTACATGACAAATATACGAAGTATCAGCGCATAGTTTTTCGCGCAAAGTCAATCGAACCAATCAGTCTTTACGAGCTAAAGACTGTCACTTTCGGTATAAATTGTGCTCCTTACCTCGCGATAAGGACACTTTTATAACTAGCTGATGATACAGAAAGCGCCTTTCCCATAGCCTCTAACATTTTAAAAAAGTACATGTACGTTGACGATGTACTAGCAGGAGGACATAGTATCGACTCTGCAATAAAAGCCAGAAATGAAATAAAACGCGTATTGCAGTCAGCCGGTTTTCCATTACGGAAATGGACTGCCAATTGTGAAGATCTCCGAAAAGATATTCCAAAAATCGATCTACTTTCTGAAGATTTTTTGGAATTCGAAGAAACGAGCGCAGTAAAGGCTCTGGGCATACGATGGAATGCCCGCACGGACTTATTTTACTTTATGACGAGGCCATTGGAAGGGGGTACCACCGTTACAAAAAGAACGATCCTCTCGGCCATCGCCAAATTATTCGATCCTCTAGGCTGGCTCGCTCCTATCATAATTTTTGCCAAAATGGTGATGCAGCATATTTGGCTTGAAAAAACTGACTGGGATAAAACAGTAACCCCGACCACTTTCGATTAATGGAATAATTTCATAAATCAATACCAAGAAATTAATAACATTCGAATACCTCGTTGGATACACTATTCCCCAATGAATGAAGTCGAATTGCACGGTTTCTGTGACGCATCAGAAAAAGCGTATGGTGCGGCAGTATATCTGCGTGTTAGGCACCAGTCAAAAGTCGAAGTAAATCTACTATTAGCAAAACCTAGGGTAGCTCCGGTGAAGACTATCTCGTTACCACGATTGGAACTTTGCGGCGCCGTGCTGTTAGCATAAATCATTGAATCAGTGACAGAAAGTCTTGACTTGGGACTTTTCAAGGCACACCTGTGGACAGACTCCACAATCGTTCTCGCATGGATAGGTAAGACACCTTGCTCGTGGTCGACTTTCGTCGCCCATAGAATAACAAAAATCGTTCAAAAAGTTGGAACTAAAAACTGGTCACATGTGGACTCAGCACCAAACCCAGCTGACTTGGCAAGCAGAGGACTTCCAGCATATGAACTAGTCAACAATTGTTTGTGGTGGCAAGGCCCTTCTTGGCTACAAGAAGATAGCTCCAATTGGCCCACACAAAACTCAGACTACAAGACGCAAATTGAAGAAAAAAGGGTTCAAGCACATGCAGTTACAATAGATAAACAGAATTTCAGCGACCTACTTGATCGATTTTCAGATTTACCGAAGGCTTTGCGGGTTATCTCGTATATTATGAGATTTTGCCAAAGAACTCACTCAACAACGAAATCGTCTTTCCAAGCAAAGTCTTGCCTAATCTCAGCAAATGAAATTAAAGCAACGACTCAACGCTTGATACAGCTTTCCCAAAGACAACACTTTGGTGAAGAGTATAAGAGTCTTAGTTCAGGTGGATCGATAAACGGAAAAAGCGAAATTTTGCCCCTAAACCCATTCATTGATGAATCGAAAGTTATAAGGGCTGGTGGTCGTCTAGGGGCGTCTCTGGATTTGGCCAACAATGAGCGCCATCCCATTATACTGCCATATAACTGCAGGTTGTACCGTCTCATCGTCCAGTTTATCCACAAAGTATCTTTGCACGGAGAAAACCAGCTGATGTTGCGCATCATCCGTACCAAATACTGGATTCCGAGGGTAAAGAATATGATACGCTCAGTCATCCACAACTGCAAGATCTGCACCATCCACAAAAACGGACCCAAACTCAGCTTATGGGAATCCTGCCCCAGGAACGCACCACCTATTCTCTGGCATTTACAAACAGCGGAGTGGATTTCGCAGGACCATTTGACATCAAAAGCTATCGCGGGAGAGAATGTCGAATCTCAAAAGGTTATGTCTGCTTATTTGTATGCTTCGTAACTAAAGCCTCTTGAAGCCACTACTGACCTGAGTACAGCCTCGTTCCTGGCAGCCTTTGCCCGGTTTACAGCCAGACGAGGTTGCTCACAACATATGTATTCCGACAACGGCACTAATTTTGTCGGAGCTTCTCGATCTTTACGATCCGAAGCTAAAGCTTTCATGATTGAGGCGCGTAACAGCAACTTGTCTGGGTACGCGCATCAATTGACTTCGTGGTATTTCATCCCCGCTGCACCGCCACATGGGCGGACTCTGGGAGGCGGGAGTGAAAAGTTTTAAGAGCCATTTTTATAAGATAGCATCGAACTACAAATACACCTTCGAAGAATTTATGACTCTTTTATGTAGAGTTAAGTCTTGTCTCAACTCTCGTCCAATAAGTCCCTCTTCAAATAACCCATCTGACCTGGAGCCGCTTACCCCAGGCCACTTCTTAATTGGTGGGCACTTATTAGCTACACCAGAGCCAGATATTAATGAGAACCCTGCATCCATAATAAACCGATGGCAAAAGCTCAAAGCCCTGCACCAAGTTTTTTGTAAAAGATGGAAGGCAGAATATCTAGTAGAAATGCAAAAACGCATCAAATGGAAGCATCCACAGGACTACTTGCAGGTAGGAGATTTTGTTGTCATAAAGGAGGACAATCTATCACCGAATGAATGAAGACTGGGACGAATCTAAAAACCACACCCAGGCTCCGACAATAAAGTGAGAGTAGCAGAGGTGCTGACCGAAAAGGGCACAATCACCTGACCAATTGCAAAATTAGTGCTACTTCCGCCCTACAGAGAAGGCAACGAGAACGAGGCAACCTCCCACTAGGTCACCACTTATCGCCCTAACTTACCTACCGCATAATCCCACTTCCACAACAGCCATAAAAAAAAATTTCCATCATTCCACTTCTTAACCCTTATAGGGTTCCCCTCAAGAATCGCAAATATTATAGGAATCGAACCCATACATTTTTCATCATTCCACTTCGTAACCCCTATAATATGCCACATCTGGTATCGCGAATAGTGTAGAAATCGTACTTTCCATCCACTGGCCATTCACATAACAATATATGTGCGTATGTGTGTACATATGTATGTTGTATAGAATTTCATAGCTGATTACCAATGGGGTCCCTACAACGAGGGATGCATTAACATCTACCAAGGAAGTAAATGTACATAAGTATATATGTACCTTAGGAAAACCTACTAAATCGAGATAAAAGTAATCCTCAAATTGCGAGATGTAGGTTTCGTCTTAATAACCATTATGCATACATGAGTACTATAAAAGAACCTTTAACGTTATTAAAAAAGGGACATGGAGAAAATGTTGACGTTGCACTATCCAAATTCATCTAAAAATATGTGTCTTTGTTGAAGCAAAAACTTTAATTTATTGCTAACAAGTTCATAATTTAACTACATACATTATAATATTAAATAACTTGCTGAATTTAGGGCCTGAGCACTGCTAAGTTTCGTCTA
Source organism: Philophylla caesio (assembly GCA_963971545.1). NCBI lineage: Eukaryota > Metazoa > Arthropoda > Insecta > Diptera > Tephritidae > Philophylla > Philophylla caesio. The sequence continues at coordinate 103,638,037 of OZ020604.1, forward strand.
TCTGCATATTACTCTAAAACTGCGAAGTTTTTGCTAAGCTGATATATTACGTACTATTAATTTTAGATTTATTATTTCAGTCGGTTTCGTAAAGATCTTTTTTCCGCAATGTACTTTGCAAAATATAGTTCTCATCAATTTTAACGTGCTAATATTATAAAAAGCAAAATTGTTTTTAACCTTAATTTTAATATAGTTTTCAAAAACTGTTTGGCACAGCCAACTCTCGCTAGTTTGGAGTATTTTACCATATAGGGATAAGGATAAAATGCGCCACATTCATCCATACAAACGTAAATGAAAAGCTACAATTTTAATTATATGTATAACTGCAAAACCAAGTAGCAGAAATCTTTAGAGTAACATATAAACGCAGATATTCGCAAAAGATCTTGTAACTTTTCAACATTTTTCATTTTCATCGCTCGTGGTTTAATGAAGAGCAGAAAACAGGGAGACAATTTGATTCCTATGCACACAAGAAATTAGCGTTTAATAAATCTTATTGAATTATGCATCATATGTGTATGTGTGTGTATATCATAGGTTATCGATATCTGATTGGAAGGTGGCATATTTAGCAATGATTTGCAAAACGCTTTATTGAGTCAGAGTATTCTGTCACGTTCTCTGCAGACATACATACATACATACATACAAACGTAAGCCCTGCCAATATAATAACTACACAATTTGTTGAAACTTATGTATGTGGGTCCTTTAGGCATGTTGTAACTATTCATTTCTTTCAACATATTTTCGTAAATATAGAACACGTGTTAAGAATAAACTTTGCTACACAACATACACTTACACTTTTTGCGAAACTATACATATGCGGATATGTATGTATGCACCTACTCATCTACAACAAACAAATTGCTTTAAAAAAATCGCATATAATGTGAAATAGTGTGGATGTGAAACACGTTTGGTTTTCTTTTTTTTTTTAAGACAAATGTTTACCTCGCGTAGATATATGTACTTTTTTGGGAGAAAATGAAATGCAATTGGGGCAACGAGTTCTGGTTTTGAATGCAATGTATTCACAAAACTCGCCCTTCGTTTGCATTAAGAAAACCACTCTGGATGATGCATACATGCATATGTATATCTATGTATTTTTAACACAAAACCCTTCACTTTGCGCTATCCTGCTGTTAGATGTTCTCGACAAATGTGCACAAAAGCCGGCAGGAACTTGATATTTGAGAGTTAAAATACATACTAAAATTACTTTAGAATATCTTAAAACTGATACTTCCACAAATATTAGTATCGAAGCCAAAGTCAAAAAAAGTACACATACACACAAAGGAAACTGATGGTATGCAATAATATGCAAAACAGGATAGAAGTTCTGATATAAATATATATACATATGTATATTTTTTGTTTGAATTGCCAGACGTACATACACATAAATACTATGTAAATGTGATAAAATAAGCGAAAACATAAAACGTGAATTTTAATTTATGTAGGATGCCGATTATTGAAAGTCTTTTAATTAAAGTTTTATTATGTATTTATTTAAAATATTTACGCGCGGCGTATACGGAATATACGCTCCGGTGTAAGGTTTATGGAAAAAATAAGAAATGAACAAGTGTTTTGATATTAGCTATCGAATTTATTCGCTTTCAAACGTTACAAATCGGAATCTGTGGTGATATGATAATATGTATATAACACTGTGAATTACCTCCGTAGTGGCGTGGTGGCTGCTGGATAACTTGATTGTCTCGTCTTCGGAAAAGAAGTGATCAGACCGAGTTTGTTTAAACGCCGTTGAACCGCCAAACGGTGCACCGAGTTAAGGGGAAAGTTAACGAAAGGGCACCGTTTGGCGGCAAGTACCGGCGGTCCGAAAAGTGTAAAGGACTGTGTGTGTGTGTGTGTGTGCATGTGGGTGAAAGTGTGTTTTTTTTTTTTTTTTTTCTTTGGACGTTGTGGTAGCTCGCTACCCTCAAGTGGCCCATCGAAACCAGGATAAGCCTGTTCAGTCTCCACTCCCCGCGGGACCACCGTTAGGTATTACTTCGCGAGGAGGGATGCGTTGAAGATACGCCGCCTTTGCGGTCCTTGCCGTCACTTCTCATTTCACATGACGGGCTTTAAAAATTCGTTGTTTCCGCGTTGATGTTTTCCACTTCTTCTTGCTACTGCCTTTCACGTGCACGCCTCGTACGCTCGCATATCCGCAGCTGCTGCATCACCTGAGCAGCCATGCTACATACGTCTTTCCAAGCTTCTTCACTATTCAGCATTAGTGTCACCATATTCCTCGGACAAGCCTGTGAACCGAGGCTTCTATTAAGTCTGCTTCTAAATACAATGAATCGCATATGCGTGTTCCGCATCTTCAATAGCGGGTGGTCTGCAGTGGTCGCAGTACGGGTCCTCTTCGTGTCGAAAACGGTGGAGGTAGCTTTTGAAGCATCCGTGGCCGCTCAAGACTTGAGTGAGATAGAAGTCAACCTCTCCGTGTTGCCGCTCAACCCAGTCTTTAATATTATGTATGAGGCGGTGTGTCCATCTACCATTGGATGCTTTTTCCCACCTTGCTTGCCTCTGGCATATGCTCCGTTGCCTCAGTGAATTTTTGTCCACACTTCCTGTAGTGCGCAATGGTTCACGAATTTCATATTGCTTATCACACATTTCTTGTGCAATGAAATCGAGTGGGCATAGGCCTGCTATGACTAGCGCTGCGTCTTCCGACACTGTTCTGAATGCTGAACATACTCTTAGCGCACAAAGACGGTAGGTAGCCTTTATCCCCCGAGTATATGAAGAACACTTGAAGGCGTCCCTCCAGACCGGGGTAGCATATAGGAGAATAGATCGGGAAACTCCTGTTAGAATTTGCCTTATCATTTGTCTTGGCCCACCTTTATTTGCCATTAATCTGGTTAGCGCAGCTGTTGTCGTTGCAGCTTTTCGGTTCGAGTACTCCAGATGGTCCCGGAAACTCAGACGGTGGTCTATAAGGACCCCAAGGTATTTTACGTAGGGCTTTGACTCTATCACGCTCGCACCTACTCTAAGTGCCACCTTTTCTACTCTCTTTCGGCTGCTTATTAGAACTGCCTCTGTCTTGTGGTCAGCTAACGTCATTGATTTGGAACTTAGCCACCGTTTCACTACTTCTACTGATTCTTCCGCAATATTAACGACCTCCCTTAGAGTTTTCGCTGTCACTACGACTGACACATCATCCGCAAAGCCTATTAGCGTTGCGTTTTCATGTCCGTAGGATGCCATCGTACATGATGTTCCACAGAAGGGGCCCAAGTACGGATCCTTGTGGTACTCCAGCCGACAATGCGTGATCAATAGTTTGATATTCGGTATCATACCGCAGTGTTCTATCTGAGAGGTAGCTCGAAATAATTGCCTGTAAGTAGGGTGGCACCTCTAGAGCGTGGAGGGAATTTAAAATTTCTTTCCAGCTTGCACTATTAAACGCATTTTTTACATCCAGGGTTACCACCAAACAGTATTTTTTTGTACCGCCAAGCCACCGCTTACCAGAAATGGCCTCTTCAGCGATTGCTTTCACAGCATCTATGGCGTCTGTGGTTGCCCGTTTTTTCCTAAAAGATTCCCTCGCGTAGACAAGAGGTAAAGACGCCAGCAAAAATGCTCGGGTTGCAGGCGATCGCCTTTTTAAGGGCAACGTTTGGGACACCATCGGGTCCTGGCGCTTTCTTACTGTTAATCTTGCTCCCCGCGCTTATGACCTCCTCCACAGTTACCGCCGGAACATTACCAACCGCCTGTTCGGCGTCCTCTCGTGCAAAGTTTGAATGAGAGGGAAAGAGGTCACACACAATTTGTGCAAGAAGCGAAGGGCAAGTTGGCTGGGCTGAATGCTTAAGTTTTTTGAGTACGATCTGATACGCTGATCCAAAAGGGTTGTTATTTAGATCGTAGCAAAGTTCGCCGAATATTCGTTTTTTGCTATCCTGGATAGCTTTCTTAAAAAGTTTGCGCTTTTCTTTGAAATCTATCCGAAGTTCTACAGTTTGTGCTGTATTTCCTGAGCGCTGACATGCTCTTCTGGCTCTATTGCATTGCTTTCTTAGTGCTGCTATCTCGTCGTTCCACCAGTACACTGGCCTGCGAGCCCTGTGTCCGCTTTGGCGCACCATAGCTACGTCACAAGCCCTTGTAATGACTTTCATGAGTCCAGCCGCAGCATTTGCCGCCGATCCTGAGGTTTGCGCATCACAAAAAGCTACTTCGAATATTTTTTCGTCGAAGGTTTTTAATTTCCACCCCATCGCTCGTTTCTGAGGTGCTATATCCGCGTGTGTTTTTTGAATATTTATGACGATTGCCTTGTGATCACTATGTGTATAGCAGTCACTGATATGCCAGCTTGTGTCCCTGCTCAGTCCCCCACTTATGAAAGTCAGGTCGATAACGGAGCCCGCTCCGTGCCTTTCGTAGGTGTTTTTAAAACCAGTGTTCAGCAAAATCACATTCAGCGTAGCCAAGGAATCAAGAAGTTGTCTGCCCTTTGCATTAGTTCGCTTGCAGCCCCACTCCATTGCCCAAGCGTTAAAATCCCCTGCAACGAGGGCCATGCGCCTCGACCTAACGTCATTCGCCAGCTCATCAATAATGGCTGAGAACTCATTCAAGTCAGTGCTCGGTGGTATGTAGCAGCTATAAACATATAAACTGTTTATTCTGGCACATACAAACCCGCTCGTAGAGGCAGTTGTTATAAGATGTTGCGGGGTATTGTTGCAACTCCATATCGCGCATTTGCCTGTTGTATTAGTAACCCATGAAGGATCCTGTTCATTTTTATATGGTTCGCTGAGAAGTGCGAAATCAATGTCTTCTTCATATACTGTTTGTTTAAGCAGCTCCTGTGCCGCTTTGCAGTGATTGAGGTTTAGCTGCAGGTACCTCATGATTGTCGTTGTTTAGCGGCCTTCTGTATTGCTTTTGCCCGTCGGAAGGCAACACAAAAACGACTTCCTGCTACGTGGCTGGTCCTGATTTCACCCTGTTTAGTGCAGAGAGAGCATGTCGGGCTGTTAGCACAGTCTTTAGCTTTGTGATCTTTTTCACCGCACCTGAAGCAGAGAGATGTACGATCTTCTGCGTTCGTACATTTCCTAGCTACATGCCCATATTCGTGGCACTTAAAACATCTGACCAAGGCTTCTTTCTCTCGTATGCGGCAAACCACCCATCCAATGCGCACTTTTTCTTTTTCGAGCAGCTTATGGGCAATTGCTGAGGGCAGGCTTATGGTGCATGTTTGCGTACTCCCGTATGCAGTTCGCATTGATCGGATTGCCGCTAAGTCAATGTTGGCATCGACCACTCCATCGTTTAGTGCCCTCAGTACCTCATCTTTGGATGTTACTTCATCGATGTCTTTGATCTCAATTAGAGATTCTTGAGTCAGAGCTCGAACTTTGGCGTTATCACCCAGTACGGTTTCAACAGCTTCTTTAAATTTTTGAGTTAAAGGGTTAGCCGGTTTCTTAAGTTCAAACAGCAGCTCATCACTAGCAGTCTTTCTTATATTTTTAACGGCATGGTTGCAATTGGTTAAGAAGTTGCAATGGAATGCTTAAAAACTGATAGAGAGATAAGTACTATAATGCGAAAAACTCGTCAGTGTAGGCTACTTATAAGGTTTTATTCGAGTCTGAGGTGAGTATGTTCAGAGTTGCATTTTGCTTATTGCCCCTTTTAAGGTAGTTACCAGAGGGTCTAACAAAGGTTCATGCCAGATATCTGGTATGCTGCCAATTACCGGCGAGCTATGGAAGGCGTAAAAATTTGTGCTATTGGGTGTGCTGAGGGTGCCCATTCTTGAGGTACTACGCGTAAAATCGGTTTGTCAACATTCATTTAGTTATCTTGTATCGGAAATACAGATTAGGTATGGCAACGCTGTGTGAGTGGTTTTCACCACACACACTTGACCGGTGTCCTGACTGGTTAGCGGTCATTTGGCGCATAGCCTACAGCATAACATACAGCACGCGGTTGAACAAAGTTATGGATAATCCAAATTTGTAAGTAGCAATTTACGTATTGCATGGTTATTTTTATTTTATGCGCTTATTATTATGTTCTTTATTATACATATTTATTTATTTTTTTTTTTTCTTTTTTTTTTTTTTTTTCTCAGGAATAAATTGGGATATTCGACCCCGGTGAAGAAAATCGTAACCATGCGCGTGGTTGTGCATACCCGGGGCCTTGAAACACGTCGGTTGGTGGTTTGCCATTGGCGTGATGCTCCGACTCAACCCAGGATTGGGTTGGGTGCATCGAAGCCCGTCCCGCCGCCCCCACGCATGACCCTGCGTGTAACTGCTGATGGCTTTGGCCTACGTGGGGTGGAGGTCCGGCCCTTTGTGTCTACCGTGGGCAGCTAAAATTGTGGTTCTAGACGAGTTGTTGTTACTTGTAATATTAAGTGGAATGAAAAAAAACTTGAATTGCATTAAGTGAAATTAAATTGAATTAAAAATAATCGAAAGTTCATTCATTCCTAGTTTTTCATGGTAAGTGAATTGAGTTGAATGAAATTAAATTGAGTTCAAACCAATTGAGAAATTCATTCATTCATTTTTTTTGATTTTCGAATATTTACTTGAACATCCCTAGTTACTAGGTGTCCGATATAAGTGGTGACTTTGTCTGTCACCATAGCCTGCAACCCGAAAAAATTTACGATCTTAGCCGATTTGGTTTGTGTCCTTGGCTAAATCGAGACGGTTGAATTGAATAAATTAAAATTAATCCACTGCAGATGGCGCGCCACGATTGGTTTCACGCTCACCTAAATAATTATCTAGAATTGAGGAATCGTTCTGTTTTGATTTTGAAAAAAAAAGGAAAAAAGGTGGAACATTCAAAAGGTTGAATAAAATTTCCAAGTTTTTTACTACTTTGAATTGTCGCACGTGGCAACACTGTATGTGTTTATTCACCACACCATACCTGCCATTTTCTTGAATTGACTCAGCTGTCATTCAGAACATTTGCAGCAGCACGAGGTCGAGACAAAATGGATTTTTCTTACGCAATAATTGGTAAGTTACAGTAATTAAACGGTAAAGTATGTAATAATTTAGATTATTTAGTATATATTTTACTAATTATTTCCCTATTTCAGGACAAATGCCACATCTGTCTGCCGATCAATTGCCAGCGCAAAATATGCTTCATATCTAATTCACTGCAGGATTCAATAATCTCAGCACAGGCTCGCAAATCACTTCGCAAGTATTGGTGATTGAACACTAGACTGAGGCAGTTAGCGCAAGCCTCGCGTTGATCCTTTTGCAAAAATGCTTCGATAAGCCGATGGACGGCGTCCAGATTACTCACTCGTAAAAACGATGAGCAAAGAGGACTTGAACGCTTGGCTACAAGTTGCTGCAACTCTTTATATTGCTCGTAGAGATTTGCCGCCGATTTCTGATCGCAAAGCCATTCGCTTGCAAAGCATTGCTTCCATACGCAAGCTACAACGAATATATCATTATGCTCCTCTTAAATCGAATGTGCCACCTGTATTAAAGAAACCAAAACGCCTCGCTCTTTTTTGCCAAGGTTTCTTCAATGATAATACGAATTACATTTCGCGCCATTCGGCGGCCATCATCAGTTTCTCTACAATCACCATAGCTGCGATGCAATGTCATTAAAGCTACATCTGCACCACCATAGCGCCAGAGTACCATTGCTTTGAATGGTGCAAAGTTGGCGTAAACTTTCACAAATGGATGTGACCGTAATTTGCACACGTCTGCCAATGACTATATTTGTTGCAAACGGCATAGTTGCATGAGGTATTTGAAGCAAGCTAGCAGGACTCACTCGGCGGTAACTGGTGGTGCCGTACGCATTGCCTAATTAAGTACGGAAAATCAGGCTTATTTTTTATTTCCACAGTGGACAACAATAAATTGTCGAGTTGTGCTTGAGACAAAGAACGTATATCCAGACCCAATTGCGGCGAACGAATAGCCTGCAAATCGCTGACAACACCTTTAGACAAAATGTCTACATTTTGACCAAAATTTGTCGACACCATGTCGGTTCTGACTACATTTAAATAATTTTTATGGGTCTTATTCATTAGTGAGTCTCTGAGTTCATCCCATTTTTTCGAATTCCGATTCACCAATTCGTTCGTTAAACAATCGATGGTGTCCATTTGCGTAGATTTGCGCTGCACTGTATAGAGGCGACCAGAGAAAAGCAATGCAATTCTGGAAACGCTGTAAAGCCCTTGGTGAACCGGGCGATGTACGGCGGGTCAGCATTGCCATGATGGAAGCGACTAACCGAATATGATCGATTCAAACCTTTCAGCCAAAATTTAATTGCAGTTTACTTTCATATTATTGTGTTATTTAATAAACAAAGAACATTACCACCGCAATGCAAGTCCACCTCAAGCAAAATTCAAAACCAACAGTTTTTATGTTTATTTCTCAATCAGCCGCTAACCGGTATAACGCAAAATATGTGTGTTACGTGCACATATGCGAAAATCAACGCGGCCCCAGCTTCGAATAGGGATTCATGAGGTGCATGTGCGAGTTCGACGTGTCCGACAATGGCCCCGACTGCGGTGGTAGAAGCAGCACCCGCATCAGAACCATTGTCGGCTCGGATAGAGCAACTACCCGGAGAAAAAATCCTTAAAAAAAAAATGTGTGAAACAATCGGAACTACCTAATTGGTAAAAATTATGCGCCCACTACGTTTTGAAGTGAAATTTGGGCGCTAGTTGATGTTCGGTCTATGCGACATTGCGTGAGACGTTTACTGTGTTGCAAACATCGGGGCTAACCGCATAATTATTGGAATTGAGCACCTTGAAGAGAACAATGGATCCAATCATTGCGCAATCGCCCGACAGTTTCGCCAAGAATATTCGAAATAAAATACATTTAATGAACTGCAGTTACGAAAACTTCAGGCGATGCAAGATAATCGATTGTAAACAGGGTGCGATACGAGTAGTACGTTACAATGTTGACGGTTCATATTGTTTGAGTTGCGGGTCGGATAAAAAAATTAAACTCTGGAATCCAAAAACTGGATTGTTACTCAAAACTTACGGAGGCCATGCAGATGAGGTGACTGATGCGGCTGGGAGCTGTGACAGCTCTTACATTGTTTCTTCCAGTCTTGATAAAAGCATAATATATTGGGATGTTTCTACAGGCGTGCCTGTGCGCCGATTGCGAGGTCATGCTGGTGGCGTACGCTGTATTTGTTTTAATGGAGACTCTTCGATTGCAATATCTGGCGGTCGTGACAATGCAGTATTGTGTTGGGATATACGAACGCGCCGTTTAGAGCCCGTACAGTCCATGAAAGAGGCACGAGATTGTATCACGACTGTCCATAGTAATGATCATAAATTAATATCTCCATCTTTGGATGGTTGCATCCGTCAATACGATATACGCGTTGGGCAATTAGTATGTGATAAAATTGGTGAACCTATAACGTTTTTCAAATTGACTCGTATATTACCGCATACACAGTGCCACAATACAGTGCATTGCTGGTTACCTCAGACGCCCATACTCGCAGTCATCTACGAGAGTTAACAACAGTGCTGCTGCAACGTTTATGTCTCCGTTCCTGTTTTTTATTGCAAGATCCTGTGGAGGTCACTTGTGGTCCGGGACTTAAGTTATGCGTGTGTGGCAGATATTGGCGACCAAAAGTGATACCTCCTGTGTAGAAGATGGTATAAGTCACCCAAAACACAAGTAAGACTATCATATGGCGGCGGGGACGTTACACAATTATTTTGCTCAACCTCGGTGGTTGGGCTACGCGACCACCATGCGCCCATCACGCACCCAACAGTTTCACGTGCGGATCGATGCTAATACTGCCAGAAGACACTGCGCAGCCCCTACGAGTTACATGAGTTCAAATGCCATTATGTGGGTGATTGGCATTGCGACGCGTGTACCTATGTCTTGATTTGTCAATTTCCAATTGCGTAAGTCACTAAAGCTTTTACATTTTCAGATGGGGTGGATGTTAACTCGTTACTAGTACGATATGGTATCTCAAGGTCCCTGGTAAAGATGGACGCCTGATTGGATCACCCTTTACCAGTGACGGAGCGTGACGAGAAGGCGTAAGTCGCATCTTGGAATTTGGGGTGAGTCCGTTTTATGTTCATTCTGGGATCGCTTCGGGCTCTGCTCTACGGTTAGGGTTTATACGAATAAATTGGATGAAGGATCTGACGATGGTCGGTTTTATGTCACCAGATCGGCCCGAGGTTGACCGGGAGAAGAACCAGCAAAAAAAAAAAATTTTTTTTTTTTTTTTAATATCGATTCAAGCCCTTTTATAGTTATCGTTTGCTGGTGGTTGGTTGGGAAGAGAAATGAGGGTTTAGGCAGATTTAGTAGACGTTGGTTTTTCTGTGGTTTCACTGCCGTGTGGTAGCAGGACCAATTTTGCGATGGGTCTTGAAATCTCCCCCTTTTCTGTGACAACATCCGCCACTCTGACCTGTTTATCGGAACCTGGGTATACTTTCGTGACACGTCCCAGTCTCCATTCATTAGGTGGTAGGGTCTCTTCCTTAATCACTACAAGATCTCCTGATTGCAGATTACTTTGTGGATGCTTCCTTTTGATGCGCTTTTGCATCTCAATCAGGTATTCTAACTTCCATCTTCTACAAAATAGTTGATGGAGGGCCTTGAGCTTTTCCCATCGATTGATGACAGAGGCAGGGTTTTCGTGGGTGTCAGGCTCGGGTGGAGCCAATAAATGTCCCCCCACTAAAAAGTGGCCTGGGGTAAGCGGCTCCAGGTCTGATGGGTTGTTCGAAGCAGGACTCATTGGGCGTGAGTTGAGGCACGATTCAACTCGGCATAGGAGAGTCATAAACTCTTCTAACGTATATTTTGTATTCGAGGCGATTTTCTTGAAATGGCTTTTAAAACTTTTTACCCCGGCCTCCCACAATCCTCCCATGTGTGGGGCAGCCGCAGGTATGAAATGCCAGGAAATCAATTGGTGCGAATACTTCGATAGGGTGCTACTACGTGCTTCCGCCATAAAGGCTTTGGCTTCGGATCGTAAAGATCGAGAAGCTCCGACAAAGTTAGTGCCATTGTCGGAATAAACGTTTTGCGGACAACCTCGTCTCGCGGTAAAACGGGCAAATGCAGCCAAAAAAGACGCGGCACTGAGGTCGGTGGTAGCTTCGAGGTGTATGGCTTTGGTGGTGAAACATACAAATAAGCAGACATACCCTTTTGAAGTTCGGCATCCTCTCCCGCGATAGCTCTTAATATCAAAGGGTCCTGCGAAGTCTACACCGCTATTTGTGAAGGCCCGGGAGAAGGTAGTGCGTTCTTGGGGTAAGATGCCCATAATTTGCGTTTGAGTGCGTTTTTTATGAATGGTGCATATCTTACAATTATGAATGACAGATCAGATCATATTCTTTACCCGTGGGATCCAATACTGTGTTCGGATTATGCGTAGCATGAGCTTATTTTCTCCATGAAGGGAAATTCGATGGATGAACTGAACAATGAGTCGGGACAACCTCCAATCATACGGTAATATGATTGGATGTCGTTCACTATACGCCAGGTCTAACGAAGCACCTAGACGGGTTAAGAGGCAGAATTTCACTTTTCGCTCCAATCGACTTATCAGATTTAAGACTCTTATATTCCTCTAAGTAATATTGCTTTTGAGAAAGGCTTATTAAGCGTTGAGTCGTTGCTTTAATTTCATCAGATGAAATGAGGCAAGACTCTGCTCGAACAGAAGATTTTGTTTTTGAGTATGTTCTTTGAAAGAATCTCAGAATGTATGAGATAACTCGCAAAGCCCTAGGTAAATCTGAAAATCGCTCGAGAAAAATGTTAATGTTGTCTCTATATGTGGCAGCAGCGTGAACTTGTATCCTTTTTTCCTCAATGACTGTATTATAATGCTCTTCTTGTGCTGGCCATTGGGAATTGTCTTCTTGCAGCCAAGAAGGTCCCTGCCACCACAAGGTATTGTCGATCAGTTCGCTTGCTAATAATCCTCTGCTTGCTAAATCTGCAGGATTCGATGCAGAATCCACATGACGCCAGGTTTTGTTTCCAACCTTTTCTATTATCTTTGTTATTCGATGTGCCACAAAAGTTGACCACGAACAAGGTGGTTTCCGAATCCAGGCTAGCACAATTGTTGAGTCAGTCCAAAGATTGATCTTTAAATGACTGAGGTTGAGATTATCGGTGACCGCTTCGACAATGTCCGCTAATAGGACTGCGCCACACAGTTCTAATCTAGGCAAGGATATTGTTTTTACTGGGGCTACTCTTGTCTTTGCCATGAGTAAGTTGACGAACACTTTGTTGGCGGTCTTAACCCGTAAGTGGATAGTTGCTCCATATGCTTTTTCTGACGCATCGCTTAACCCATGTATCTCGGCCTCTTCCGTTGGTGCGAATTGGACCCATCTTGGTATGCGGATGCTGTTGATTTCTGTATAATCACGCATAAATGCTAGCCATCGATCCAAAGTGGTTGACGATACTTCTTCATCCCAGCCTGTTTTTTCCAACCATATATCTTGCATGATAATTTTTGCAATGATGATTATGGGTGCGAGCCAACCTAGAGGATCAAAAAGTTTGGCGATAGCAGAAAGTATTGCTCTCTTTGTGATTTTATTCTGGTCCTCAATCGGTTTAGCGTTGAAATAGAAATGGTCGGCATGAGCATTCCATCTGATGCCAAGTGCCTTCACCGTTCTGATATCCTCAAACTCCAGGAAGTCTCCGGACAGCAAATGTTCCTTAGGTATGCCGTTTAATATTTCGCTACAGTTTGAGGTCCATTTTCTTAATGGGAAACCAGCCGATTGTAGTACGTGTGTTATCTCGTCTCTCGCTGTTATAGCAGCTTCTATACTGTGTTCCCCGGCGAGGCCTCATCGACGTACATACATCGTTTAAGAATGGTCGATGCTCGTGGGTGGGAAGTTTCCATGTCGTCGGCCAATTGATGTAAAGTCCTTATCGCCAGGAATGGGGCGCAGTTGATACCAAAGGTCACGGTTTTTAATTCGTATAAACTGATTGGATCTTGAGGATTGTTTCTGAAAACTATGTGTTGATACTTTACTTGGTTTTCGTTTATCAGAATTTGCCGATACATTTTCTCGATATCACTATTGAAAACGTACTTAAACAATCTCCAACGCAGGATCAGTATTGTTAGGTCGGCTTGTAAAACTGGACCTGGAAGGAGGACATCATTTAGACTCACGCCGTTTGCGGTAGGACACGAGGCATTGAACACCACTCGGACCTTTGTTGAGACACTCTCTTCTTTCAGGACTGCATGGTGTGGTAGGAAGTAACAATCGACTGAATCCGCTGCAACGTTGTTTGTAATTTTCGTCATGTGTCCAAGTGTCTCGTATTCCTTAACAACCCTGTTGTATTCCGTCTGTAGTACAGGCTTCTTTGCTAGTCGTGTCTCATTCCGGTAGAACTGAGAGCATGCACTTTTCAAGGAAGGCCCGAGGGAGACATGATTCGGAAAATCTTGTCGAAACGGTAGGGATACAACGTATTTTCCGTCAGAATCTCGTTGAGTTGTTGTTTTGAAGAGCTTTTCACAATAAGCGTCTTCTTCGCTTGCCTTCCGCTTTTTAGGAATCTCCTCTAATTCCCAGAAAGCCGCTAACTGCTTATCCACTGGAACTTCGTTGAAAAATGAGACGATATTGGTGGAAGCACTCGACGTTTCTGCATTGCCGGTAATTATCCAACTAAACACAGTTTCTTGGGCAATGAGTGTATTAAGCACATTTTTTCTTAAGCCACTTAGAATAATTTGGGGATAAATGTATCCGCCAAGGATAAGATCAACTGGTTCGTTGACGAAGAACCTCTTATCCGCCAATACCAAATCTGGGAATGCCTGCCTCGTCATTGCACTTACTTGGCAAGTTGGCAGATTCCCAGTTAGATGTGGTAGAACAAGGGCCACTGTTTCGATTTCGACTAGTGGGTCTGTGGAGGACCGCAGTTGTATTGCACATGCCTCTTTAACTTGCGCAGACTTGGTATTGTTGATTCCCGACACTTGAGCACAGAACCGCTGTGATGGTATGTTGATTCGGCGCTTGAGCTTTTCGGTAATGAATGAACACTCAGAACCCGAATCAATGAGTGCCCTAGCACAAAAATTTGTGCCATTATAAAATATGTTGACACGTGCCGTACCTAGTAGCACTCCTACATTTGTGTTTGCGTAGCAAGAGTTAACGTTTTTCACAGCTTTTTCATTATTATTCGCAGATTCTCGTCTCCACTGTGCTTGCCTTGATGTTGAAGGTATGTCATCTTGGGGGTTCGGAGTTCCCCTCTGAGCTTGTGCCTTTGGCTGGAATGCTTGCACATGGAGCAGTGTGTGATGTCGCGAGTGACACGTGCTGCAATTGAAGGAGCTTGTGCATCTCGACACCGTATGTCCAAATGATAAGCAATTCAAGCACCCATTATTGCTCTTGACATACTCTATTTTTTGAGTCGTGGTTAGTTGTCGGAATCTTTGACAATTTCGTAATTTGTGGTCATTGCTTTGGCAAATTTTACAGGAATGTTGCTTAACGTTCGTTGGATAAGCGCCAAATCTTTTTGGAGGATTGTCAGAATTTTGCCGCAGGCTTTGTGGTTTAGGTGCCTGTGAAATTTTACTGGCTCTTAAGCCTGACACTGTTTCCAAAGTCTGAAACCGATTTGACAGGAATCGATCCATATCCTCCCATTCGGATATTTCGGTTTTGTTTTCAATGGATTGTTCCCATAGTGCCAGTGTGCATTCTGGCAGTTTTGTTGAGCACAAATATGTGATGATTGCATCCCAATTGGAGATGTCAATTTGATGACATTGAAGTGATGAGATGCAATTATTTATATCGCGCTGCAACTTTTTGATAGAGCTAACACATTCACTCTCAACTGACTTTAAGCTAAAGAGAAGCTTTAGCTGGGTGTTGACTAGTATACGTTTGTTTTCGTATCTGTCACTGAGGTTTTTCCAGGCTGTTGAAAAACCTTCGTTTGTTAATGGGCACCTTTGCTCGATTTCTTTCGCTTCCCCTTGGGTTTTTTGGTTTAGATGAAATAGTTTTTCAACCGGGGTAAGACGTTTATTTATTATATATATGGCCGTGAACATATCTCGGAAGGAAGGCCATGAGAGATAATCTCCCCTAAAGACGTCTGTATCGCATGGAGGCAAATGAATATTGTGCTCGCGAGCAGGTTTATCTTCATTGACCTTCTCCGATTTGGTCAATTTTTCGGAGAGGTCGGCCATGGTAGTCTGGCAGCGAACAAAACTATAGTAACTCATTTTATATTTTTTCTTTATAGCCGTGAGGACTTTTGAAGATAGCTGTGTTGAACCAACGAGTTCATCATAAGCTACTTTAGTTTTCCCCCATAAAGCTTTAAGTTAATCTTGCTCAATTGCAATAGAGTGTTTTGTGTGTTCAGCTGCGTCAGCGCTGGTGTAGTCAGTTTCGAATTCTGCTACTGAGTCTGCCAACCGAATGAAGGTTTCCATTATTCGAGTTTCTGTGTCTATGACCGTAGTTGAAAAGTTTTCCAGAAAAAATTTTTATTGTCTCTGACAAAATTAGTAGCCTTAGCCTAATCACTCTAGGAAAAAACACAAACGCCTCTTTAAAAAATAACAACTTGGTTTTATGTATGCAAGAATGTGCATATAAAAGTAATAGTATTTATTAATTCAATTATGTATATATATTTTTGTTAATATGTATTAATTTCTCTAGCTAACTCGCCACCCCAACGACCGGTGATTTTCAAGTGTATAAAGTAAATTTTATAGACGTGTATATGGAATATACCAATAACAATAACAATATGTACACGGCTGCGTATACGGAATATACGCAACAGTGCAACGTTTTACAATATTTATCCGACCAATATTTACGCGCGGCGTATACGGAATAAACGCAACAGTATAAAGGTTTATTTTAATCTCGCAATTCTCAAACTCAAAGTTTTTTTTTTTTTGACAATGCAATAAGTGATTGTGTCGCCGCAAGTCTGAAGAAGAAGAAGCAGTGTGCAAGGTGATATTCAAGGTTATGTGCAAATGAACCCTTACAACATAAAGTGATTTAAAAAAAAAATTTGACCGCTTATACGTAACAATTAATATGTTTTTTTTTTTTTTTTTTTTCACGTACGTTGGGATAGCGCGCTATCCATCAAGAGGCCCGTATGAATCTCTGGTGAAGCCACCTCCCCGGGACTACTCACGCATTTCATCAGGGAGGGGCTATGGCATAAATGCCTGACTTTCATGACGCCTTTTCCAAAGTCCCCCATCCACGTAAGGTGATTAGGGTTCAGGAGCGTTCTGCTACGACTTCACCTGTGAAAGATACAAGCAAACAAAAGATTAAACATATTCCGGACTAACTTAATCGCGTTGCTAAGCGACGGCGTTGTTCGCGTATTCTGAGCTCAGTCATTATTTCTTTACAGATGTTTTTTACTGTATTCCAAACTGTTTTATCATTAATATATATATATATATAATATATATATATATATAGGATATCAGATTTTCTGGCCTTGGATCTACCTTCATGACGATTCTTAATTTCTCCCGCTCAAATGAAAACGAAGGACAAGAAAACAGTATGTGTTCTGCGTTCTCCGCCACAGTCTCACACGAGGCACAAACCATTGTAAACCATTGTATTATCATGACCATATTTACATAAGTATTCTCTGAAACAACCGTGCCCACTTAGCACCTGGGTCATATAAAAGTCTATTTCGCCATGCGATCTGCCTAGCCAAGCCTCGATACTCGGGATGAGTCGGAAAGTCCAGCGTCCCTTTGTCGACGTTGTTGCCATTGGGTTAGGCTTTTATGGCGTTCGACCGCTGTCTCTTGTACTGAGAGGGCTGTGCCTTTATCTCGGGCCGTCTGATAGGTTCGCTGGACTTCGTTAGCCAGCAGGTCGGCAGGCATTATGCCAGCAATCACACAGGCCGCCTCATATGAAACAGTGAGGAAAGCGCTACAAACGCGTAGTGCACTAAGTCGAAATATGGAGTTCACATTTTTTGCATATGACGTATGCTGAAGCGCGTGGCCCCATACAGGGGCCGCGTACATAACCACTGATTGTGTGACCTTAGTTAGCAACTTCCTGCGATTTTGACCAGGTCCACCTATATTTGCCATTAATCTAGCTAGAGAACTGTGAACTGTTGCGGCTTTTTGTGTCACAGCTTCTATATGTAGTTTAAATGACAGCCTGGCATCTATCATAACACCTAAATACCGTACTGCAGGCATAGTTTCGAATACATACCCATTGATGTCTAGACGTGTAGTTTCCTTTTTCTTTCTGCTTGTTATAAGCACCCCTTCGGTTTTGTGAGCTGCCAATTGGAGCCCTTTGGTCTTGAGCCAGTCATCGATTAATATAGCCGTGTCCTTCGCGGCCAATTGAATTTTTTCTATGTCTTTCGCTACAATGATAACCGCAATATCATCTGCGTATCCGATTACCTTCACTCCTTTTGGAACAGGTAGACGCAGGACTCCATCGTAAGCAATAATCCACAAAACTGGGCCGAGAACTGAGCCTTGGGGAACTCCTCTGCTGACGTCATATCTATTTCTACCTAGATCAGTATTATAAAACAGAACTCTATCAGTAAGATAGCTATCTACTATATTTATAAGATAAGGTGGAGTATTTATTGCCTTTAATGCATTAATAATGTGCGATTACTTTAATGAGTTAAACGCGTTTTTTATGTCTAAGGTTACTACTGCGCAGTATTCCTTCGAACCGTACTTCCAGCGCTTGCCTGATATTGCTTCCTCCGCTATTTCAGTGACGCGACAAATAGCATCGACTTTGGATCTTCCCTTTCGAAACCCGTACTGGGCTTCCGACAAACATTGATAGGTGTCAATGTGTTTCAATAAGCGATCGCAAATTAAACGTTCCAACAATTTGCCTAACGAATCTATCATACAAAGCGGTCTGTAAGAACCTGGATCACCTGGAGGCTTGTTGGGCTTTGGAAGCAACACTAACTTCTGCTTTTTCCACCTCCTCAGGAAAACGCCATTTTGCAGGCATATATTAACGACATGTGAGAAGGCCATAGGGGACTCAGCTACTGCCGCTCTGATGGCAATGTTCGGTATACCATCGGGTCCCGGAGCCTTGCCGTTCTTTAGCCGTTCAGCTGCAGCTAGAATTTCATCCGGTATAACCGGTGGACAAATTGTCATTGTATTGTTTTTCACAGGCCTCATTTGGGGGCTATCTTTGGGAAAAAGCGTTTCGACTATTTGCTTGAGCAGAGTGGGACATGTTGGCATCTGCTTTTGTCTACTTTTAAACTTTTTCATAACAATTTTGTAAGTGCCACCCCAAGGGTACTCGTAAATCTCACTACAAAGATCTTTGAAACAAGATTTTTTGCTTGCCTTTATTGCATTTTTTAATCGTTGACGCAAGCATTTAAATTCATCTCTCAGAATATCAGATCTATTTCTTTGGTATCTTCTTCTGGCTTTGTAGCATTCAGACCGCAAGTCTGCGATTTCAGCATTCCACCAATAAACAGGGTTGCGGCTATTTTTGCGCACTTTTCTATTCATAGATGCATCACAAGCCCTAGCTAATACTTTATAAAGTTCATCGGATAGACTTTCTGCATTGTCCCGCATTTGTGTTACGCTTTTCATACCATCCAGTACCAACTTAAACATATCGAGATCAAATGAATTAGTGCACCAGGCATTTGCGTTGTTCTTCACATATCCACGAGACCTACTTCTCATGTAATCAACATCGATTATTACAGCCAAGTGATCGCTATGTGTGTAAATATCGCTTAATTGCCAGGAAACGTTTGTCATCATTGATTCACTACAGAAAGCAATTTCGATAATGGAACCTCTTCCATTTTTTTCGAAAGTTCCCTCTATTCAATAGAAGCAAGTCTAATGGTGCAAAGGCTTTAAGAAGAGCGCGTCCTCGCTGATTTGTCCTGCTGCTGCCCCATTCTACATAGAGCCCACGCGTTAAAATCTCCGGCTACTATTTTGGGAGAGCACAAAATCGCATCTTCAACCAGTCTATCCAGCAGAAGTTCAAATTCTTGCTGGCTAAGACTAGGAGGTGCATAACAGCTGTATATATAAGTACCGTCAATTTTGGTCCTTACAAAGAACTCATGGCTGTAAGGCTTTTCGGTAATGCATTTTTGCCCACACACCCATATTGCTGCTTTGCCTTTGTTATCAGGAATCCAAGTTCCCTACCCAGAGTTCTTATACTGCTCGCTCAGAATGGCAATATCAATTTTTTCTTCGATTATTGTTTGATCCAATAGCTGCTGAGCAGCTTCACAGTGATTTAAATTCAACTGCAGTATCTTCATATTTTTGATTTAGATTTTTGTACGGCGCGTTGGAAGAAGGGGCACAGTTTACTCCCAGCAATATGGTTTTTTTCCACCTGATTGCTAGCTTTACAAAGCATGCATAGTGCCGTATTGCTGCATTGTTTAGCGTTATGACCTTTTTCTCCGCACTTAAAACAGCAACCACTGCGGTCTTCGTTTGTACAAGCCTTTGCCTGATGACCAAACTCCAAACATCTGTAGCATCTTGTCAGAATAATTTTTTCTCGAATGCGACACACCGACCATCCAATCTTAAGTTTTTTGGCTGCAATGAGTTTCTGAGCTACGAGCTGAGGTAAGCCAAGCAGCGCTATTTGAGTCCCTGGATATCCTTTCCTGATCGTTTTTATCCAGTTTGGCTCAAAGTTTTGGTTTAAAACTTTTGCCTCTGAGATGGCAAGATGAGATTCGTTTAAGTCGATCACTTGATGGAATAAGCAATGAAACAACAACACAGTGCGTGAAGTGATCAATAATATATGTGCGTGTGCATATATTGCGCAGACCGGTGATTTGTGAAAATTGTATGGAAAAGTCTTACACAAAATTAATATTCGCGCGTAAATTTTTATTTTTATAAAGTGAACAATTTTATGTGTGAATACGCGGATTTATTGGAACAAAAGAAAATTCATCAATATTAATGTGCGTGCCTCAAAAATTGTCTTCACTGAATATTCTTCTTCACTCCTGCATTTGCGTTTACAAACTTTGTGAAGATTTTATTCAGATTGTTTTAAAGAAAAAAACGGAGTAGCACTGAAATTCAAACCACGTACCTTGTGTTTATAATATCTGGAATGATTGCAGTGCTGATTTGTTTTAACTTTATCTCTGTTCTGTGCGGATGCAAGTGCGGATACAAGTGATGTTGTGTGTTAGCGACTCGTTCGCTTAAAGCTTCTCGCTCCGATATGGATATCAAGTGCTGAGATTAATTCTTGGAAAAATGTGGTGTACACGGTGATGAGTTGATAGCTCCGTAGTAGTAGTGGACTGTATTTTCTCACGGCTCCGATAGGACCAATATTTACGCGCGGCGTATACGGAATATACGCTCCGGTGTAAAGTTTATGGAAAAAATAAGAAATGAACAAGTGTTTTGATATTAGCTATCGAATTTATTCGCTTTCAAACGTTACAAATCGGAATCTGTGGTGATATGATAATATGTATATAACACTGTGAATTACCTCCGTAGTGGCGTGGTGGCTGCTGGATAACTTGATTGTCTCGTCTTCGGAAAAGAAGTGATCAGACCGAGTTTGTTTAAACGCCATTGAACCGCCAAACGGTGCACCGAGTTAAGGGGAAAGTTAACGAAAGGGCACCGTTTGGCGGCAAGTACCGGCGGTCCGAAAAGTGTAAAGGACTGTGTGTGTGTGTGTGTGTGTGTGCATGTGGGTTTTTTTTTTTTTTTTTTTTTTGTTTTTTTTTTTTTTTTTACGAGGAGGAAGCATCGAAAGCCTAACCGTCACCGGTTTGTCAGTGTGGGACTTTAACCCTAACTAAACCTCCTACTGTCTGAGTACCATTTCCCCCGGTACTACCGTCAGGTATTTCGTCGGGAGATGGCTTGAGCTTACGCTCTACGTACGTGAAGTCTGTTTGTACCGCCCTCTGTACTGTTGTTTGTTACATCTTCGTGGGGGTTTAAATTGCCCCGTTTCATTTCCAAGCATTTTTTTTTTTTTGTCTTTTTTTTTTTTTTGCTTGACTGCCGGTTGGAACGAACGAGGTTCCAAGCCGCTCAACATGGTATTTCTCCTATTATATAAACTATTACTTACTTACTTAATTGGCGCAACAACCGCCTAAGCGATTTTGGCCGAGGTCAACAAAGCACGCCAGCTGTCCCTATCTTTTGCTAACTGGCGCCAATTGGAAATCCCAAGTATAGCCAAGTCTTTTAATTAGCACTGTCTCGGTTTTTTGCTGTGCAAGCTCTAGACCTGCATCGAGGAGCCAGTTTTGAACACTAGTGATCGAGTTGTTTGCACTCTCTTCAATGTCTTTTATGTGCTTAGCTACGACCACAATGGCTATGTCATCAGCAAAACCAACTATTTTCGCCCCTTTTGGTAGATGTAGTTTCAATATGCCATAATACATTATGTTCCATAGCGTTGGACCCAGCACTGAGCCTTGTGGAACTCCGCCTGAAATCTTATATTTCTTTCTGCCTTCATCGGTGTCGTAGAGTAGAAGTCTGTCCGACAAGTAATTGTTTAGGATTCTTCTGAGATATGCTGGAATATCGAAAGTTATTAGCGCCTCTGTTATTTTCCGCCAGCTTGCGGTGTTAAATGCGTTTTTCACGTCGAGCGTAATTATTAAACAATATTCTTTTGAGCCCCATCTCCATCTCTCACCGCTAATCGCATCTTCTGCTATTCTTTTTATGAAATTGGCTGCATCAACTGTGGACCGCCCTTTTCTAAATCCGAATTGTGTTTCGGAGAGTCCTCCATTCGCCTCCATTGCTTCTGTGACTATATTGGTAATTATGCGTTCCAGAAGCTTCCCTGTTGTATTAAGCATACATATTGGTCGATATGCAGAGGGATCCCCAGGAGATTTTCCCGCCTTTGGTAGTAGAACGAGCCGCTGGCGTTTCCATATTTTCGGAAATACGCCCTCTGTAAAGCATTCGTTAAACGTGTGAACGAAAACCTCAGTATTCGCTTTCACTGCTAGTTTAAGAACTTTATTCGGAATTGCATCAGGGCCTGGGGCCTTTCTGTCTTTAAATTCATCAACCGCAAGCAGCACCTCTCCAGCGGTGATCTGGGGGAATTTGCATTCAGCATGGGAGAGGATCTCTCTACTGAATGCTTTTTGGCCTGGAAACAGTTTGCTTACTATTATACCCAGTTGGTCGGCGCTTGTGAGCTGCGGCTGGACAGATGCCTGTAGCTTTTTAGTAACCACTTTGTATGCCATACCCCAAGGATTTTGTTCGGCACTGTCGCAAAGCTGGAGAAAACACTTCTTCTTGCTCGCCTTAATGGTTTGCTTTAATTCCTTTCGCTTGGCCCTGTAGTGTATTTGTTGTTCCAAATAATTTGCCGTTTTTCTGGCCCTTTGGTAGTCGCGCCTTGCTCTATTGCACTCATTGAAGCATCACAGGCGTTTGCTATGGTGGTCATGAGCTTGTTGGCCATATTCGTAGCTCCTTGTGTTAGGGTAACTTCAGACATCATAACTTTTAGCGCTTCTTCATCTAGAGAGTCGATTTTCCAGCCCACTGTTCTCCTTTCGGTGCAAGACCCTGTTTGCTTTGGTTCGTTTATAGTGAAGATAATTGCTTGGTGATCGCTGTGAGTATAGTCGTCACTAACCTCCCAATGGACATTTCGGGATAGTCTACTAGTTATGAATGTTAAGTCTATTATAGACTCACTTCCGTCTTTTTTGAATGTAGCTTTACTTCCGGAATTTAATAGCACCACTTCTAGGGTCGAAAGAGCTGTCAGGAGCGCTCTGCCTTTGGGATTTGTTTTACGGCTTCCCCATGCTTGGGCCCATGCATTGAAGTCACCTGCGATTACAACCGGCGTTCTAGTTCTAGCATCGGTGACCAAGTTATCTAATATTGTTTCAAACTCCTCGAGGTTGAAGCTAGGTGGTATGTAGCAACTGTACAGTATGATGCCAGCAATTTTCACGCAGACGAAGCCTACTTCCGATTTCAGTTTTTCTAATGGGAGTGGTTTTTTGGCACAACTCCATACCGCTGATCGCCCTGCGCTGGCCTTGGCCCATAGTTGACAGTCGACCACTTTGTATGGTTCACTCAGTAGAGCTACGTCGATATTCAGGTCTAATACCGACTGCTGCAGCAATTCCTGTGCTGCCTTACAGTGGTTTAGATTTAGTTGGCAAACCTTCATTCTTTACGTGTCTTTTGTACTGCCTGTACATAACAAGGGCATTCTCTTCCACCTGTTCTGTGCTTCAAATCTGCCAAGTTTTTCCTCGTGCAAATGGCACACCTCAGCTCTTTCTTGCAATCACGGGCCATATGACTTGAGTCACCACAGTTGAAACACGATCCCTTCATATCGTGTGGAGATCTGCAGTTTCGTGCTACGTGTCCAAACTCTAAGCATTTAAAGCATTGCATCGGCTGTGTTTTTTGCCGAATTCGGCAAACCACCCATCCTGTACGTATTTTTCCTGCTGCTATTACTCTATTTGCGGCTGCAGCTGGGAGAAGTATAGTCGCTGTCTTCGTACCACTGTATGCCTTTCGCATAGATTTTACTGCGTCTTCTTTAAACTTTATCCCCTCGAACTCTTTTTCAAAAGCGGCGCAAATTTCTTCTTTCGTTGATACTTCATCCAGATCTTTAACCTCTAACGCAATTTGCGAGGTGAGAGTCTGGACAGAGACGCTTTCGCCAAGCGCTTCTTCGACAGCTCGCTGTACCTCGGAAGTGTGCGAGTCTGTTGGTTTCTCCAGCTGAATGAGTAAGTCCCCATTGGTGGTTTTCCTTATTTTTGTTACCATCTCTCCTACGTGTTTCAGCTTTGGCTCGTTCCTGACAGCCCGCAAAATGTCTGCGTATGACCTTCCCCCACGATCCTTTATTATTAAAGCATCTGGCCGTGGGTGCTTAGGTTTTGGCTTCTTCCTCCTTTCTACGGTTTGCCAATCTGCCCTCTCCTCTCCTTCCATATTCTTGCTGGGTTGAACGCTTGGCTGTGATGACTCGTCTGTGACTCCCCTTTGAGATCGCCGAATAGAGTGGTTTACCGTGGTTGTTTGGCTCCCGGTATTTGTTTTTTCCTTCGGAGTTGGGGGTTTCGCTTTCTCAAACAAAGCAGAGAGTTCGCCTATAACATCGCGCATGGGCTGATGGATGGATCTTCTTTTTCCATCCTCCAGCATGTCAACAAGCTCGCGAATCTTTGCTCCGAGGGTAACCTATGCTGATGGCTGATAATCTGTTTGAGTCAGACAAACATTTTTGGGCACCGGACAAATCTCTGGAGGCGAACTCATCAACCTAGGACGCTTTCCAAAAACGTTGAGAGTCGTTCCTACTTCGGATGACTCACTCCCGGTTATTTGGGGTCCCGAAACTCCCTTATTATTTCGCCCTGCCGGGGGCGACCGGGAGACACTCATTTTAATTTTAAGCAAGCTTCTATTTTTTAATAATTTTTGCTATTATTTCTTTTAATTTATTTATTAATTGATTATTAATTAATATTTATCGATTTCCTGTTAAATTGCTTACTATTTATTTAATTTAATTTTAATTTACTGTAACTCGTTATATTTATTGCTATTTTATATGCTATTTATTTATTATTTATTTTATTATTTATTTAATAATTATTATTATTTTTAATAATTATAATTAGATAATTATTTATATATTTATAAACGTATTCAACTACTTTTACTTCTAATTTAGTTGCTTCTGCCCACTGTGTGGCGATCTCAGCGCCACCTACCGTGATTTAAGAACAACGCCGGTAGGGGGTGTGTGTCTCCGCTATTTAAGCTCGGCTTTATTAGGCACAGGATGTTTCAATAAAGCTTGGCTTATTGGACCACTTTGCTGAACTTACTCCAATCGCTCAGCTGTTTTCAGCCCGATTTGGCGCGATTCAGCCTTTTGTTTTTTCTTCGTTTGCTACTTTGAAAAAACAAATCTCGCCTGAAAGAAAACACAAATATCACCAAAATTTAATCACTTTTTTAGAGCTTACACAAAAACACGTCCTCTCACAAAAGTATATAAAAACATATGTGTGCATGTGGGTGAAAGTGTGTGTGCGTGAGGGTGAAAGTGTGTGTGTGAGTGTGAGTGTGAACACGCAAACCGCTTACTAGGGGTGCGCGTACGATTTGTCGGTCGAAGGAGGGTGGCGATTAGATTTAGGCCGGAAGTCTAAACATAAAATATACTTATACAAAACTATTCACTTATGACGGTAGGCAGGCAAACACTCGCGGTAATGGTCGACAAAGAACTGTATAAAACTGTTCACTAACGTCGTACTGGTCAGACATCGTTTGGCAAGCGTTCGTTGGGTTCGGTCAGTTAGGGTTGCCGATCCGAAAGGACTAATGTCGGTGTTGTCGTCTTCCCCTACTAGAACCAAATCCCACATTCGGCCCTCCTGATTCGTCATTCGACCCGAATGACGGCACGCTCGGTGATTCGGATGTAGGATTCCATTTCTTCATATACTCAGCCACTGTTGTTGTACTGCCAGGACCTTCGTGGTCCCCCACTTTCCGCACTTCATATCTGTCAGGATTCAAAACTTTAATGATCTTATATGGGCCCAAGGATTTCCGCCTCAGCTTGAGTCCGGTGCCGTACTGCGTTCGCTTAATGGCTACTAGCTCGTTCACTTGATACTTCACGACCTCCTTCCGATTTTTGTTGAACGATCGACGATTCTCTTGCTGAATTTTGCGAATGTTCTCCTGCGCTTCCTTTCGTATCTCCTCTCGCTTTGATAAAACTGCTTAACTCCGAATTCGCTTTGACTGCTCGTTCACCCTCAACTAGGCACACCGCCAACCGCAACACCAACGGTTCGACGCAACAACTTCGACAGCACAACAATGTTGAGTTTAAACGCTGCTTCAACTTTCTGCTCTGCCACTGCAGACGCACAACTTCGACTGCACAACAATGTCGAGTTCAAACGCTGCTTCAACTTTCTGCTCTGCCACTGCAGACGCACAACTTCGACTGCACAACAATGTCGAGTTCAAACGCAACTTCAACTTTGTGCTCTGCAACTGTAGACGCACAGGTTCGCTAAGAATCTTATAAGATTTCAGCCACCACGCTCAACGCGTTTCTGCAAGTATTGCCTTGCTTCTGTCGAACTCCTCAGACTCACAGCTACCACCAGACTTCAGCTTATGTTCTCGCTGCTTTGCTTGCGCAGCTCTGCTGACGTCGTAAGAACTTGCCGTTAATGCGCCAACGCTGATTTAGCCGTTACTAAGGCCACGAATACAGTTTTTAAGTACAGACTGCGTAACGGCTTCTTCGGAATTTTCCGATTTTCTTCTTGAAGTTTTGATAACTTGGCCTTTCTGCCTTCGATGCACTGCGTTATTGCGCATGCACTTTACACACACATATAAGCTTGCGCACTGCTTTTCTGCGTAGCCGATTAAACGTGTGATTTAACCGTTACCGGTGCCTTGCCTCTGCCACGAAAACGTTTTTCTTTTCTTTTGTACAGAATGCACAATAACTGCTTTTACAAAGTCTCGTTAGTTTTCCGATTTTATGTTTTAAGGGTTTTAATTTTACCGCCTTTGATGCACTACGGTGTTGCGAACTTTACACACATACGTACATGTGTATGTAAGCTTTCGCACTGTTTTTTATTATTTTTATTTTAACGCAACACTCTGTGGATAATCACCACTTCTGTCACCACTTTTGTAGGATGCCGATTATTGAAAGTCTTTTAATTAAAGTTTTATTTTGTATTTATTTAAAATATACTTATGTATGTACTTATACAAAACTATTCACTTATGGCAGTAGGCAGGCAAACACTCGCGGTAACGGTCGACAAAGAACTGTATAAAACAGCCATCGTTGGGTTCGGTAAGTTAGGGTTGCCGATACGAAAGGACTAATGTCGGTGTTGTCGTCTTCCCCTACTAGAACCAAATCCCACATTTATAAGAAATAGTTTAATATTTCAATTAAAAAAAAGGAAGTTCGAATATTTTTGTTCATTCATAACAGTAAGACTCAAACGAAGAATCAACCTGCCATCAACAAGAATGCATGCCCAAGTGTCAGGCATCGCAAAATAGAGTTGCGGTCACCAGTTGACCCACACTTTCGATTAAATGCCACTGTGCTTGTATTAGCACAACTAACTGGAAATCTCCCAACTACACCAATTAGCGCCTTAACTCAACAAGCATTTCCAGACTTAGTTTTGGCGGATAAAAGGTTCTTTGTTAATGAACCAGTGGACCTTGTGCTTGGGGGAGACATTTATCCCGAAATTATTTTAAGCGGTCTGAAGAAGAATGTACTTAGTACACTTCTCGCTCCGGAAACAGTGTTCGGTTGGATATTAACAGGCCGCACGGCCATAACAAGTCCAACTAACAATATAGCCTCATATTTCAGTGAAGTTGCACTGGATAAGCAACTCACCTCTTTCTGGAAAGTAGAGGACTTACCGAAAAGCCGAAGCAAAAGCGAAGAGGATAAATATTGTGAACTACGACCCTAAGACACGATTCTGAAAAGAACATAGTGGCCTTACCCTTTAAACAGGATTTCCTAGTAAATACCTGCCTGGGACCATCACTAAAAAGGGCCTGCTCGCAATTCTATCGGAATGAGACGCGACTTGTCAAGAATCCAGATCTGCAAAAGGAATATAATAGGGTGTTAACGGAATACGAGTCTTTGGGACATATGGCAAAAGTGAATCAAATTATACCTGCAGATTCCTTCGATCACTACTTCCTGCCGCATCATGCTGTCATCAAGGCAGAGAGCAGCTCAACGAAAGTCCGGGTGGTCTTCAATGCCTCAAGTCCAACGGCTAATGGCATAAGCCTCAACGATGTGCTCCTACCAGCGCCAGTGCTACAGGCAGATCTTCCTATTATAATACTGCGTTGGAGATTATACAAATACGTTTTCAATACCGACATAGAAAAGATGTACCGCCAAATACTGGTACATGACAAATATACGAAGTATCAGCGCATAGTTTTTCGCGCAAAGTCAATCGAACCAATCAGACTGTCACTTTCGGTATAAATTGTGCTCCTTACCTCGCGATAAGGACACTTTTATAACTAGCTGATGATACAGAAAGCGCCTTTCCCATAGCCTCTAACATTTTAAAAAAGTACATGTACGTTGACGATGTACTAGCAGGAGGACATAGTATCGACTCTGCAATAAAAGCCAGAAATTAAATAAAACACGTATTGCAATCAGCCGGTTTTCAATTACGGAAATGGACTGCTAATTGTGAAGATCTCCTAAAAGATATTCCAAAAATCGATCTACTTTCTGAAGATTTTTTGGAATTCGAAGAAACGAGCGCAGTAATGGCTCTGGGCATACGATGGAATGCCCGCACGGACTTATTTTACTTTATGACGAGGCCATTGGAAGGGGGTACCACCGTTACAAAAAGAACGATCCTCTCGGCCATCGCCAAATTAATCGATCCTCTAGGCTGGCTCGCTCCTATCAAAACTGACTGGGATGAAACAGTAACCCCGACCACTCTCGATCGATAGAATAATTTCATAAATCAATACCAAGAAATTAATAACATTCGAATACCTCGTTGGGTACACTATTCCCCAATGAATGAAGTCGAATTGCACGGTTTCTGTGACGCATCAGAAAAAGCGTATGGTGCGGCAGTATATCTGCGTGTTAGGCACCAGTCAAAAGTCGAAGTAAATCTACTATTAGCAAAAACTAGGGTAGCTCCGGTGAAGACTATCTCGTTACCACGATTGGAACTTTGCGGCGCCGTGCTGTTAGCATAAATCATTGAATCAGTGACAGAAAGTCTTGACTTGGGACTTTTCAAGGCACACCTGTGGCCAGACTCCACAATCGTTCTCGCATGGATACGTAAGACACCTTGCTCGTGGTCGACTTTCGTCGCCCATAGAATAACAAAAATCGTTCAAAAAGTTGGAACTAAAAACTGGTCACATGCGGACTCAGCATCAAACCCAGCTGACTTGGCAAGCAGAGGACTTCCAGCATATGAACTAGTCAACAATTGTTTGTGGTGGCAAGGCCCTTCTTGGCTACAAGAAGATAGCTCCAATTGGCCCACACAAAACTCAGACTACAAGACGCAAATTGAAGAAAAAAGGGTTCAAGCACATGCAGTTACAATAGATAAACAGAATTTCAGCGACCTACTTGATCGATTTTCAGATTTACCGAAGGCTTTGCGGGTTATCTCGTATATTATGAGATTTTGCCAAAGAACTCACTCAACAACGAAATCGTCTTTCCAAGCAAAGTCTTGCCTAATCTCAGCAAATGAAATTAAAGCAACGACTCAACGCTTGATACAGCTTTCCCAAATACAACACTTTGGTGAAGAGTATAAGAGTCTTAGTTCAGGTGGATCGATCAACGAAAAAAGCGAAATTCTGCCCCTAAACCCATTCATTGATGAATCGAAAGTTATAAGGGCTGGTGGTCGTCTAGGGGCGTCTCTGGATTTGGCCTACAATGAGCGCCATCCCATTATACTGCCATATAACTGCAGGTTGTACCGTCTCATCGTCCAGTTTATCCACAAAGTATCTTTGCACGGAGAAAACCAGCTGATGTTGCGCATCATCAGTACCCAACACTGGATTCCGAGGGTAAAGAATATGATACGCTCAGTCATCCACAACTGCAAGATCTGCACCATCCACAAAAAACGGACCCAAACTCAGCTTATGGGAATCCTGCCCCAGGAACGCATCACCTATTCTCGGGCATTTACAAACAGCGGAGTGGATTTCGCAGGACCATTTGACATCAAAAGCTATCGCGGGAGAGGATGTCGAATCTCAAAAGGTTATGTCTGCTTATTTGTATGCTTCGTAACTAAAGCCATACACCTTGAAGCCACTACTGACCTGAGTACAGCCTCGTTCCTGGCAGCCTTTGCCGGGTTTACAGCCAGACGAGGTTGCCCACAACATATGTATTCCGACAACGGCACTAATTTTGTCGGAGCTTCTCGATCTTTACGATCCGAAGCTAAAGCTTTCATGATTGAGGCGCGTAACAGCACCTTGTCTAGGTACGCGCATCAATTGACTTCGTGGTATTTCATCCCCGCTGCACCGCCACACATGGGCGGACTCTGGGAGGCGGGAGTGAAAAGTTTTAAGAGCCATTTTTATAAGATAGCATCGAACTACAAATACACCTTCGAAGAATTTATGACTCTTTTATGTAGAGTTAAGTCTTGTCTCAACTCTCGTCCAATAAGTCCCTCTTCAAATAACCCATCTGACCTGGAGCCGCTTACCCCAGGCCGCTTCTTAATTGGTGGGCACTTATTAGCTACACCAGAGCCAGATATTAATGAGAACCCTGCATCCATAATAAACCGATGGCAAAAGCTCAAAGCCCTGCACCAATTTTTTTGTAAAAGATGGAAGGCAGAATATCTAGTAGAAATGCAAAAACGCATCAAATGGAAGCATCCACAAGACAACTTGCAGGTAGGAGATTTTGTTGTCATAGAGGAGGACAATCTATCACCGAATGAATGAAGACTGGGACGAATTTTAAAACCACACCCAGGCTCCGATAATAAAGTGAGAGTAGCAGAGGTACTGACCGAAAAGGGCACAATCACCTGACCAATTGCAAAATTAGTGCTACTTCCGCCCTACAGAGAAGGCAACGAGAACGAGGCAACCTCCCAGTAGGTCACCACTTATCGCCCTAACTCACCTACCGCATAATCCCACTTCCACAACAGCCATAAAAAAAAATTTCCATCATTCCACTTCTTAACCCTTATAGGATTCTCCCTCAAGAATCGCAAATATTATAGGAATCGAACCCATACATTTTTCATCATTCCACTTCGTAACCCCTATAATATGCCACATCTGGTATCGCGAATAGTGTAGAAATCGTACTTTCCATCCACTGGCCATTCACATTTTATTTTTTTTTTTTTTTTTTTTTCAGGGGCGTTGTGGTAGCGCACTACCCTCAAGTGGCCCTTTGAAACCGGGATGAACCTGTTTTCGTCGAAATTCCGCTCCCCACGGGACTGCCGTCAAGCATTACATCATGGGGGGGAAAGGCGGTTAGTCGCCGCTGCTACGCTTTTGTCGGTTGAGAGTTCTCAACCTCTTCATTTCTTCTGCTATTGCCTCACAAGCTTTCTTCCATTTTTCGCTACTGCTAAAGGAGGCCGTCGGAACGGACGAGGTTCCAAGCAGCAACTTCCCTGGGTAATCTGGGGGCTGTCGGAATAAACAAGATTCCGAGCAGCCTGGTAGTGAGGGATGTCGGAACGGACGAGGTTCCGAGCATCATACGCTGTTTTCTTGAGCTGTCGGAATGGACGAGATTCCGAGCTTAATGGTTCGAACGCCGCTGTCTCTTCAGACCTGTTTGAAGATCCAGGGGCACCAGTTTGACGACTACTTGGGTGTAGTTTTCTCCCAAAATTTTTTTTTGGTGTACTTTTCGCCCGATGTGCACTAGGTGGCATTTATTTATATCTGCATCCCACGTCTATATAACTGTTTAATAGTAAGACACTCATGTTTTCTAAGAGCTGTCGGAACGGACGAGGTTCCGAGCAGCACCTTCCCTGGTTTATCTGGGGGCTGTCGGAATGGACGAGATTCCGAGCAGCCTGATAGTGAGCTTCACATTTTGAAGGATGTCGGAACGGACGGGGTTCCGAGCATCGTTCGCTGCTTTCTTGAGCTGTCGGGGTAGACGAGATTTCGAGCTTAATGTTTGCAGTTCTTTATTTTGTTTAGAAACGGTTAATTTCCACTGCGACGCCGCTGCAGCTCTAATATTCTAAGCTGCTTCAAAATCGAGGCAATTATGTCGCTTATTGCCGTCCATTCCTTTTCTCCTTTAAGCATGCAGTTTACTACCGAAGGTGGTGAAAAGTTTTCGCCCACCGCAGCTTTCAATTTATCTCTTTGTAGGATGAACCTTGGGCATTCGAAGAATACGTGGTAAACATCTTCATCAACACCGTCTCCGCAATCGACGCAGAAGGGGTCGACATCGTGCTTAAACTTGTATAAATATGACTTGAAGCACCCGTGCCCACTTAGAAATTGGCATAGGTAAAAATCTACTTCACCATGTTTTCTTTTTATCCAAGTATCAAGTCTTTGGATACATCTATGTGTCCAGCGCCCTTTCGATGCATTATCCCAGTGGTTTTGCCATTCAGCTATATAGCTCTCCCTTGCCAGCTTTCTGTCGCTTTCTTTTGTTGGGCGTGGACCAGCCCAGAGTTCAGCCGCTTCTTTGGCCAGTAGATAAACGGGTGGCATGCTGGAGATGACAAGAGCTGCCTCGTCTGACACCGTTCTAAAAGCACTACATACTCTGAGAGCGTACAGGCGGTACGTTGAATTTAATCCCCGACAAAAAGAAGGACATTCCATTGCGCTTGCCCAGATGGGGGCTGCATATAGGATTTGGCTAGTTACAACGCTGGCTAGAAGTCGCCGCCGCTTCTGCTTAGGACCTCGAGTGTTCAGCATTATTCTCGATAAAGCCGTGACTGTTGCCGCTGCTTTGTTCCTTGCATATTCCAAATGTGCTTTGAAGGTCAACCTCTTGTCTAGAATCACTCCTAGGTATTTAATGGAGGACTTGGTATTCGCTATGTGGCCGCCAACATTTACAACCACTTCTTCCGGCTTTTTCCTACTAGAAATAACCATTGCTTCTGTCTTGTGGTCTGCAAGACGCAGACCGGACGCTTTTAGCCATTCTTTTATTATGCTGACTGATATGTCCGCCTTAACTTTTATGTCACTGAGATGCTTTGCGGTGACTACTATCGCGATATCGTCCGCAAAACCAGTTATGCTTGAACCTTCGGGCAATTTTACTCGCAGAACTCCATCATACATGATATTCCAAAGCATTGGGCCTAGAACGGATCCCTGTGGGACGCCACCGGTGACCTCCGTGTGTTTCCTGCCCTCTTCCGTTTCGTACAGTAGCATACGATTACTAAAGTAACTGCGAACTATTCTGCGAAGATAGTAAGAAACACCAATCTGTTCTAGTCTGTCGAGAATTTTCGCCCAGCTAGCGGTGTTAAAGGCGTTTTTGACGTCAAGCGTTACGACAAGGCTATACTCTTTCTCTCCTCCTAGCCATCGGGTGCCACTAATTGCCTCTCTTGCTATGTCAACCACTCTTGATACGGCATCAATTGTAGATTTCCCCTTTCTAAAGCCAAACTGGTTTGCCGAGATACCTTCCCTTTCTTGAACTTCAAGCTCTAATCGCTTTGAGATCATGTGCTCCAGGACTTTGCCTGCTGAGTCTAGCAAGCATATAGGCCTAAGACTAGAAGGATCATCTAGTGGTTTACCCGGCTTAGGGATTAAGATCAATTTCTGTATTTTCCAGACTTGTGGGAAAACACCTTCTTTAAGACATAAGTTGTACAGTTTTACAAACTCTGGCATAAGATAGCGCATCGCGAGTTTAAGAGCCTTGTTTGGTACCTCATCGGGCCCGGGGGCTTTTTTATCTTCTAGTTTATTAACGACCAGTAAAACCTCATCCGATTGAAAGGGCTCGAAAGAGCACTGTACCCCCCAATTCATATTCGAAACTAAGCGCCGTTGGGGAGGAAACAAGGTATCAACAGCCACTTTCAAATCCCTAGCTCTTCTCGGCGACATAACATTGCTTTTTAGCTTTTTGGTAACAATTTTGTATGCTGTGCCCCAGGGGTTTCGATCTGCGTCGTCGCATAGTTCCAAAAAACATCTTCGCTTGCTGCATTTGATAGCTTTTTTGAAATCGTCGCGTGCACTTTTATAGGCTTCTCTGTATTGAGGGAAGCAAGGGTTGCCCCTTGCGCGTTGGTATTTTCGCCTTGCTTTTAAGCATAGCTTCCTTAACTCTCCGATCTCATATGTCCACCAATAAGCGGGTTTATGATGTGCTTTTAAGACTTTTCTAGCCATTGATGCGTCACATGCGGTACTTATGTCGGCCATGATCTCTTTGGCCATACTATTTGCGGATCCATTGTATTGACGAGTGCTCGTATGCGGAAATCCTCAAACTTGTCAAAAGTGACGAGAGACTGAGGGACCTAGGTGAAAACGTCCGCAAGATTAGGAAAACTGCCAAAGGAGACCTCTTGTTCCAGCTCAACAAGGCAGAGAGCACAAATACCGCCAAACTGCAAGCCGCGGTGGGAGAAATGCTATCGGGTAAAGCGGAAGTTAGAACCCTAACACAGCAATGCTTCCTGGAAATCCACGACATAGACGAAGTCACAACTCGCGGAGAAGTGTGCTTAGCTTTAAATGCAAAGCTTGATTCCATCAAGGTCCAAGAGTCGGACATACGATCCATGCGTAAAGCTTACGGAGGCACTCAAATCGCGTTGTTGCTTCTACCGGCGAGTAGTGTCAATAAGGTGCTCTCACTAGGCAAAATTAGAATCGGCTGGGTGATCTGTCGCATCCGAGGTAAAGAACAGCCAAAACGTTGCTACAAATGCCTAGAGTTCGGCCACGTGTCTATGAACTGTAGGAGCAGTGAAGACTTCACAAAATCCTGCTTTAAGTGTGGTGGCCCTGGACACATGGCAAAGGACTGTAGCAACCCCCCCAAGTGCTTGGTATGTGCGAAACGCGGCGTGCTCGCTACTGACCACATAACCGGAGTTTTCAAGTGCCCTACCTATCAAGCAGCTCTCAGAAAATATAAGACAAAATGAAGATACTGCAACTCAACCTAAACCACTGTCAGGCTGCGCAGGACCTCCTGTCGCAAACCATCAGTGAGGAAAACGTGGATGTCGCGATACTCAGCGAACCCTATAAAGTGAAACGGTCACAATGTTGGGCACACGATAAGAGCGACAAAGCAGCCATATGGACATGCGGCAACCCCGCTAGCTGGATGTACGATGTCGTATCTGAAACTGGCTTTGTGGGTGCAAGTATAAGAGATCTATACATCTATAGTTGCTATATACCCCCTAGCACCACTATGCAAGTATTTGAACAGATTGTCGGAAAGCTCGCCATCGATGCAAGAGGCAGAACAAATGTTCTTATAGCGGGCGATTTTAATGCTTGGGCGCAAGAGTGGGGTTGCCCGAGCACACGTCCCAAGGGTAGAGCACTTTTAGAGGCCCTGGCAAGCCTCGATGTCGCACTTCTAAACAACGGCACCGAACATACCTTTAGTAGAAAACGGGTTTGGGTCAATAATCGACCTGACCTTCGCAAGCGCCACATTATACAGATCAGTGGACTGGAAGATAAGTTCTCGCTTTACACAAAGCGATCATTATGCAATTACCTGCACGATTAATAGCAACAGAAGTACCCCAAACAAATTCCAACAAACCAGCATAGCTCGAGGTTGGAAAGCGCGCACTCTGGCCATTCACATAACAATATATGTGCGTATGTGTGTACATATGTATGTTGTATAGAATTTCATTGCTGATTACCAATGGGGTCACTACAACGAGGGATGCATTAACATCTACCAAGGGAGTAAATGTATATAAGTATATATGTACCTTAGGAAAAACTACTAAATCGAGATAAAAGTAATCCTCAAATTGCGAGATGTAGGTTTCGTCTTAATACCCATTATGCATACATGAGTACTATAAAAGAACCTTCAACGTTATTAAAAAAGGAACATGCAGAAAATGTTGACGCTGCACTATCCAAATTCATCTAAAAATATTTGTCTTTGTTGAAACAAAAACTTTAATTTATTGCTAACAAGTTCATAATTTAACTACATACATTATAATATTAAATAACTTGCTGAATTTAGTGCCTGAGCACTGCTAAGTTTCGTCTATCTGCATATTACTCTAAAACTGCGAAGTTTTTGCTAAGCTGATATATTACGTACTATTAATTTTAGATTTATTATTTCAGTCGGTTTCGTAAAGATATTTTTTCCGCATTCAACTTTTTAAACGCAGAGATAATTTTTAAGACCAATTACTAATGAGAAACAATTTTAACGTGCTAATATTATAAAAAGCAAAATTGTTTTTAACCTTAATTTTAATATAGTTTTCAAAAACTGTTTGGCACAGCCAACTCTCGCTAGTTTGGAGTATTTTACCATATAGGGATAAGGATAAAATGCGCCACATTCATCCATACAAACGTAAATGAAAAGCTACAATTTTAATTATATGTATAACTGCAAAACCAAGTAGCAGAAATCTTTAGAGTAACATATAAACGCAGATATTCGTAAAAGAACTTGTAACTTTTCAACATTTTTCATTTTCATCGCTCGTGGTTTAATGAAGAGCAGAAAACAGGGAGACAATTTGATTCCTATGCACACAAGAAATTAGCGTTTTATAAA
This sequence comes from Philophylla caesio, assembly GCA_963971545.1. NCBI lineage: Eukaryota > Metazoa > Arthropoda > Insecta > Diptera > Tephritidae > Philophylla > Philophylla caesio. The sequence goes on from OZ020604.1 coordinate 103,674,704, forward strand.
TCTTATTGAATTATGCATCATATGTGTATGTGTGTGTATATCATAGGTTATCGATATCTGATTGGAAGGTGGCATATTTAGCAATGATTTGCAAAACGCTTTATTGAGTCAGAGTATTCTGTCACGTTCTCTGCAGACATACATACATACATACATACAAACGTAAGCCCTGCCAATATAATAACTACACAATTTGTTGAAACTTATGTATGTGGGTCCTTTAGGCATGTTGTCACAAAACTCGCCCTTCGTTTGCGTTAAGAAACCCACTCTGGACGATGCATACATGCATATATGTATGTATTTTTAACACAAAACCCTTCACTCTGCGCTATCCTGCTGTTAGATGTTCTCGACAAATGTGCACAAAAGCCGGCAGGAACTTGATATTTGAGAGTTAAAATACATATTAAAATTACTTTAGAATATCTTAAAACTGATACTTCCACAAATATTAGTATCGAAGCCAAAGTCAAAAAAAGTACACATACACACAAAGGAAACTGATGGTATGCAATAATATGCAACACAGGATAGAAGTTCTGATATAAATATATATACATATGTATGTATATTTTTTGTTTGAATTGCCAGACATACATACACATAAATACTATGTAAATGTGAGGAAATAAGCGAAAACATAAAACGTGAATTTAATTTATGTAGGATGCCGATTATTGAAAGTCTTTTAATTAAAGTTTTATTATGTATTTATTTAAAATATACTTATGTATGTACTTATACAAAACTATTCACTTATGGCAGTAGGCAGGCAAACACTCGCGGTAACGGTCGACAAAGAACTGTATAAAACTGTTCACTAACGTCGTACTGGTCAGCCATCGTTTGGCAAGCGTTCGTTGGGTTCGGTCAGTTAGGGTTGCCGATACGAAAGGACTAATGTCGGTTTTGTCGTCTTCCCCTACTAGAACCAAATCCCACATTTATAAGAAATAGTTTAATATTTCAATTAAAAAAAAGGAAGTTCGAATATTTCTGTTCATTCATAACAGTAAGACTCAAACGAAGAATCAACCTGCCATCAACAAGAATGCATGCCCAAGTGTCAGGCATCGCAAAATAGAGTTGTGGTCACCAGTTGACCCACACTTTCGAATTAATGCCACTGTGCTTGTATTAGCACAACTAACTGGAAATCTCCCAACTACACCAATTAGTGCCTTAACTCAACAAGCTTTTCCAGACTTAGTTTTGGCGGATAAAAGGTTCTTTGTTAATGAACCAGTGGACCTTGTGCTTGGGGGAGACATTTATCCCGAAATTATTTTAAGCGGTCTGAAGAAGAATGTACTTAGTACACTTCTCGCTCAGGAAACAGTGTTCGGTTGGATATTAACAGGCCGCACGGCCATAACAAGTCCAACTAACAATATAGCCTCATATTTCAGTGAAGTTGCACTGGATAAGCAACTCACCTCTTTCTGGAAAGTAGAGGACTTACCGAAAAGCCGAAGCAAAAGCGAAGAGGATAAATATTGTGAGACGCTATACAAAACTACGACCCTAAGACACGATTCTGAAAAGAACATAGTGGCCTTACCCTTTAAACAGGATTTCCTAGTAAATACCTGCCTGGGACCATCACTAAAAAGGGCCTGCTCGCAATTCTATCGGAATGAGACGCGACTTGTCAAGAATCCAGATCTGCAAAAGGAATATAATAGGGTGTTAACGGAATACGAGTCTTTGGGACATATAGCAAAAGTGAATCAAATTATACCTGCAGATTCCTCCGATCACTACTTCCTGCCGCATCATGCTGTCATCAAGGCAGAGAGCAGCTCAACGAAAGTCCGGGTGGTCTTCAATGCCTCAAGTCCAACGGCTAATGGCATAAGCCTCAACGATGTGCTCCTACCAGCGCCAGTGCTACAGGCAGATCTTCCTATTATAATACTGCGTTGGAGATTATACAAATACGTTTTCAATACCGACATAGAGAAGATGTACCGCCAAATACTTGTACATGGCAAAAATACGAAGTATCAGCGCATAGTTTTTCGCGCAAAGTCAACCGAACCAATCAGTCTTTACGAGCTAAAGACTGTCACTTTCGGTATAAATTGTGCTCCTTACCTCGCGATAAGGACACTTTTACAACTAGCTGATGATAGGAAAGCGCCTTTCCCATAGCCTCTAACATTTTAAAAAAGTACATGTACGTTGACGATGTACTGGCAGGAGGACATAGTATCGTCTCTGCAATAAAAGCCAGAAATGAAATAAAACACGTATTGCAGTCAGCCGGTTTTCCATTACGGAAATGGACTGCCAATTGTGAAGATCTCCGAAAAGATATTCCAAAAATCGATCTACTTTCTGAAGAATTTTTGGAATTCGAAGAAACGAGCGCAGTAAAGGATCTGGGCATACGATGGAATGCCCGCACGGACTTATTTTACTTTATGACGAGGCCATTGGAAGGGGGTACCACCGTTACAAAAAGAACGATCCTCTCGGCCATCGCCAAATTAATCGATCCTCAAGGCTGGCTCGCTCCTATCATAATTGTTGCCAAAATGCTGATGCAGCATATTTGGCTTGAAAAAACTGACTGGGATGAAACAGTAACCCCGACCACTCTCGATCGATGGAATAATTTCATAAATCAATACCAAGAAATTAATAACATTCGAATACCTCGTTGGGTACACTATTCCCCAATGAATGAAGTCGAATTGCACGGTTTCTGTGACGCATCAGAAAAAGCGTATGGTGCGGCAGTATATCTGCATGTTAGGCACCAGTCAAAAGTCGAAGTAAATCTACTATTAGCAAAAACTAGGGTAGCTCCGGTGAAGACTATCTCGTTACCACGATTGGAACTTTGCGGCGCCGTGCTGTTAGCATAAATCATTGAATCAGTGACAGAAATTCTTTACTTGGGACATTTCAAGGTACACCTGTGGACAGACTCCACAATCGTTCTCGCATGGATAGGTAAGACACCTTGCTCGTGGTCGACTTTCGTCGCCCATAGAATAACAAAAATCGTTGAAAAAGTTGGAACTAAAAACTGGTCACATGTGGACTCAGCATCAAACCCAGCTGACTTGGCAAGCAGAGGACTTCCAGCATATGAACTAGTCAACAATTGTTTGTGGTGGCAAGGCCCTTCTTGGCTACAAGAAGATAGCTCCAATTGGCCCACACAAAACTCAGACTACAAGACGCAAATTGAAGAAAAAAGGGTTCAAGCACATGCAGTTACAATAGATAAACAGAATTTCAGCGACCTACTTGATCGATTTTCAGTTTTACCGAGGGCTTTGCGGGTTATCTCGTATATTATGAGATTTTACCAAAGAACTCACTCAACAACGATATCGTCTTTCCAAGCAAAGTCTTGCCTAATCTCAGCAAATGAAATTAAAGCAACGACTCAACGCTTGATACAGCTTTCCCAAAGACAACACTTTGGTGAAGAGTATAAGAGTCTTAGTTCAGGTGGATCGATCAACGGAAAAAGCGAAATTCTGCCCCTAAACCCATTCATTGATGAATCGAAAGTTATAAGGGCTGGTGGTCGTCTAGGGGCGTCTCTGGATTTGGCCTACAATGAGCGCCATCCCATTATACTGTCATATAACTGCAGATTGTTCCGTCTCATCGTCCAGTTTATCCACAAAGTATCTTTGCACGGAGAAAACCAGCTGATGTTGCGCATCATCCGTACCCAATACTGGATTCCGAGGGTAAAGAATTTGATACGCTCAGTCATCCACAACTGCAAGATCTGCACCATCCACAAAAAACGGACGCAAACTCAGCTTATGGGAATCCTGCCCCAGGAACGCACCACCTATTCTCGGGCATTTACAAACAGCGGAGTGGATTTCGCAGGACCATTTGACATCAAAAGCTATCGCGGGAGAGGATGTCGAATCTCAAAAGGTTATGTCTGCTTATTTGTATGCTTCGTAACTAAAGCCATACACCTTGGAGCCACTACTGACCTGAGTACAGCCTCGTTTCTGGCAGCCTTTGCCCGGTTTACAGCCAGACGAGGTTGCCCACAACATATGTATTCCGACAACGGCACTAATTTTGTCGGAGCTTCTCGATCTTTACGATCCGAAGCTAAAGCTTTCATGATTGAGGCGCGTAACAACACCTTGTCTAGGTACGCGCATCAATTGACTTCGTGGTATTTCATCCCCGCTGCACCGCCACACATGGGCGGACTCTGGGAGGCGGGAGTGAAAAGTTTTAAGAGCCATTTTTATAAGATAGCATCGAACTACAAATACACCTTCGAAGAATTTATGACTCTTTTATGTAGAGTTGAGTCATGTCTCAACTCTCGTCCAATAAGTCCCTCTTCAAATAACCCATCTGACCTGGAGCCGCTTACCCCAGGCCACTTCTTAATTGGTGGGCACTTATTAGCTACACCAGAGCCAGATATTAATGAGAACCCTGCATCCATAATAAACCGATGGCAAAAGATCAAAGCCCTGCACCAATTTTTTTGTAAAAGATGGAAGGCAGAATATCTAGTAGAAATGCAAAAACGCATCAAATGGAAGCATCCACAAGACAACTTGCAGGTAGGAGATTTTGTTGTCATAAATTAGGACAATCTATAACCGAATGAATGGAGACTGGGACGAATCTTAAAACCACACCCAGGCTCCGACAATAAAGTGAGAGTAGAAGAGGTACTGACCGAAAAGGGCACAATCACCTGACCAATTGCAAAATTAGTGCTACTTCCGCCCTACAGAGAAGGCAACGAGAACGAGGCAACCTCCCAGTAGGTCACCACTTATCGCCCTAACTCACCTACCGCATAATCCCACTTCCACAACAGCCATAAAAAAAAAATTTCCATCATTCCACTTCTTAACCCTTATAGGATTCCCCCTCAAGAATCGCAAATATTATAGGAATCGAACCCATACATTTTTCATCATTCCACTTCGTAACCCCTATAATATGCCACATCTGGTATCGCGAATAGTGTAGAAATCGTACTTTCCATCCACTGGCCATTCACATAACAATATATGTGCGTATGTGTGTACATATGTATGTTGTATAGAATTTCATAGCTGATTACCAATGGGGTCCCTACAACGAGGGATGCATTAACATCTACCAAGGGAGTAAATGTACATAAGTATATATGTACCTTAAGAAAACCTACTAAATCGAGATCAAAGTAATCCTCAAATTGCGAGATGTAGGTTTCGTCTTAATAACCATTATGCATACATGAGTACTATAAAAGAACCTTTAACGTTATTAAAAAAGAGACATGCAGAAAATGTTGACGTTGCACTATCCAAATTCATCTAAAAATATTTGTCTTTGTTGAAACAAAAACTTTAATTTATTGCTAACAAGTTCATAATTTAACTACATACATTATAATATTAAATAACTTGCTGAATTTAGGGCCTGAGCACTGCTAAGTTTCGTCTATCTGCATATTACTCTAAAACTGCGAAGTTTTTGCTAAGCAGATATATTACGTACTATTAATTTTAGATTTATTATTTCAGTCGGTTTCGTAAAAATCTTTTTTCCGCAATGTACTTTGCAAAATATAGTTCTCATCAATTTTAACGTGCTAATATTATAAAAAGCAAAATTGTTTTTAACCTTAATTTTAATATAGTTTTCAAAAACTGTTTGGCACAGCCAACTCTCGCTAGTTTGGAGTATTTTACCATATAGGGATAAGGATAAAATGCGCCACATTCATCCATACAAACGTAAATGAAAAGCTACAATTTTAATTATATGTATAACTGCAAAACCAAGTAGCAGAAATCTTTAGAGTAACATATAAACGCAGATATTCGCAAAAGATCTTGTAACTTTTCAACATTTTTCATTTTCATCGCTCGTGGTTTAATGAAGAGCAGAAAACAGGGAGACAATTTGATTCCTATGCACACAAGAAATTAGCGTTTAATAAATCTTATTGAATTATGCATCATATGTGTATGTGTGTGTATATCATAGGTTATCGATATCTGATTGGAAGGTGGCATATTTAGCAATGATTTGCAAAACGCTTTATTGAGTCAGAGTATTCCGTCACGTTCCCTGCACACATACATACATACATACATACAAACGTAAGCCCTGCCAATATAATAACTACACAATTTGTTGAAACTTATGTATGTGGGTCCTCAAATGATTTAACTAAAATATTACCTAAAATTAAAGGATACTTAATAATACCATATGTAGAAATATAAGGTATAAATCATATAGAGCCAAAAAAATAAATTATTAAATAATTACTTAATGATTTATTTAAATAAAATAAAGAAACATTAGAAATTAAATAACCTAAAATTCCTCCTAAAATACATACTATTAATGTTAATAATTTTATATAAATTGGTAAACAAATTATATAAGGAGTAGGAAAAATTAATCATCTTAAAATTCTACCGCCAATAATTCTTATAAATAATAAACCTCTTATACCACGAAGCATAATTCATCTTTCATCATTTAATATATTTAAAGATCTACAATTTAATTCACCTGTTATTGCATAATAAATTAACCGAAAAGAATAACAAACAGTTAAACCCGTAGAAACAAAAAATAAAAAAAATCTAAAAATATTTAAATAACTTAAACAAACAATTTCTAAAATTATATCCTTAGAATAAAATCCAGCTAAAAAAGGCATGCCACATAAAGCTAAATTTGCTACATTAAAACAAACTCTTGTTAAAGGTATATAAAATCTTAATCCTCCTATTAAACGAATATCTTGAGAATTATTTATATTATGAATAATTGCCCCAGCACATATAAATAATAAAGCCTTAAATAAAGCATGAGTTAATAAATGGAAAAATGCTAATTTATAATAGCCCATAGATAAAATTCTTATTATTAAACCTAATTGACTTAAAGTAGAAAGAGCAATAATTTTTTTTAAGTCAAATTCAAAATTAGCACCCAACCCAGCTATAAATATTGTTAAACCAGATAATAATAAAAGAATTTGACCTAATCAATTATTACATAATAAAATATTAAAACGAATTAATAAATAAACTCCCGCTGTTACAAGAGTTGAAGAATGAACTAATGCTGAAACTGGAGTAGGAGCCGCTATTGCAGCAGGTAATCAAGAAGAAAAAGGAATTTGAGCACTTTTAGTTATTGCTGCTAATACTATTAAACCTCCAATAATTTCTATTTCAAATCTATTTTTTATTAATTCCAAATAAAAAATATAATTTCAACTCCCAAAATTTAATATTCAAGCAATAGCAAGTAAAAAAGCAACATCTCCAATGCGATTAGATAAAGCAGTTAACATTCCTGCATTATATGATTTAATATTTTGAAAATAAATTACTAAACAATAAGAAATTAATCCTAATCCATCTCAACCTAATAAAATTCTAATTAAATTAGGACTAATTAGAACACGTGTTAAGAATAAACTTTGCTACACAACATACACTTACACTTTTTGCGAAACTATACATATGCGGATATGTATGTATGCACCTACTCATCTACAACAAACAAATTGCTTTAAAAAAATCGCATATAATGTGAAATAGTGTGGATGTGAAACACGTTTGGTTTTCTTTTTTTTTTTAAGACAAATGTTTACCTCGCGTAGATATATGTACTTTTTTGGGAGAAAATGAAATGCAATTGGGGCAACGAGTTCTGGTTTTGAATGCAATGTATTCACAAAACTCGCCCTTCGTTTGCATTAAGAAAACCACTCTGGATGATGCATACATGCATATATCTATGTATTTTTAACACAAAACCCTTCACTTTGCGCTATCCTGCTGTTAGATGTTCTCGAAAATGTGCACAAATGCCGGCAGGAACTTGATATTTGAGAGTTAAAATACATATTAAAATTACTTTAGAATATCTTAAAACTGATACTTCCACAAATATTAGTATCGAAGATAAAGTCAAAAAAAGTACACATACACACAAAGGAAACTGATGGTATGCAATAATATGCAAAACAGGATAGAAGTTCTGATATAAATATATATACATATGTATATTTTTTGTTTGAATTGCCAGACGTACATACACATAAATACTATGTAAATGTGAGGAAATAAGCGAAAACATAAAACGTGAATTTTAATTTATGTAGGATGCCGATTATTGAAAGTCTTTTAATTAAAGTTTTATTATGTATTTATTTAAAATAAACTTATGTATGTACTTATACAAAACTATTCACTTATGGCAGTAGGCAGGCAAACACTCGCGGTAACGGTCGACAAAGAACTGTATAAAACTGTTCACTAACGTCGTACTGGTCAGCCATCGTTTGGCAAGCGTTCGTTGGGTTCAGTCAGTTAGGGTTGCCGATACGAAAGGACTAATGTCGGTGTTGTCGTCTTCCCCTACTTGAACCAAATCCCACATTCGGCCCTCCTGACTCGTCATTCGACCCGAATGACGGCACGCTCGGTGATTCGGACGTAGGATTTCATTTCTTCATATACTCGGCCACTGTTGTTGTACTGCCAGGACCTTCGTGGTCCCCCACTTTCCGCACTTCATATCTGTCATGATTCAAAACTTTAATGATCTTATATGGGCCCAAGAATTTCCGCCTCAGCTTGAGTCCGGTGCCGTACTGCGTTCGCTTAATGGCTACTAGCTCGTTCACTTGATACTTCACGACCTCCTTCCGATTTTTGTTGAACGATCGACGATTCTCTTGCTGAATTTTGCGAATGTTCTCCTGCGCTTCCTTTCGTATCTCCTCTCGCTTTGATAAAACTGCTTAACTCCGAATTTGCTTTGACTGCTCGTTCACCCTCAACTAGGCACACCGCCAACCGCAACACCAACGGTTCGACGCAACAACTTCGACAGCACAACAATGTTGAGTTTAAACGCTGCTTCAACTTTCTGCTCTGCCACTGCAGACGCACAACTTCGACTGCACAACAATGTCGAGTTCAAACGCTGCTTCAACTTTCTGCTCTGCCACTGCAGACGCACAACTTCGACTGCACAACAATGTCGAGTTCAAACGCAACTTCAACTTTGTGCTCTGCAACTGTAGACGCACAAGTTCGCTAAGAATCTTATAAGATTTCAGCCACCACGCTCAACGCGTTTCTGCAAGTATTGCCTTGCTTCTGTCGAACTCCTCAGAATCACAGCTACCACCAGACTTCAGCTTATGTTCTCGCTAGTTTGCTTGCGCAGCTCTGCTGACGTCGTAAGAACTTGCCGTTAATGCGCCAACGCTGATTTAGCCATTACTAACGCCACGAATACCGTTTTTAAGTACAGACTGCGTAACGGTTTCTTCGGAATTTTCCGATTTTCTTCTTGAGGTTTTGATAACTTGGCCTTTCTGCCTTCGATGCACTGCGTTATTGCGCATGCACTTTACACACACATATAAGCTTGCGCACTGCTTTTCTGCGTAGCCGATTAAACGTGTGATTTAACCGTTACCGGTGCCTTGCCTCCGCCACGAAAACGTTTTTCTTTTCTTTTGTACAGAATGCACAATAACTGCGTTTACAAAGTCTCGTTAGTTTTCCGATTTTATGTTTTAAGAGTTTTAATTTTACCGCCTTTGATGCACTACGGTGTTGCGAACTTTACACACATACGTACATGTGTATGTAAGCTTTCGCACTGTTTTTTATTATTTTTATTTTAACGCAACACTCTGTGGATAATCACCACTTCTGTCACCACTTTTGTAGGATGCCGATTATTGAAAGTCTTTTAATTAAAGTTTTATTATGTATTTATTTAAAATATACTTATGTATGTACTTATACAAAACTATTCACTTATGGCAGTAGGCAGGCAAACACTCGCGGTAACGGTCGACAAAGAACTGTATAAAACTGTTCACTAACGTCGTACTGGTTAGCCATCGTTGGGTTCGGTAAGTTAGGGTTGCCGATACGAAAGGACTAATGTCGGTGTTGTCGTCTTCCCCTACTAGAACCAAATCTCACATTTATAAGAAATAGTTTAATATTTCAATTAAAAAAAGGGAAGTTCGAATATTTCTGTTCATTCATAACAGTAAGACTCAAACGAAGAATCAACCTGCCATCAACAAGAATGCATGCCCAAGTGTCAGGCATCGCAAAATAGAGTTGCGGTCACCAGTTGACCCACACTTTCGATTAAATGCCACTGTGCTTGTATTAGCACAACTAACTGGAAATCTCCCAACTACACCAATTAGTGCCTTAACTCAACAAGCTTTTCCAGACTTAGTTTTGGCGGATAAAAGGTTCTTTGTTAATGAACCAGTGGACCTTGTGCTTGGGGGAGACATTTATCCCGAAATTATTTTAAGCGGTCTGAAGAAGAATGTACTTAGTACACTTCTCGCTCAGGAAACAGTGTTCGGTTGGATATTAACAGGCCGCACGGCCATAACAAGTCCAACTAACAATATAGCCTCATATTTCAGTGAAGTTGCACTGGATAAGCAACTCACCTCTTTCTGGAAAGTAGAGGACTTACCGAAAAGCCGAAGCAAAAGCGAAGAGGATAAATATTGTGAGACGCTATACAAAACTACGACCCTAAGACACGATTCTGAAAAGAACATAGTGGCCTTACCCTTTAAACAGGATTTCCTAGTAAATACCTGCCTGGGACCATCACTAAAAAGGGCCTGCTCGCAATTCTATCGGAATGAGACGCGACTTGTCAAGAATCCAGATCTGCAAAAGGAATATAATAGGGTGTTAACGGAATACGAGTCTTTGGGACATATAGCAAAAGTGAATCAAATTATACCTGCAGATTCCTCCGATCACTACTTCCTGCCGCATCATGCTGTCATCAAGGCAGAGAGCAGCTCAACGAAAGTCCGGGTGGTCTTCAATGCCTCAAGTCCAACGGCTAATGGCATAAGCCTCAACGATGTGCTCCTACCAGCGCCAGTGCTACAGGCAGATCTTCCTATTATAATACTGCGTTGGAGATTATACAAATACGTTTTCAATACCGACATAGAGAAGATGTACCGCCAAATACTTGTACATGGCAAAAATACGAAGTATCAGCGCATAGTTTTTCGCGCAAAGTCAACCGAACCAATCAGTCTTTACGAGCTAAAGACTGTCACTTTCGGTATAAATTGTGCTCCTTACCTCGCGATAAGGACACTTTTACAACTAGCTGATGATAGGAAAGCGCCTTTCCCATAGCCTCTAACATTTTAAAAAAGTACATGTACGTTGACGATGTACTGGCAGGAGGACATAGTATCGTCTCTGCAATAAAAGCCAGAAATGAAATAAAACACGTATTGCAGTCAGCCGGTTTTCCATTACGGAAATGGACTGCCAATTGTGAAGATCTCCGAAAAGATATTCCAAAAATCGATCTACTTTCTGAAGATTTTTTGGAATTCGAAGAAACGAGCGCAGTAAAGGCTCTGGGCATACGATGGAATGCCCGCACGGACTTATTTTACTTTATGACGAGGCCATTGGAAGGGGGTACCACCGTTACAAAAAGAACGATCCTCTCGGCCATCGCCAAATTAATCGATCCTCAAGGCTGGTTCGCTCCTATCATAATTGTTGCCAAAATGCTGATGCAGCATATTTGGCTTGAAAAAACTGACTGGGATGAAACAGTAACCCCGACCACTCTCGATCGATGGAATAATTTCATAAATCAATACCAAGAAATTAATAACATTCGAATACCTCGTTGGGTACACTATTCCCCAATGAATGAAGTCGAATTGCACGGTTTCTGTGACGCATCAGAAAAAGCGTATGGTGCGGCAGTATATCTGCATGTTAGGCACCAGTCAAAAGTCGAAGTAAATCTACTATTAGCAAAAACTAGGGTAGCTCCGGTGAAGACTATCTCGTTACCATGATTGGAACTTTGCGGCGCCGTGCTGTTAGCATAAATCATTGAATCAGTGACAGAAAGTCTTTACTTGGGACATTTCAAGGTACACCTGTGGACAGACTCCACAATCGTTCTCGCATGGATAGGTAAGACACCTTGCTCGTGGTCGACTTTCGTCGCCCATAGAATAACAAAAATCGTTGAAAAAGTTGGAACTAAAAACTGGTCACATGTGGACTCAGCATCAAACCCAGCTGACTTGGCAAGCAGAGGACTTCCAGCATATGAACTAGTCAACAATTGTTTGTGGTGGCAAGGCCCTTCTTGGCTACAAGAAGATAGCTCCAATTGGCCCACACAAAACTCAGACTACAAGACGCAAATTGAAGAAAAAAGGGTTCAAGCACATGCAGTTACAATAGATAAACAGAACTTCAGCGACCTACTTGATCGATTTTCAGTTTTACCGAGGGCTTTGCGGGTTATCTCGTATATTATGAGATTTTACCAAAGAACTCACTCAACAACGATATCGTCTTTCCAAGCAAAGTCTTGCCTAATCTCAGCAAATGAAATTAAAGCAACAACTCAACGCTTGATACAGCTTTCCCAAAGACAACACTTTGGTGAAGAGTATAAGAGTCTTAGTTCAGGTGGATAGATCAACGGAAAAAGCGAAATTCTGCCCCTAAACCCATTCATTGATGAATCGAAAGTTATAAGGGCTGGTGGTCGTCTAGGGGCGTCTCTGGATTTGGCCTACAATGAGCGCCATCCCATTATACTGTCATATAACTGCAGATTGTTCCGTCTCATCGTCCAGTTTATCCACAAAGTATCTTTGCACGGAGAAAACCAGCTGATGTTGCGCATCATCCGTACCCAATACTGGATTCCGAGGGTAAAGAATATGATACGCTCAGTCATCCACAACTGCAAGATCTGCACCATCCACAAAAAACGGACGCAAACTCAGCTTATGGGAATCCTGCCCCAGGAACGCACCACCTATTCTCGGGCATTTACAAACAGCGGAGTGGATTTCGCAGGACCATTTGACATCAAAAGCTATCGCGGGAGAGGATGTCGAATCTCAAAAGGTTATGTCTGCTTATTTGTATGCTTCGTAACTAAAGCCATACACCTTGGAGCCACTACTGACCTGAGTACAGCCTCGTTTCTGGCAGCCTTTGCCCGGTTTACAGCCAGACGAGGTTGCTCACAACATATGTATTCCGACAACGGCACTAATTTTGTCGGAGCTTCTCGATCTTTACGATCCGAAGCTAAAGCTTTCATGATTGAGGCGCGTAACAACACCTTGTCTAGGTACGCGCATCAATTGACTTCGTGGTATTTCATCCCCGCTGCACCGCCACACATGGGCGGACTCTGGGAGGCGGGAGTGAAAAGTTTTAAGAGCCATTTTTATAAGATAGCATCGAACTACAAATACACCTTCGAAGAATTTATGACTCTTTTATGTAGAGTTGAGTCATGTCTCAACTCTCGTCCAATAAGTCCCTCTTCAAATAACCCATCTGACCTGGAGCCGCTTACCCCAGGCTACTTCTTAATTGGTGGGCACTTATTAGCTACACCAGAGCCAGAGCAATTGCAAAATTAGTGCTACTTCCGCCCTACAGAGAAGGCAACGAGAACGAGGCAACCTCCCAGTAGGTCACCACTTATCGCCCTAACTCACCTACCGCATAATCCCACTTCCACAACAGCCATAAAAAAAAATTTCCATCATTCCACTTCTTAACCCTTATAGGATTCCCCCTCAAGAATCGCAAATATTATAGGAATCGAACCCATACATTTTTCATCATTCCACTTCGTAACCCCTATAATAAGCCACATCTGGTATCGCGAATAGTGTAGAAATCGTACTTTCCATCCACTGGCCATTCACATAACAATATATGTGCATATGTGTGTACATATGTATGTTGTATAGAATTTCATAGCTGATTACCAATGGGGTCCCTACAACGAGGGATGCATTAACATCTACCAAGGGAGTAAATGTACATAAGTATATATGTACCTTAGGAAAACCTACTAAATCGAGATCAAAGTAATCCTCAAATTGCGAGATGTAGGTTTCGTCTTAATAACCATTATGCATACATGAGTACTATAAAAGAACCTTTAACGTTATTAAAAAAGAGACATGCAGAAAATGTTGACGTTGCACTATCCAAATTCATCTAAAAATATTTGTCTTTGTTGAAACAAAAACTTTAATTTATTGCTAACAAGTTCATAATTTAACTACATACATTATAATATTAAATAACTTGCTGAATTTAGGGCCTGAGCACTGCTAAGTTTCGTCTATCTGCATATTACTCTAAAACTGCGAAGTTGTTTTTAACCTTAATTTTAATATAGTTTTCAAAAACTGTTTGGCACAGCCAACTCTCGCTAGTTTGGAGTATTTTACCATATAGGGATAAGGATAAAATGCGCCACATTCATCCATACAAACGTAAATGAAAAGCTACAATTTTAATTATATGTATAACTGCAAAACCAAGTAGCAGAAATCTTTAGAGTAACATATAAACGCAGATATTCGCAAAAGATCTTGTAACTTTTCAACATTTTTCATTTTCATCGCTCGTGGTTTAATGAAGAGCAGAAAACAGGGAGACAATTTGATTCCTATGCACACAAGAAATTAGCGTTTAATAAATCTTATTGAATTATGCATCATATGTGTATGTGTGTGTATATCATAGGTTATCGATATCTGATTGGAAGGTGGCATATTTAGCAATGATTTGCAAAACGCTTTATTGAGTCAGAGTATTCCGTCACGTTCCCTGCACACATACATACATACATACATACAAACGTAAGCCCTGCCAATATAATAACTACACAATTTGTTGAAACTTATGTATGTGGGTCCTTTAGGCATGTTGTAACTATTCATTTCTTTCAACATATTTTCGTAAATATAGAACACGTGTTAAGAATAAACTTTGCTACACAACATACACTTACACTTTTTGCGAAACTATACATATGCGGATATGTATGTATGCACCTACTCATCTACAACAAACAAATTGCTTTAAAAAAATCGCATATAATGTGAAATAGTGTGGATGTGAAACACGTTTGGTTTTCTTTTTTTTTTTAAGACAAATGTTTACCTCGCGTAGATATATGTACTTTTTTGGGAGAAAATGAAATGCAATTGGGGCAACGAGTTCTGGTTTTGAATGCAATGTATTCACAAAACTCGCGCTTCGTTTGCATTAAGAAAACCACTCTGGATGATGCATACATGCATATATCTATGTATTTTTAACACAAAACCCTTCACTTTGCGCTATCCTGCTGTTAGATGTTCTCGACAAATGTGCACAAATGCCGGCAGGAACTTGATATTTGAGAGTTAAAATACATATTAAAATTACTTTAGAATATCTTAAAACTGATACTTCCACAAATATTAGTATCGAAGATAAAGTCAAAAAAAGTACACATACACACAAAGGAAACTGATGGTATGCAATAATATGCAAAACAGGATAGAAGTTCTGATATAAATATATATACATATGTATATTTTTTGTTTGAATTGCCAGACGTACATACATACACATAAATACTATGTAAATGTGAGGAAATAAGCGAAAACATAAAACGTGAATTTTAATTTATGTAGGATGCCGATTATTGAAAGTCTTTTAATTAAAGTTTTATTATGTATTTATTTAAAATAAACTTATGTATGTACTTATACAAAACTATTCACTTATGGCAGTAGGCAGGCAAACACTCGCGGTAACGGTCGACAAAGAACTGTATAAAACTGTTCACTAACGTCGTACTGGTCAGCCATCGTTTGGCAAGCGTTCGTTGGGTTCAGTCAGTTAGGTTTGCCGATACGAAAGGACTAATGTCGGTGTTGTCGTCTTCCCCTACTTGAACCAAATCCCACATTCGGCCCTCCTGACTCGTCATTCGACCCGAATGACGGCACGCTCGGTGATTCGGACGTAGGATTCCATTTCTTCATATACTCGGCCACTGTTGTTGTACTGCCAGGACCTTCGTGGTCCCCCACTTTCCGCACTTCATATCTGTCATGATTCAAAACTTTAATGATCTTATATGGGCCCAAGAATTTCCGCCTCAGCTTGAGTCCGGTGCCGTACTGCGTTCGCTTAATGGCTACTAGCTCGTTCACTTGATACTTCACGACCTCCTTCCGATTTTTGTTGAACGATCGACGATTCTCTTGCTGAATTTTGCGAATGTTCTCCTGCGCTTCCTTTCGTATCTCCTCTCGCTTTGATAAAACTGCTTAACTCCGAATTTGCTTTGACTGCTCGTTCACCCTCAACTAGGCACACCGCCAACCGCAACACCAACGGTTCGACGCAACAACTTCGACAGCACAACAATGTTAAGTTTAAACGCTGCTTCAACTTTCTGCTCTGCCACTGCAGACGCACAACTTCGACTGCACAACAATGTCGAGTTCAAACGCTGCTTCAACTTTCTGCTCTGCCACTGCAGACGCACAACTTCGACTGCACAACAATGTCGAGTTCAAACGCAACTTCAACTTTGTGCTCTGCAACTGTAGACGCACAAGTTCGCTAAGAATCTTATAAGATTTCAGCCACCACGCTCAACGCGTTTCTGCAAGTATTGCCTTGCTTCTGTCGAACTCCTCAGAATCACAGCTACCACCGGACTTCAGCTTATGTTCTCGCTGGTTTGCTTGCGCAGCTCTGCTGACGTCGTAAGAACTTGCCGTTAATGCGCCAACGCTGATTTAGCCATTACTAACGCCACGAATACCGTTTTTAAGTACAGACTGCGTAACGGTTTCTTCGGAATTTTCCGATTTTCTTCTTGAGGTTTTGATAACTTGGCCTTTCTGCCTTCGATGCACTGCGTTATTGCGCATGCACTTTACACACACATATAAGCTTGCGCACTGCTTTTCTGCGTAGCCGATTAAACGTGTGATTTAACCGTTACCGGTGCCTTGCCTCCGCCACGAAAACGTTTTTCTTTTCTTTTGTACAGAATGCACAATAACTGCGTTTACAAAGTCTCGTTAGTTTTCCGATTTTATGTTTTAAGAGTTTTAATTTTACCGCCTTTGATGCACTACGGTGTTGCGAACTTTACACACATACGTACATGTGTATGTAAGCTTTCGCACTGTTTTTTATTATTTTTATTTTAACGCAACACTCTGTGGATAATCACCACTTCTGTCACCACTTTTGTAGGATGCCGATTATTGAAAGTCTTTTAATTAAAGTTTTATTATGTATTTATTTAAAATATACTTATGTATGCACTTATACAAAACTATTCACTTATGGCAGTAGGCAGGCAAACACTCGCGGTAACGGTCGACAAAGAACTGTATAAAACTGTTCACTAACGTCGTACTGGTTAGCCATCGTTGGGTTCGGTAAGTTAGGGTTGCCGATACGAAAGGACTAATGTCGGTGTTGTCGTCTTCCCCTACTAGAACCAAATCTCACATTTATAAGAAATAGTTGATTATTTCAATTAAAAAAAGGGAAGTTCGAATATTTCTGTTCATTCATAACAGTAAGACTCAAACGAAGAATCAACCTGCCATCAACAAGAATGCATGCCCAAGTGTCAGGCATCGCAAAATAGAGTTGCGGTCACCAGTTGACCCACACTTTCGATTAAATGCCACTGTGCTTGTATTAGCACAACTAACTGGAAATCTCCCAACTACACCAATTAGTGCCTTAACTCAACAAGCTTTTCCAGACTTAGTTTTGGCGGATAAAAGGTTCTTTGTTAATGAACCAGTGGACCTTGTGCTTGGGGGAGACATTTATCCCGAAATTATTTTAAGGTCTGAAGAAGAATGTACTTAGTACACTTCTCGCTCAGGAAACAGTGTTCGGTTGGATATTAACAGGCCGCACGGCCATAACAAGTCCAACTAACAATATAGCCTCATATTTCAGTGAAGTTGCACTGGATAAGCAACTCACCTCTTTCTGAAAAGTAGAGGACTTACCGAAAAGCCGAAGCAAAAGCGAAGAGGATAAATATTGTGAGACGCTATACAAAACTACGACCCTAAGACACGATTCTGAAAAGAACATAGTGGCCATACCCTTTAAAGAGGATTTCCTAGTAAATACCTGCCTGGGACCATCACTAAAAAGGGCCTGCTCGGAATTCTATCGGAATGAGACGCGACTTGTCAAGAATCCAGATCTGCAAAAGGAATATAATAGGGTGTTAACGGAATACGAGTCTTTGGGACATATGGCAAAAGTGAATCAAATTATACCTGCAGATTCCTCCGATCACTACTTCCTGCCGCATCATGCTGTCATCAAGGCAGAGAGCAGCTCAACGAAACGAAGACCACCCGGTTCAATGCCTCAAGTCCAACGGCTAATGGCATAAGCCTCAACGATGTGCTCCTACCAGCGCCAGTGCTACAGGCAGATCTTCCTATTATAATACTGCGTTGGAGATTATACAAATACGTTTTCAATACCGACATAGAGAAGATGTACCGCCAAATACTGGTACATGGCAAAAATACGAAGTATCAGCGCATAGTTTTTCGCGCAAAGTCAACCGAACCAATCAGTCTTTACGAGCTAAAGACTGTCACTTTCGGTATAAATTGTGCTCCTTACCTCGCGATAAGGACACTTTTACAACTAGCTGATGATACAGAAAGCGCCTTTCCCATAGCCTCTAACATTTTAAAAAAGTACATGTACGTTGACGATGTACTGGCAGGAGGACATAGTATCGTCTCTGCAATAAAAGCCAGAAATGAAATAAAACACGTATTGCAGTCAGCCGGTTTTCCATTACGGAAATGGACTGCCAATTGTGAAGATATCCGAAAAGATATTCCAAAAATCGATCTACTTTCTGAAGATTTTTTGGAATTCGAAGAAACGAGCGCAGTAAAGGCTCTGGGCATACGATGGAATGCCCGCACGGACTTATTTTACTTTATGACGAGGCCATTGGAAGGGGGTACCACCGTTACAAAAAGAACGATCCTCTCGGCAATCGCCAAATTATTCGATCCTCTAGGCTGGCTCGCTCCTATCATAATTTTTGCCAAAATGCTGATGCAGCATATTTGGCTTGAAAAAACTGACTGGGATGAAACAGTAACCCCGACCACTTTCGATCGATGGAATAATTTCATAAATCAATACCAAGCAATTAATAACATTCGAATACCTCGTTGGGTACACTATTCCCCAATGAATGAAGTCGAATTGCACGGTTTCTGTGACGCATCAGAAAAAGCGTATGGTGCGGCAGTATATCTGCGTGTTAGGCACCAGTCAAAAGTCGAAGTAAATCTACTATTAGCAAAAACTAGGGTAGCTCCGGTGAAGACTATCTCGTTACCACGATTGGAACTTTGCGGCGCCGTGCTGTTAGCATAAATCATTGAATCAGTGACAGAAAGTCTTGACTTGGGACTTTTCAAGGCACACCTGTGGACAGACTCCACAATCGTTCTCGCATGGATACGTAAGACACCTTGCTCGTGGTCGACTTTCGTCGCCCATAGAATAACAAAAATCGTTGAAAAAGTTGGAACTAAAAACTGGTCACATGTGGACTCAGCATCAAACCCTGCTGACTTGGCAAGCAGAGGACTTCCAGCATATGAACTAGTCAACAATTGTTTGTGGTGGCAAGGCCCTTCTTGGCTACAAGAAGATAGCCCCAATTGGCCCACACAAAACTCAGACTACAAGACGCAAATTGAAGAAAAAAGGGTTCAAGCACATGCAGTTACAATAGATAAATAGAATTTCAGCGACCTACTTGATCGATTTTCAGATTTACCGAAGGCTTTGCGGGTTATTTCGTATATTATGAGATTTTGCCAAAGAACTCACTCAACAACGAAATCGTCTTTCCAAGCAAAGTCTTGCCTAATCTCAGCAAATGAAATTAAAGCAACGACTCAACGCTTGATACAGCTTTCCCAAAGACACCACTTTGGTGAAGAGTATAAGAGTCTTAGTTCAGGTGGATCGATCAACGAAAAAAGCGAAATTCTGCCCCTAAACCCATTCATTGATGAATCGAAAGTTATAAGGGCTGGTGGTCGTCTAGGGGCGTCTCTGGATTTGGCCTACAATGAGCGCCATCCCATTATACTGCCAAATAACTGCAGGTTGTACCGTCTCATCGTCCAGTTTATCCACAAAGTATCTTTGCACGGAGAAAACCAGCTGATGTTGCGCATCATCCGTACCCAAGATTATTGCCAATCTATTTGCCCAGTTCTTTAAATCTAACTACACCACTCAATTTAAATATAACTGTATTTCCTATCCATACAAGCTGAGCCCCAATAACCCTATTAATATTCCAGTCATATCATCAGATGATGTTTTTCATTATTTAATATCTTTAAAAGAATCATTCAAGTACGGCCCTGATATGATCCCGACATGTTTCCTAAAAAAATGTGCAAAGCACCTGTACCTGCCATTATCGAACTTGTTTAATTTGTCCCTCCAGCAAGGAGTTTTTCCGTCAATATGGAAACAGTCTTACATAATCCCCCTTCATAAATCTGGAAGCAGGTCTTCTATTGAAAACTATCGTGGTATAGCTAAACTCTCTTCTATCCCGAAGTTGTTTGAAGCTATTGTTACCAATCAAATGACTTATCCGATTTCCTCAATAATAGCAAATTGCCAACATGGCTTCTGTAAGGGCAAATCGACCATTACAAATTTACTTGAATTTACCACCCATGTTTCAAATGGGTTTAGGGAATGCATTGATACTGATGTTATATATACTGATTTTAGTAAAGCATTTGACAAAGTATGTCACTCTTTACTCATCCGTAAACTAGATCTGCTTGGTTTTCAACCTGGTATCCTCTGTTGGATGTCTTCTTATCTCTCCGGTAGGACGCAAAAGGTAGTTTTTAAAAATTTCATTCTGGGATCATCGATGTTTCCTCGGGAGTTCCTCAGGGCAGCCACCTCGGACCGATTCTGTTCCTGCTATTCATAAACGACATTTCTACAGTAGTAAAGTATTCTAAAATATTGATGTACGCGGATGATGTTAAACTTTTTAAGACTTATGCCTCGGCTGAAGAAAGATCCTTGCTGCAGCAAGATTTGGACAGCATAGTCAATTGGTGCAGTATTAATTATATGCCGCTTAACCTTAACAAATGTAAATTCATGTGCTTTTCTCGACGAACCATTCAGCCGGCCTCCTACAAAATAAATAACTACGTCCTAGAACATGTAAACAGTTTTGTTGACCTGGGTGTTGGTATGGATTGTAAACTCAATTTTAATTTTCATATTAGTTCCACAGTTAATAAAGCAAGGGGTGTACTGGCTTTTGTAAAGCGTTGGTCAAAGGAATTCCGCGACCCGTATATAACTAAAACACTTTTTACTTCATTAGTAAGACCAATACTGGAGTATGGTTCCATAGTTTGGAATCCTCGTTATCAGGTCCACTCAGACCAACTAGAGTCAATACAAAAACAATTCTTACTTTTTGCTTTGAGAAATCTTCGATGGGATTCGCCATACAATCTTCCCCCTTACACTAGTCGTTTAAAACTTATTAATCTTCCTACTCTTTCGAGTCGCAGAGAAATGTTAGGTATAATATTTCTCGTAAAATTAGTCAATGGATGGATCTCAAGTCCATTTCTTCTAGAGCAAATTAATTTTAATGTACCCTCCCGTGCAACGAGAAACTTTAAACCACTTTTCTTGAAACTATGCAGAACTAACTTTGAGTTGAATGAACCGTTTCGGGGTTTATGCCAAGACTTTAACAATCATTCCAGCACCTTTGATGTATCGGACTCACTTTTTATAATTAAAAGAACTATTCTATCCTCTCTTAATAATAGCTAACGATCCAATTTTCTTACTTTGCATTTCTCTAACTTTGTATTCGGCTGATGAATTCTTATTCTGTAGCTGAGCAGCTTGGGATCTCGACGCTTAACAAACTTTCTTCTGTCACGACTCGGCACCTAAGATTTGTATATTTAAAAAACATCCGTACGTTATGCGGATTGAGCCCCTCGTGCCCGTTGGGCGGGAAAGTGGGTTTCCGTTGGGTTATAATAATAATAATACTGGATTCCGAGGGTAAAGAATATGATACGCTCAGTCATCCACAACTGCAAGATCTGCACCATCCACAAAAAACGGACCCAAACTCAGCTTATGGGAATCCTGCCCCAGGAACGCACCACCTATTCTCGGGCATTTACAAACAGCGGAGTGGATTTCGCAGGACCATTTGACATCAAAAGCTATCGCGGGAGAGGATGTCGAATCTCAAAAGGTTATGTCTGCTTATTTGTATGCTTCGTAACTACAGCCTCTTGAAGCCCCTACTGACCTGAGTACAGCCTCGTTCCTGGCAGCCTTTGCCCGGTTTACAGCCAGACGAGGTTGCTCACAACATATGTATTCCGACAACGGCACTAATTTTGTCGGAGCTTCTCGATCTTTACGATCCGAAGCTAAAGCTTTCATGATTGAGGCGCGTAACAGCACCTTGTCTGGGTACGCGCATCAATTGACTTCGTGGTATTTCATCCCCGCTGCACCGCCACACATGGGCGGACTCTGGGAGGCGGGAGTGAAAAGTTTTAAGAGCCATTATTATAAGATAGCATCGAACTACAAATACACCTTCGAAGAATTTATGACTCTTTTATGTAGAGTTAAGTCTTGTCTCAACTCTCGTCCAATAAGACCCTCTTCAAATAACCCATCTGACCTGGAGCCGCTTACCCCAGGCCACTTCTTAATTGGTGGGCACTTATTAGCTACACCAGAGCCAGATATTAATGAGAACCCTGCATCCATAATAAACCGATGGCAAAAGCTCAAAGCCCTGCACCAAGTTTTTTGTAAAAGATGGAAGGCAGAATATCTAGTAGAAATGCAAAAACGCATCAAATGGAAGCATCCACAGGACAACTTGCAGGTAGCAGATTTTGTTGTCATAAAGGAGGACAATGTATCAGCGAATGAATGAAGACTGGGACGAATCTAAAAACCACACCCAGGCTCCGACAATAAAGTGAGAGTAGCAGAGGTGCTGACCGAAAAGGGCACAATCACCCGACCAATTGCAAAATTAGTGCTACTTCCGCCCTACAGAGAAGGCAACGAGAACGAGGCAACCTCCCAGTAGGTCACCACTTATCGCCCTAACTCACCTACCGCATAATCCCACTTCCACAACAGCCATACAAAAAAAATTTCCATCATTCCACTTCTTAACCCTTATAGGATTCCCCCTCAAGAATCGCAAATATTATAGGAATCGAACCCATACATTTTTCATCATTCCACTTCGTACCCCTATAATATGCCACATCTGGTATCGCGAATAGTGTAGAAATCGTACTTTCCATCCACTGGCCATTCACATAACAATATATGTGCGTATGTGTGTACATATGTATGTTGTATAGAATTTCATAGCTGCTTACCAATGGGGTCCCTACAACGAGGGATGCATTAACATCTACCAAGGGAGTAAATGTACATAAGTATATATGTACCTTAGGAAAACCTACTAAATCGAGATAAAAGTAATCCTCAAATTGCGAGATGTAGGTTTCGTCTTAATAACCATTATGCATACATGAGTACTATAAAAGAACCTTTAACGTTATTAAAAAAGGGACATGCAGAAAATGTTGACGTTGCACTATCCAAATTCATCTAAAAATATTTGTCTTTGTTGAAGCAAAAACTTTAATTTATTGCTAACAAGTTCATAATTTAACTACATACATTATAATATTAAATAACTTGCTGAATTTAAGGCCTGAGCACTGCTAAGTTTCGTCTATCTGCATATTACTCTAAAACTGCGAAGTTTTTGCTAAGCTGATATATTACGTACTATTAAATTTAGATTTATTATTTCAGTCGGTTTCGTAAAGATCTTTTTTCCGCAATGTACTTTGCAAATATAGTTCACATTATAGCTTACTTGGAGTGGTGGTATAAGTGCGGAGGCCACCATTCGACATTCAACTTTTTAAACGCAGAGATAATTTTTAAGACCAATTACTAATGAGAAACAATTTTAACGTGCTAATATTATAAAAAGCAAAATTGTTTTTAACCTTAATTTTAATATAGTTTTCAAAAACTGTTTGGCACAGCCAACTCTCGCTAGTTTGGAGTATTTTACCATATAGGGATAAGGATAAAATGCGCCACATTCATCCATACAAACGTAAATGAAAAGCTACAATTTTAATTATATGTATAACTGCAAAACCAAGTAGCAGAAATCTTTAGAGTAACATATAAACGCAGATATTCGCAAAAGAACTTGTAACTTTTCAACATTTTTCATTTTCTTCGCTCGTGGTTTAATGAAGAGCAGAAAACAGGGAGACAATTTGATTCCTATGCACACAAGAAATTAGCGTTTAATAAATCTTATTGAATTATGCATAATATGTGTATGTGTGTGTATATCATAGGTTATCGATATCTGATTGGAAGGTGGCATATTTAGCAATGATTTGCAAAACGCTTTATTGAGTCAGAGTATTCCGTCACGTTCCCTGCACACATACATACATACATACAAACGTAAGCCCTGCCAATATAATAACTACACAATTTGTTGAAACTTTAGGCATGTTGTAACTATTCATTTCTTTCAACATATTTTCGTAAATATAGAACACGTGTTAAGAATAAACTTTGCTACACAACATACACTTACACTTTTTGCGAAACTATACATATGCGGATATGTATGTATGCACCTACTCATCTACAACAAACAAATTACTTTAAAAAAATCGCATATAATGTGAAATAGTGTGGATGTGAAACACGTTCGGTTTTCTTTTTTTTTTAAGACAAATGTTTACCTCGCGTAGATATATGTACTTTTTTGGGAGAAAATGAAATCCAATTGGGGCAACGAGTTCTGGTTTTGAATGCAATGTATTCACAAAACTCGCCCTTCGTTTGCATTAAGAAAACCACTCTGGATGATGCATACATGCATATATGTATGTATTTTTAACACAAAACCCTTGACTTTGCGCTATCCTGCTGAGAAATGTGCACAAAAGCCGGCAGGAACTTGATATTTGAGAGTTAAAATACATATTAAAATTACTTTAGAATATCTTAAAACTGATACTTCCACAAATATTAGTATCGAAGCCAAAGTCAAAAAAAGTACACATACACACAAAGGAAACTGATGGTATGCAAAAATGTGCAAAACAGGATAGAAGTTCTGATATAAATATATATACATACATATGTATATTTTTTGTTTGAATTGCCAGACGTACATACACATAAATACTATGTAAATGTGAGGAAATAAGCGAAAACATAAAACGTGAATTTTAATTTATGTAGGATGCCGATTATTGAAAGTCTTTTAATTAAAGTTTTATTATGTATTTATTTAAAATATTTACGCGCGGCGTATACGGAATATACGCTCCGGTGTAAGGTTTATGGAAAAAATAAGAAATGAACAAGTGTTTTGATATTAGCTATCGAATTTATTCGCTTTCAAACGTTACAAATCGGAATCTGTGGTGATATGATAATATGTATATAACACTGTGAATTAACTCCGTAGTGGCGTGGTGGCTGCTGGATAAATTGATTGTCTCGTCTTCGGAAAAGAAGTGATAAGACCGAGTTTGTTTAAACGCCGTTAAACCGCCAAACGGTGCACTGAGTTAAGGGGAAAGTTAACGAAAGGGCACCGTTTGGCGGCAAGTACCGGCGGTTCGAAAAGTGTAACGGACTGTGTGTGTGTGTGTGTGTGCATGTGGGTGAAAATGTGTTTTTTTTTTTTTTTTCTTTGGACGTTGTGGTAGCTCGCTACCCTCAAGTGGCCCATCGAAACCAGGATAAGCCTGTTCAGTCTCCACTCCCCGCGGGACCACCGTTAGGTATTACTTCGCGAGGAGGGATGCGTTGAAGATACGCCGCCTTTGCGGTCCTTGCCTTCACTTCTCATTTCACATGACGGGCTTTAAAAATTCGTTGTTTCCGCGTTGATGTTTTCCACTTCTTCTTGCTACTGCCTTTCACGTGCACGCCTCGTACGCTCGCATATCCGCAGCTGCTGCATCACCTGAGCAGCCATGCTACATACGTCTTTCCAAGCTTCTTCACTATTCAGCATTAGTGTCACCATATTCCTCGGACAAGCCTGTGAACCGAGGCTTCTATTAAGTCTGCTTCTAAATACACTGAATCGTGGGCATATAAAAAATGCGTGTTCCGCATCTTCAATAGCGGGTGGTCCGCAGTGGTCGCAGTACGGGTCCTCTTCGTGTCGAAAACGGTGGAGGTAGCTTTGGAAGCATCCGTGGCCGCTCAAGAC
Organism: Philophylla caesio; assembly: GCA_963971545.1. Taxonomy (NCBI): domain Eukaryota; kingdom Metazoa; phylum Arthropoda; class Insecta; order Diptera; family Tephritidae; genus Philophylla; species Philophylla caesio. The sequence continues at coordinate 103,701,005 of OZ020604.1, forward strand.
TTGAGTGAGATAGAAGTCAACCTCTCCGTGTTGCCGCTCAACCCAGTCTTAAATATTATGTATGAGGCGGTGTGTCCATCTACCATTGGATGCTTTTTCCCACCTTGCCTGCCACTGGCATATGCTCCGTTGCCTCAGTGAATTTTTGTCCACACTTCCTGTAGTGCGCAATGGTTCACGAATTTCATATTGCTTATCACACATTTCTTGTGCAATGAGATCGAGTGGGCATAGGCCTGCTATGACTAGCGCTGCGTCTTCCGACACTGTTCTGAATGCTGAACATACTCTTAGCGCACAAAGACGGTAGGTAGCCTTTATCCCCCGAGTATATGAAGAACACTTGAAGGCGTCCCTCCAGACCGGGGTAGCATATAGGAGAATAGATCGGGAAACTCCTGTTAGAATTTGCCTTATCATTTGTCTTGGCCCACCTTTATTTGCCATTAATCTGGTTAGCGCAGCTGTTGTCGTTGCAGCTTTTCGGTTCGAGTACTCCAGATGGTCCCGGAAACTCAGACGGTGGTCTATAAGGACCCCAAGGTATTTTACGTAGGGCTTTGACTCTATCACGCTCGCACCTACTCTAAGTGCCACCTTTTCTACTCTCTTTCGGCTGCTTATTAGAACTGCCTCTGTCTTGTGGTCAGCTAACGTCATTGATTTGGAACTTAGCCACCGTTTCACTACTTCTACTGATTCTTCCGCAATATTAACGACCTCCCTTAGAGTTTTCGCTGTCACTACGACTGACACATCATCCGCAAAGCCTATTAGCGTTGCGTTTTCATGTCCGTAGGATGCCATCGTACATGATGTTCCACAGAAGGGGCCCAAGTACGGATCCTTGTGGTACTCCAGCCGACAATGCGTGATCAATAGTTTGATATTCGGTATCATACCGCAGTGTTCTATCTGAGAGGTAGCTCGAAATAATTGCCTGTAAGTAGGGTGGCACCTCTAGAGCGTGGAGGGAATTTAAAATTTCTTTCCAGCTTGCACTATTAAACGCATTTTTTACATCCAGGGTTACCACCAAACAGTATTTTTTTGTACCGCCAAGCCACCGCTTACCAGAAATGGCCTCTTCAGCGATTGCTTTCACAGCATCTATGGCGTCTGTGGTTGCCCGTTTTTTCCTAAAAGATTCCCTCGCGTAGACAAGAGGTAAAGACGCCAGCAAAAATGCTCGGGTTGCAGGCGATCGCCTTTTTAAGGGCAACGTTTGGGACACCATCGGGTCCTGGCGCTTTCTTACTGTTAATCTTGCTCCCCGCGCTTATGACCTCCTCCACAGTTACCGCCGGAACATTACCAACCGCCTGTTCGGCGTCCTCTCGTGCAAAGTTTGAATGAGAGGGAAAGAGGTCACACACAATTTGTGCAAGAAGCGAAGGGCAAGTTGGCTGGGCTGAATGCTTAAGTTTTTTGAGTACGATCTGATACGCTGATCCAAAAGGGTTGTTATTTAGATCGTAGCAAAGTTCGCCGAATATTCGTTTTTTGCTATCCTGGATAGCTTTCTTAAAAAGTTTGCGCTTTTCTTTGAAATCTATCCGAAGTTCTACAGTTTGTGCTGTATTTCCTGAGCGCTGACATGCTCTTCTGGCTCTATTGCATTGCTTTCTTAGTGCTGCTATCTCGTCGTTCCACCAGTACACTGGCCTGCGAGCCCTGTGTCCGCTTTGGCGCACCATAGCTACGTCACAAGCCCTTGTAATGACTTTCATGAGTCCAGCCGCAGCATTTGCCGCCGATCCTGAGGTTTGCGCATCACAAAAAGCTACTTCGAATATTTTTTCGTCGAAGGTTTTTAATTTCCACCCCATCGCTCGTTTCTGAGGTGCTATATCCGCGTGTGTTTTTTGAATATTTATGACGATTGCCTTGTGATCACTATGTGTATAGCAGTCACTGATATGCCAGCTTGTGTCCCTGCTCAGTCCCCCACTTATGAAAGTCAGGTCGATAACGGAGCCCGCTCCGTGCCTTTCGTAGGTGTTTTTAAAACCAGTGTTCAGCAAAATCACATTCAGCGTAGCCAAGGAATCAAGAAGTTGTCTGCCCTTTGCATTAGTTCGCTTGCAGCCCCACTCCATTGCCCAAGCGTTAAAATCCCCTGCAACGAGGGCCATGCGCCTCGACCTAACGTCATTCGCCAGCTCATCAATAATGGCTGAGAACTCATTCAAGTCAGTGCTCGGTGGTATGTAGCAGCTATAAACATATAAACTGTTTATTCTGGCACATACAAACCCGCTCGTAGAGGCAGTTGTTATAAGATGTTGCGGGGTATTGTTGCAACTCCATATCGCGCATTTGCCTGTTGTATTAGTAACCCATGAAGGATCCTGTTCATTTTTATATGGTTCGCTGAGAAGTGCGAAATCAATGTCTTCTTCATATACTGTTTGTTTAAGCAGCTCCTGTGCCGCTTTGCAGTGATTGAGGTTTAGCTGCAGGTACTTCATGATTGTCGTTGTTTAGCGGCCTTCTGTATTGCTTTTGCCCGTCGGAAGGCAACACAAAAACGACTTCCTGCTACGTGGCTGGTCCTGATTTCACCCTGTTTAGTGCAGAGAGAGCATGTCGGGCTGTTAGCACAGTCTTTAGCTTTGTGATCTTTTTCACCGCACCTGAAGCAGAGAGATGTACGATCTTCTGCGTTCGTACATTTCCTAGCTACATGCCCATATTCGTGGCACTTAAAACATCTGACCAAGGCTTCTTTCTCTCGTATGCGGCAAACCACCCATCCAATGCGCACTTTTTCTTTTTCGAGCAGCTTATGGGCAATTGCTGAGGGCAGGCTTATGGTGCATGTTTGCGTACTCCCGTATGCAGTTCGCATTGATCGGATTGCCGCTAAGTCAATGTTGGCATCGACCACTCCATCGTTTAGTGCCCTCAGTACCTCATCTTTGGATGTTACTTCATCGATGTCTTTGATCTCAATTAGAGATTCTTGAGTCAGAGCTCGAACTTTGGCGTTATCACCCAGTACGGTTTCAACAGCTTCTTTAAATTTTTGAGTTAAAGGGTTAGCCGGTTTCTTAAGTTCAAACAGCAGCTCATCACTAGCAGTCTTTCTTATATTTTTAACGGCATGGCTAAGTTCTATAAGCTCAGGCTCCGTTTTAATTTTCCTTAGCATGTCTGCGTATGTCATGTCACCATTCTTCTTCAAGATTACAACATCAGGTTTCCTTGGTTTCATTGGCTTAGCTTTGGTCTTTCGAGCCGTTACTGTAGTCCACCGCTGCGTTGATTGGCTGATAGATGTACCTAAGTGATCGCCTTCTCTGATCCCTGGTTGGTTTGTGCCAATTTCTTCAACAGGCTGTGATTGCCTAAGCTGTGCTCTAATTGGCTCGTTAAGCCGTAGGGCGTGGATGCGCTTCACTTGTTGGCTACCCGCATTCTTCTCGGACCGTTCTCTATCAGCATTATTTGCTCTCTTATTCTTCTCTATGTTGCTATTACTCTCCGTTTGTGTGGTCTTAGATTCGCGCAGTGTGGGTGGTGCAGTTTCGCATTCTTGCAGTAAATTCTGATGCTGCTTAGCTATTGCGTTTACCAGCTCTCTCATCGACATGTTAATATGCCGCTGCCGTTCCATCATATTCATAAGCTCTCTTATGCTCTCACCTAGCAAAACGAAAGTCTCTCGTTCTCTATTTCTTCTGTCTGCTTTATTGCATTCGCCTTGGTGTATTCCGCCAGCATCTTTGCAGCCCGGAGTGTTTTTTTCTGTCTGCTGTGCATACTCAGTTGCTTTCTCAGGCGAGAGTAGTCTCTTTCTCACTGCCGATCGAGCAATTCTAATTCGCTTGGCGAAAGGGTTGAGAGCCTCATTAGCATTATCGGCTTTAGCCGGAGATTTTTTGTTGGACATTGTTGTAGTTTCTTTTCATGCTCGCTATGAATTGAATGCTTGTATATTTTTGCAGTTTTAAGCACTTTTGGGTGAAAGTGTGTGTGCGTGAGTGTGTGTGTGCATGTGGGTGAAAGTGTGTGTGTGAGTGTGAGTGTGTACACGCAAACCGCTTACTAGGGGTGCGCGTACGATTTGTCGGTCGAAGGAGGGTTGCGATTAGATTTAGGCCGGAAGCCTAAACATACCGGCCCCCTTGCTGTCAGCAAAATTACAGAGAAGTGCGCGCCACCACGCTCACGTGCGGGAATATAATTCTATGAAAAAAAATAAACTTAAATACTACGATATGGACGTGGTTATGGATGAATTTCAGTGCTTTTAAATAGTTTACAAATAAGTAAATATACACAATGAAATTTCTGCAATTAAACCTCAATCATTGCAAGGCTGCACAAGAGCTTCTGGAGCAGTCGGTACTAGAAAAAAATATCGACATAGCAATACTTAGTGAACCGTATAAGATCGGTAAAACCCCACTTTGGGCTAGTGACACTAACGGGAAATCAGCGGTATGGAGCTGTGCCAAAACGCCGATTGCGATTGAGCAACTGAAAGCGAAACCATGCTACGTTGGCGTAAGAATATCGAAGTTATTTTTGTATAGTTGTTATATACCGCCTAGTTATAGCCTTACTGAATTCGAAACCGCCTTAGACGGTCTGGTAAGCGACGCGAGAGCCACATCACCAGTGATAATTGCAGGTGACTTTAATGCATGGGCCCGAGAATGGGGCAGCAGACGAACAAACGCCAAAGGAAGGGCCTTGCTTACATCATTATCAATGTTAGAAGTTACACTTGTTAACACATGCGATAAGCTTACCTTCCAAAGAGATGGAAGAGGGTCCATTATCGATCTTACCTTCGTTAGCAATACAATATTTAGACGAACGTCGTGGCATGTAAGCGAAGACTATACGCATAGCGACCACCAAGCTATAATATTTTCGATAAAAAACGATGTAGGGGTACAAAATATCTCGAGTGTTAAACCAGCTGGCTGGAAGCTGCATACACTAGATGAAGAAGGTCTTAAGGTGATGGTAACTCATATAACCCTCCCAGAAGGAGCGATAAACTTGGCACACCAACTAATAAATGGTATTAAACTAGCATGCGACGCCTCGATGAGGAGAAAATCTGCATCTTCCCGACGCCCACCAGTGTACTGGTGGAACGAAGAGATTGCGGACTTACGTCGTCAATGTAACAGCGCAAGGCGAAACTACCAGAGAGCCAGAAATCGAAGCGCAAACTTTGCGGTGCAGCAAAGAGAATACAAAGAAAAGCGCACGTCGTTGAAACGGGCTATAAAAGCCAGCAAAAAGAAATGTTTTCGAAGTCTATGTGACAGCGCAGATAAAGATCCCTGGGGTTCAGCATTCAAAGTCGTAACCAAAAAGATACAAAAGTCATTACATCCGAAGTTTTCATGCCCTAGAGAGTTGGCAAAAATAGTAAGCGCACTTTTTCCAGCCCAACCACCCTTTGACCGGGAAACATTCCCCCCTACAGAAAATGAAACGCCTCCGGTTACGGCAGAAGAAGTTTTAGTAGCCGTTAAAAGCCTAAAAGAAAAAAAGGCACCAGGTCCTGATTTTATTCCTAACCACATATTGAAAATAACTGCAACCACCAACACCGAAGCGTTTGTACGCACGTATAATGAATGTCTCAAAGAAGGCATATTTCCGCCAATATGGAAGCGCCAACGACTGGTACTTCTACCAAAACCAGGGAAACCCCCAGGTGACCCGTCAGCATACCGCCCAATATGCATGCTTGACACAGCCGGAAAACTGTTCGAACGAATTTTAAGCAATAGGCTGACTACAGAAATAGAAGCAGGGGCAAACCTCTCAGAAACGCAGTTCGGTTTTAGAAAAAAGCGATCAACAGTAGGCGCGGCGATGCTTGTTAAGAAGCTGGCAGAAGAAGCGATAAGTGGAGTAAGATGGAAAGGCGGATCTAAAAAATATTGCCTGGTCATGACACTTGACGTTAAAAATGCGTTTAATTCCGCTAACTGGAAGAAAATTGTCGAATCTCTCCGTGGTTTTCAAGTATCAAGATATTTGCGAAAAATAATAAGTAACTACTTGGAAGATAGAGTCCTAGTATATGATACAGACGAAGGCAGCAAAGAGTATAATATATCCGGAGGAGTTCCTCAAGGATCCGTCCTTGGACCATTACTCTGGAACATTATGTACGACGGCATTCTGCGCTTACAAGTACCTACAGGGTCAAAAATTGTTGGTTTTGCGGACGATATTGCGGTGGTTATTGTTGCCAAGCTATACAAGACGTTGAGCGAGAGGCGAACTTAATGACTGCGCGAATACAGAAATGGCTTGAAGAGAATGGCCTGCAGTTAGCCGAGCAGAAAACTGACGCAGTGTTAATTAGCAGCAGAAAAATACTAGAGTTTGTTAAAATTAAAGTTGGAGGACATGAAATTGTTTCGAAACCTGCTCTGAAATATCTAGGCATTATGTTTGACGCTAGATTGGTATTTAAGACCCACCTAGAATACGCAGTCGAGAAAGCAGAGAAAGTTGCAGCAGCGCTATCGAGGCTAATGGTAAATATAGGAGGACCTAAGCAACAAAGTAGGCAACTGTATGCAAGCGTAATACGGTCTGTACTTCTATATGGGGCTTCAATCTGGTCGGCGGCGATTGAGAAAGTTTCGTACGCACGAGAGATCAGATCACTGTATCGCCTTTGCGCTATCCGGGTGTGCAGTGCGTTCAGAACAACGTCAGAAGATGCCGCCCTAGTAGTGGCTGGGCTCTGCCCAATTGAGATCCTGGTAAAAGAGGCTACGATAACCCCATCGAGCATTACAGAACGTGAGGCGGTGAGGCGAAACTGTTTGCAGCTGTGGCAGAGGCAGTGGAGCGCTGCGAGTAAGGGACGCTGGACACGTAGACTTATTCCTTCGTTAGAGAAATGGTTAGAGAGGCAACACGGTGAAGTGGATTACCACCTTACCCAAATATTGACAGGGCATGGCTGTTTTAAGTCCTATCTATATAAGTTTAAACATGATGATGACCCTTACTGCACCTTCTGTGCAAATCAGGTTGTTGAAGACGCAGAACACTGTTTTTTTGTCTGTCCGCGCTTTGCGATTGAAAGGGATGACTCGAGCACGAAGTTGGGGAAATTGCTTTCGGTTAAAAACCTGGTAGATACTATGCTCGAGTCTAAAGAAAATTGGTCCGTTGTCTGCAATATGGCGAACAAAATCCTAACTAAACTGCGTCAAGCGGAGCAACTCCGCAGAAATTCATAGATTCATAGAAAGGCAATAGGCCGCTCCCCCTCCGCGAAGTAATACCTAACGGTAGTTCCACGGAGCGAGGGAAACGGAGCGGGGGTGGGTTTTTAGTGCGGTGAGTCGAAAGGCAAGTCCCACACTTCGGCTTTCAATGCTTTGTGCCACCTCTACAAAAAAAAAAAAAAAAAAAAAAAAAAAACATGAAGTGTATAATATGTTAATAATAATTTGTTTAAATTTTTAATTTACGCATATCGTTCGTTTGATGAAAAATGTATTGGAGTTATATAGGTCTCTACAACGGTGTTGGTACGAAAATGATTAACGTTGATGAGCACCGGAGACCATCAGGCCAAAGATTGTGGCCTGTGTGAGGAGACCGCCGTCTGTCGTAGGAGGGGGGTCGCTCAGCATAATCTGGGCGACCACATCGCACCCCAGGGTTAGTCTCACGGGTGTGGACTGGTAGAACTGCGGGTCCGTAAGCCGCGTTAGCCTGAATGGGATCGCCAC